>CM035594.1:4019210-5219210 GCA_020423425.1 Chrysopa pallens | reverse complement strand
CATTTATTACAAGAACTTTTATAGTAAAAGTACTCAGAACTTGTTTCTTCCTTATAGTATAGTAACTTTTGTACAATCTTTAGAATACTCCATCATCTGAAGGTACAGATGCCTTCTAGCACAAGGTGACAACTTTATTGTTATTATATGTTGTTGGTGGAGCCAGTTACTTCGTGCGTATCCAAGTGACGACAGTATGATCAACCTTCGCTCCCCACTCTTTTTATATTATAATTATACTGACGCTGCCTGGATTTGAACCTGCAATCTCCTGGCTAAGTAGTCAAATCGGTGAAGGTATAACATATTCATTCTTAATTTTTTCCTCTTTTTCACTGTCTTGAAAACTTAAATGTTTTTCCATTATTTAATTTTTTTTTTCTGTTGACAATTGTTTTTATTTTTTATATTTTTTTATTATTTTAATCAAAATTAATTTTAGAAACAAATTTAGTTAGAAAATAATTATCACCCTTTAAAAAAATATAACAGATCACAGCTTGCTCGTATATTTAGACAATTAACATTTTTATTTGTTATATCAACTTGTTAATCTATAAAATGTACTTTCCAACTTTTATATGTTATGGATGGTTATGTGATACTAAATTTTAAGTTTAATCATTGAAATGAAAGTACATTAAAGAATGAATATCGCGCTTTCGAATTCAATAAAAAAAAATACATTACCGTTCATTTAAGGTAGAAAATGGTAGAAAATAATATAGAAATTAGATAGATATAAATAAGGTAGAAATTTAGAAAGTACTATTCACTGTGTGTTGTATTTACTGGAAATAGGATTATATTTAATAAAATTCAAGAAAACAATATCTCTTATTAAATTCATACACACGAATTTTTTTATTTTTTAGAATCTATTAAAAAAATTAAAATATGGTGTTACCGTTGTTTTTGACGATATATTTGAATCTTAATGGGCTATTTTTTTATTTATTTCCCGCCAATATTCTGTATTATTTACAACACATTCGAGAAAAAAATGGTGTAATGTAAATAATAAAATTATTTTTGAACCCTGAAGAAGTCAACAAAGTTGACGAAACGTTGTATGAAAAATATATAAAGTTTTTTGTACACATTATCTTTCTTTAAACTAATCAATAAAAACACAATAAACTCAAATACCAATATAAATTAAACAATATTTTCACTAATAAAAAATAGTAAAAATTATATAGTTTATTTTCGATTAAGGTTAATTTACAAATTAATTAAATGTACTACGGCAATTTGACTATGGATGGATAGCCTTAAATAAAACCAAATTCTTTTGTTACATTTTGTATATAATATGTTGTTTGTTAATAGTTAACGCATTTATTTGTTCGGATGAAATATGCGACTTTTTATAATACTAAACGTACGTAAAAGTAAGTAACGCATGCTTACACATAAATAACTCACTTAAAATGCCGTTTAGTTGTTCTGTAAAATAAACAATAATCTTCTTTTTTTGTGTGTGTATGTGAGTGACTTGTGTTATCCTTTTTATAGAAAGTAAACCCACCTGGTTGGCTTATCATTATCAGCACCTCTATAACATATTCATTATTATTATATAATAATAATTTTCATATATACAAATTAATAATCCATTTTGTGATTTCTTGGACACGAATTATCATACAACATTCATTGTTTGTTTAGTATGGTCAATAAGTGTATTTATATATGATATACTTAAATATTAAAACATATACGTCATATCCTGTTGTTTGTTTTGTGTCAAAAATATAATAAAATGAATTAATTTGATACATTTTGTTATTTATTTTATAAAAGTAAGGAACGAGAGGGGGGGAGGGTGTATTGTTAGTTTTACATAATAATTATCATAATTATATACAGGCAGTGTTCAGAAACTATGTGACTGTAGGATCTCATTCTAAATACAACAAAAAATATCATGAAGAATTTCTTTCTAAACGACACCGTATTAGAGGAAACTTGAATTTTCGATATTATTGGTCTTTTTACGTTTTTAGAGTAATGTAACATCCGTTTGTTTAGAGCTACAATAAATTTAATAATATCCTAAAAAGAATCCACGTAATTAAAATTTTCAAAAAATCAATTTTGTGAATACGTCTTGCACTAAGAGTAGGCGGAGTACAGACAGTTTAAACGCGTTTTTCTCAAAACTACAATTTTCAAGTCGATGGTCATTATTTCTTAAAAATGGCTCAGCCGATTGTAAGTGGAATTTTGGTCGAAAATTCGATTGTTTATTGTCCATTTTGTCAAAAGTCGAAATTTCGATTAATATCTAGTTTTATTTAACCACTAAATGAATATTGTTCGTTTTTTGTTTTTGAATGAACTATACCGGAGAAATCATAATCACCGCCGAACACCATTTTAGGCAGACCTTCAGGAGATCGTCTGAACATAACATGAACATAAATTTGTAAAATAAAACACTTTTTCACAAAAAAATTATAAATATTTTTTGTTCTTCCAACTGCGTAGCCCCTTAAAACAAACATAATAACTTCATTTTGTTTGAATTTTAATTTGTTTACCATGGCCAAAACGTAAGACTCAATTAATATTTTTGTCCTGAAACTTCAAGATGAAATTTCTCAAATGTTGAAAGTTTAATTTGATCCACTTCCCGTTTGCCGACGGAGCTAAAATTGGGCATATCTATGTAAATTGGAGGACAATACAATATTATAGCATTATAGAATACAAAAATAGAATGGTAACTCTGAAAAACCTTGTTCTTATTCATTTCATTGCGCTTCCACCATTTGGTATTAAATAATAAAAATTCAAGAAATAAACTTTTTTTAATAGCTCTTTTACCTCTTAATACTTTAAAAGCTAGTTTTTCAAAAAATATTTCTTCCATAATAATAACTGCTATTAATAGAGTTTTTTTTTTTTTTAACTCTTGCCGAGATGGCCGAGAGGAGCGAATAATGCAATTTTCAGATTCGACTCGAAATAAAGAAGACTGAATTAATTCTTTCTAAAATGTTTGAATATTAGAAAATGATCAATGAAAACTATTTTCAAGAATATTGTTAATGTATTGTTTAAATATAAAATAATCATACACAAGTACTATGCAAATATGTACAATATATATTTAATAATGATTATAGGTACTGTCTCAAATCATTACGGATTTTATATTATTTATGCCGCAAGCCTAAAAATTAAAACAATACTTAAGTTTCTCACACAATAGGTAATTTTTTATATTTATAAATAAGAATATAGGTATACTGGCAGTTCTTCAACAATTCAAGTAATTTCGTGGAGAAAAAAAAGAAATATTTGGATTTAACATTCATCTCCAAGAAGGAGGAGAATTTTTTGATAGACAATCTATCAAAAATATTTATCCATAAACTTTGTGATAGAAAACGCTATGATTCGGAACATAATAATAAGCTCCCAGAAGGGCAATCAGAATTCCGTAAAAGTCGATACTGTAAGGATAATATTTTTGTAATTACGGCTGAGAATTGTTGTCGTCTTCGAACGAAAAGAAGAAATTTATTTTTTTTTTCCATTTCAATAATGAATTTGACAAGATAAACCATTCTACTCTTTGAGAAAAATTCCAGAGTTTAGGATTAAGTCCTAAACTGATTTACATTTTTAGAAACCTTTTCATCAATGCTCATTTTAACATCAAAATAAATAATTTGGTTTTAAGCGTAAATAGTTTTTAACTGATAATAAATAGGTCATCCCAATTTAAAAAAAAAACGCATTTCAAGAAGATTCACTTAGTTCTTTATTATTTTCGCTATTTGTTGCTGACAAAAAAAATGAACGGTGTCAATATCAACAACATACAGAGGAATAGTATCATTTTTGTACGTGGATGATCTTCTCTAGTTGCTGAAACACCACAAAAATGTACCTAAAAGTTTAAAAGTATCTAAATCATTTAGAACAGTATTGCTTATTAAACAATTTGATAGATAATATTAAAAAAATCAGTAATCATTTTTCAAGGTGCTGTGAGACATACATCTGTAGAGTTCTTCTACGCCTCACAATACTTAGAAATTGTAAGCAAATACGATTATTTGGGCATCGTTTAAAGTAATTTCGGCTTGTTTTTCAAAGCAAGCAATCAGAAGTTTTCGAAAGCGAATTCATTCATGTCGATAGTGCTAATCTATAATCGTTAAAGCTAATATGCAATCACATAACTTAAATGTATATTTAAACTAATTCTCTGTTTTAGGTGTTCGGGGATCTGAGCTACCCAGATATTTCTGAAAAAATCTTAAATGAGTGTGGTATTTTGTACGGTTCACCGGGGTACATTATCTGCAGATAATTCCAGCTCAGTAGGTTGATAGATCTCGCTATGAAGAAAAGTATAAAATGGATATGTAAATTACTAGATATGGATGATAAAAGGCTTCCTTGCATTTGCTACAAGTTACTATAGCAAATATTTTTCTCTTGTCAGCAAATAACATTTTTGCAACTCATGGAAAAAACATGCTTGCTTGATCAGGAGACATTTAAATGATTTTATGAAAGATATCAGCAGTTTTTTTTTAGGTGTCCTTTTGGTCCTTTGTACCTTCTTTTTGGAACATTCCATCATCTGAAGGCAAAGATGTCTTTTGGCACAAGGTGACAATTATATAATAATTGGTGGACCGGTTACTGCGTTCTTTTCCAAGCGAAGACAGTTTGATCAACCATCCGCCTTTTTTTTTGGTATAACTGTTCAAACTGCCGGATCCTTGATTCCAACCCGCAACTTCCAGTCTAAGTTTATTGAGGAAGTAAGTAAACATTACAGTTTAAGTATCATTTTTTTAAAATATTATTATGAGAACGTTTATTGATGTAAATGAATTATTTAAAATCGCTTTAAAACTGCCCAAATTTCAATAGCCACTCTGTATATAATATATTAACAAATCAAATAACATTGCACCTTGAAGGCATCATCTTTTATTCTTTTTGCATGATAAGTATGAAAGGTGATTTTGTAAAACCATATAATTTTCTGCCCTTATTTTATTTTTTATAAGTAGCTGTATCATTAATAAGAAATAAGTATAACAATGTAAATAAAAAAGTATTTATAGTATAAAATATTGTGTTTTTTGTATATCTAGAATGCAGAAAAATAAAACATGGTCAAAGTGTTATCTTTTTTGAATTTTAATAATTTTTGCACATCAAAAATTATGAATTAATTTTAATTTTTTTTTTTGGACTCAGAACACAATTCTTCGTGATGTATGAATATGTTCAATTAAAAAGAATGTCTCCAAAACGGTTTGAGCGATTAAGTTTAAATTATACAACGTAAACTTGCAGCCAAAATCAATCTGTTCTCATGTATCACATTTATACCGGAATTTTTCAAGATGGAGCTGAAGTTAGCAACCAAATTAAAAAAATAAATTGTTTGAAAGTTTTTTCCCATATGAATCTTGTTTTATTTCATTAAATATATAAAAACAAATAAATTGGGCCAAAAAATCGAAATTTATTAGAGAGTTCTCATTAATAATATTTATAAAAATATATTTGTTTTTATATTTTTAATCAAATAAAATAAGATTCATAAGACATTCGAACATATTTTTGAAGTTATACTTCTTTTGGCGCGTTTGGCTGAGAATGAATTTGTGAGTTGCGAGCGCACGATCCCATAAAAACGACATAGTGAAGAAGTTGACTACAGAATAAAAACGACATTTCAAATGGTACTGGGAGTTTATTAGGAACCCATAATATTTTTAACATATTGAAAAATCATATTCTCCTGATACAAATAGTAATAGTTTATTAAGAGAACTCATAATTTATTTATACATATTGAAAAATCTCCTGATACAAATAGTAATTATTTTTCACTCACATGGCATGATGAAGAAAGATAGATATACTTTTTTGCTCTTGCTGCTTCTGCGGTATTTATATTTTTGAAGTTATGCATACTTCTTTAAAGGCGTTATGAAAAAATGATGCGAGTGAAATTTTAAGATGCCCGTGTATCACCGTCACAAAAAACTCACAGGTAGAAGCTGTCTGTAACATAGCTCATTAAATATCATATTATAGTTATAAGCCACTGATGAATAAACTGATCCGAGTTCCAAATCAATCATTACCGGAAAATGCTATGCCAGTAAACATAATTAAAAAAAAATAACCTTCGTATAATGAGAGAATTTATGTTATACTTAATGTAAGAAAATATATATTTATTTATGTAATTTTCAAATTTAAACTGAGCTTTATGGACTGTGTTGACTATCCTTCTCCAGTCCTTTTATTAATTAATTGTAAATAATTATTTGCATTCAATTGTTTTATAGTGATGCTAAAGAAGCATAAATTCTAACTCGTGTAGATAAGTACACACACACATTTTTTTTTAATTTGGCTGCTTCTTTGACTGCTAAAATTCTTTTAATTTTAAATAATCATACACCATACGAATCGTAAAGGAACAAGACGTCTAAGTGTGTATTTTTTACCCACTAATATCCAAATCCCAATTATCGTACTAAAAAAACCTATAAAATGGGCTTGCACCTGAATTAACAAAATATATCCTTTTAAATATATTGAATCGAATTAAATAAGATTTGTAAAACAGCAAAACCATTAAGTTTACTTTATATAGATTTTAATTTTTCTGAACAGCTTATGTTATAGGTAAGAAAATTATTGAAAATCGCATAAAATTGTAAAAAATTACATTGAAAATTTTTTTAAAAACAAAAAGGATCTGTTCATTTTTCAGTATTAAATAGTTAAACACTCTTTCTTAAATAATACTTAAGTAGAAGTCGGAATAAAGAGGTTTTTATGTGTACAGTGAATTTAGTTATACGTGGCAGGAGGTTGAATTTGCCTGAAAGTTTCCATTCTATGTTTAAATTTAATTATAATGTGAAATATACTTTATATTATACATTCTATACATTTTAATCACATTCAATTTTCAGCAGTAGTAACTGCCAGTGGACTAAGTAAGTTAACTTCATTTTTTTAATAATTTTCTGTTAAAAATGTCCTTTTTTTAATATCTAGAATTATCGATTTCAACAAAATTCGTATCAGTGATGTAAAAAAAAAACAAGCAAAATATGGTTGTTCAAAAGTATTGATAAATCAAAAGGTTATGAATAAATGACGTTATTCATATATATTTATCTGCATAGCGATTACATGTAAAACTATGTTTCATAAGAAAATGATGAAGTATAATCTTTTAGAAACTCGCTTGTGTATCGTTTTCGAATCAATATAAATTGCATTTTCGATTTTTGTTATGATATTAAATTCAGTAACAGCTAACCAAATTCGGTATTTACCAGTTATATAATTTTTGAAATTAATGATAAAAGGTCAAATAACGATCCGAGGTCGTGAAGTGGAAGGAGGTGAGTTTTTTTAAGGGTAAAAAACGGTGAAAGTCAAATAAAACGATAAATTTTAAAGATTTTATTTTGTTTGTTTATAAAAAAATTTTTAGGGCTATATTTAAAAAAAATAGAAGTTTCCTATTGACCAAGGTCGATTATTTTTGAAACCAAAAAACATTATAGTAGGATGAAATCCATTGGAAATGGAAGAAAATATAACAAAAATGTAAGGACAAATAATTTACGGGCGATCTGAGGTCGGAAGTGGAAGAGGGTGAGTTTTTAAGGGTAAAATACGGTTCATCTCGATTTCCGGCAAAACTATCAAAAGTCCTATGGGAAAAAAGTTAAATGACAAAGTTGTAGGTAATAAAAAGATCTACAACTTTTTTATTTACACTTATTTCACATAACTTGAAAATTTGTGTGAAAAATTGAAATAACCAAGTTTTTGGTTTTTTATTTGTATCTTTTACAAAAACAAATTTTTTTCATGAAATTTAGTGAAAACTTACTTATCTTTTAATGTTTCAAATTCGTTGTATTTTTTTTATTTAAAATATATATTTTTTTCACTTTATTTAAAAAAAAAAAAAGAAAAGAAAAGTGTAAATACAAAAGTTGTAGATCTTTTTATTACCCACAATTTTACCATTTAATTTTTATTACATAGGAATTGTAATTTTTCCGGAAAACGAGATGTTGCTATGGTTACGAAATAAAACTTTATCAATCGAATGATACATAATTTATTAACACATTTATATGAATAATTATTAAAATTTGCAATTAAAAATGATTACTTATGCAATTTCTCTGATCATTCTTACAATTTTGAACCAAATCTACAATTAAATGTCATTTTACATGCAAACAATTGAACAAAACAATTATAGTTTCTAAACTGGGTATATGTTATTACAAAATTTTAGCTACTCGTGGCGCATAAGTCGAATAAGAAATCGTTTCCACGTACTATGCACGGTACGATTACAGCTTATCTCTTCTGTACACTACCATTGTACCTAATCTATATTTATTTAATACATTCATTTGAAATCAATAATAATTTTTTTATAAATACAAATTGGTATGGTGGCATGCAGGCGGGCATGGATAAAATGAATATTCTCTGTGTACGTACGTTGTTGCATTACAAATATTAACAATTCACGTTGTCAATCGTCACTACATACTTTATATTATTATGTGTTCAAGTAAATCAAATTTGCTGATCAAATAATCGTGCAAAAATAAATTACATAAACAAATCACAATGTAAAAAAAAAGTCGGTTAAAAAGACAACATCCACTGATGGTTGTATGTAAATTGAGTACTTTTTTCGAGTAATAAGTTGCACTATTGTCTCATATATAATAAAAAGTCACTATTATAGACAAGTAATTCAAAAAATAACTATCAAAATAAAGTTTTTTGAATAATATGGTTTTATAACCAAATATACAACCTAGGGATTAACGAAGCAACAACCGCTCTGTGAGTATATCGAAAATTTTCAGGTAAGGTTAGGGAAGGGGCATAAACAAAAACATCAATTTGGTGCAATTATAAGATCTATGGTTATGGTGGACTAAAACCACACAGAAATAAGGATGATAAAATTGTCTAAGATACAAATGCTAACATACAGCAAAATATCATCTCGAAACCAACCATGGAAATTGAGGCACATCCCTCCACTGCACACATACATTATAGCTGACACTTCTGCTTCAAGCCTGAATACATTCTAAGGTGGCTTTTAAGAGGCCTCGAAGCAACCTTTGACTGGAAAAAATCTTGCTTAAGGAATGATTTGTGACTATGTTTTGGCAACATGTGAGCTCTTCAGATTGTATGAAGTCATCATGGGAAGAGATATAAATACAGTCTGGTTCACGGGCGGATTCAAAACAGATGCTAAAATTGAAACAAGGTTATACTCTGAGCTACAAAGGATTGATATCTTGAACGCCTCTCAAATACGCATCAATATTTTTACCAGATGTGTACATCATAAATTCAATCTTAAAAACCTTCATTGTAAGTGAAAAATTAAATGATTGGGATTTTATAGGAAAGTCAGGATACGTTTAATATCAGCTGGCAGTAAAAAATTATTTTGGAGTGCATTGATCACCGAAAAATTTAGAAACATGATAGTCTCATGACAAAGTCACAATTAAAAGAGTGTCTGGAAAGTTAAAAATCGACGGCAACGAAAATGCTGGCAAATTTGTAGGCAATCTATATCGAAGTTTTTGACTGATTGCTCATACCTCAAAACGTTAAGATATCAGAAAGTTAAGAAAATTCCTATTTTATTTATTTATTTACTTTTTTTTCTGTGAAAGAAACAATTTTCAAGACTAGGTGAAAGAGGTGTATCAGGAGTATCACATTTAATCGGAAGTCTGAAACCCAAAGTGGAATGCTCTTTTATGCACGCGGTAGACTCAAACTACACCAGCCTATCACCAGTACTTAATATTGATAAAAATGTGTCCAGGTTACGTCCGATCCCAACAATTCTACATAGAATGACTGACTACTATATTGCCACTGAAAATAAAATTTATCAGCTTGCAATAATTTTACAATCACATAAAAAAAATCCTTCTCATTGCGAACATGATCTGAATAAATATATAGTGTAGATATTTTTTTTTATTGGTTATTTCATTTTTATTTTGTTCTTTTATTTTATTTGTGATTTGATAGACATTTCGTAACCGTAGATAATGATAACGACATTTTGCTATATTTCATGTTAAATATAATAATAATGACAAGCGCATGAAAATTGAAAGAATTGCATTTTAAATATTATTGAGAGTATGTTTTGCATGCATACTGCATGTATTAAACTATTTAGGCACGGTCGGTCGTATACAGATCGTCTGTTTTTACATACAAAAACAATATTAAAATAAATCTTTGTAGATATAATACAACACAAACAAATGATTGATATTGTGTATGTGAGTAAACACATTTATATATTATGAATATTATGAATACACAATACCAATCATTTCTATGTATGTATTCTATTTTTACGAGACTTCGAATAAACCAAAATAATGGGTTATGATTTGAGCAGTCTATGTATGTAAGTATGTGGGTATGGAAGAAAAAATAAAATTTGAAAAGCTTCACATAGTTTTTCAGTTTAATTACAAGGAAATATACTGAAAATTAGTTGTCCCACAACCTCAAAGGCATGGTTGACCTGCGTTAAGATATTAAAACTACATAAAACTTCAATGGTTTTTATCGGCATTCAGCTGATTTTTATACCATTCTCTTGAATGATTATAAAATCGAAAGGTAACGTTGGTCTACACTCCATATTTGTTGCAAGAAACCAATTTTGGTAACTTGCCAAATGAAATTTTTACCAATGAAAATTTGGTAGTTCCATCAAAACTGGTAGTCCTGAAAAAGTAGTTTGACAAACCATTGTTTAATTATTGATTGTGTTACAACTTCTTCCTCTTTTTCATTTATTGGAAAATAAACGAAAAAGCGCATTTTATTTTTTGGGGTCTGTCAAATTGTTTATTGCGCCCATAAACTTCGAATTGATGAATAATCGTTTGTTTATTGTCATAGGAAGATTATTTAATACGAAATGTAAAAACTATATTGTACGACGCCTTATAGAAGCCATAATGTACGTGCGCATTGTCAGCTAATGATCTGAAAATTGCTATTATTTATTACAAGAGATATTTTATGGTTGTCGATTAAAGGGCTTCTGGTTATATCATGTTTCACATAAAATAGTTTTTTAATTCGTTATTGAATGATCTTTCTACACCAAGAGCAGAACAATTGGTCTACATGCGACCTGGAAGGTCCACACGATGCACTTGCTAAAAAGTCATTCAGCTTTAACTTTCGTAATTAAGTATCAAATGAAACTGGTTCCACGAACACGCACATACATACCTACCCGTTATTACAGGAACTTCGATCCAGGAAGTTGAAAGCTTATATACTTCAATTTAAAGACACAATTCAAAATTTGACGAGGTCCACACAAATTATAAAGGATGTATTTGTAAATGATATGTTTATGGGCACCGAGACTATACTCTGCATGATTATACTCTCAGTGTGTTGATAATCAATTTTTTTCATAATTGATTATTTTGGATTTGTAATGTTTACCAAAATATTTTGTTTTTTTGATAAAAACGATAAATTATCAATTTCTGCATTTTTATTTGCAAATAAAATATATAATAAATAAAATTGTAGACTATAAATTGTATTTGAATTTATCATGGGGACATTTTTACATTGGTCCAATATTTACACAGGTATATTCGATATGACAAGTGATAACTGAGAGTTGTCTTTACAAATATATAATAATAAGTTATTGTCATATAAAATTTAAAAAATCCCACCCATCAACACCATAACTAGTCCAGGACTATTTAGAACATTTTGAGAGATATTTACTTAATTAAATTTATGATATACAATTAGGTATTAGGTGTGAGGAGATAATATGATTTCAAAATATCAAATCCATTACGACTTGTTTGCTGTTTTTCGTTAATGATTAGTTGAAAATAATTTATTATTACAACCAATTAACTTATATAAAAATATTTTGAATGGATAATTTCTGTTACATTTCATTGATGAATAAAACGTAATTAAAATCATGCATCGTAATTAAAATCATTTATGGCCATAGAAGCTCATAAGTCCAATTTCTGCGTATTAAAAACACGTTAGTACTCACCTTGATCAGCAACTGGCTATAAGATTTCAATGTCGGTTTTCAAGTTACCATAGTTGCGATTTCAACGCCATAGTTGTTGAATTTCGGTATACAATGTGCATCTGCTATCTTTGATAAAACGAATGCAATAATGAATAAGAAAACTGAATATCAGTTAATTGTTATGTGTATGTATCTATACATGTGCTTTTATCTTTCATAGATGGAATTTTCATATACTTGAAGTTTTAAAAAATCAATTATAAATCACGTTATTCTATTTTATTATTGCATGGATTTTATCAAAGATTACAGATGTCCATTATTTTCAAACATTTTACAACTATAGCCATCTGTAGGTCACTACTGATAATTATATTAAATACCAACAGTGAAACTGTAGGTCAACGTAAGTACTTAAGTTTTTTGAATACAAAAAAAATTGTTTTTATTTAAAAAAAATTTTGGTTTTTAGTTTCTATGGCCGTTTGTATTCTTTAATATGGTATATAACAGCATTATATCAATTTTATGCGTAAACATCATAGTGTCCATTTTATACGAAATATCACACACAAATTTTAAAATACGAATAAATACAACTAATAAAAATATAATTAAAATACGAATAATAAAAGTGGATGACGTATTTATAAATTTACAACAACATATTTAAATTTCAAATATCAATAATACTTTAAAAAAATAATTATTCTGGTTTTAATAACTTATTTTTTACAATTCTATATAGAAAAATATTGTTTGATTTGTCAATGGTAATACAAAGTCGAATTTTACGATTATATTAAGTTATAACAACGATATGAGCTTAATGGCTCTACGATTACATTGTTGAGTAAAGACAGCTCCACAGAATAAGTACCTATTAATTGTTGAATTTAGAGTTATCAGATGATTTTAAATTTAAAAGAAGCAAATTTAAATTATCTGTAAAGTGCGGTTCAAAAGTTATTGGCTAACCTATAAATTTTTTTTCGACCTTGTAGTGCAAATTCCAAACCTGATTTAATCGAACCATATAATAATCGAAGGATATTTTCTTGAAACTGTTTATAGCACTAGTAGTGTGTCATTTATTGCAAAATAATATTTAACGCAGAAAGTTTTATAAATTTCAAAACAATTACTCTTTAAGTAATCTTTTCATATGAAAATGGTGATGTTTGTTATAAGAAAACAATAAGCAATTAATTAACTATTTAAAAAACTGTAAATTAATTAATTTTACACTTGATAAATATTTTCTTTTCAATTATTGACAGTTCTTATTTGTATAATAAGAATTAATTAATTATTTTGCAGAAAAATTCAAGCATGACATGTGAATAATTAGATATTTAAAATAATTATTCTTTTTAAAAAAAATATTGACTGTTAAATTCTTACTTACGTAGAAATAGTTTGATTGAATGATGAACGTTTACCTGAAACCAAGAGAATAAAATATTAGCATAGAATTTAAACTCACGAGATCGTTGATCACAATTTTTTACATAAAAATCATGATCAACGACTTCGAAAACTTCCAAATAAAACTTAATTTTTTTAATCAAGAAGAAATGGCCATGTTGACGACCATTAAATTAAGAAAATTTAAATTATTAATATCAAAATCGTGATTAACAATATGGAAAACTCTTGTGTATAAATCTTAGTAAAGTTTATTTGTTAATTAAGATATTTTGCAATTTTTTTTAAATAATGGCGAATTTATTAATACAAATAATGTAATAATGTGAGTAATGATAAGAATATGAAATCGACAATTTAATTTTTTTAAACTTTTAGTATCAATATCAAAAATGATTAAATATTAAAAAGATTCATAGTTAGCAATTTATTTGAATTATGGTGGTGAAAATAATTGTGTTCAAGTTTCAATCCTATTTGACATTCATGCTAACGAAGACTCTAACTATCGGTATAATTAAGAACTATTTAGAACTACCAATATTTAAATACCATAGACATAAAACTTGTAAATAGTGTATAATGTATTACAATAACTAAGCACATTTTCGTAGTCTATGGAAAATAGTCAGATGAGTGTGTTATGAGTAGTTATTTTTTTTGCTACATGGCGCTCGAATCCAAGCATAAATGTCCTATAGAAAGCGCACCCGCCCCCATATTGAAAAAATCGGCACTTTCTTCAAATTTTCGTTGATATCTTCGTTTCTGTGCATTTGATCTACAAAATCAAATATCAAAATCCAATCGATGTTGTAGAGAATAAAATTTACTTCTAATTGTAGATTGCTGTAGTTCAGTTATGGTCTATTATAGGAGAACAAGTACCAAGAAAAAATTTGTAGGAAATTTAATTACCTATAAAATGCTTGTATTTTAACCAATCCTAAGCAAGGTTTGAGAGGCAGTAAACTTAAAAAAACGGCATATTGCTTTTTTTTGGCTATTCTTATCATCATCAACACTGATTGGAACACATTTATAGATAATATGCATAGACACAAAGATATCAGCAAAAATCTGAAGAGTCGATTTCTTTTTAATACGTAGCGGGCGTTGAAAGTGGGCAATTGTACATTTGATATTTTAAACAGTTATTCACCACCCCAAGACAACATATAAAATATTTAGAACATACCCGACTTTATGTAAGGTCAACAACTCCCTATTTATTGGACTATACCGTTAAACGAAGGTGATTGCAAAGATAAAATGTAGGAACAAAATTGAACTTGAAGGTTATAAGCAATTTTTTAGGACATTCTGTATGATTAAAGGTGTGGTAAATATAAATATATTTTGCTTGTTGAATGGAGGAATGAATATAACAGTTTAAATATAATCTTTACAAAGATGTTGTTAGTTGAGTTGTACGGTTGTACGTATCCATTCTATGGAACTAAGCTATGTTAGCTAGCTAGCTAGCTATAAACAGCAAACATACCAACAACTAATATTTATAAACATAATATAGCACATATAATTTTATGTAAATAAATAAAAAGTTTATAAGTATTTATTATTGTTTATCATTAAACTACAATAAATAAAGATGAGATATAATATTTACTTGAACAAAATAAATAATAATATGCTTAAAAAAAAGTTAACACAATAAATTTATTTGAATAATGAATGTGCTTTCTTGCTATCAAATATCTAACTATTATAACGTGGACAAAATGCCATCCATATCTATGGTCTATTAGTCATGCTTTATAGTCCTAGTGCCCAGAAGCTAATAATATCATTGAAAAATATACCTACTTAAAAAAATATGATTTTCTCTGTCGTTCACCTTGTGTCGCTAAGCAGCGTCATAGTGTTATTTTCTTCTGAATCTATTAAAAGTAGACTAGAGATTAGCCAAGCTCTAGATTCGCTGAATATCGCCAGTTCTTCATTCCTTTCGACTGGCTGAGTGCATCTGTTTCATGCATATCTACACTGTATCAACCCATCCCTTAAATATTTTTGCTACGACGGGAATCGCATTCGCGACTTAGGTAAACTACATATCTTTCAGTCGACGATATAGCCAACTACTCTACCAAGGCTGGTTAAAATTTGTATGTTGTTTAATTATCATTAGTGTAACAACAATTTCCTCTTCGATAATTCTGAAAAGTGGGCCGTTTTCTTTTTCGGGACTTATTGAATTTTCGATTACCCCCATTAGCTTGAAATTGACGGACATATTTTGTTATTGTTATAGGAAAATCATTAAAAAAAACGTAGCAAAAATCATTTTGTCCAATATGTGAAAAAACAAAAATCAATTGCCCTGCAACATCAAAATTTCTTATTTTTCACAATTTTCAGGTTGTCGAAAAGCGGACAGCAAGTTTTATCATGACTTTCCAACTGATGATGATAATGAGTTCCATATATGTGGTTCGAGACCACTATTCGTTTGAGACCAATTTCTGCCATTGTTGCTTGACTTTGGATGCCTGATTAAGTTGAGTGATACTCATTTTTGTATAAGTTGCTACTATCCATTCATGTAGTTTTTTTTTTAAACCACGAGATCTCTTTGACTCATATTTTCCTATTGTTCCCAAAGATGGTGTTTGCCGTCGTTTGATTAACGTTACCAGTTGAATTCGCTCTGTCATTGGTTTTAATATTTTATTCCACACATAGTCTTTTCATTTGATATTTAACATCAGTCTGACGTTCAGACGCTTGAAGTTTACTTGAACATCTGTTGTCAAAGACCATGTATCGCAGCTAAGCTTGACCAATTGAGCACACAAAACACTTTAGAAATTGCAATTGCAAATTACAATCTTCTTACTACAATAACAAAAACGGATGTCTGTCAATTTGAAGCTTGTGACAATATTTGAAGATTTTAAAAATGTAAATAATTTTTTTTGTGTTTTAGAATGTGATTTATTGGTAAGCCAATTAATTTTTTTAATTTAATATCATTTTTTAAATAATTTAAAACATTTTTTTTTTTTTTTTTTTAAATTTGTGATTTTTCTTTATTAACTGGTAGTTAAAATAGTGTGTGTTTTAAAACAAATGGACATGTATGAGTGGCACCCCACATAGCTAGCTCCATTTTTAATTTAAATTTTTAAAGAGTTTTACAAGTAGTCTTTAGTTTTACAAAATACTGTCTAGGTGAGTCTCCTCCTGTTTTGCAAAATATCAATTTCGGCCTCCCTCCGTTATCGCTGAGATATAATTCCGGTTCCTAGTAGTAGAGGTTTAAATTATTCCAGAAAAAAATAAAACGTGGCCAAACAGTGATTCTAACAGAGTCACCTCATAAAAATGACCTAACAGCGAAAATGGATTTAATAAATGGCACAGGTACGAAAAAATAATAAATGCTAAAAATAACTTGGAAAATAATAGTTAAGCAAAATAGAAAAATGAGGAAAACAACATAGAAAAGAAGAAAAAGAGGAGGGGAACAAACGATAAGAATAAAAATAATGGAAGAAAAAACATACTTTGTCTAATACCTCCAAAAGTGACATTGGAAGTAGCTCAAATGCATTGTGATCATTTATGTTTCTAATTTGTTGAGGGGTGGGTAAATTATGCAAGCTGTCATCTTGATGGTCATTTAACACATACTAGGGAAGAGAATGATGACGCAGGAACCACGTGCGCATGTATTCTATATTAATAGGAAGTGTATGCCATCTTGCCGCATCATAAACCCCATCTTATCCTGGGTGTGGGACAAGATGGTTTTTCTGGACTCTTTTTAAACACACGTTAAGTACAACAGAATTATTAGATTTTGTTTTGATATTTATTGTTAATTTGAAAATTAAATATATTCATCCCTAGTTTTTTATTTTAATTATTTTTTTCCCTTTCATACCTTAATTTTGAGTCAATCATTTGCTTCCCCGTTTTGCACCACCCTTCTCTAAATGTACTGCTGAAGTATACACTTCAAGTAGAAATCTTCGCAATAAGGACGACAGCAGCCAGGTACAAAAGCAACAGTGATAGGTCAGTTAGGAATGTCATAATATACTAAAACTGTCTGAAATTAAAAACATCTACCATCAAATATGATAACTACTACAACGTATCGAGCAAGTAAGTAATGGGCTTTATACATAAGCAAGAAGCGCTTTTGCAGAATAGCTGTGTCTGTGCTAGAATCTCGTGACTAAAGAATAATAGCAGCAGCACAGAGTATCAAAATGAATCTCATCTGAATATTTTTGAATGGTGTGGGAAAAGCGGCAGAAATGAACGTCATACTTTCATTCAAAGCAAAGCTCTTTGATTCGTAGATTTTCTTATGACCCATCATATTATTTTGACTTGTACTGTACAATATATGCATTGTTTAAAAAAGGAAGGAATAAAGAATGATTAAAATTGGAAATTCTGAGAGATTTCAAAATTGCTCCTATAGTCCCCATTATCATATCCATTGCATCAAAATTATCTAAAATATATGTTTTTATGAAGATAAATAATTAAATTATATTCATTCAGAATTCAGTAAATTTTAAATCTACCAGTAGGATTGAAGATCAATAATGATGTTGCAAACCAAATACCACGTGGTAATGTCTAAATAATATGTTATCCACGTTATAACGAATGATTTGTAAAATATACCTAGTTTGTGACATATTAAATTTT
Organism: Chrysopa pallens; assembly: GCA_020423425.1. Lineage (NCBI taxonomy): Eukaryota > Metazoa > Arthropoda > Insecta > Neuroptera > Chrysopidae > Chrysopa > Chrysopa pallens. Next base: position 5,200,948 of record CM035594.1, on the reverse strand, counting down.
AGTAATGCCCATTTTATAGTATTTTTTTTTTCTAAAAATAATGTAAATAGTCAAATAAATAAATTTAGATTTATTGTATGAAATTAATGCGCTAATACATTGTTGTACTTTTACATTATTTTTATTTTATTGAAATATTCACAACATGACTTCCTTCATCATAAATTGTTTAATTAAAATTTATTGTTATTTCATATAGAATTTTTGTTTATTTTACCTCTATACATAGATTAAAATAAAAAAAAGACTTTAAATTTTTTACTGTAATATATCTTCATTTTCTTTTCTATTTTCTTTTAATTTATGTCTGAGAAAGATAGTACGAGTAAGGATGCAATTTTTAGTAAAATGCTTAATTTTTTTTATATGTAGTTTAAATTCATTTTAAATTTAAGGGGTAAATATCTAATTGTTTAAAAGAATTAATTAACTACAAAATAAGACATTTTTAATATTGATCTTATCACAAAGCGGTTGATCTGATTTTCCATTACATTATGTTACACATTTCGTGCTTAAAATGTAAAATTGATTTTCTCAAAACAAATTATTTAAGGGGACTTATTAACAGTTGTTAGAAGCACTATCCTTTATGTAATATCTTTAAATATTTACTCACAAAAACCTCAAAAAATACTTTTGCAAATGTTGTGAAATTTCGTATGCACAATACTGATATAAAAACCAATGGCTTGTAGAAAGTTTTTCTAGAAAAAAATTTTTTAAGATTTGTTTTTATATTTTAAAATTTTTTGACTTATTTGTGTGCGAAAATTGTAATATATTAACCATGTTCACCTAGTCATCCCACATCGCAAAATTATTCGAAATTAACGACATTTGAAATGGGTAGGGCCAGGTTAACATTGTCGTCTCTCCCCTAATGCGAAATATATTCGAAACCCATCCAAAAATTCAGTGCGAAGTATTTGCTCTTTAGTTACACTATTTCGGATTTTTGTGTTCCAACCGTTTAGGAGAAAACGACATTTGAAATAGGGGAAATACATGTTAAGATTGACTTAGCTTCCCCAATCCGAATTTTTTTTCGAAACTTAGTGCTCTTCCATATACTCATTAGTTGGTCTTTTTCGGATCTTTGTACTCCAACCGTTTATGACAAAACGACATTTAAAATTGAGGGGGAGCAGGTTTACATTGGCTTAGTTCTCCCAAAATTTATTCGAGACTTATTAAAAAATTTTGCGATCTGGGGGATCTAGATTAACATGGATAAAGAAGATTACATAAATGAGTATGTTGCCAATAGCTGTTGATAAGTACCCTTAATAGTAAAAAATGAATAATTAAATATGGAGGTCGTGTGAGTGCCTATATCATATATTTAAATACTAATATGTGTTGTATAATAATGCGGTGGCGGTTGTAATTAACTCTGATAATGATTTTTTTAAGCATGTCATCCCGTGAAGTTCTTGGCAAAGTTTGCTATTGGTATTGGTTGTACACCAACAACATACATTTAGTTATAATCAAACGTAGGTGTTGTCCGATCGATTATAATTATTAAATTTATTTGATTACATTCATCTATATCTATAATTATCGAAATTTGGTTAGTGACAAGGTGGTTTCAAATAATTATGTTCACTAATTAACCTTAATTTATTTTCATTTATATACGTATAGTATGTTGGTACAAAAAACTGTACATTTAGAATTAAACCCAAAAACGTAGGGTGTATCACCCAACCACATTTTTTCCATTACCTAAATTTCAAAATAATAATAATAAAAAATAAAAAATATTATAGCAAGTTTTATTACGAACTAAAAATTTCTGAAATTTCTAGCATGTTGTCTCAGTTCCGATCTTTTTTAAGCCTTCTTAGCGTAAAATTTCCAAAAATTAAAAACTTGTTTTCTAGAAGCTACAAAATTACGTTTTTTTCCAAGTCGCTGTGATAATTGAAAGAGCAAGATATTAGGCAAATTTCTTCCCTACCTTTTGGGGAATAAAACAGAAATTAACAAGTTTTGCAGTTTCTTTTAAATTGATTTGAAAAAAAAAAATTATTTTCCAAATTATAAACTGGAATATTATTTAAGTAAAGCTTGATTTAAATAAGTTTGTTTTGATTGAATGTTTTAATTAAAAATAATATTTCGAACTTAAGAACTAATTTTGTTTGTTGGTTTTAGAAAAATGATAAATCGTGGATATGTTTTTAACAAGCATTCATTAACTTATCTTTTAGAGGATTCAAAATATGAAACAAGTGAATGTAACAACTAACAGAGTTAATTGTTTAGATACTCGATACATGATTTAGTTTCAATGTTTGAACTTTTTGATCATTAGCATTAATTAAATAATCTAAATATCCAACGTATACAGCTATAAATATACATATTACGTTTTGTATTTGTATAACATATGTACTAGCTAAATATGAGCTGACTATCTTTTATGAATCAAAAGTTGGATCCTAGATCCATTGGACCGATCTTGTTCATTTACCAATCTTTATGTGTAAAATACATCATAAAAATTTTAACTCGCTATTTTTTTTCGTTTTTAGTAATCTTGATGAGAGATAGAGGGACAGACGGACGGACAATCGGAAATTAACTAATTAGATGATTCTATGAACGGGTCAATATTATCTAGTGTTACAAACCTATACTCTAACATATTAAATAATATGTAAATATTGAGTACAAAAATATTTAAGACATGTTTCTATGTAGTTTGAAAATAAATTTTTCATTAAATCTATAAAACAAATTGTACTTCTTTCTTCGTGATTATATTTCAGATTATATCAAAACTATTTATTGAAAATAAAATTGACAATAAATTGTTTACTTCATCATGTAGGTAAAGTGAAAGTATTATTATTATAAAAAATTTTCAAATAGTTATTTTATTTTGTAAAGATTCTATAAATTTGAATTTTTACATCAAGTCAAATTTATTTACTTTTTACAAAAGACAAAAGTAAATTTGGAATTTAACAAAGACCACCCACATACTTAAATATTGTTAAATATTATTTTTTAAACTTGATATTTGTTATGTATAAATTATTAATAGATTATACACATAAGCCAATTGTTTTATTTTTGAAATCGATTGGCTATTTAACAAATTCGATATTTTTAACAACTTTTGTTATATAAGCATATTATATCAGCTTAGCTGAAGTAAAAATGATATGCATACCTTAATAGATAGAACATCTAATAAGGATATGATTTTGAAAAAATTAAAAAATTAATTTTACACTTTATCGATGAGTAACAATCAACAATCTTTTGAATTGACAGTGAGGTTTTTATTTAAACTCCTATTTTAATTCGAAATTTGTAGTATGGCACTGAAATTTTAAAATTCTATCATTACAGAAATCTTACTAGAAAGAATATTTGACCACATTGGCAAACATTTTCTAATTAACCATAATTGAAATGGGAAACAGAGACGGATCTAGGAGTCATGGGGGCATACTGTTTCAAACGCCAGTTATTAAAGTGCACCGATGGCACCTATTACTGGCTCCCTCCTGACTGAGACAGTGATGTGTAAGCAAGGGAGACGAGTTGGACGCCATTTTTATCCCGGGCGACATCAACTGTACATCCCTAAATGGTAAACAAACTACACAAGTGTACTTTGGATATTTACATGGCAATAAATAATCAAAATGTCTAGTGTTTCTTTTTATTAAAAAAGAACTCAATTTGAATAAAAAATATGAGCAATTTATTTTGGATGATATCAGAAATATCTGAAGAAATAAAAAATATGTGCAGTTTAAATATTTATTTATTGTTCAAATAGGTGTGTAAACATTTTTAGGTTTTAAGCATATTTATTTTGTATTTTATTTAGTAAAAGATAATGATGATTGTGAGAATTAAAATCGATTCATAAATCATAATATTAAAGTCTCTAAGAATTTATCAATTCTATACCTTTATTAAATTTTTATCAATGTACCAACACATTAACTTTGCGCATATAGTATTCAATATAACCTTGATGATTGATAAGTTTTTTATAATCGTAAATATCCGTTTGCCATCTTACAAGGTATTGGTGGCATTTAAATGAAAACTGTAGAATAATTAATTTAAAATTTACATATCCGCAACAGCCGATTCAGTGGAAATTACGATATCAGGTAAAAAAAAAAACATTTGCTAAATTTCAATCATATACATTTTCCGCTACAATCTATTTCCTAAAATTAAAAAAAATTTTATCGCAAATATAAAAAAAATCATCGAATTGGATGAAAATTTTATTCGATATTAGTAGTTAGATGAAAAATAAGTCCTCGTTTGGAACGTCTTAACGATTGTTTTTGATAGAGACCTCTAAAATAAATACACTCACTATATTCGCTCACCAACAACTCAAAAAATGTAGTAAAATTTGTTATGTACAATCTTAACATCAGAACGTAGAGCATGTTGGATATTTTTCTTGAAAATAATTTGACATAAAATATATGAAAATTAATTATATTTTGTCATAGCCCTGTTAATAAGCCGGAAAATATGGAAAAGTGGTGGCACAGCTCTGATTTTAAAAATTATGGTTAAACCTTAAACCTTTAGGACCACATTTTTCACCACTTACCTTTGCCTCGCTATGAAATTTGAGAAAGTTAGGGAAGTTTTTCCACCCTAAATAGTAACAGTGATAAGAAATCTAGAAAATTAAAAATTTCAGCACGAAAATCGTCTCCCGGGGGTTTTCAGGGTCGTTAACCAAAATTGTTCCTCGCAAAATTATTTCTCTGGGGTAATTAGGTCGCTGACCTCGACTCAAAGCTCAAAAAGCAACTAAGGATTCTTTCAACTCCAATAAAACGGGGCCGCTAGAAGTAACCGATTTTAAATAAAATTATAATTCAAAATTTTACCTCGAAAATTGTCTCTTGTTTTTAGTTTTTAGAGTCGTTAACTAATGAATCCGAGGTCAAAACGGAACTGAGGATAGTTGCAACCTCATTAAAGAACACCACTAATATTGTTAAAAGTAGTAATACTGATAAAAAAATTTTAAAATTCTAAATTTCACCACGAAAATTGTCTTTTGGAGTTTTTTGAGGTTGCAGATCACGAATTTGAGGTCACAAAGCAAATTAAGGTTATTTCGAGCTTAGCTTCTTAGTTGATTTTTTAGCTCTTTTCTTATTCTTGCCACTTTAAGGAAGTTTTAATGGGGCTGAAACTTGCCACAGCAGCTGTTTCACTTCGGTTTCATGACCCCTAGCCTCCGAAAGTCGATTTTCGTGATGAAATTAAATCAAATACTATTTTTATATCACTGTTAGTATTTGAGGTGGGAAAACTACCAAAATTTTTTTCAATTCTCATGTGGAGGCAGAGGTTAGTGGTGATGAACGTTCCTCAAGGTCTAAAGGACACGTACAAACAAGAAATTTTAAAATCTGAGCTGTTACACCAGTCAACGTTTTTTACGCTTTATTTACTGTATTATTATGTTTTGGAAGGCTCGGGAAATGCTTCAGTTGTGCTGTAACTTGTAAATGTAAATAGATGTCAACAAATATAACCTTGGTATGCAACGAATGTACGTAATCATTATTAGACGATTAATTATTTCTGTTTTATTAGTAAGTGATTAAATTAATAAATATTTAAAAAAAATAACTAAATAACTAAAAGTTTCTTATAAATAAATATGAATGCTCATAAATTTGAATATTTAAAGTCGTAATAAAAATTGTTGTCTGCTTTTAACTCTTGAAGTAGTTCGTTGTTATATCGTATATCTATGATGTTAACAAGTCATTAATATAACCATTTAAATGAAGGTTTTCATTCGTCTTCATGTGTAAGTAGAAAGTATACATATTAAAAATAGTACCGTCTTTATTTATTACTAAACTAACTACAACTGTGTACATATTGTTCTATCGATAAGTAAAAATTTAAGATCTGGATTGCATGTCTATATGGGTTTGATTTCCTTATAAAAAAACGCGAAAACTAAAAATTCTAGTTTTTGTAAAACGATTGAGTACAGAAAAAAAATATTACATTTTTTGTTATATATAAACCCCGATCGATAATTTTTACAACCAAAAAAAATTATAGTAGGATGAAACCTCTTGGAAACGGAAGAAAATAAAACAAAAATGAATGTAAAAATAATTTATGGGCGTTCTGATTTCGGGAAGTAAATTTTTAAGGGTAAAACACGGTTTATCTCGATTTCCGGCTAAACTACAAGACATATGGGAAACAAATGGAATGGTAAAGTTGTAGGTAATAAAAAGAAACTCAAAATTTGTCGATTGAAAATTAGGGTGCTTTTTCGATATTTATTCAAAATAAGGTGAACAAATAAATATTTAAAACAAGAAAAATCACAGTGTATTTGGCACATAAAAAGCTTAGTATTCATGAATTTATTTATTTATTTTTTTTTTGAAAAGAGAAATAAAAATCCAAAAACTTGGTTTCAATTTTCACATTGAGGTTATGTGAAAAAAGTGTAAATACAAAAATTGTATATCTTCTTATTACCTACAACTTTGCCATTTAACTTTTTTTCATAGGACTCGCATTTTTGCCGGAAATCGAGAGAAACCGTGTTTTATCCTTAAAAACTCAACCCCTTCCACTTTCCGACCTCAGATCGCCCCTAAATTATTTTTATTTTTTTTTATTTTCTCATCCGTTTCCAATGGGTTTCATCCTACTTATAATTTTTATCATTTTTAAAGGCTTCTACCCTGGTCTATAAAGTTTTATAAGTAATGTAAGTGCAACTAAATTAGATACGTTATTAAGTATTTTTTCGTCTACATGCTACACATATTTCTACGAAGTTATTTTGATTGTATTTATTTTCTACATGCCTACAGATAAAGCATACGGTACAAGTGTGATATATGAATATAATTGATATAAATTTAACTGAACTTAGGGGTTGTTTAAATAAAATTGAGGGGATTTGAAAATGAACTTTATTCAAACTCATATAAACTAGAAGTTTTTATCTTTCATGCTTGCATACATACATAAATACTGTACATTTATATATATATATATATATATATATATATATATATATATATATATATATATATATATATATATATATATATATATATATATATATAGATATATATATATATACATATACAGATGAGGTGAAACCCGTTTAATAAAACTATATAAAAGTTATATAATAGTTGATAAATTTTAAAGCTTTTAATATAACTTTGAGCCAAAGTAGGAAACCGTAAATATACAGTTGTTCACAAACTAACTGGTCATAGTATTGGAGGTGTTTGTATATTTTAAATACAGTATTTCAAACTTCATGTATAACTTTTTTCTAAAGTTGACCGTTTTAGAGGAAATCGGAATTTTCGATCTTTGGTTTTATCACGTTTTTTAATAATAAAGAACCCAGTAAATGTCATTTATTCAGAGCTACAACAAATCAATTGTACCGTTGACAAACTGATGTTGAATTTCTTACTTAAAACAACTATTAATATATTTATTTGATTGAACTTTACTGAGCCCGAAACGTAAAACTTTATTATTTACTTTATTTCTACTGAAATTTCAACTTAAAATATCTTAATTACATTCTTCATTTTGAATGACGACCAATTTCATTAAAATCACGTGCAAACAATTACCTTTCTAGTAATATACCTCTTATAAGAATGAAACTAGCTTAATAAATGGTATATATCTAGAAAGGTACAATTGTCTGTACATTATTTTCTTGATATTTGTATTAATTTCAATATTGGAAATTATGTTAATACAACAAAACTTATATAAATATAAGTTGAAGAATCTGACAATCGCAAACAAAAACGAAACAATTCACTTGTGCTCAAAGTAATCATAACTCATCTTTGTGAATAACTCACACTATATATACAAACATACAAAATGTAAAGATTAAAGGCACAGCAAAAATAATGATCAGTAGTTAACTACCAAGTAACATTTTGGACTAGTAATTTGAAGGTCTAGGACCCCGACCTCGTAGATTATTTTTCTATTTTACATAATATGAAAACAATAAGTCAATAAGTATACTGAAAATTTTTTTATAAAAAGTTATGAAAAAAATTTTTTTCGGAACCAATTAAATTTTCGGCTGCCCTCACAAGCATCGAATTGACAGGTATCCAAATCCATTTGGCCCGATATGTGATCAAAAAAGAAGACCGTTGTCCGATAATTTTAAAATCATGACAAATAGCAGTTTTGATGTTGTCGGATAAAAGACATTGTCATAAAAGATTGGATAAAAGATTTTTGTATTTGATTTTTAATGATTTCTCTATAACAATAACAAGTGAATAGATGTTCAATCAATTTTTCAGTCATTTTTTGTCATTTATTTTGTAGGGGTTATTGAAAATTTTACGGGCTCCGAAAAAAAGGCACACTTTTCAGAATTTTTGAGGAGGAAACAATTTTATAACACTAATAAACTTTTTTTAAGTATAATTTATTAACAACATGATATATTTTTGAACATCGAGACTATACCCTATTATATAAGGACATTGTGCATCGGACAAGCAATACAATTATTTTTACTATATGAACATAATAGAAGCATATTTCTTTTCTTAATTTCCTTAAAATTAATTGAAATAAACAACATTTTTAGTGACTGCATGCAGTTGTAAGTTGCATTTTAAGAATATTTATATGTAGAGAAGGATCTAGAGGTACTTGAGTGTGCAAACATCAAGTACCTCATTCAGTCAATCGAATTAACATTAGAACAGCTCAAATATTAAGAATCTGGATATTACTGGAGATTACTAGCAGCGAGCTACGTTTTATAAACGTTTAAGCTAAAAGCTACGTTTTTGTTTTATAAACGTTTTAAAATAGAAAAATCGGTCATCGGTCAAACACGACATTTTTAATATAAAAACCAATATAGTTACAATATTCAAAACTAACGAATATTTAAAAAAAAAAAAAAAATTAGTTGTCGTTTAATTAGTGACTTTCGTAATATAAGATATTTTCGTATCCAAAATACAGTCATCAAAAATCCAAAATTCTATGAGAAGAAACAACTTTGTGTATATCTTTTCAAAGGCATTTTCAAAAGAAGAAAAGAAGGAGAGAACCTAATTAGTTATAAAAAGCAGAGGAAACAATATAAGAGGAAAAGTATATACACGCCTTGCTAAATCGCTTACAACACAAAAAAATTCAAAAATGTTTATTTTTGTCCAATTTAGAAAAAATAATTTTCCGCACCACCGAATTATCTACTAATAGCCCTCCGCATTCAAAACAACTACAAATTTCATAAAATATGGGAGGGGATTATTGAAAAAAACGAAAAAGTATTACGTTCACCATACGAAAAATTTTATTCATATAATTCTTAAAAGCAGAAAATACTATTAAAATAAAAATAATTGTTAATGTACCATGTTTTCATAAGGGACTAAAAAGTATAAAATAATTTCTGTAAATTCAAAAGGGGCGCATGCTGCAGCATGAGCACTTTTTTTTCGTTTGAAATTTGAGAAACTATTTTATACTTTTTAGTCCGTTATAAAATCAAAGTACATTACAAGTTATTCTTATTTTATTATTATTTCATACACAAGTGCCTTTAGATTCTTCTTTTCATACACTTTTTTTTCTTTCTTCATAATAATGAGTATATTAATTGTTATTTATTAGATTAGTTTTATTAACAACAACCCTATCTATTTAAATTAAAATTATTATGATGGTTTATAAATAACTGTATTTAAACAAAATTAAAATAATCGTATTAATTACATTTTTAATGTTTACTCGAACTTTATTTTATTATTTGATTCAAGCAAACATCAGAATCAAATTTACTAATTAAAAAGTTTCTAATTGCCTAAAGCATTGAGTTTCTTGTTATGGTTATAGAAGAATTGAAAACGAAAAAAAAAAAAATGGTGAAAGAATTTACAAAAGTTCTAGGAATTTTGTATGGATTCTAGAAGTAATTGGGTAGAACAAGTGGCATTTATCCAGAATTTCTGAGATATATTTTTATCACCACCTCTTTGTATACATACATTTGCTGCTTGAATCAATGAACAAAAAATTGTTCTCAAAAGTGCTAAAAGGAATAAATTATTATATGTTAAATGATAAATTTATATACAGGCTGTGTCTCCACAAAAAAAAAGTTCATGAGGTGTGAGGCCTAGGAAACGCGCAGGATATTTATGATACCTCTTCGTTCAATCCATGTGCTAGGAAAATAATAGGTGTGCTCGTGCATCGCAATGGTAACAATATGTTAGCGACAGTTAAAGTGTCAGTATATTTTTTTTGAGACATCCTGTATATTTAATATATATTGTCTATAATTAAAATGGTTTTTACAAAATAATTTGAATAAAAAACAGGAAAAATTGACATTTTTTTACAGAAAAATTTTTTTTTTATTGTAACTACAAAAGAAATTTTTTCATGAAAAATTATGATAATTTATTTGTGAGAAATGATATTATATACAATCGAATCAATTTATGATAAAATGTTAACATTTTAATTTTTTTACCATAAAAATCGAATTTTAAAGATATTAAAATTTAATTTTTGTTTATTCATTTCAAAATGTTTAATACTTAAGGTCTAGAGGGTCATTTGACGTGAAATGAACTATGAAAAAATGTGATGTTCTAATATTTCATAAGGTCTATTTGTATACTTCTATAGTGTTTTCAAGTGAACGCATAATTTTATTATAGGTACTCAACATATATAATATATGTTGAGTATATAAATTTAAGTTTGCAGTTTGTAAAGGTAAAAAATATTGTAAAGCTATTAACAAAATTTTGGAATAGCTGATCATAGAATCAATCATCTATTTAGTCCTTTTTAACATATCCGTCCACTAGTATGCCCCTTAAAGTTCGTGAATCAGCAAAATAGGTCCATTGGATCTAATGAATCCAAAAACTTTTTTGAAAATGGTCATATAGACTGAAACATTTGTCAATTAATAAAAAATTAATGAATGTTGAGATTTTATTTTTTATAAATATTGTTTCACAAAGTAAATAATCAAACCATACTTATACTCATAACACACTCAGCTGACTGTTTTCCTTTGACTACAAAAATTTGATTAGCTGTAGTAGATAATATACTGTACAATATACACCACTCCATTTATTACAAGATTTATGTATATAGTGTTTAAATACCGTGATTTAAATGCTGGTAGCTCTAAATATTTCTTAATTATACCTGTAGTTACAGCCTTCGATAGCATGAATGTCCACTAGGATGTTAGTATTATAAAGACATGTGTTTGTATTGCTCTGAATAAGGATAATTCTTGTAATGTTTTATTATAATAATTTAACAATGGAATAAATATTTAATAAGAATAAAAGTTGTCGTTTTATTTATCGAAATTAAGAAGAGCATTTACTATATTATAAATGTTATAGTCAGAGAATTTACTATGTTGTATCAAAAAAGGAAAAACTTTTTGGTCTCAATACTTAATTATGGGTAATATGTGAAAATTGCTATTGTGTCATTCAAGTTATGGCAGTCTAAAATGCATGACGTAAAGAATAATTAATATTTTTAAATTTAATATTTCAAGAACAAAACTTCATTTATTTCTCCATATTCTTTTTTTTTCCAATTCTGAAGAGAGTTTTTTATGATATAATAGAAAATAATTAAGAGGACATTAAGTTTTACATGCTTTTGGAATTGGAAGTGAATATCGAAATCACGTAATTTGAGCTTGATTATCTTGCGATTTAATTGGAATAAAATTCTGCAAAATTTGGAATCAAATTTGCAATGAAAAAACGTTATTCGGTGCTCGTGAAAAAATAGACAAAATAGGCAAAGTGGTTTCACGATGAAACAACCTGAAATGGTTAAAAAATTATCTTTCACCAACGCAACTATTTTAATCAAAAATATTTTGAATATAAATTTATATAAAAAAATATTTCTATTTGTGTATATGTATGTATGCTTACATATGTAAAATTACAAACAGACAGACCCAGACCCATATCGTAAAGATAAAAACAAATGTCTTAATAAACGTCTTTGGACAGATGACTCGTTCAATGTCTTGTAAGTCACATAATAAAATTAATAACAATTAATTGCATTTAAACTTTATTTTATATGTATGTATATTCAATATTATTTCCTGGCAATAACAAAGATTTATTTTTATGATAAAACTTAATGGAAGAATCATTTTAATATCATTTCTTTTATTATATAAACGTAGGTTTCTAAAATAAAAATCATCTGTTGAAATTAAATAGAAAAATATTTTAGACAAAATAATTAAGAAATATATCTTTTTTTTTAGAACAACATAGAATTGTTTATTGCTGAGTGTATAGAAATTTAATACGCTAGAAAAGTAACATTTCAACAGAGCTCTACGTTTCAGAGGAACACGAGCCAAAAATATACATTTATAATAACGACAATCTCCATTGTAATATACTTTCACCTCATTCCCGCTCATTACGGTTAGTATTAGGTAATTTACAGCCATATGACTTATAAATTATATTTATAGATGATCATTTCGATAATGTATTAAATAATATATTGTGCCTAAATTAGTACAAAACCATACAATTCTTAACGAATAATACCCAAAGGAAGATTAAAATATAAAAAATCCATAAAAATTATCTTTTTCGTGAATATTTTCGTAGTAAATAATTTCCACGTATCGCGATAAATTTAGGCATTTAAAATTTCAATCGTTCTGATTTTGCGGTTTGGGCTTTAACCAAATTTGAACCATTTCATCAAACCTTTGGTGGGTTTGTTAAATCATACACGTTTCACAGAGTTATATATCATTTTATTGATAAACAAGTATTCCGTAAACATGGAAGCGAATGAAAACATATTGATGCACGGTGCCCATACATGTGATTCTCACATATAAAAGGTTGTACATATGTCTTTAAACTTTTCACATATAGAGCGATAAACCTTATGGATCTGGTCTTTCCACTAAGAAAAGTAAGAGAGACTTTCCCTTGAATTTGTTTGGAGTTGTACAAAACATTTTATATCGCCAGTTAAAAAATAATTTGCTGGCACAAGTGTGTAAGGATTTTCAGGTAAGAGCAGTTGAGATTAGCCATTTTTTACTGCTCCACGCTTCCTTCCTAGCCAGTACAGCGTAAAGTCAAATCGGTTCCTAAATGGTATTTAAGGTGGATATATGATATTAATTAATTTTATGTTTAATCATTGAAATGAAAGTATATTAAACGCGATTTTGAATGCAATAATGCCTCACCCTTTCATTTAAGTTAGAAATTGACTAAGATTTGTGTGTTATTTTGCTGTAAGTTGCATAATATTTATTAAATTCAAAAAAAGAATATCTCTTATTAAAATAATATTGTTACCGTAGTCTTTGAGGAAATATTTGATTTGTTTTGACATTTCTCGCTATTATTCAACTGTATTATATGTGTCTGTGTTTCGAAAGTATTAACATCATGAATGGGCATCCACATATGAAGTCATTAGTCTTCTATCTAAAAGCAATCTCGACATATGTGGATGCCCATCCATGATGTTACACTTTTGGAATACAGGGGTATTTTTGACATTCGGAAGTTAAAGTAAAAAAGCGCGTCTAAATTTAATAATTGATATTGACATAAATGTAATAAAATAATATTTCCACAACTATTTAAAAATAACAGCACAATTTATTTTCTAAAAAAGTTAATTTAAAAATTAATTAGATGTCTAGGGCTCTATTTCACTCTTTTAGCTCTGGCAACAGTATGATTAACGTTATATAAAAAAGTTTGGAAACAAAAATTTAATATAGCCTTTTGGTGACATCTTGTATGTCTCTCTTTTGTTTTTCTCAGACAAAAGTAAAATATTTCTTAAAGATAATTATGTTGAAATAGGTAGGTATTATTAGTAAGTATATTATATATGATATGTTTGTAAAACCAATAATTGTTCCGCAACATTTCAACTAAAGAATAAAACAAAAATACACTCAACATAAAAGATAAATTTTATTCTTAAAAATTGTTTTCAGTTATGCATCAGTTTTATCAAAATAAACATTTGACAAATTTATTTGTTAATTAGACATGAATAACGTTATAATTAGAGATTGGATAAACATGATTATAGACAGATGTATAATGTATTTATTATACAGATGTAATATATAATAATTAGATCATGCATTAGAAAATTTTGTAAAAAATTATATTTAATTGTGAAGTCAAAAGTATGTTTTTTCAAAAAATTATGATTTTGTGATATTTTATATAAGATTTTATTAAAAATATTTTCTATTAAACTTTTTACTGTATTGTCATAATGTCATACAAATAAATCGAAATGTTCGTCGAAAATTATAATTAATTTCGGAGTGTTAATATTACGTCATATATTCCCTACTTTGAAATCTAGGGAAACGTTTACACTAAGCGACTAAAGCAAGTGCTTAATCGAAACTTATACAGAATTAGCGTTCATGTTTATTTGATAAGTGTCTACACGTTACGAGTACTATGCTGAGTTATCGCTTGCTCCACTAGTTCCAGTTACTCGACTGAGTACTCTATTTTGTGTAAACCTATCTCTTTTTTGTGTAATACTAAAAATGTTCGATAATCAGATCTCAATAGAAATATTGAAGTATGCTGGTGATATACATATAAGATGGATAATAAACATAGCATACAGGTAAACGTTGAACACTTAATGGTTCGCTACCTTACAACATTGGATCTTTGATGGTTGGATGCATCGTGCGGCCGATACACGAACTACAGGAGATGAATGTCATGCATCCAAAATTTATATTGAATGCCGTTCGAGCTATTGCCTGTCTTTTTTTTCCACTCAAATATACATTTGACAAACGTTTGACACACGGTATATTCTTATTAAGTAAACTCAATTTTTCTTATTTCCTTTTGTTATAACCATGGAGGATAGAAAAGGAAGGAGAACCATCTTGTATGGGAAACAAATTGAAAAAGTGTCCACCTGTATACGAAGAAATAAACGAAGATAAACGAAGTTTTTAAAATCTTTCAATTTGTTACTATGGTGTCACCTTAATTTGCACTCTTTCGATGGACAATTTTTAATACAATCAAATGGTTCTCCTTCCTTTTCTATCCTCTATAATAATAACATTAGATCAATGTAATAATCAATATCAATAAAATTTAAAGGTTATATTAATTTACCAATTGAGCCAATATTTGTGTCAGATGTACTGTATCAAACATTTGAATTTGAATTGAGGCAAGCATTTGAATCAAATTTTCGTCGCATCCAGTGACAACGGCATTATCAGCTTCAATAAATTTGTTCACCATTTTACGAAAACTTATCGGGCTATTTTGCGTTGAATTTCTTTCTGTACAAAATTCTCTGGGAAATTGTAAATTAAAGCTTCGACATGAACATTTAAATGTTTACCTCACCCACTGGAGATTTCAATGATTGTATTAATCATAAAATCCAACCTTCAGTCACAAAATATTCTGTTTTCTCTACAAATAAACTGATTATTATAATTACTATTTGTCATTTGTTTATAGTGACTGTCTTCTTCCCTTTGGAATGTTTCTTTTAAATGATTTCGAAATATAGAAATTATAACGTCTGGAATAGTAAGTAGACAGTCAGTGAAATACTTTTGAACAGTCAATCATTTTTAATCTTGATTTGTTTTGAAATAGCAAGATGTAATAACATACATTTGTAAAAATAAAAACGTTGCCATTATATAACAAGAACTAACTGTTTGTTGTTCATTTTTAATGCTTTTGTTACAGTTATTTGCATCGTATTTAAGTTTTTATCCCGTTTACAACTACGGTAACAACACACTATAATCCATTAAATTTTATAGATGATAAAAAATTAACTAAATCGACTTCAAAAAGTAGAAACTAGAAGTAATTTAAAATCAAAAACTTCTATAAATAATTTCCTTGTAACCAATTACCTTTGAAAGTCAGCGAGACTGAATCAATTTTATAGCGAATATATTTCATACCGAATTCGAAAGGTTCACAAAGAAAGTATATACATATATAAGTTTTCAATTTAAAATTATTTTTACTTTTTAGTTCCCGTTGGTTTAATTAATTAATTTATTTTTTTAAAAATATTTTGTTAAAAGTGTTTTGCAAATTTATATGTTTGTATTATTTTCCCTTAACACTTATCCATTAAAAATAGAATCACTAAATCAAACTACTTTGTAATATCAAAGCTAATGATCACTAACAGCTTCTTTTGAAAACTTATTGATGTATTGAATAAGTTGTTTTTTATCATTTAGAATTTAGATAATCCTGTAAATTGAATTAGAAAATATTACGCAGAGCTGTGTGTCGTTATTTTCGCAAGTAATTTAATGTAATCTTAATAATTACAATGCTTGAGAAGATCGATTTTAAATATAAAATGAATCACAACATTATGGTAAATGTATCAAAATATAAAATTATTATCGTTATGTATCGAAATGCTACTTTAATATATTTACTGCTATACTCAGAAATAAATACGGAAGTCTAAATTGGTAAATTTTTAACAACATGTGCAAATTTCTTACAAGGCACTGCTGTAAAAATTTATAACGTGTTAAAACCACAAAACTTTTTAAAAATGGTAGAATCTTATAATCAAACTCAAAAATGGAATAATTCGCTTGTGTTCATAATAAATAATGGGTTTATAAAACATTGCTTGTTTGATAATTTGAATCTCGTAGGTCATTTTAGAATTTTTCTAATTGTCTGTCACAACCAAATTTCTAGCCCAGTATTTATAAATGTCGTCATTATACATTTACAGGCTGGCATTTGGCGACGGAATAATTCTATTTTTCATATTTTCTTTAAATCTTTTTTTAAAAATTGTGGGACTTAAAAGACATAAAAATATGAGCAACACGAGGGATATTAAACGGCCGAATAAAATGTTCTAAACATTCGTCAATTTGTGCCAATAAATCTGATATCACATTTGTATAATTCAAATTTCGGTCTTTTAATTGTGTTATTTGATGGGTTCCAATATTTGGCGGCGTGTGTATTTAATATGGCAAGTTCTCACATAGAATTTAAACGGTATTTTTAATGTCTTTATTTAATTGGTTATTGCATGTTTGTTGAATATTACTACATCTAATCTGTAATATTATGGCACAGTTAGTATTCCTATAATATATTTAAAATAGAAGGGTAAATATATCATTATTCTTAATATATAATATAATAGTCAAGGAGTCAACAATCAAATTCATTTTATATGCATTCATAAATTCTTATCGTAGTAGCGTTCTAGGCTGCACACCTTCTCGAAAAATAAACTAAAAATTATAAACTATATTGATTACAGGAAAAGAGGACGTGGGCAAAATAGACGATAAAGTTTTCATATTTTCCCTGATCAATTCATTTGACATCAATTGCAAAAAATCCTGTCCGTATAATTGAAGATTTTCCAAAAAAGGAGATTTCAAAAAATTACAGTTTTCCGATGTTAAATAAATATTTTCCTAGCAAGAAACTAATTTTTTTTGAATATTTCCAAGAGAGAAGGGGTGTAATAAAAAATTATAATGAACCCACTTTTCGTGATTAGGTCAAGTTTGATGCAAAATACGGAATTTTCCTTGCTCGTATAGAAAATATGCGTATTTTTATTTTTTATCCAAAGCGAGAGTGACGCAATAAAAAATAAAATTTTTTTATTTCTCATACATGGTTTTTCATTCCGTATAATTTTTAAATATAAAATACAGTAAATTTCGAAAGTTTGTGTGAAACAAAGATAGGTAAATACAAACGAACTGCTAAATCGTCTAGTTATACCACAGGCTAGCTACAATTTAATTATTCGATAGTAATTCAATATTTTGACACCAATTACGTCCAATATTTGCACTTTTCGTCGTTTCGTCAATTCTTTAACCTTAGAACAAACAAACTACGTGTCTAAATAGACATGGAACCCCTAATTGCACTACATATACTTTAAAATTTGTTGTTTTAACCCTTAACACTTTTTGCCCCACCGATAACGCAATGTAAATACCGTACCAAACCGATATTCAAAGTTAAGCTACAGTCACAGTCAGTACTTGTATTGGTGACCGTCTGAAAATACTGTTTTCTGTTGTTGTATAGTAAATACTGTAGTTATTGATGACCTGAGCAGTTAAAAAGTATAAGGCTTATTTAATCGATACGAGTACTTTACTTGTATCGTTCATTTTGAATGTGGGTGCCAAAACAATAACTATTTTGAGTGCAATTAGTGCGAGGGGACGTAGTAAAACTAGTGGAATCTGGTAAGAAGACCTTTTTAAACCTTTTGGTTTATGTTTTACCACCAGGCAAACACAACAATTATTTTATGATACGACAGCGAGAATTTCGTTAGCAACCATAAGTACATTGCTATTGGAGACATAGCTAACGAACTTGGCGAGGTCTACTAGAGCGGAGTAATAATTTACAACGGAGCAAAACTGACTTCATCGACAAGGTATGGAATAAATAGACACAAAGATTTTGTAACTCGAAGTTTTATTCAAGTCACGATTTCCATGAAAATAAATTTTTGTATTCTAAGCAAAGTTTTCTCATGGCATAAGAAGAGAAGATTCAATAATCTTCTGACATTTTTCGAAGTGCTCATATCTTTGACGTTTTTTAATACTTTTTATTGTTAGAAATACGAGCTAAACTGACTTCATCGACAAGGTATGGAATAAATTGTGTGGCTCGAAGTTTTATTCAAGTAAGGAGTTCTAAGAAAATAAATTTCTGCATCCTAAACAAAGTATTCCTGCGAAAGTATTTTTTTATCATAGCATAAGAAAAGAAGATTCACTGATCTTCTAACATTTTTCGAAGTGCTCATAGCGTTGACGTTTTGCAATACGTCTTATGGTTAGAAATACGACGACACAAATTTGCATTTGTTTATCACTGAAATATCCAAATTATTTGTTTGTATTATAAAACTTGTAAAGGAAACAAACCTTTTGTTTTATAGATTTATCCAAAATTGGATTCTTAACTTATACTTCCATTAAATGGTTTCGTTTCTCTTACTAAACTCAATAACGCACACATAAAATAAGTGTACACTAACACAAATCATCCATTTTGACTGTTTGAATTGTAGTAGAGATATGTGAAATTATGTGGGCAGTATATTAATAACACAAGTTTGGATCATTAATTTAATAATAAATTTATCCAAATATGGAATGAATAAAGAAATATATTTATATATTGTAATATTTATTAATTTATATTTATTACATTTATACACATAGTAAAGTATTCTTATAACTATTATCAACTACTGAAAATATACAATTTATACCAACTTATATTGAAATTATTTATAAATAATATTTATTTATTATATTGTATATTTATAATTGTTGAACAATACGTTTCATTTGTGTAATGACTTTGTAATTATAACTAATGTTTTATTACTTATATACTTTTAATTTACTTAACTCTATTTACGGCTGCGGTTATTTAATGTTCCATAATATATACTATTGGAAATAGTTAAAATGAGCAAATTTTTTAGTGATTTTTGAACGACTGTACCCTTTTTTTTTATATAATTATTAATGAGAACACTAGGATTTTTCGAATAAATTTCGATTTTTTTCCCCAATTTCCTAGATCAAATTATTTTTTATTTTATAAATACGTATTTCGGTATGAATTAGCTAGTTGTAATGATTCTCTGAGGAGATGTTACTCGTTGCTAATTTGGTGACGGTTTGTACCCTACTTAAAAATGATTACTTGGACATGTGAATATAGCATTTTAATTTTGCAATCTTAAGAATAATCAGGACAAAAAAATGTTTGTAATTGTTTTTGTTTTTATTTTGTAGAAAACTTTTTTTTGGAAAATTTTTGTTTGTTAAGGATGTTTGGACAACGACATTCCATTCTAATTTACCTGTATAAATTACAAACCGATTCACTAAATTGTTTTAAAGTTATTTCAATCATCAAAAACTGTTATTTTACACGTAATTTTATTCGAGATTCGTTAGCTGAATAGATTAAATTTACTTTTACTTTTATTAACTGTATTATAATAAGTTACTGGTACTTTAGAAAACTAATTGAGTATAATAAATTGATTAAAATTCACTAAACGGTTTCCGGGAAAAAATTAAAAACTGATAATGTCACTTTAAAGGAAAAATTAATTAGTGCATAAGAAAGCCCGTTAACAGCTGAGACCTATAGTCACTAACAATTGCTCGTTTTAACTCATTTTGAAATCGTTTTAATTTGTTTAAATAAACTTTATGGAATATTATTTTATTCTGCCATTAATACAGATATGATTTAGGTAATTAAAAAATTTAAATAATTAATATAAATAGCTTAACCAATATTTTTAAATGTAATTGTTTTAATTTGATACCTTATAGATAAAGAACGTATGTTTTGACAACCTCTATCATTAAATAGAGCGCAATATATCATTTTTGATTACATTATTGTAAAAATTCAATTTTAAATAAATTATGATAATAGAACTCTTAACGAAGAAATAGAGCTCTGATGCTCTACGATGTCGGAGGTTTGTAGGCGAGATTTTACGAAAACCCTTATTACAAAAATGGAAATTAATATTTAAAAAAATTTCGTTCCAAAAAAAAAAAGATACAGATTCAAATGGCATAAAGCAATATTATTCAGTAAAAAGTTTTAAAGTTGCTTTAATAAAAAGTTTTTTGTCTATGTTGAAGGTACTAATTGATATTGCACAACACAATTGTAATTGAAAGATAATTTCAATATCTACAATTTTCAAGGTCAACTTTTTGATTTATTAGCAAAAAACTATTTTTTTGATTTACGCGAATTTTTTAGGTAAAGTATTGATATAATTGCAAATAAAAATTAAATAGAAATTTAATAAAAATTAAAAAAATTAATTAAAATACAAGCTTGCATAGGACTAAAAGATAAAAAAAAATGTTTAAGTTTTAATAAAATAAGGTTAAAAGAACTAAAACCCTACTACAGAAATATGCTGTTGAAAGTATGAAACAAGAAAATATTCTTAACCTTCAAGTGATGTACAGGAAATAGCAGTTGTCACATGGTACCTAAATAGTTGTTTCTACTAATCAATAAATAATAGGGGTGTAAGATGTTTGCGACTATGGATATCTTCTGAACATCACTTTATTTAATTATGGATAGTAATATATTCTTTTTGCGTACTTAAGACCACATTCCCATTGTTAGATTTTAGTTTTTAGTTTATAACTTATTTTTTAGTTAAAAATTGTTGATATGTGAATACTATTAAAATATATATATTTTTTTAAATTTACTAATTGAGCTCTTTCAATTGATATCCAACAAGACAATTTTACTATATTGATTTAATTCTTATAATTATTAATATGTAGCCAATGTCACCGCGACCATAATAACGAATGGATTGAGATCCGTATTCATCAAAATTAGTTGGGTATTTCAACCGGTCGGCTTGGACTTACATACATACAAAAATATACACTGTTAAAATCATTACCCTGCCTTTTGGCTTTGCCATTATCGACTAAAAAATAGAAACGCATTTATCATCAAACGATGGAAGCATAAGAATAAAAATAATAATAAAGATATTCAGCCATATTATTGTATTATTTCATAATATTCCTATTTGAACGGATACCTATTTGAAGTCTAATCTAAAAATAGTTTAAAAAGTTTCATTTTAATAAGAATTTCTTTTTTTTTTTTATTGATTGAAGATATCATATGAAAAAATTGAAGTCATTACAATGAAATTGATAGGTATTTGTAATAAATATATATTTTGAAAATATTATAATAACACAATTTAAATGATATATCTTATATGTGAATGGCGTCATATACAGAATGTTTTTTGAATTGTTGTAACAGTTTGTACGCATACAACCTGAAAAAAAGTATGTATTTCCCATCATTAACCGAAAAATTTCATAAGTGACTGTCGTGAAAACTATGAACATTATATGAGGTGTTGACTATCAAACCTGAGGTTTTCTATGACATTCCATTAGATTGGCACAAAGATAAATATTGGGAAAGTTCCTAGAAAACCCCGACATAGATGTATACCTTCCGCTTCTCATTATATCCTATCCTGTTCAATGTAATTTCATGAGCTTGGGAGCTCCATCATTAAAAACACACATTTTCCACAGATCAAATGCTTAGTACAAGACAAATTTTCTTGGAATTTTTATCCTTTCAAGTATCCTTTCTTGGAATTTTTTCTTTCACAAAAAGAAACTCCATGGAAACAATCTTAAACTACATACAAAATTTCAATTCTCTAATTGAATTCGGAAGGAATTTGGGAGAGTATAAGCCCTAAAAACCAACAATATGAAATTTCGTACGTTAGAGGAGAAGGGGGATGAGATGTTGATACCCTCAAATGGTACCTTCTTGACACTAACTTAATCAACATGCAAATTTTTTACTATCCACCTTAATTTGGAGGGACTAGACAGATACACAAGGATCTTAAAACATTTTTTCACCTGGAAATTACTTAAATAGTATTGTTCTGCTTGGTAAGGAAATTTACAAACCGAATTTCAAGTCAGCCATTTTCTAATTCCCATAATTTGTATTCTAGGGGTAATAAAAAAGATATATGACACACTTTCGACCCTCCCCAGCGACCTTTCTATATTTTCGTGGAAAATATGACTAAAAACGAATAAAGATTTAATTGAATTTGTTTGGCAAATAAGACTAGGTTTATTGGCAATAACATTTGTTATTTTCTAAAGCTATTTGTTATATCCGATTTTGTATTGATTTAATTTTTATACTTCGAAATTTAAACTAAACCATGAAATATATGAAACTTGCCAAAACATTTTTAAGCTATAGATTTCCATTTAATTATAAAATTATAGAGGCTATAAATATATAGGCTAGATACTCAAAACCATATCATATCATTTATAAATATAACAATTAATATTGGGATAAGCTTAGTTATGTAGTTTAACAACTTTGTCGCCAGTGAAAATTCTGAAAAGTAAGCCATTTTCTTTTGAGAAGCGGTTTCGAAGGTTTGGCTTATGCCGAAAATTCAGTCGGACACTATAAAGTTCACCTCTGTAGAGGTAGAGCCTTTAACAGATACATATTATTCAGTACACACACTGTATTTCATATTAAATAGAAATATAATATACGTTTCATATTCCATTATAACATTTCAAATATCCCATTTTACCGTTAAGATTTTTTTATATATTTTTTCATTCAACATTCAAGAGTTAGTTAGCTAGCTAGAGATATTAATTTTAGTGAAGAAATAAATAAATAAATAATATGAAGATATTAATAGTTGATATTTATACACGCACTTTAAAAATGCATCCACCCATTTCACTCACATTTGGTTAAAACAGTGGGCGGCTAATAAACAAATATCACTATTTATATCTTGAAATTTTATTTTTAATTCATAAATATATTCTTTTATTATGGTACAGTCATTATCTTGCTATAATTAACAATCTAAAAAACTTTTTACCGCTTTAAATAAAATAAATATTTATTGACTGTATTATGTTGCCAAAAAAGATTTCTACTTTTTATTTTTTCTATATGAATATTTGAAATAAGTTTTCTATCTATTTTTATATATTTTTACTACGATTTTTGCGAAAATTATTTGTTGGTAAAACAACCATAAAACAAAATTACTTTTTTTTATTTCTACAATTTAATAATTTTATTTTAACAGAATACTACTTTTAAAGTTTTCAACTTTTAAATATTTTTACTTCAAAAGAATTCCACTTCTATCAATTTCATTTACTTTAATATTTTTTTCATGAGGAAGTTTCAAAAAGCAGATAAAGTATTCCAGATTTGTAAATTCCTTTAGAATATAAACTTAAGCATCCTCGAAAGCTTTTTAAGAGGAATTTTTAAACGAAAAATCATAATGAACTTACTGTAACCCTCCCGCTTTCGTTAGTTGTGTTAAGCGTACTGAATACTTTTGCTAAACTATTTGCAAAACATTCGATAGGTCTATTCGATCGGTGAACTACATAGTGTCATACATACTTATCGGTATTTACCTAAGTAAAATCTAATTAGATAACGTCAATAGATTAGCTACACAATTCATTTAGAAGTTCGATAAGTAATTAAAAGACGGCGGTTTGAGTAAATTCAAAACTGTGTGCATAGTTATGGCTTTATAAAATATAATTATTTACACTTAACAACCAGTCGTTAGATTCTGTATCATTAAAATTTGATTTTATATTTTATTTATAAGAAAATTTATATTTGTTACTTCTTTATTACACTTAAATCTGAGATTAATGAAATATGTAATCAAAAATGTTGTTTTTTTTTTTTTTTTAATTATTTATCGTGTCCAGAAATATAATCATTTAAACGGGACTGGACGTTTAGAGTTACAAAAACAATTTTAAATCATTTATTGAACGTTTTGTTCCTTTTATTAGGACTTCTAACTACTAAAATATGCAAAAAACAATTTATAGCATTTAACTTTAAAATAATTATCAAAGGTTAAAATGTTATTCATGTCTTAATTTGGTTGATTTATAGTTTAAAAGAATAATAATTTAAAGGTATACTAGTTTATTAAATAAGGTAGTAATCTATACTAAATAATCAAATAAACAAATAAAGATAACAACTAATAGAGTTAATTTTTTTGATACTCAATATGTGATTTAATTTCATTGTTTGGACTATTTTTACTAAGCATTCATAAAATACTATAAATATCCAGTCTATACAGTTATATATGTATACATATATAGTAATAATATGCATTGGTATTACCTATATGCGTATATTAGTTAAAATTGTGAAGAACTCAAATATTTTACGAAAAAATATTTCAAACAAAAGTTGTTTGTTTCAAAAATATAAAAATTTCTTGTATCTTTTATCATTTTAAAGTTGGATCAAGGATTCACTTGACCCATTGGTCCGATTTTGGTCATTCACGGAAACTCACTTTTATGTTAAGAGTACGTCACCAACATTTCAGCTCGCTATCTGTTTTTGTTTTTGTGTTATTGTGATGACGGACTGTCGGAAATGGACGAATAACCTATACCAAAATTTTGTTTGCGAAATCAATTAACCTAGCTAGCGTTACAAACTTAAGACTAAAATTAATATACTTTGACATATTAACAATGTCCAGTATAAAATTAAATAGATTTAACCTAACTCATAATTCATTCTTTTTTAATTTGTTATAAATAAACATAACATATTTTTCTTTATAGATACTACTAAAATTTTGTTCTTAGATTAATTGTTTGTTCTTAGGTTAATAATAGCACACTTTTTAATACTAAGTCAATAAGCTTATGCGCCAGTATTATATTATACTCTATACGGACATAAAATGAGTTAATTATGTCTGTTGCATTAAACGAATATGCACTAAGAGTTTTTAAACTAGTTTTATATTGGAAACAGGTTTGTGTTTGTTACTGTCATATAAATATCTTTCAAGTAAATTCTTTTAATTCATTCATAAGTATGAGTTACATTTATTTACATCACTTACATTATTTCACTATTCATATTATAATTATAATTTTGTTGTAGTTTTAAGTTCATTTTGGTTATTCCATGGATGAAGGCCATTGGCAAATTACAGTAAACTATATTCATGTTGTTATTATTTCATTAATCATTAAAAATGTATCAAATCTATTTATTCTAAAGAATTGTACATTTTTTATGTACATTGCTGAAATCGAATAAAAATTTTAGATTAGTTTTTTAGACTGAGATAAATTAATTTGAAGAATCTAAAAACTTACCATAAGTTAGGTAACTTTCCTATTATAGATTTAAAGTAATTTTTGTATGTTTCTAATAAGCATGATATGGACATTCCTAAATCCAGATTTAACAAAGAGGGAGATACCACAGTATGTCGTAACTTGCTTGTATCTCTATAATGTTATATGTAAAACTTTGTTTTTCAATAAAGAGTTGGAAAATAATCTTTGAGAGCTTAAAACTTATTTATTTGAATTAATTTTCGAGTTTTGTTGAGCCTAGTTTAACATTTTGATGTATAAAATAGAAAATATTTGTAATGGAAGTTCTTAATTGTGATATCTGTCTCAGACTGTTGGAATAATTGAGGAATAATCACCGGCTATTAGGAAATACAATAATTCAATTTGATTGTAATACAAAAGCTACATCTAATCATAATTCTCGTGTTTTTAATAAACAAGTGAGTGTAGTTTGACAGATGATTGATTCTTACTTTAATATTATTTTTTATTTTTCCATCGTCTCAAGAATATTATGTTGAAGTAATAATATATAAGTAGGTATATAATGTGAAATGTTATATAGTGCAAATTATATATAAAAAAACACGTACTTTCCACCATTTCTACCAAAATGTAAATATAATATAGACAGTACTACTCGAAAGAAATTGGAAAAAGGTCGAGTGTGGATGTAAACGTACTAACTTTGATCCTTTTTCAAACTCCACTCTCAGCATTTCATGATATAGTAATAATAATGCATATGAAATAATTCGAAAATTAACATTAGAAGCTCTAGGATCAAAGGGAAATCTGGAAGCTCTCGGATTCATAAAATTAGAAGCTCTAACATCAGAGAAAAATCAAAGGTTATTGATGTCCTCGTTACAATATAAAACCTTAGCGGTTTTGGGCTGGTCATATAGCCAGAATGACAGACGAACGTTGTGCGGTACGTAGCATAATATGGACACCATATGACACCACATGATAAGCGAGGAAGAGGTCATCCAATTAAATTTAAAAGGTGGAGGAATTAAATTATATAGTTTGCGGGACATTAGTGGATGACTGAGTGCATATATATTAAAACTAATTTATCCTTGCAATACTTGTATTTGTAAACTGTTTTCTTGAATCCTTGTATAAAATATTTAATAAACTGGAGTTAAATATAAATGCATGCATAAGAATTATAAATTCATACATAAAAGATGAGTTTGTATGTTTAAATATTAAATATGGCCATAAAAATATTGTGAATCTACAAATTATTTAAAATTCTATGTTATCAATAGGTACTAGTTTTTCAACAACGTATACCTACTATAGGCTAATGAGACGTAACTTGCAGATAAATAAGTGATTTTGATCAAAACTATTTGAATAATGAATCCGCGTATATTGAAACGCAGTGCAGTTCTTCTCAATGTGTCAACTGTACAATCCGGCTTTGCATAAGACACAGTTTCTTTAGATAGATAGTGTGGCTGGTTTTTCGAATGTCAGCGAACACATGTTTTTGCATATGTGAGGAATGCAATTTGAAATGAAATCAGTCGATTTTGTGATCATTTTGTTTGTACTGAGAGATTTATTTGTGACTTTCACTAATATAAATACTATGAGAATTCTATGTTGTAAATTTCCGATTCTTGTTTATTTTCGATTTTGTCCTTCTTACTATTTAGTAGCTAGACAACCTTAGTCACTAGATAATAAAATATGCATGTGTATAATTAGATACTATTATCATTACAACCAGGTATGGACATTTTAAACATTTAAACTTGTTTTTAATAACTCTTTTATATTTTTTTAAAACAATTAGTTAACAAATTCTAACAAAACTAAATTCAACGTTCATCATTTTTCACGCTAGTGTGACATCCATTATCGATACTAACATAGATGCAAAACTGTTTGGGCTATAATATAACAATAGAAATATAATTTTTCTATTTAAAATAAAATTTAAAGTAGTGTAATAGAGTGTGTATCTTACATTGTAAGTGAATGTATCGTAACTTAATATTAAACATACTTGAATGACAGTTTGCATGTATTCTTTTTTGTTTATTTGTTACGCTTTTACTCGAAAAGTACTCAAGCGATTTTAAAAATTCTTTCACCAATAGAAAGCCATATGATCAGTGAGTAGGCTAATTTATAGTATCATATACCATTTTATTTACGTATCTATTCCAGGTGACCTGCATTTTATTCATTATTGTTACCGGTAAACTCAAACAGTTCGAAATCTCTTTAGCGTACCCATATCTGCGTGGTCCACATTTAAAAGAATACAATTTTTAAACGGTGAGATATATTTATAAACTAGAAATACAAAAATGTCCATTATTTCACTATTATTTGAAACATTTCTTCGTATAACCAATATTTTAAGAACCTACAAGTTATACATTCTAGACCAATATATTTTGTAATTGTAAGCCGCAAGTAATTGATAAAATAAAGCTACAATGTGAGTTCAACATTAAACTCCAGTGACCACTGACATTACAATCAATATATTCTGCTTCTAAATAAAAATTAAAACGATTCACACCATATTTTAATGTAAGTAAAGGGTATAAAAACTGCAATTTTAGTCAGTATATACAGTTTATGTAACGTTTACACTAGAGACGAGTTTATTTTTTTATTTATTTATTTTTAAATAAATATATATTTCATAAGAATATTATTATTATTAAATATAGTTGTTTGAAATGTAAGTAAGTAAGTAATCTCCGCTCGGGAAACGTTGACGACGAGACTTCTCAACAAATTTATAGTCGGTTCTTTTCGCTGCATTTACTCCATGATATGAACAGCCAACCACTAACATTTACGTAAGTATGAGTTCCTCTTGTACACTCTTTCTCTTAAATGTCATGTAAATATGAGTTTATTTAGTGTATATACTGTTTGGATTGAATAGACCCCTGTCGAAATGGAACTAACAAAAATCGAAGAGCGAATTATTTCTTACTATTAGATTTTTCTTATTATTCATTTCATTTTTAGAAAGTTTGTAAACATCAATAAGATATTGACGGGATGGATAAACAAGTCGAGAGGG
Source organism: Chrysopa pallens (assembly GCA_020423425.1). Lineage (NCBI taxonomy): Eukaryota > Metazoa > Arthropoda > Insecta > Neuroptera > Chrysopidae > Chrysopa > Chrysopa pallens. Next base: position 5,171,948 of record CM035594.1, on the reverse strand, counting down.
TAAATAAGACGTGAATGGAGAACGTTTTCTTTTAACTCTCAGAAAACATAAAGGTTATAAGCTCCTAAGCGAAAATTTATGGAATATTTGAGTTATAATTAAAAAGGTGACATGATGAAAATTGGGGATAATTCAATCTACTGCCTTTATGCTTTCTTCACATCGATAAAGTAACTTTACGTGTCTAACAATAACATTATAGTCAAGGGCCTAATAAAGTTATTTAGTCAAATTGTCCAGTAACATTAATTTTTCCTTTAAGTAGTACCCCCACCACTCTTTAATCACAAACATATAAAAAATGAAGGAATCTGTTTAACATTCTGTTTTAAATTATAAATTAATTTTAAATTACAAATGCGACTGATATTTTATTAAGTGTGAAATGTTTAAAATGATATGAACAGTCAACTGACTGCCGAATTTATCCAAGTCTGTTCTTATAAGGATTTGTTTTGAAAGCAAAAATTTAACTAAGACATACTCATTACATAATAATTTAAGTGTAACAAGATTGATACGCTTAATATTATTAAATTGAATTACTTGCGAGCATTTTAAGGCATTTTCAAAATATCCCAAGTTTGATATTCGATATTTACATAATTGTTTGAAAATAGTTATATTAACCGAAACAATATTATTGCAATATTTGTTTAGAAATTTAAATATAAATATTCAGTAAAATATTAAAAAACAAGTGACGGTAACAACTAACAGAGATAAGTTATTAGATATCTGACCAATGGTTGAATATCAATGTTTGAACTATGTATTGCAATTATAGACTTTTTTATTGGGTATATTTGAGGTAAAATTGTGGCGACCCCAGACATTTACGGGAAAAATGCTTCAAACAAATGTTATTCGTTTTAAAGAACAAACATTTTATATTTGAATTTTTCATGGTTCAAAAGATATCGTCAGTTGGGTCTTGGGTCCGTTGGACTAAATGATATATTTTGCTGTTTCACGAAGATGATCTTGCTTTTTAGGTAAATAATTCATGACTAAAATTTCAACTCGCTATCTTTTATCATTTTTAAGTTATCTTGATATCAGACGGATAAACGAAAATGGAATAATTAGGTGTGTCTACATCAAATTTTGTTTGTGCGGTCAATATTTTCTAGCATTACAAATTTTAGGCTAAAATTAATATATATGCAGAGTATAAAAATATATTCCGGCAAATTCGTTTTGAGTAATTATTCATTCCCCTTGTAATTTTGAACCCTTTGAGATATAAACAATAAGTCTTGGAGTATAAATAGATACAAACAAGGTTCTAACAGGCTAAAACTTTTGTTTTAAAATTTAGGTAAGTTGTGGTAAAAGTTAGGTAAGTAGTTTACGGAGATTATGTTGTGAGGCTTAAATTACTATAATGAATAATATAGCCTTTAATTGTTAATATAAACAAATATTAAACTTCATTCTATAAACGTTAACTGTTAAACAAAAAAATGAAATTAAATTTTATAATACATAGAGTCTAAATTTGATCCACATAAGTAAGTAAAGCATTTGCATTTACGAACGCACTAACGACTAGCGTCCAAAGTAAAATGATAAAATAAACAGTGTATAAATAAGTATTACATGTTGTTTGTAAAGCTCCGATTTATAAACATTCAATTGCAGGAATATATTAAATTAAGGAGAGTTTAATAATTCTAGTTATAAAAATGTTCGTAATAGATGTTTTAGAGTATAAAGTCTTCATTCAATTAAAAATTTTCTTCTCGAGAAATAACGATTTCCATTTATCAAAATTTAATAAGACTGCATAATTGTCAATAAAGTAAAATTTCTATAAATAATTTCCTTGTCATCATTTACCTTGCACCGGCACTAATGAACTAATTTTAAGCTACGAATTTTGATTGGCATCGACTTCGATTGGTAGGTAATTGGTGGTTAGTAAATTATTTATACAAATTTTTAATTTTAAATTATTTTTATTTATGTGCAATTCGGTTTTTCTAAGAAATCTCTCCAACGATTTTCTTTAAACTTTGAATGTTTACAGAATATTTTGACGTCTACAACTTAAAACAAAACTATTCTTGGGAAAATTCAAATAATGGAGAAAAATTAATATAATCATAATTACAAACATAATAAAGTACAAACTAATACAAAAAATAATAAAAGTAGGTCCTGGGACGCGTCGGAGCAGAAATTTTTTATTATAATTAGCGGATCCTTCTGGCTTCTGTCAAATTGTTCTTCTACAAACGACTAGTTGTTTTACGTAGTGACCTAAATTATTGGTAAAATTTTAATAGAATGATCTTCCTATTGCACTAACTAAATAACTAAACAACAAAACAACACACATCTGTAAATTTTGCCCTTGTATCCATAATCGAAAATTATATGAGATGTATGAAAGAAAACGGCTCACTTATTAAAATTTTCGTTTAGAAAAAGACGAAGTTTTGTTAACCATATTTAAGTTACATACACACTTTTACAACGGAGCATATTATCCCAGAAATTGGTAACGGGTCTGTGTGCTATAATATTCTCCTTATTTTTGACAAAATTAACTTGATCATTATTTTCGGAATATTTTAATGGTTCTCTATTTCACAATACAATGTTCTAGTAGTAATAGAATCATAAGAAAATCAACATATAAATATCTAATAATAATTGCTATACTCAGAAGCTATTAATGTAAGTATATAAGAAGATACACATTTAACTACACATAGTAACTAACGTCTATAAATATACTTTTTATATGTCGCGCGTTTTGTTACGATTCGTCTGCTCATGTTTTTTAGTGTGATAACAGACTTAATAATTTTATATAAAAAGTATAGTAAGTACGTTATAGTACTTTGAATTGTTTGCATCCTACCGGCAAACTCTTGGAATTTGATGTTTATTGGAAACACCGAGTATAGGATAATCGCTAAAAAGAATTAGCCATCGCAGAACCAATTAAATATTTGAAGACCATAGTTCAAATTTTTGATTAAAAATGCCCCTAGCATATTTGGAAACACAACATAATCTTTGCCAAGATAATTTATCTTCACGACAAAACCTTCGGATAAAAGACTCTCCCGTTGACTATCTCAATAGTTTATATTTTTAAAATATACGAAATTTTTTTATTTTTACCGGATAATACAGAAACTCAACGATAAAATACATTTTAACTGTTCAGGTACAATTTAAATTTGTTTCCATCTGTGGTTTGACAATATTTTGGATTTGTTCACATTGATAAAGCAATTTAGTCAAGTAGCAAGTAGTTTAGTAACTTAACCTGTCTGAATGATAACATTGAAGTTAAATGTTTACTAAAGTTGTTTAGTCAAGTAGTTTAGTTCTATTTTTGTGTGCAAGTAGTTCCTCCACCACTCTTGTATTACAAACGTATAATAATAAAAAAATTTAGGAATCTATTTGACAATTAATTGTTGTCCCAGTCACAATCAAATAATATGAACAGTTTTGTGATATGTAATTATATAACATCATTATGACAGGTTTACAGATACAGTTTTAATAAATTATTTGTTACTTGACGATATTAAATTATAGTTTGTACGATTTTTGATGAGGTGCTAGTACTAAACTATTTGGTTTTGATTAAATTACAATGTGAACATGATTGTACGTTCATTCTGTGATAAAACTACTCAAGTGATATTTGATGTGAAGTTAGTACTGGTCTGTGTATTTTGAGTGACCACAGATAGGTGGATTTTTTAGGCCTTACGATTACCCTGCGATTAAATTATCCATGCTATTTTAGGGATTGAATTATCAAGTGTCTACGGGTGTTTGGTATTTTTAATCAACCTGCGATTTTAATATTTAGACGATATTAAGGGTCCAGTTAATATTTTCACCAAGAGCCACGCTAGTTGTGCAAGCCAATTATTCTTGCATAGTTAAATTATTTGCTTTGGAGATATTGCGTTGGGTAGGTTTCATTTGCTAAGAACAGTGATTACGATAATAGAAATAATGCCTAAGATTACAATAACTTTTGGGCGAAGGACTGATTTTGAATTTGCTATATTGCAGTTACAAGTTTTCAAAGATTGTTTTCAATTTCTTTTTTGAAAATGAAATTTTACAGGTATATAGATACTGAGAGAAATTTCTCTGTTTAATTCCCTAGTTGTGAAGCATAGATGCGTCAAATAAGTTAATAAAAATAACGTAGCCATTTTATGATGATATATGCCGTTTTTACGTTGATATATTGTTCAAATTTTTCACTTATTCGAGAAAGGTTATTTATAGTTAGTGAAGAAAGCATAGGTTTAGGTATGTGACTTTTTAACATTATTGTTAATGTGAGTTTTAATCACTAGGTTTCGATGGTTCGTGTCAGTTAATAATTACCAATATTTTTCCATCATAAGCATATAATATTTTCAATATTTAAATAATGTTAAAACCTTCGTAGTAACCACATTCTGATTACTTAATTGGAATTTATAATGATTAAAAGTCATTAAATGCCCAATCTCAAACTTCCACCCTCTATTATAATACCGAAACCACAAGATATCATAGTAGTGGTAGCTATGAAGAGATGGCAGAAGACAGGTCCCTATAATTTTCTATTTATTGCTAATTTTCAACTTATTTATTGGGAGTTTGAAAAACTGAGTGTACTCAAGTAGAATTTTTACTAATTTTTCTGAAATACTGCCAATAGTTGGCTTAGAGAAATAAGTTCATAGTGAGGTCTTAAAAATCAAAGTCTCAGCCGACGACTGTGTTATCGGACTTTCTTATGCACTAATTAATTTTTCCATTAATACTACATTATCAGACATTTTTTTAGTTTTTTCTCGAAAACTGGTTAGTGAATTTTAATCAATTTATACTCATTTCTACAGTGTACAAGGTAGTTATTATAAACGTTTGAAATTCGTGGTAGATTTTTCAAAATAAACTGAATCTGTTCGGCTGACGAATGTCCATAAAATTACATGTAAAATTACAGTTTATTGTTTTTTAATTCGATCAACTTTTTACAGTTTTGTGAGTGGGTTTGTAATTTTAGAATGGAATGATGAACGTTTTTCTAAATTTTCATTCGTCTCATACCGTTTTTATAAACCTTACAAACATCTTTAAAAAATTATAGTTAAAGTTATAAGTCCCCATTGGAGTAATTTACAAAAATATACTGTTTATTGTAAATAATGTAAACCAACTGATTGCTGGGTTTTGAACCACCAGGTAAGATTCAATATATAGGACCTTGTACATTGTACATATTAAACAGTGTTCGTGGGTACACATGTATATAGCTGTTAGCGTGATTTACTCAATATATAACAGCTCTGTAATCTGCATATAAAAAGATACTTCGTTAAGAAACAAAACTAATTTTATTCAGTATTTTAAAAAAGATTAATTGATGTCGAATGAATGTTTTATTTATAAAATATAAAAATTATTAGTAATGGTTAAGTTACCTCTATATATTAGGTATTCTATTTTGTAAACAAACGTCGTGTGTAATTGTATTGATTCGTGATTCAGCTTCAAAAGTTTTTAACCAAGAATAAAAATTATGATTATGATTATGATTATGAAAATTATGATTCAAGGAATTATTGTTTTGTAGTCAAGAATCTTTGACAGATTCTTTTAAAACGAAATTCCAGTTTAATTTTTTTTTTTTTTTAATTGAAAGATTGTCTTCCATCTAAATTTAATCAGAGATTCAATGGTTTCGACATGAACAACACTAATTTTATTGAAACATCAAATTTTTATATAAGCTAATTAGATCTTAGTACGAAGTAGCATTTTTAACAGTTTCTTGTCATTTAAAGTAAGATTGACGAAGTTCTTCATGAAATCTTTCATGATTACACCGATATTAAAAGAGAAATATATGATATACTTCTATTGAAGAAAGTACACCTATGAATCTATTGGTACATATGAAATCTTTGATTTGGTTTAATCGTTTTAGTTTTAAATTTCGGATTCCTCAGCAGTTCATACCACACAGAAGACGCTGTAGTGTATAATTCGCGATGTATGTGTCAATGATTTTTTAGTACAATTAGCTGGTACTCACCGCTTCACTACCTTAGAATTACAAAAACATATCAGATTTAAGAAAATTTAGTTTAATTGTCAATTTTGTTTTGTTGCTTTTTTTCTCGAACACTTACACAGGCTACAGATAACTTCCTTTTCTATTTTAGCCCCGTTAGGCTATGAGTTTCAAAAAATACGAATCTAGTTTTCCAACAATTCTGTTAAAAAATGTATATACAAACTTTAAAGTAGATTGGATTGCCAGTTTGACATAGTATTAGTGAGAAAATATTAATATATTTTATTTTGAATTTTAAATTTATTAATTTTGGTTTACTCCGGTTAACACCCCCTAAAGGGTAGAATTTCGGAAAAACCTTATTTATCAAAATGCCTACGCCATATAAAGAATAAACCTTTCAAGTTTCAGGTCTCTAAGATCGGCGGTTTAGGCTATGCGTTGATCCTTTTTATTCAGCACAAAGAATTTTATGTGTAATATCCTGCTGACTCTCTCTTCCTAATATCCTGCTGACTCTCTCTTCCTAATATCCTGCTGGCTCTCTCTTCCTAACACTCTGCTGGCTCATTGTAACGAAAGTACTTCATTTCCAACTTTCTTCAAGCATACGGTGAGACACGTTGTTTTTCATTAAAGGTTAAAAACGTTTTTTTTTTTTCCTTGAATAATAATCATTTTAAAATTAAGTATTTTTCTCAGTTCTTGTTTCACATTTTTATGCGGAATATGATAATAAATCGGGATTTTTGTACAAAGATATTCCGAAAAATTTTACAAGGGTTGTATCATCTACATTTTGCAACATGTACTACATAATACTACAGACCAGAAAAGATCAGAATTTCTTGTAGAATTTTCTAGAGGTTTTAACCTAGAAATTCTACTACATTGCATGTATTGATGTCAAACCGGTAAATACTAAAATGTTTATGCACATATTTTGTATCATTACTCCCCAACCCCCCTTGGCTCCAGATATGGGTTTCCCAATTTTCAAAAACTCAATATTTATAAGTCATATGTGATTAAAATTTTCATTACAAATTTGCATAGTTTTAACCGATTTTCAACGAATAACTTGAAAATTATAAAAAAGGAAATTTATAAAATATACAAAGAGCAAATATTTGTTTTTCATTTCTGTATATAAAATATTAACGGAGTTTAATTCCAAATTTTTAATTGCAAATTGCAAAAATTGCAAATCTTTATCGTCAGATCGAAATACGATCGCGAATGTACTTTTAAAGTAGTTTTACTTTTAAGGTTCCGGAAATTTGTCACATTCTTTTCCTAAAATTTAATGCTTTGTAGGTTTTTTAAATTTTATCGCCTCGTTTACTCCTTGAGGGGAGTACCGAAGGAAGCACATAAAAATGATTAAATATTTCAGTATTTAACGTATGCAATATAATTCAGAAGACTTCACACATCACTTTAGTGATAGAGAAACTGCACTATAAACCGATTCGCAAAAAACTGATCAAAATTAAATGTCGGACTTCCTTGTTATTGAAATGGAATATATTAAAATTGGTGATTTACGATATTATTTACATTCGTGATTGTATTTCGATCTAACGATAACAATTTGAATCATCTAGACACAAAATATATAATGTAATTTTATACATGGAGGAAAATATAAACAAGCAATAAAGAATAAATTATTTTCTGAACATAACAATTTACTCCGTTCTAAACTGTTGTATATGCAAGCATTACGATGCGATGCGACTAACACCAATATAATTCTATTTATAAATATATATATGTATGTATAATGTATATAAACTTATTTAATACTCATGTTACAAGCACATAGATTGTGCAAATAATTTCCGGTTATAAATTATATTAATTCTTAAAAATCATTATTATTTCTTTCACTGATTATTTGTGGTCGTTATAATTTTAACGATGCATAACGTCCAGGATCCGATTCAGAAATTTTGAAAAAAATACATGTTCTATAAATACATTTGTTTCTATTAAGGTTTTGTTGGCAAATATAATATCATGTCATAAACAATTTAAATTATAAATGAACGAGTGAATTAAACAACTATCTGAATTAATTTCTGATATTCGACATATGATTAAGTATCAATGTTTGAACTATTTTTAATCTTTAGCAATCATAAAATATACTAAATATCCAGTTTGTACAGTTATAAATAAACATAAAATTCCATTAAAAATATATTATAATTGTATAGAAGTTTATCTGATTATAATAACCAAATTTACTTTAAAAATGTTTTTGTATTTGAATTTAATTCTATCTTTTATGGTATAAAAATTGAGTTATGGATCTGTTGAATCCAGTGACCCGTTTTAACTCGTTTTCGAACTTCATCAAATGTGTTAGGCCTATACCAAAATTTTATTTGTGCGGTCAATATTAGACAGCGTTACAAACTTTACACTAAAATCAATATACTCTGACATATTATGTATGTTCAGTATAAAAACACCACATATACGAACAACCCTAAGTACTTCTCCAACTTGTATATATCTAACTCTCGTATTTTCTTATAGGGAAAAAACTAGAACATCATTTTGTAACTGGAAAACTCTGGCAAATATGTTAATGTTATATAAAAATTTTACACTAAGAAATCTATTGATATGTTGCTTAAGCAATAATATAATGCTTTTATAACTTGACAAAATTTGATTCAAGATGCCCTTTTCTTTTATACCAAGGCGTTGCAGTTGATTTTCAAATGTTCAATTCTTTACTACACTATAACTCTTTGACTTATACAATAATTATCATGTTGTTTCCATTTTATCAGAATTGTTCTAGCTGAGAATTTTAGAAATAAAACGAAATTCATCGTAATACGTTTTTATATATTTTTTCTTAACAAATAAACGTCAACCTTTATTATATACAAAAAGTCCAAGTATTGTTTAACATTGCTTCTTATTAACCAATCATCTACACTTCATAACATAGTTATTGTTTATAATAACCGTAATATAATTTATTTTAAAAAGTATATTTGCATAAAAATTAATTTTATAATACATAATTAACGATATATCGTGCTAATACTGATTTCTTTCAATATTCTTTCTTTCAACAGTAGAATAGTTCCCGGAACGCTGAAGAAATTAAATCTGGATATTTTTTTGACGAAACAATTCGCCTGATATGTAAAAATAAATCGTTTGAGGGAGAAAATATTATTTTTAAAAGAGTTTGAGTAAGTACTTCTGCGAATGGGTGGAATAATTTTTAAAATCGGATGAATAGTTTTGAAGACTTTTTCGAATAAACTGCGTAAATTTGTTAGCAAAAAATTATTTAAAACTTATTATTAATTATAAATACAACTGTTGTAAACAAAAACGCATAAAATGTAGCGATATCACTTTCGAGAGGAACCTGTTTACACATATAACAGCTCAAATATATGTCAAAGTTCTAAAATGTTTTGCTTTAAGCAAGATATCGAGAATTTCCGTAATTAGTGTAACATTTTTTTATTTAACATAAATATTTGTTTCCCATACGTTTGAGTTTCTGTAACGGCCCTCATTGGTTCAAATTAACTGAAAATCTATATGTTGGATTGTATATAATTCGGATTAAAGTTATAAAAGCGAAGTTTGGTGATTAAAGGAATTCTCAGACAGTGAAAAAACCATATTTTCGACATTGGTTTTCAACATGATATTGTACACCATGCACATCTGCATAAATTCGTCAAATTGACCTAGGGCTGGACATTTGGTATGTTGGTTCTAGTGTGTACAGAATGTCTAGAAAGTGTTTTTTTGTGAAAATGGGTAGTTTCTAGACAATTTTATCCTCTTCGACACCAGATTTTTTATATCACAAGCTTTATGGTTTTAAAGGTATGATGTCAAAAATGTGTGTTTTGGAAAGTAAGCACTTCCTGCACCATTTTGATGTCATAAACCGTTAAGTTTGTTTTTTTGATCGGTTTTAAGGCTAAGTTCCTGTTCACAGCTTGTCCAAATTGGTTTGAATATCTCTATTATAGATCGACCTAATGTCAAGGATATGTTTTTTGGGGACGTATCTCTATTCAGTTCATTTTTCTTATATAGCAAGTCACTATTCTGCAACCATCGATGAATTGTTTATGGTGGTAAAGGTGAAACTGTTATTGATGGAAAGTTAATTTGAAGCTTCAATGTGCTAACAATTTAAATATTTAAAAAAAAATCATTTTTCACTTTTAGTGTCTAATCGAATATAAAATACAATGAAATATGACAATAATATTATTTTATTTTTTTTAATACAATTTTTCTAAATGAACTAAAATTTATAAAAACGATATTTAGTGATGTAACAAATATAGTTATTTTGTAAGCTTGTATGCATTTGTATAATAAATTAAATAATATTTGTATGTACAATAATAGATAGGTACTTTTAAATATATAATAATTGGTGTCTGGTATTAAACGATTAGGGCGAATCAAAAATAAATTCAGCATTGAAAACACATTTTTCTTGAAACACATTAAAAAAAAAAATTTAAAAATGTATTTCGGCTGTAAAAATGTATTGACTCTCTGCTGTTTTTACTCCCTTTTAACTCGCACTATCTGTTTGTCTATTCAAAAAAAACTTTAAATCTAATGTTATCCGTTTTTCCATGATCATTCAAGTTGAAAATTCTCAGACCGACGCGTTGCGACGATAAAAATTATATATCAAATTTTCGTTTAAAAAATTGTCTTTTGTATTTTGTGTATTGGCCTGGTCTGATAACAACAGATTAATTTAATTTTCAAACGTGCTATTTTCGAACTAAAGTACATTTTTTAAATGATAAATCTTTTTAAGCTATTAAGTGATTTCCAGTTCGTTTAGATCTCAGTTATTTAGGTTCCGACGTCTTAGGTTGCTACTATGCCCGTAGTTTACGCAATGTACGTATTTAAGTAAGGCAAAGGTTTCGATAAACAAGGACTTCGTGTCAAGTATATGCCTTATTTTCTTCACTAATACTATGACTACTAGTATACAGTATCCAAAGTAAAATTATGATAAAAATTATAAATTTTATCTCCTATCATAATCAAAAAAGGTCACTCGATCAATTATTTGCATCCGTATTTATTTTAAATCTTGTAATCTTTTTCCGTCGTTTATCAGATTGCGTTTGCTCGATAACTAAAGAAACTTCAATACATTTAAAAGATTTGTCATTAAAAAAATTATTTTTGTCATTATGAAATACTAATCAATTGAAAATAAGGCTTGAATAGACAGGCAGGGTGCAGAAAAAACTTTTCCTGTAAAAATGAAAGAAATCTGTAGATATAATCTTGAACAAGTTACAACTTTCAAAATTTGTTTATTAACTTGCATCTGTTTTTAGAGCTCGCGAATATGAATCAAATTGTCATTTTATCCACCAGGCAGACAGATAAAGGGTATAGATTTAAGTAACTGTGTATGTGGGCCATAATTTTCATCCTAGGTTCCATCCATGATTTAAATATGTTAATAGTTTGTTTGTTTTCCAATACCTTATTTTCGATTGAGCAGCGCAATACCACACTGAGCCACATAATATATGTATGTATAGAAGAATTGATAGACAGATAGATTGGAATGAATCGTGACAGCACGATTATCATACAAAAACATTATACATATTATTTGACTGTGATATCTGGTTGGTTATTGATTCCATATTATTAATTAATTATATTTTTATTTATATCAATCAATAAAAACTCAATATAACATTTATTTTCAATTTTATTTACATCCATATAATGAAAGATTTGTTTGTTTGTAAAGTCTGGACCACATGATGCGTCCAACACCTCCCAACGTTGGACCTTTTATGGTTGGATACATCGTGTGGCTGAGACACGAACTATTTGCGTCGAACATTGGCTGCTGATACGATACATGAATGTCGAATGCCATGCATTCGTGGTGGAAGACGTTCGGGTTGTTATCGGTCTTCTTTTTCACATCAAGATGTTTTTGTTGGAATAAAATATAAAGTTGACACACGTTTGACACTCTGCTACAGGATGCGTCCAAGAAAGTGAATTTAATGCTTGCAAATTTCTAGTTGTTGTTAATGTTTTATTATTATTTTCTCATCTATATACATATAACAAAGTCGTGTTAGTTACATCACTTTTAACTAAAGAACGGCTGGACTGATTTTTATGAAATTTTTTTTTTTGTATACTCGGTAAGTCCCGGAATAGGTCATAAGCTAAGTGAAAAGGGTGGTCCACCCCAAAAATTTCTTTTATTACAAGTACTCACTTAAAGTATGTTACAATTTCTATTAGTATCATTTCCATGGAAACCAAAATCTAAATTTGAAATTCAAAAGAAAATTTATTTATCTTTTCTTTTCTATAGAAAGTGTGCATATCGCATCGTTCAAGTATAACCGGAGCCATTCGTGGTTCTGGAGTACCATATACAATTTTTCATCAAGTACGAAGTAATATCAATTGTCACCGTAACGTGACCGAGTATGCTTTAAAATATAAATTAATATCATTATTTATTCTGATTTGCCTTAGATTTCAGTATTAAGAAATATAGGAGAGTTGTGGAGAATATGTTATTATACTTAGAAAATTTTGATGTTGATTAGATATATATGGCAAAACGACGTTTGCCGGGCCAGCTAGTTTGTGTACATTTAATTAATTATACTCCATTTTAATTCGATTATAAAATGATTAAATTTAAAGATTATGTTAATTCCCACATAAAAATTGAATCAACATTTGTGCCCGATGTATTGGATCAAACATTCGTCCTATCGTGTACCTGGTTACATCGGCATTAACAATCGTCGAATATTTTATTCAACGACGGAGGCCAATATTTGAATCAAACGTTTGTCACATTATGTGGCACCGGCTTTACTATATAAAATCATGTTTTATGTATAATTTATTTTATTTCATAATTCATTGTTAATGTTTTTGTTAATATTGAAAATTATGGAATAATTTTTTGAAAAGTATCAATTTAAACATTAAAAATGAACACAAGTTTTTTTTCAAAATGTCAATACTTTTTGAATTACAAAATAATCGATTTTGAAATTTCTCATCAAAGAAATTTATGGTCTTAAGTGATTTTTCCACGAAAAACTGCAAAAAATTTTATTAAAAAAATGTAAATAAAAAGATTGGACCTATAACTAATCAGACAAGAATTAACAAAGTTGATTGTTTAGATACTCGACACATGATACAGTATGCTATTTTTAACTTTGACTATATTATATATTGTAATTACTCGTACATTTGTGTTTATTTAAATTGTGGCGAATCTAAATATTTTACACAAAAATGTTTCAAAAAAGTTATGTGTTTTAAGAAAAATAAATATTTCTTCTATCTTTTATGACTTAAAAGTGGGGATATGGATCCATCGTACACAAAGGACCGATTTTGCTCATTCATGAATTTGATTTTATTTTTAGGTTTAGATTACACCACCAAAATTTCAGATCGTTATTTTTATTCGATTTTGTGTTATCCTTTTTGTTATTGATGATAGGCGGATAGGCGGGCGGTCGGTCAGATAGATATACGGAAATGGACTAATTAGGTGATTCTATGAACATAGCTGTATTAAAAGTCTGTTAGTGGATCCAATATTTGCAAGCCCTATTTTGGAGTGAAATTAAGATATTTTTACATATTCTATGTTCGTATAAAAACAAACTTGGTTTTTCTTAGATGCACTCAACAGATTTATAGCTCATTAATGGTGATGTTTCTTTCGAACAAAATTGAAATCTTGAGATTATACGTTGGATATTATACCAGGGTAGATAATTTTTGAAAACAAAATAAATTATAGTAGAATGAAACCAATTAGAAATGCAAGATAATATGGTAAAAATGAAAGGAAAATAAATTACAGGCGATCTGAGTTCGGGAAGTAGTAGGGGGTGAGTTTTTAAGGGTAAAAGTCGGTTTATCTGAATTTTCGGCAAAACTACAAGCCTTATAGAAAAAAGTTAGTTGTAGGAAAGAAAAAGATCTACAACATTTGTATTTACACTTTTTTAAATAACCTCAAAATTTATGTGAAAAATTATCTTTTTTATTATATTATCTTGCGTTTCCAATGGATGATCATCCTAATATAATTTTCTTCCACTTTTTATCATTCTTTAAGGCTTCTACTCTGGTCTATATAATAAGCAAATAAGCAAATAATAATTCAAAAAATATTAAATCTTTTCTACAGTACGTAAAAGAATCTTCATAATGAGTTTTTCAGTAAAATATGGAGGTCAAGTGATGTAAAATGAATATATAATTAGTTATCAAATAGTTCATTTGAAATTTCATGTGTATATGTCTATATAATCAAAATTATGTCTAATTACATGATTAGATTTGAATAGTTTTTTTATTAATTAATTAAGCATCATTAGGAAAAAATAATAATCAATACATAATATATGTTCTTCTTGAATTTAGTTTAAAGTAGTTTTTAGTGACCTGAAAAAGATGAAGGGATATCATTAAATTGTTTAATTTGAAGAAAAAATAATAAATTATGGTAAAATTTGTTTTGAATGTTATAAAATAATTATAAAGTTTTGTTTTTTGATATATCAATTTTAGGATAAACAGAAGAATGCCGACAAATAGACGTTGTCAATCAATTTTATTCCTTTACCTAATTTTATTCCTAACTTTAATTACAACTAACAAGTAAGAAAGCAAAATTGATTGTTTGAAACATTGGCCCTACAAAGAAAATTGCAAATAAAGAAAGATTTGGTAATTATTTATAATTTGGATGTTCAGATTAGCTTAGATTTTATTTAAATCTTACCCTTCGCCAAAAAAACGTGGCTTGTTTAATAAACTTTTATAAGCTTAAAATTTCCTTCGATCAAGCTAAACTAGACTTAATTGTGTAAAAAAACAAGTTGCGCTTTATTGAACTTACTGAAAACATATGTTTGAAACTCTTTAATTTCAAATTAACATTGCAACAATTTGTGAAATTAATATAGTAAGAGCTAGCAATGTTTTCGAGAGAGAAATGTAAGAAAGCTGGTTCATTAATGCAGCTTTCCTTGCGCTTTCTCGAACAGCGTACGTACCGAACCTCTGGCAGCCAGTTGATGTTGCATACACTGCCATATTTCATACATATATGGGTAAAAATATTATAATTTTAAGAAGATAAGAGTGTGTTTCTGACGTTGGCAGCTCTCGTACCAAAAACGCAAATAATTGAGTGACAGAATTTATTCCGAAACTCTATTATTTTAAATCATTGTCACTGTTAAATCACGTTGAGCCAGTGATGTAAGTAGAATCTAGGAAAGGAAAAATTACAAACGAATTAATTTGCTAGTTCTCCTAAAATTGTTGTTATTTGTTGCTAATCATCTATTCCAAAAATATAAGATGAAGATAAATTTAAAATTGTATTTTATAAATTATCATTAGTTGTTATATTATAATTCATATCTAATAATTTATATCTAAATTCGTTTCTAAAGAGTTCAAATGATGTATGAAATTTATTCTGTTTCTTGTGTATAGAAAATTTCATTAAATAGTAGTAAAAGCACGTGATCTTATTATTTGTATTTGAAGTTGATTTTGTATCATTATAACATTCTCACTCCGTAGATGAAAACCTGGCATAAAATAATTTTTTTTTTAATAAACATCTATCTTTAGTCTAATAGTGACCGAATATTCAGAATATGAAAAATATTTTGAGTAGTTTAAAAATTTTGTCTGACTCTCACAAATGGAACAAAATAATATTTTACAGATATAAGTTTTCAAATTACACTCGATACACAGCGTACTAATTATTATTTACAGATGAGGTGTAAAATTGAAAATATTATCCTCGTCTAACAGCTGGCTTAATATCATTTTTGATAAATAGACCATTTCTTTAGTTAAGGTACTTTGGTACCTTATACTACCCAAATGACTTAAGGTTAGCCCAATATTTTTTTGTGTTTATTCGAAAGATTATAATTAAATGCACCTATAGAAAAAAATCAGATTTTTTACCACACCATTTAAGAGATATAATTAATTAAATTCAGCAAAAATAAACAAGCTTTTATGAGTGTCCTTGTTCAATAATACCGGAAATGGAAGGTTTGTAGAAAATTGGCAAAGTTGACCCCGCAAAAAAAAACTTTAAAATTGATAGAACTATATCCCAAATATACACCGAAAAAATTTCAAAATAATTTACCGCGTACTTTCCATGTAATTAATTTTTTCTTCTATCTCTCTCCTCCATATTTACTAAGGAAAAATGGTGGCTTCATTAAGCGCCCCAATTTCAAATAGTAACTAACGTTTTTAATGGTATATAACAACAAAAGGATATTGAACATTAATAATTATAAAAAATATTTAATAATATTAAATTTATTTTCTAACGAAATAATTTATTTATTTATATTAAAATTAAAAAAAAAAAAGACGATATAAAAAATAAAGTTGACAGTTCAGGGTTATTTTTTGAAAATCATTTAAGTTGGTATTATCTAGTGACAGTATTAGATTACTAGTCAAATAATATTTTATTTATTACATTATTTTATTTATTTAATTATAAAGCGTATTAAATTATACCAATTAAATTCTTATGTGAATTTCTATTAATTATTACAGCATGATTAGTGTATTTGATAGTAAAAACAAATTAAAAAAAGTTTTTTATTTGACTTCGAATTGCGGCTACCAAGAAGCTAACTTAAGTAATAATCTACAACATTTTAAAATAACGATTGTATTCAATTAATTAATATTTCGAATCAAGTGTTACTTTCGGAAGAATGAGATGATTTTCTTACAAGGAAGTTCTTACCGCGATTTTGTAGAATCGTACCCATTACGGCTAGATTGATTCGAAAAATGAAAAACAGCAGGTGCGAAAGGAAAACTACAACACCATTTAACTCTCATTCCATAAAATATTTTTTAATAAATATTGCGGTATATAAAGCATTTAAAAATTCATAGATTGAAAATAAAATTATTAAATCTATGAATATATATATATATAAAAGCCAAACTAATTTCTGTATTTGAATGAACACATATTTATCCGGAGGACATTTCCTCTAAAATAACCAGCGAATTGCATCATCAAATAAAAAAAAATAAATACATTTTATACAATCATTCATCCACATAAACAATAATTATAATAAATAATATACTAATATTATTATTATTTATTTTTTATCATTTTATTATATTTTAATATAAATTTATACATGAAAAGCCTGTCAAAAAAATATCATATGCACACACACAAGAATTGATTTTCAAATAATTATTATTATTGTTTCATAGTAATCTGCTTATTAATTAAAAATAAAAAATAAATAAATATAATACATTCATTAATTTTTTTTTTTTTTTTTGTGAGTATATTTTAATGAAATCTGAAAATAATTCAGGTTTATAGAAATACGTTTTCAAAATGATTAAATTTATCTGATGAATGATTTCCAGTCAAATTTTTATCAAACATAAAAGACAGTCAGTGACGCAAAAGAGTTTAGGTGGCCCTAGGATTTGATGTATTGTAGTGGAGTGTCGTTATAAGATGACGTAACATATTAGTCAATGTGGTCAGCATTTTGACCGGCCACTTAATTTTTTTCTTAATCGATGATTGAGTTCCCAATTTTTTTGATTGAATAAATCCAAAAGTTAAGTATTAACATGTACTCTCATGTTAATACTTATTCATTAATTGTAGATAGTGAAAAGTTCAAGTAACACGTAACTTTATTTTAAAACCCCTCCCCCCATCTATCTTATCAAATGGTAACATTTCTGGATAACATAATAGATTTTTTTGGAATAACATAATATAAATGGTTTTTCTATTGTATTGCAATATTTTTTGTGATTGTACTCAACCGATTTTAATCAATTATGTTAAATATCTGATTTTTTCTAACTTTGATAGGATATGTATTGGTCCATGTTCTACCTTAGGGGTAACAACCGGAGTCAATATTTTTATTAATCTCTCACTTGGAGTATGTTACAATACCTATTACAAAATTTATTTATTTCTTCTCACTAGCAGTATGGCGAACTGTCAACTATATAAAGTGTGCATATTGCATCGTTCAATTATCACTGTGATCATTTGTGGTTCTGTAGGTCCAAGTATGATATATGTACAATTCAATTCCGCGAATCTGAGACCGAAGGCTGCTCAAGCGGGTCATGGTGCCAGAGGCACCACATCAAATACCGGATGTTTATATACAATTTCAAAGTTTGTATTGGACAATGTGATTCTTTGGTACAATTTTTTTCAAATTTTTCATACAATCGATATAATATTATTTGATAAAATGGGAAAAAAGTTTTTTAAAATTTTTTTTCTGTGGAAATTGTCACAGCAACGTTCTGATCGTGTATATTTTATTGTGACAAAAGTTGGAATACACATGGTATGCAACTTTTGTCACAATAAAATATCTACATCATGGATTTGTGAGAGACGATTTTTTACGTTGGAGCCCATCAAGATGAAATTTTGACCGTTATTGGGATTAACCCTTTGGGTTCGTTGATTAGATTAAACACAAAATGGAATCTACTTTTCTATTAAAAAAAAGCAATGTTTGAGCTTCAAATTTGTTATACCTATTGTAAGTACTTGGGACTTTATTTATCTAATAATTAACAACAATGACTTATATGTATATCATTATTATCCGATAGTATTCCATCTGCCCTTATTACACCTTGTACAGAGCCACCCATGCACTTCTGATTCAAGCCGACTCTGTTTTTAGTAACAAACTGAATCTATCATATCTGTTATATTTGACAAGACATGATAATAATAATCTATGTAGACATAAGCCAAAAAATAAAAAATTATACCCAACCTTCCAGCTCTCGTTCTTTATTTTTTTTACGCAAAAAATATCACGTGCTTTTTAAAGATTTACGCACCCGCAAAACATCTCCAAATTGAGTTAGAGAGTGTGGAAAATATTACTTTATTAATAGAGCTCTGTTGCTCATGAAGTTTTTAGGTAGAGTGAATTGACAGAAAAAGTACTGAAAAAACTGAGATTCAATAAATATATTGTACCTTAAGTCAATATTTAAAGAGTTTGTTCTTATTTAAATAATAATGATTAATATTTATAACTCACTATTTTATATTCAACTTTTAATAAATGACTATTTTTTTCTTGAATTATAAATGATATTTATTGATTTGGAGTGACAAAAATACACGAATACAATCAATAGAAATCTAAAAATTAAATCACGAGTTGAAAAACTCACGTTAAAACTTTCATTTTAACGGCTGTCTTCACCAACCGCACTAATATTTCATAATGTAGCGTTTCTCTTAAAAATGAACTATTGTCCAATATATATGTGGTGTGTATACGACTTACGAATACTTCAATAATTTCTACACCATTTTTTTAATTCATTTTTATTAAATCCAAAACAACACTCACAAATGATATCGAAGTAAATATAAAATGGGTATTTAAAGGTGTCGTCATGTTATGTTTAGTTGCTATATGTGTAGTAATTATGTATTTGGATGTACCTATCTATATAGGTAGATATATCTACACGTATGCGTTCACGTGTGCAATAACGAATTCAGTACACGTGCAACATCAGATTCAATCTACCACGAAATCGTGCTCGTACCTATAACATGTACAACTATTACTACTTGTACATATTACATGTATATATATATATATATATATATATATATATATATATATATATATATATATATATATATATATATATATATATATATATATATATATATATATATATATATATATATATATACATACAGGGTGGACCACCAGGCACGTATAATAGTTCTTATTCTTTATTATATTCTCTCTATAAGTTTAATGAATAATATCCCACCATTTTTAACTGTTTTATTTGATTCACCTACTAGCCAAATGTAAACGTATTGTTTTAGTAAAAATATAACTTGATTTTTCAGATTATTTGAAGTATATAACGCTTAGCACATATTTCGGCGCCTGTGGAGCGCGTGACACAACATGGTATACTACAACTTTTTGTAACATAAACAAATAAATGAATCAGCACAAATTGACGACACCGCGCTAAGCAGCCCTACCGGGGAAACACAACGAACGCATGGTATATTGCCCGAGACAAAGTTTCTGCCATCCCACATAGCATATTTCATGAGTCTACCAATAAAAAACTACAACAACAATAAAACTAAATTAAACTATAAAACAAAAACAAAACAAAAAACTACAAAAACAAGTGTCTACTAAGCCAGAGAACTGTATGGAAATATGCGTTCACCAACACGATGCGGGTGGCGGGATTACTAAAGACCGATCGAATCATGGCACGTCGCATGCTACGCAAGCACTGCAATATGCGCCAAGCCTAAATATGGAAAATGAAGCATTAAAGATGTAAAACTAAAATGAATTTCTATGGGAGCCGCAAAATAGTTGTATCGGTATGTATAACAGAGCTTGAGCAAAGCTTTTTTTTTTGTAGAACAAAGCTTTTGAACCATAACTATTGATTCAAAGTCGTAACCGCGCTTATTAGTTCGGCATATCCAATTGTGAGACAAATCATGCAATTTGAGTAAAAATCATTTAAATATTATATTTAAAGCTATTCTAAACATTTTTAGTTCCATAAAATTATTTTCTTAATCCGCACCGCTTGATGGTATAAATGTTAAGAAAAAAGTTGAAAATTAGATATTGACGATTGACTAAAAACGATCCCCTCGAAATTAATGTTTATTATCAACACAAAACATATGTTGGATGTTTGATAGAAATTTTTGTGTAAAAATTTCATCTCAAAGAGGAAGTTAAAAGTCTTACACATTTAAATGTTAAAACACAAAATAAGTGTTAACTTAATTATTATTTTAGTTTCAATATTAGGTAATTCATTTTAAATAAAGAAAATTTTAATGCTTATTAGGAAAACTCGTATTCATTTATTTAAATTTCAATCAAGTACCAACAATCATAAAATTCAATAAAAACAAATTTTTTTTCGCCCATGTTGGTTCGCCCATTGGATTACTTGCAGGGTGCTATGATGGAAAATGAAGTCACTGGTAGAATTTGGATATAGTTAATGTCCTATTTCCAGTACTTTTTCCTTGGCTAGTTTTTCATGCTACCAAATTAGATGTTGCATTTACATTAGGGAATTTTTATAATAAAAATAGTTACACAGTTCGAGGTTACACATTTTTTTAATAAAAATACAATCACATGAGCTTTGTTTGTCACAACTAGTCGGCTGAGTATTTAAATAGCTGAAATCGAGTATTATGTGAAGCGAACATCGCATAGAAGCCATCATAACGCCCATCACGACCGGTAGCATGGGCGTTCCAAGCTTAACATAAAAAAACTATCAAATTAACACACAAATTTTTAACACACTGTTTTTGCTGTTACCAATCTTGTATTTATGTTTTTTATATAATAGGTTATTAGAAAACATTACAATTTTTTGCCTGTAATTAGTTTATTCTATTAAAAGAACATTCTTTCTCATAGCATTTTTTATCTTAGCCGTTCTCTTTTCAAGAAAAATGTCTATATTTCTGAGAAATAGTGCTTAGAATACTGAAAAAGTCAAAAATGATATTGACATTTATAACAAAAACAGAATTTAGTAAATAAAATTTTTATTGAAAATAGTTCAAAAATGATGTGCTAACTCCTTATTAATTTGGTCAAATAAATTTAATAAAATATAAAAATAAAATTTATAGTAGTCCGTAATTGGTGCCTTTAAACACCATCCCTCAAAAAAATTATTTTAAATTTTTCGATAATAATATCAGGATGATAAATTACTTTGCTTTATTTAATGCTTATATTTTTTGTAACTTTGAACATAAATCATATGAATCTTTCTTGATGAACTGCCTGTATTATTATGGTACGTAAAAATATTACTCGACAAAGTATTCTTGAAGTATTTTTGTATTCACATCAGTTTCACGTTATCGTTATATCTTTCATAATATATTTCGTTATGATGATTGAACACACTCGATAATGAATACACAATATTAATTCATTTGCATTTTCTATTACTTCCGAGTTCTGAAATATTGTGTTAACAAAAAGTTTTTTTTTTTTTTGCTATGATTTCCAAATTTTATTTTATACGTCGATATTTTAGTGTTATCAATAAACATTATCAACGTTAAGTGATCATGGAAAACAAACAATTCTATTGAAGAATGAAGTAAAGGATCGATTGGTTCAAGGTTTATACAATTTACAAAAAATAATCGCAAACATTCTATGCAAAGAAAATGAACTACCATGTGATGTTGAATTAGAAAAACAAATACAAACTTTAAAGTCGAACTATGATCCTAAAGTACATCATATATTGGAGCTGATAGAGTTTTCTAAGGAACGATATGAACAAATGTCGCTTAGGAAAATTAAAGATGAATTAATTTCATTAGAAATTGTTGATTTTAGTTCACGAGACGATATGTATTATTTTGCAAGAATATTCACAATTATTGGTGAGCTTTTACATGAAATGATGGAGGATCAAACGAACCAAATGAAAAGTGAGCTATTGAGTGCGTTTAAGAACTTAAATAACACTAGGGATCTTCTAATTCATAACCATAAGAAAATAGAATTATATGCGGAAAATAAAGAAAATATGGAAGAAGTTATTTTAAAATTAAAACAGGATTTATTAACCATTATCAAAACTAACAAAGAAGACATGTTATTAATAAATGTTGATGATTTAGAAACTGCACAATCTTTAAAATTGAATTCCAAAAAATTAAATGATATTATTAAAAGTAAACCATCACAGATCGATAAACCTAGTACTAGTAATTCTAATGTCACTGCTACTTCTACTACTAAGAATAATTCGACAACAAATATCATTAAATTATTTAATAATTTAAAAATTTAATAACACTTAAAAAAATTTAAAAAAAATCTTGATTGTTAAACAAATAAAATTTAACACCTTTTTTATCTTGCAGTCACAACAATTTTTGTAGTCTATACTCGACATAAAACGTTATTTTTCTCGTGCCATCCTCATTCTTCTAGGCAGTTGAACGATTTAAGATGAAGTCAAAATGAATTAAAAGTTGGACGCAACGTTCCTATGTCAAATATCTGATTTTTCAAAAATATTTCTAGTATATTACAAAAATTATATTTGTAGTTATAAATTGTATAAAGACATTATGGACCACTTGAAATTCTTGAACTCAAATCACTGGAGAACCGCCAATATAAAATGTCGTTTCTGCAAAATTTTAATTTTTCTTATTAGATTTGGTCGAAAATTAAATTTGGCGATAGTTCCTGCATTACTTATAAGTTTTAAAAACAAATAATCTTCATCTGTGAGAGCTATGATGGTTAATAATACTCAAACATCATGATTTTCTGAAACCACTATTATTTATATACTATAGGAAACTATTAACTAGGTTTGTGCAAAGCGACCCTAAAAACTCTATAAATAAAGAAGTTCCAATTATAAAAGATTATTTTTAATCGTACAATACAGTTGTTCGAAAAAATAGGATGGCAGTGGGAGCGGGGATTTTCTCAAAAGATTAGTTTTTTTAATCTAACTTTTACTATGAACAAAATGAATCTTTTTTTTTATGAGGGACGGCCTCTTAATATTAATTTTTTCTTAATGTCATATATCTTATTTAAAAATGCCATGTATAATATTTGAATATTGGTCTGGTAAATAAAAGAATCATAAAAATAAACGAATCTTTTTTGCATTAAAAAACTACAACATTTTTTTGTATTTTCAGTCGATTGATGTCTCTCACTGTTTAGTAGTTGTATTTTTAAGAGAACGGCCACCGAGCATGGATGCGTAAATAAAAATTTGTGTATATTCAATCACTTAGATAATTTCCTACCATAAAAATCCTCATAAAATCAGTTATCTTTGGTGTGATGCGGATACGGGCAGACAAGCATATTTTAAAAAGAATTTTTTATGTTTTTTTTTTTGTTCTTTATTAAGCTTTCAACTTACAAAAAGCAAATTATTAAGCTACAATAAGCTTACTAAAGTACATAATTATAATAAATTTTTACAAAAAATTTAACATTTAATAATAGGTTATACATTGAGTTCACAATCTTTCAGATACTTCAATATGTGTTACACTGCTTTGGTATTAGGATAGGCGAAAAAAGAGTTAATGCCCAATGGAAGACAGATCTTATCTTTTATCAAGCAGTTGAGCAATTTCAGTCTGTTATTTTTAAATGAAGGACACAACCACGCCACATGATTCATTGTTTGTTCCAGGTAGCCACAGTTACAATGTGGGTCTTGAACAATTTTCACTTTGTGAAGTAAAAAGTTTAGATTATAGTACCCGGTGTAACATCTATTGTTTGTGGCGATTTGCTTCCTTTTAAATTTACTAGCGTGAAACCACGGCATAAGTTTTTGATTGTGGTACATTTGAAAATAATTTATTCCCTTATCTTTGCCTATCATTTTAATTTTATTAGTATTACTCGCTTTAATTTTTTAGTTTTTATAAATTAATGGAAGTAAATATTGCTCAGGGTTATTTTCAGTTGCGGTTTTTGCGTTAAGATCCGCTCTCTCATTATCATCGATAGAGTGCAATTCCTTGATCAAGTCTATTGCATCAACTATCATCCAATTTGTTATGATTTTTGGAAAACGTTTAATGATACCGTAAACAGTTGTTATTATAAGTGCAGTTAAAAATAATGTATTGTTGACATAAAATATGACATAAATCCAAACAGTATTGAATTGTATATTATCAGTAGAATTAAATCAATCTCATCCTTTATTTTATTCCATTCAGTTGTAGATAGGTATATAAGTGAAGTGTGAAATACACTTCACTAATTTACGGAAACAAAATACAAACACAAATAAAATGTTAGAATAACATTCATCTCAATAACACTAACTAACACATGTATTGTATTGTATGTAGTTCGTTAGAATAGAGGTAGATCATACACTATCGATACTGGTCGCTTTATAGGGTAGTGTGGGTAAAAACTATGTTCAAGACTAGGTTTTTATCCCTTCTAACCAATTTAAAGTATTATGAATGCATATGAATATATTTTAGATGTATAAAACTGAGTATGTCTCACCATAACAGTTCTTAACTACAGAACCGATTAGCGAGTTCGATTCGAGTGACATAGGCTATATTTTATGAGAATAAAATGAATATAACGGACCTTACATCCCAAAAAATGGGTGGTCTCAAACTTGAAATGTGTCCTGTTGTATATCAAATGAAACAGAATAGTTCAATTAGAACAGTTAAATGAAAATTAATTAACAGTCACTTTCTTAACCCCAACATATTTAAAATAAAAAAAATAAGTTTAAAAGGACTAAAACTACCTTACGATATCGTGCTCTTAAAATTAAAGGAAAATATTTTTATCGGAAATTAGATAAAGTGATTTCAATGGGTAGTCGAGGTTTCATGCGACCTATCAACGCTAATGTTATTGTTTAGTACAAACAACTCTTTCGGCAAGGTAGCATGCGACCACGGCTACCCCCTGATCATTACGTTATCTAATTTCGGATACGAACCTGTTCTTGCATTGAACTATTTTTTTTTTAGTACAAAATATAGGCAGCCTTGCAATCATGACTATAATTCATAAATTTGGTATTCATTTTTCACTAAAATGCAAGTTTTGAACAGCCTTGAACCGTGTAAATTACTTTTGATTTAGAGCACTTAAAACAACAATTCTACTTAGCTTTCTCTGAATTCATTATACATGTGAAGAGGCTTTATCCTAATTGATTTTGTATGAACGTTTATGGAAAAATAAAAATATCAATACATCGTCACTTGAAGAAACAATTGAGAGATTATTTTATTTTTTTAATTTTTACTTTAAGTCACTTTTAAACTACTAAGGTCATACAGTGACTACAGTAGGTATATTCTATACAACAACAATACACACCATTTTTAGACCCATCCAAGTACTACCTGTGTCTGATGTTGCTTAACTTTGGTGATCAGTTGAGATCAGTAATTAAGTTACGTCAATTGGAGACTATTTTAACATAATTAAATATAAAACTGTAAAATTTAAAATTAAAACATTAGTTTTGATTCGTTAATACACTTGGTATTTTAGTAAATTCTTGCAGATGATCATCCTAGTTAGAATTATTCTCGGAAGAATCTGTATTCACATACAAAACCAAAATTCAATCGAAAAGAATTCTTTCAACCTGATTTTTCTCATCAATATTTAATTTCAAAATATTCAATGAAGCTTTAAAACGAAATATTGATCCCACAATAAAGAAATATTTGATGGTTAAAAATTTAGAATTTTAATAGTTTATTTTCGCTCATTTCGTAAGGAGAACATATTATGAGGTATTTCATGTTATAGGTAAAATAAAAATTTGTTGTGGGAGTAGGTAACTGAATTTCGCAATGAACTTTTTGGCTTTTAAAATAGCGCTGGTTTAATAGCACAAGCGAAGAGTCATTCCATTTTGGTGACGTACTTTAGGCATAAATGTAAGATCAAACTCATTGGATTCAATGGATCCCTGATTCAATTTTTGAAGCTTTAAAGAAAAGTTCAAAGACATAAAATGTTTGTTTTTTTTTTAAACAAAAAACATTTGTTTGAAACATTCTTTCGTAAAATGTTTAGATTCGACATAATTTCAGCTCAAATATAGCTAATAAGCACATATATAATTTCAATATACATATTATTACATATGCATTTTATAAATTTTATGTCGAGTATCTAAACAATTAATTATGTTAGTTGTTGACTTCACTAATTTTATCTTAAGAGAGACGGAAAAGCAAAATAATTTGCATCATTACGGAAAATAAAATTTTTCTCATCAAATACCTTGGACACACATTTTGTTAATATACAGAAATGTACAAACTTTTTCCGAGTTTCCCCTATTTATAAATATTTATCACGTATATGTAGCTCTGAGACTTGAGAATTGAACAACAGAGATTTCATTCTGAAATTTAACAAATAATAATAATAATAGTAATAATATAATGAACGTTTCCTTGTCAATTGATCATGTCGATGATTTTCTGTTCTCTATCTTTTGTATAGATATATAACTATTATATCAAATAAACAATTGTTCTAGGAATCTGATATGATGATCTTACGATTGGAATATGACTATAACATTGTATACGGTCATATACAGAGTTCAGAAATTTTCTAAGAGGTCATGAAAAACCTATATGTAACTAACAAGGACAGAAAAAACGAAAAAGAAAAATTCAAAAATGATTCCGGTATCATGTTTGATTGCCATTGTCTTTTTTAAACATCTGTTTACATACCCTATTTGTAAACAGATATGTAATAAAAAAATTTGGTTCTCTTAATCCAGGATAAGGGTAGTCGTCAATTAGGTTTATTTTCACTTTAAATTTATGAAAAGTCGAAGGACGATGCTTCATAAATCTTAACAAATTCGTTGCTTAGTACACACTATAGAAAGGAAAAAACATCCAGTTCCAAAAACAACATATCAAGTACTAGATTAGTCAAAGAAGTGTATTTTAACGAAATTTTTTATTTAACATAATAAGAGACATAAAATGCACCTCTCTTACTACGGGTGATGGTACAATCGGAAGTTCGAAATGGAATTTCTCGGATAAATCGTGCTAGTCTTACTTACTTCAACTATCAACGTCGACAACACAGAACTTTGCACATTCAAAACTTGAAAATTACCACAGATTGCCGCATAGTAAATACATTTGAATCGCTTGCGATAATAGTACAGCATCATTTCTTTGAAGATGATTTAAGTATGAAAAATAAACCATCTTTAGTAGGCAGGGATAAAATTATCCGAAATATGTAAGTAAGAAAAGAAACCAAAGTAAGCCAAAAAAAATTTAGAAAATTTAGAAGAAAGTCTAATATTTAAAGAGAAAACCAGTCACTGTAGACAACTAATTTTTACCGACAACAACACTCTGCAACGAAAAATGGGTGTATTAACGCGATTTATCATTTAGCAAGGCAAAGGGTGTCTTTCCAAAATAAGAAGAAGACAAATTATTTTATCGAAAAGAGGGAACGGATACTTAACAGAGATATGCTCCAAATCAACCTTGATAGAAGGTATCAATATGGGACTAAGCAAAGTATAAATAAGAAATAATAAGAAGCAGTTTTATTAACATATAATATAACTATAAAGAACAAAATTTAGAATAACCTATCTAAAAATATTTACTAAATTTAAATCAAAAGATGCCTCCTAAGAATTTGATGGGCCGTGATTAAATACCCAAAAATTTTCTTGCAAATGCCGAATGTTTCAGTCACTCTAAATGATTCGAGTCGAATGAATGTTATTTTAGATATAGGCTTTTGTTTAAAATTTCATCCGCTTTCCATTTGTTGAAAAACTTTGTTTTTGTAATTTCATTGCGCTTCCACCATTTGATACTAAATATGCACTTACTTATTCATACCTCTTTCACTTCTTAATACTATAAAATCTTGTATTTCAAAAAATATTTTTTTATTTAATTGCTTGTTTACTTGGTCATTTAGGAAGAAATTACTATGTTCAAATAAATGCAAAACATTCTTACGCTATTTAATAAAAATAAAATTTTTAGGATTGGAGTCCATAAGCATGTTACGACAGTTATAAATAACCATCTAAAAATTTGTATAAAGCTTACTCATGATTAGTTTAACTCATTTTGTAGTTGTTATTGTTATTCATGTATATTGTTATTGGAAAATTATTCAATTAAAATGTAAAAACTATCATTTTCAACATATTTCAAAACGGAAAATTCATTTTCCCGTCAAATTCAATATTGTTTGTTTCTCAATTTTCAGGTTACATCCGACCTTCGGTTGTTCAAGTGCCGGATAAAAAAGTTTTTAGATTTGTTATTTATTGGGTGAACGTCAAAAAAAAAAAAAAAAAATATGTCAATTTACAAATAGTTGTTACACGTATCATAATTCAACTATATAAAAAATTTTTACAAGGACATTTATAAAATATTTTATAGGGATATGTTAACGGGTACCGGAACTATCTATATATGCAAGCCTGAGTATGATATACAAAAATACATACTAAAATTAATCCTTGAGATAAAATGGTGTACCTTGAGGTAAAATAAATTATTATCACCATTTTTTAGGTAAGAATACAGTAAAAAATAAAAAAAACATTGTGAAAATAATATTTTATTTATATTAATTTTACACAATACTTTAGACCAAAACACCACGTAAAATCTAAACATATTTTTAATATCTGTATATATTCCCTACGGCCCTAAAAATAAAATTATTTTATGTATTGAAAATGTGAGAGAACTCGAAGTATTATCAGTTTTCAGAAACTACGTTAGTTTATTCGAATTTTGTTAAAATATCTAGGAAACACGTTCACTCGTTTTGTTTTTCGATACGTTCATGAAGAAAATATTTTGTTAATTGGACTGAAACCAGGAAAACAAGATAAATATAGCTTATTTATTTGTAATTCATCGAATGATGATTGTTTTCTTCATATAAAAAAGTTTGAATGTAACTCATTACCGGTTCAAATTAATGATATTATTTTTATTTGAGTTTTTTATTTATATCTTTATACATCTCTCTATAGTCTAAGCTTTATACAGTATGTCCTGGAAAAGTTTACAATGGTCATAGTTATTTAGAAATATTATTAATGAAAATGCAGTTCTAATCATGGACACAGAACTGCTTCATGATCCATGCTATATGCCCGTTAAGTTTTGACCGTTTCAGTTTTCTACATTGTAGGCACTTAGAGTTTTCTGTAACAGTTATTTGATGTAAATTTTTCGCAATTTGCTGTAACGACTATTTTTTTTTTCCAGAATATCGATTTTCTGAAAAAACCTGTTTTAACAAAATTCAAATGACTAATACCAAGTACATACAAAATTTAATTTTACTCATGGAAGGGGTCCATGGAAATATCGGCCATTTCGTGTAAAAGTGGTGGGAGGGTGGTAAAGTTTTCGAACGGTGTATCCCCAGAACGATAATTGATAGGTTAGATGTTTGTTAAATATTACCAGCTCGAACATCTCCACTGTTTCTTATCAAAAATTTATAAATATTTGAATTCTGAATGACATTAACAAACCTTTTTTAAGATATTTCTAAAAAAAGTTGGTGTTTGTATGTGTGTACATATGAATATGCGTTTGTATGGAATATCGATCAATTGGATCCTACAAACCATGGTTCAATTATAAAAATGTATTCATTATTTTAAAACAGAAAAGTTTTCTTTAAAATATTTGTTTACAAATTGTTCAGAATCGCCAAAATTCGCCAGCTCAAATACAGCAAAGAAACACATTAATTATTATTAGTACATATCATTGTATATGTTCAAAATAGAACAACAATTTTTTACTTTGCAAGTTAAATAAAATATTTTGTAAGTTAAATTTGATGCACTTCCCGTTTTCCTATTGAGCAGAAAATGGGCAAACATATTAAAATTGGATAACAATACAATATTAATATAATATATTATAATACAAAAATAATACGGCAATGCTGAAAAACTTTGTTCTTCTTTATTTCATTGCGCTTCCACCAACTGTTATTAAATACGCCTTTAATTTAAAATTCAAGAAATAAACTTTTTTAGTGGCTGTTTTATCTGTTAAAATATTATAAAAACTTGCATTTCAAAATAATTTTTTACTTAATTACTCGTCATGTCTCAGAATCTTGTATAATTTAATTTATATTTCTTTACAGGAGTATGTATATACCTGAACATCGGCCGCCGAATCACTTTCTATAGGGAAAAAAGGGAATATATTGTTGGAATACACTCACACATATATAGAATATAGCACATACATACACACCAAAAATTATAACCAATATTTTTGGCTATTTTTACTATGGAAAAGTGATTTTATATCGAAGAACGATATATATATATATTATATATATATATATATATATATATATATATATATATATATATATATATATATATATATATATATATATATTAATATATATATATATATATATATGTTTTACATTCTATGACGGTATATTTTAACAACATTTTCGCCTTTAAAAACTATAGAAAGTAATTGTACAGACGATATATCCGATTTATCCGATGAAGCTCTATAAAATAGCGATAATTAGTAGACTTGAAAAGTGTTGTAATTATTTTTTTTTCCACTTTCCTGTTATTTTAACTATAAATAAATAAATAAATAAATAAATATATATATATATATATATATATATATATATATATATATATATATATATATATATATATATATATATATATATATATATATATATATATATATATATATATATATTTACAACACTTTTGAAGTCTACTAAATATCGCTATTTTATAGAGCTTCATCGGATGAATTGAGAGAAAATTATTAGAAAATTGATTTAAATACATATTTTTTTAAATTAGTAATGTACCAACGGGACGTTACGTGATTTCACCCTGTACTTCCCGTTCCTGTGAGAATGCAGGGATAAAAAGTCCAGTACTGTCCAGTAGTTTTTAAGTTTATTCGGTGCATACAAAAATACGTACATACTATAGTATTTCCTCATAATCTTAGTATAGATTAACGTATTATTCCAAACTGAACAAAACAGATAAAAGTGGTAAAGCAAAATATTAGTAAATTTATATGAATTTGTTAATTTTTAATGTAGGTCCTTTACAGGGGCTGGCTATAGGTATTAAATAAATGAATATGGCATAAATGAGTTTTTTATAAATATTAATATATCTATTCCAGAAGTTCTCAAAAAAAAAAAAAAATTTCGATTGACAATTAATTAATAGCTGGTGAAAATCAAGGGCGGTATAATACAAGCATGAATAGTTTTATAAAACTCTTAAAGATGATTTAGTATAAATTCTCAGTTAAAAAGAGTCAAATAATTTGAAAGAAATTGTTACAGCTATCCCATATGTTAGACGCTGCCTATGAAATAAAACTAATATGAACGAATAATAAATAATAATAATAATTGTTGATTTGTGTAAATACGATGCATATGGAGAAATTGATGGTAATATTTATTAATTTCATAACAACCTACTATTCACAAACGTATTTATACTAAAAAATAAGTAAAAGTTTTTGAATGCATTTCTAATGTTCCGTATCAAAAAATATTACAAAATCGGAAGAAGTGCCTTCATTCAAATTAACATAATCTTATAATTAATATCTAAAAATAATTAGAATTTAGAAATTTTGTTTTATTTAAATGTAGATTCCGTGTGTGTTTAGTGACATATACTGCGTTTATCAACATGCTTTTAGTAACTCGCTTTCTTTTTGTTTTATGATGTTCATTTTCATTACCTTTTTCTCCTGCTTTTCGTTTGCCTTATTTTTTTTACGTTCATAGTCAACTTTCTCTGACCTATTGTGGGAATTTTAAATATCTAGCTCATCGGGAAGTTAGTTAAAAATCAATTACTTAATTCAATTTGTTTCAAATTAGAGAAATTATTTTATACTTTTTAGTCCGTTACAAAAACATGGTAAATTACAAATTATTTATAAATAATTTTACTTTACTGAATACATTTTAGGTCTTATTTTTTTAACGACCTCTTCTTTCTATTGCAGTATAAGGAAATGAAGCTTATTCAAATTTGTTGACATTTTCTGTTATATTTTTTGTACAATATTCAGAATAATTCATTTTAACCAAATTAAAATGAATGATGCAAAATTACATAATGCATCTACATGCAAAATTTCATCAAATTCGATAAAATGTCTTACGATATATTCGTCATTCATGTGAAAATACACAAATTGTCAAATTAATAATTAAAATTTTGATATAAAGGTACAAATATATATTTTATACTTTTTTTTATATTCGTACCGCGTGAAAGGCACTTCTTAATCATGAAAGGCACTTCTTAATTGTGCGTGAAAGGCACTTCTTAATGCATTGATGCGCTACGAGTATTTAAAATTTGTAATAATTATTAAAATTCTAGAAAATATAATAATTTGCATGTAAATTATATAGCAAATGTGATTGTCAAATTGTATTAGTAATATTTTTTAATAACAAAAATAACAAATTATTCATTTAAATTTCTAAATACATTTTGAGAAATATCCTATGTTAAATCATGCACCATTCACAGAGTCATATATCATTTGATTGATACATCAATGTTTCGTAACCATAGAAACGAATGAAAATTTTGATGCACCGTGCCCATAGCATAAAATGTGATAGTAAACGTTCCGACATTTCCGTTATTGCTCACCATAAATTTATAAATATTTGTTTATTGGGTGTTATGAGGTGAATGTGTTTTACAAACACAAAAAAAAAATTGCTTAGGAAGTTCCAAACGTCGATGAATATAAAATTGTTTGGAATCGATCAAATAGATTTAAATTGAAAACAATACTTCGATGTACTCGGAAGTTTTATTAGAAAAACATCTTTTCCATTTTCTCTTGACATGAGAATGCTTTGTTTTTATGTTAAACTCATACTTGACTGACTAGTAAGTATGTGTATTTTTTTTATCATTATTCTTTTAATCATTTTTATTAGACATATGAACATGTATAAAAAGAATGTACATGTTACCGTCAATAAGTGAGTCCAGAAGTTTTACTCGATGGTATATTTAGTCCGAACGTGCAATAGATATTGTATGTATTATTATAATAATTATTGTATGTATAACTTTTAGATGAAATTTAAGCGCAAAAGTTTTTACCTTTTATTTCAAAGGCTCATCATGTTTTTCAGAGTTCAAAATTTTTGTTTGGTTTTTCTATATTAGACCAAAATTTACGTTTCTAAAATTGGTGACTTTGAATCGAAAATTATGAGTATGAACTTATTGTTGCCGTATATTACTATTAAAAATTATTTGTATATAATAATAATTATAATAAACCAGGCTATTAGGTCGATAACACTTCACAAGAAATCGAAACTCTTGTCCAAATCACTAAAAATTATTTGAAATTATGTTCAAGAACGCGACAAGATAAACATATGGTACAATAATTTAGTCTTGTCTCGTAAATTTTCAAATAAATAACTTAAGCATAACTTTTTTCAGAGTAGTCTAATTTTGATAATTATAATTTTTTATTAGAAATGGTATACCCCGAAGTTCCCTCCCCCTGAATTTGAAAAAAATTCCAACCGCAAAGGTAGGAAAACATGGGATGATTAATTGTTCATTCACTGATTGCAACTTATGACCGCGAATAAATTTTACAGGGTAATCCGAATTTTACAATTATTTTTTATTTGGATAGCTTACATATCGAACTTGGTCCTATATAAATTTGGAAAATATTTCCATACCTTGAATTGGAAAAATAATTTATTGTTCACTTACAGATTTTACTAATGATAGATCATATTACTCTCTCAAATATAATTTTCAATCTTTTTCTTCTAATCAAAGTTTTATAGTTAACCTTATGAAGATACTAGCCAAAGATTTCATAATATCGTATCCTCCAGTTTATTAAATCAGGATTTAAAGATTTAAAAAAAGATCTCTTTTACGTGTGCTTTTATTTCCTGAATTTGAGCTGACATTGACTGCAAATATAAACAGTTACAAACCGTTTCAAACAATAGTTTGTTTTTAAGAAATACGTTTTTTTTTTCTGTTTTAATTTTTCTTCTATCTTATGGTTTTAACTCATGAATCCATTGAATCAAATAAACCTACTATGAAAAATACAGCAATGAAAAATTGCATTCACATAACTCTAAAAAGCAAAAATTAAATTTGAATGTACCATGATTTTATAATGGACTAAAACATATAAAATAATTTATCAACTTTCAAATGAAAAACATGCGGTGTATTACAGCAGCATTAATTGAGATTTTTAGCCCGTTATAAAAATATGGTACATTAAAAATTAATTTTTATTTTATTATTTTTAATATGATATTAAAGGACCAACTAAATTTAGGCAATATCGATAAATTATAAGATCTCTCTAGATCGATACAATATTTCTGTAAGTTTTTCCTTGTCAAATTGTAAAGCCCTAAACGTGACCTTGTATTATTTTTGAGAGCATCTTATATATTATTTTATATACTTTTTTTTTAAATCTTATACACGAGAAACTTCAGTAAATCTACAAACAACATGTTTTTCACATATTGACAGTAACTTTTATACACAATACATATGAATAGGTACTTATAACAAATAGTAAAATCATAAATAGATAATACATAGATATAGATAGATATAGGTACGTATGTTGTTAAATGTGATTTGAACGATTATCAATTACTTAATACATATTAAAAGACACCCACACACCCACAACTTTTACTTAACTTAACACACATAAATTACATGTAATGTAGACAGATCTCAACTCAGTTCACATCTCTTTTTATGTATTAATTGTTTTCAGAACATAAATTTCATGGTTTTATTTTTATTATTAATATTATTATTATTATTATGGCTAGGTGTCTTTTTGTCTATGTAGTTAAAGTACAAGAATTTTATTTTTTATTTTTAGAGATATTTCTTTTAGGTCCGTTTTTGTGGGTGACATTATTAGTCGAGGGAATAAAATTTTTATTTTTAGAGATATTTCTTTTAGGTCCGTTTTTGTGGGTGACATTATTAGTCGAGGGAATGAAACACAAAAATATACCTAATACCAGATTTTTTTCGCAGGTTTGGTGCGTGAGATTAGTGGGAATCTCTAGAAACTTTGTGAACTAATCTAATTATGAAGAAATCCCAAATTGTATTAGTACATAAGAAAAATGCATTTCAAAAGTGTATTTAGGACAAATAATTAAAAATGTTAAACTTGGTAAAGAATGTCAAATTCCAATTTTGTTATTCGGGGTTTTTTGAATTCCTTTTACTGGTGTAATAAATGAAAATTGTAAAATTATAGAAGTGGATAATTTATTTTCCCAGTTGAAAACAAATAAACATTATTGTAATTAAAATTTAAATTGACTATTTATTATCGATTCTACTGAGAAGTTAAATTTGTAAAGGGAAAAAATCATCATATAATAAATATGAATATAAAGAAATCGAAAATCACGTCCAAAGCTCAAAGCAAAATTTCGACTAATGAATATAGACCAACATTGAACAAATTTTTGTTTTTACTGCAGTCACAAAGCTGGATCTACTTTCATTACACTATTTGACTGATTGTTTTACAATTTACAAATTTATTATACAACAGACATTCCCTGATTGCATTTGTATAACTGCAACAGATGCACAAAAACACGATATTGTTTTGTAAAACAATTTATACTGAATTTACTTGAAAACAAAAATGTATTTAAAAAGAACATCTTTACAAAACTTTTTATAAAGTCTGTGTCATTCTCGTCAGTCTTCTCTACACATGTTTGCCAAGTATTATTGAAATCGACTACCCATTTTGGAGATTAGCGCCTACAAAGAAGAATTAAAATATCATTTTATCCAAAATACAACTGTGTCAAATTCAGCGTCATTTTAATTACATTTTCATCAAAAAAACACCACCCGAATTTCAAATTTTTCTAGTATATTTTCCAAAAATTTTATTTCAAGCAAAGCTTGTCCTAACAATGATTATAACAAACAAACAAAAAACAGCCAAAATATGAGCCATATATAAATGTGGGAATTGATTTTCATTTATTTAATATATTAAGAATGAAAACAAACCCATGAGCACAATGCTAAGAACACATTTATAAGAATTACACTGTCTTCAATAATATCATTAAGCTGACTAAAATCAGTTTTATTTAAATAGATTATACATATAAATATTCAGCTTTTTGTCATACATTAGTAGTCTTTAGACTTCAATACAAGAACCATTTTGTTTGACTTAGTGAGAGATGACCCAGCTGCAGAGGCAAACGGAATTAGATTAGTTTAAACGACTTTTAAAACCATGTCTAATAGATTTGGCGATGGACTTTGAATTGGAAAAAATTAAAGAAAGGTAAATGATGTTTTAGTATTAACTTTATTCATATAGTATTGAGTATTCACTTTGCAAAAAATCCAACTTTATAAACAAATACTTTATAATAACTTATCATATTTTATTCTAGAAATTGATTGTCTTGCTTAAAGTGAACTCAAAAATAATATCGTAATATAAAATTACTTTTTTATTCATAGACAAGCCTTTTTTTACAAGAATAAATAATTTTAAGTCGCTTATAATTATAAAAAATTAATGTTCATATAATTTAAAAAAATTAATGTTCAATTTTAAATTTGTAAAACAATATTTTTTCAGTTGCTGAGAAAAGTTTCTAGAAAAAAATTTGTCTGCCCAATTATACTTTAATCTTTAAATATAAAATCCAACAATAATTTTTATTTCAGGAAGTCAGTTCAACATTACAGTTATTAGATAAACTTTTTATTATTAATTATTATTTTAAGTCACTTTTTTACTTTTTCAAATACTAAAGTTATAAAGTGACTTCAGTAGGTATATATTCAATCTATAAAACAATACACAGCAATCCTAGATGTTCACCCCCATCCATGTTCTGACTGTGTCTGTTGTTGCTTAACTTTAGTGATCGGTCATTACATTAGATAAAGTTATTGAAATAAATAACTCCCGAAGGTTTCTTCTAATATTAGTTCAGCACAGGTTGTTGAACATTCGACTTTAGACATCGTAAAAAATTCACAACATAACATGGTACGTGGTCAGAATCAGATCTTAATTCCACTATTGTATACATTTTCAATTTAGATATAGGGTAGAAAAATGATTATATTTATAAATTTATGTTAATGTTTTCATTTTATTGACAACGACGAAGTTTTTGGAAAATAAATAAAATAAAAGTCAGAAACTGGTAAGCCTATTAATTATTGTAAAATTAAGATACATTAAGGAATGGTAGATTGAATTATGAAATCTACCAAAATATTAATTCAACATCATTATAAACCATCATACAAATGTTTTGTCTATAGTAGTACTCAACTGAACTTTTAAAGCTTATCAAATGTAAAGTATTCGTAATTATAGGTTTACTACTTTTGTATGAAAGAAAGATAACAACTAACGTAGTTAATTGTTAAGATACACGATATATAGAGTATCGGTGTTTGAACTTTATTTTATGGTCTAAAAGTTGATTTATGGATCCATTAGAACCTGTGGACCGACTTTGCTTCTTCAAGAAGTTAAGCTAGTTTTGTCCAAAATACGTCACCAAAATATCAGTTAAGTATCTTTTTTCATTTTTGAGTTAGCCGACGAACAGAAACATAAAAATGAACTAATTAAGTGAACACCTATACCAAATGTTTGTCTGTGCGGCCACTACTATATAGCGTTACAAACTTTAGACTAAAATTAATATGCTCGAACATATTATACAGGTATATGTCGAGTATAAAAATGTAATGTTGAAATTTCGGAAATAAGAAATTTTGAATTAATTTTTTCAATTCACTTCTATAAAATTTGTTTGAAAGCAACTGAATTGATTTCAACAAAAGTTTGGATAGATAAACAGGAGAAGTGGAAGAAAATATTTTAACCAATAGTTTAAGTTTTTATTCATTTCTACGCTATCAAAGTCTTGGATTCAGGTAGTTAACAATAAATACAACTTAAGATAATGTTCATAAACTATTTGTATAATTTGTATAAGTATATTAGACAAATTAAAAGTCAGTTTATGTTCGTTAATGAACAAAATCGGTCCAATGGATCCAGGACCCAAATTCATAAATGATAGAAGACAAATTCAAAGACAAAAATTATTATTTTCCTAAATTTTTAGATTAGCCACAATAGCTCAAACTAAGCACATATATTTTTCAATACACATTATTATTATAATATGTATTTATAACTGCATATCTAGAGTATTTTATGAATGCTAATTATTAAAAATAGTTCAAACAATAATTCTCGATCATATGCCATGTATCAAAGCAATTAACTCTGTTAGTTGTTACTTCCACTAGTTAAAGTACAAATTAGTGAAATCGGTAAATAATCAAATATGAACGTGCTTACGATTGAAGACACTGTTATCATAAATGTTGAAGATGAATTTTATTAAATGTGTGAAGTAAACATAAAAATTATTATTATTCAACACTTAAACAATTTTTTAACGATTAACAAGATGAGAGATACTTTTTGAATTAAACACCGATTTTTATTCAACAACAAAAAAAAAGATGCGTTTTCTTTGTAATAAACATATGCAATAAATAATAAATAAATTT
Organism: Chrysopa pallens; assembly: GCA_020423425.1. Taxonomy (NCBI): domain Eukaryota; kingdom Metazoa; phylum Arthropoda; class Insecta; order Neuroptera; family Chrysopidae; genus Chrysopa; species Chrysopa pallens. The sequence goes on along the minus strand of CM035594.1, from coordinate 5,132,425 downwards.
ATGTAAATTTTTATTTTATTTGATCTTTTTCGTAATTATTATTTTAATTTTTTTTTTAATATAAGTAAGGGAAACTGGTCTAAATGTACCTTACTGAAAATTATTAGTTTCTTCTTTAAACATCGTGAAACTTGTTTGTTTATTTTGGCGAGTTACCAATTTTTGTACCGAAACAGTACATGTATGAGTGAAACAGAAACATTATGGCAAGTAATAGGAACTTTACTATGAGTATTGTGTGTTTCAACTTGTGCTAGAAGACATATGCCTTCAGGTGATGAAGTTTTCTAAAAGAGAGTACAGTAGGCCAAAAGGTCTAAGTACAAGGGACGCGGTTGCGGTTTCCTTCTTAATAAACTCTAAGTGCGACTTTGATTGTTGGCTTTTAACCGTATGCAATTAGGTTTTTTACCTCGTAGCCCACTTATAATCGATGGATATCAATATTCGAGGATTTTTGAATTCCTTATACTATTAAATAAAAAGTTTACCATTTAAAATTTTCAGCTTTTAAATTTTCACAAGATAAGGTAGGGTTTGACCCCTTTTCTAAATTATGGAAATTTTCAATTGGTAATATTATATTACTTTGTTTGGTCATGTGTTTGGAAGTTGTAAAAATCATCAGGTTCGTTCAACCTAAAACGAACCACCGAATTGCCACCACGGCAATACTTTAGGAAAATTTTCTTAAAATACTAATTAGTATGACATTTGACAGATACTTTTTAAAATTCCAACATTTTAAAATACTTAATTTTCATCCCAATTAATTTATTTTCTTCGTTTATGAATAATGTTTAGCGATGGGCTGGCCTAAGTAATAGATCGGGGCATTCCTCGAAAATATTTCAATCTGCAATTCTATGCCTGATATGACGGTAATGTTAAAATATTAATTAAATTTTGAATAAAAATTAATGAAGAATTTATTATTTCCCAAGCATTTGCTTCCGTAGCACTATAACAAGCAGTGATGTGCCATATAATTTACGCCATTTATTTTAAAAGTGATAAAAATATAAAAATGTGAAAATATGTCAATCTATCATTACTATTGACTTCCATTACTGCCACCTAACCTAATCTTTACTAATATATTACATATATACATTCTTTAAAAAATTAATTCTTTACGAGTAGGCGTACATCACTGGTTAGCAAATTCTAACAATATATTAAGAGAATTTTAAGCAGAACATAACACAGAAAATTCTAAAATTTCTTCCTAGCTTCAATTCAAAGAAAATCGTGGCCGAAGAACGTGCATAGAAAATTTAAATTAAGCTTATATGAAATAATTTATAAAAATAAAAAGAGTTATAAACTTACCATGCCACAAGGTAAAAAATCAAATCACTCACCTGAAAAAAATAAGAAAATGAATAAGAATTTTAACCAAGTATATCCCAAATAAATACAAAAATGAAGATTTTCTATATACTATGTATAATAAGCCGGAGAATTTGTAAAAGTGGTGGAGCAACTTCGATTTTAACAAATTCTTGTTTCTACATGTTCTTTAGATTTTTACGAAAATTCATCACCACTCATCTTAAAAAAACGATTAAAGAGGTGAAATTTTGAATCAATTTTACGGGTGATTTTAATAGGATTGTAACCATCCTCAGTTGTTTTTTCAAATTTTTTATGTCACTTCTAGGGGAAATTTTATTGAAGTTCAAATAATATCCAGTTGCTTTTTGACGTTAGATTCGTGATCAACGACCTCGAAGATTCCGGAGAGATGATTTCGGAAACAAAATTTTGAATTAAAAAAGTTTTCTTATCCTTGTCACTTCTAGGGATGGTTTTAAAAAGGTTGCAACTACCCTTAGTTGCCTTTAAATCTAGGATCAGTGGCCTGAAAAGCCCTCTAGAGATGATGTCCGAGATAAAATTTTGAATTTAAAATATGTTTTATTTCTGTCACTTCTATGGAGTTTTAATTTTAAATCTCTGATTCGTGTACAACGACCCTGATGAATGTTCCTGAAGGTCTAATGAATTTTTAAAACCGGAGCGGTTCCACCACTTTTCCACATTTTAACGTTTTTTTGGCATTTTTACCTTGATATAAAATGAATATCAATGCTAAAACAAATAATTAAAAAATAAACTATTTGAGAAATTTGGTAAGAATAATCTTGATATGAAACGGAGGCATTGAGGTTGATTAAAACATTTCTAAATATAAAGTAAATTTTTTGATTTTTAATCTTGTAATATTTTTTCGAGAAAATCTCTTTGACAACCCTATTGTGTCAATATTGCGTAGGCTAAAATTTTACCATTTGGATAATTATTTTTCGAGAAAATAGATAGGCAATGTATAAATTATATTAGAAATTGCTTTTATTATAGATTACCCTAGTTTGATTCACATTCCACTTAAGGTCATATACTTTTTAAACAAAAAAAAGACGTGTGGCACTTGGGGACTGCCGCGGTAAAGCTATTGCATTTTGTATCAACTTATGCAATTATAATTTTTTTATTTATTTATTTTATTCATGCAGTATTGCTTTTTCTTACACCTTTACACGTTAACGTTTTTCGTTACGGAATTTCTGGATTCGGTCCCCGCGCTCAAGGCCCGCGATAGAAGCTATGCAAAGATTCCGGTAATACTTGAACAATGCTATATGCACACTTTATATAGTTGACAGTTCGTCATACTGCTAGCGAGAAGAGATAAAGAAGTTTTATTTTGAATTTCAAAATTAGATTTTGTTTTCTATGGAAATGATGATTTGTAACATATCAGATTTTTTCGTTACGGAATTTCTGGATTCGGTCCCCGCGCTCAAGGCCCGCGATAGAAGCTATGCAATAGCTTAAAAATTTCATTCATTAGAATGAAATGAAACCTTTGAAGTGAATTTGCTCAGTAAACTTCTTGCCAATTCTTGATAAAATTTATCTGGCAAATATGATGTTTATAACTAAGTCGAAAATACGCATCACTTCACCGTCTAATTTAAACGACGAAAAAATGATTCAACAAAATTTTTATCATTTATAATCTGTCATATGTTTTTTTATCTAAGGGTACACAATATTGATAAATTTATTTTTTTAAATTTCATAATCATTTGCTTAGTCATAGTCATCATCTCTTTATGTTTGTTGATTATTCGATGTACAATATTTCAACATAAATACAAAAATTGTTTGAATTTTTGGTGCAAGAAAATCTTATCTCAACAAAATTGAAACTGAGAGTATTAGGTATTCGTAACATTGTAATTTCAAATGGACGATGAAAGTATGGATTATTCACAGTAAAAGAAAGTTTCTTTATTGTTATACTTTCAAATATCAAGTGTTAATTCTTAAATTTGACCGTATAGCCGTAAAATTTATTGTAAGCACGAAGTACTTAAAAAATAAAATGACTTTATTTCGTGTAAAATGCTGTATTTTTTATATTAAATATCTTTGATGATTTGAAAATGATTTGTTTTTTATGAGAAACGGTTTTTTTCGACGACTTTTTTCTAACACTCAAAAGTTTCCAGGTCCCATTTCCAGAAGCATTTTAATATTTTGAGTAGAAATTTTAAGGCCTAATAAATGAAGCTATGAAACATGGATTTATTTGTTTTTTAATTTTTTGGGCGGAAGACTACTGGATAATACTGTAACGTACAATAAAAGAGAAAAAGGCCTACATTATCGTCAACATTCGACGATTTGGTTTGGATTTCATCAGCCGGAAAAAACCTATCAATAAATATTTTATAATCAATTTAACTTGAACAAAATATTTGAAGATTTCAAATCACATGGTGCTATGTTCGTGACATAGTAATTGTAAAATATAATTGTAAACTTACATACCAAAATCATAAATATAATGAATAGGGACTTCTATTCTATATTTTTTTTTTGTAAGTTAACATATTGAATAAAATGAATGCTTGATACGTTTCATAAGACTAATGTGCTATGGTTTTGTGATATAAATGGATATTTATATTGTATTTTTTTGTTTACATATATATATATATATATATATATATATATATATATATATATATATATATATATATATATATATATATATATATATATATATATATATATATATATATATATATATATATATATATATATATATATATATATATATATATATATATATATATATATATATATATATATATATATATATATATATATATATATATATATATATATAGAATATATATATATATATAGTCTATATATATATATATATATATATATATTTATATATATATATATATATATATATATATATATATATATATATATATATATATATATATATATATATATATATATATATATATATATATATATTTAAACATAAAAATACAATATAAATATCCATTTATATCACACGACCATAGCACATAAGTCTTATGAAACGTATCAAGCATTTATTTTATTCAATATGTTAACTTGCATATAAAAAATTTGTTAGCGATAATCGAAGTTATTATGGTTACGAATTCAAATAAAATATTGGAAAAAAGAAAAAAAATTGAGAAAAAATTAAAAAAAATTTAAAATTATTATACAGCTTAATTAGCAATGTTTTTGAATTTTGATTTTGTGAATGATTAATTTTTCGACAGGTTTTATTTATATTTGTTTTCAAACGTTTCGAAATGTTGAGAAAAACTGCAGTTTGGAATTGAACGTATGTTATAAAAAAAATGTTAAAAAATGAATTGAAAAATGTGTATCACAAACTATTTTTGTATTGATATATCTTATTTATTAAAATGTTTTAAATTAATAAAATAAATGAAATAAAAACACGATTAAGAAGGTGAAAATAGATAAAATTTCATATTTATCGTGTCTACAAATTTATGTTATCGCAAGAATTTCCGGTAGTGTGTTTTTATGTAAATTAAATTCCATTAAAATAGATAATTCAAAATAAATGTCAAGCAGTGTTAGCCCACCCAATTATTGTTTTTGAATATGAAATCATTTTTTAACCAACTTCAAAAAAGGAGGTTTCTTAATTTGACCGTATATAAATATATTGTTTCTTTGTGTTTTCGGATAAGTTCGTCGTTTATTAACCGATTTTGATTATTCCTTTTTTATTGTAAAGAAGATATCCCAACACTCAAAAGTAAAAAATAAAAATTTTTCAATAATAAAGAACATCATTTACAAAAATGAATGAAAAAGTAAAAAATAATTTTAAATAACAAACTTTTATAAATAATTTCCTTGTGACCAAGTAGATGCCAATCTTATTCTTAACTTAAACACTGATTGGTTGGTGTCGACTCAGAGAGGTAATTGGACAGAAGGAAATTATTTATAGTTTTTAATTTAAAATAATTTTTTAATGTTTAGTTCATTGTTTTGAACGCGTAACTTTATTTTGAGAAAAATTTTAAATAGTACAAATATCTTACGTTATTTGTAGTTGTAGTGAAAGTAAACTTGTAATACTGTACATGTAAATTTATACAAAACGTTTGTCTTGGAAAATGAAACTTCCAGCTATCTTTCGTCTCCATTGGCTCAATATGATATGATTTGTCAAATTGGTTTCACTTGTAGTTATTCTAATAAACTATTTGGGAAATTTGCTTAAGACGTACACTTCAATAATAATGAAGTATCGACGATCAAATAATATAATTAAAAAATTTTTTTCAATATAAACATATTTTAAATAATTTCTTTAAATATATATTTTTTATCAAACTTGTAATATTTTCTGAAAAGTTAGAATTTTCGCTTATGAGTCCTAAAATCAAAAATTATTTTATTTTTAAGTTTCATTAAAATCGATTTTGATACTAAATGAGTAATTGTGGTTCTAAATGAGCATCAAATTTGAGCGGAATATTTGAGAATAATCACTGACAAAAGTAGTAGCAAGAAATTTATTGATTAAGATATTCGATGAAATATTGAAATAAATGTCCTTCTTAACAGTTAAGTGGGTATGGATAATCTTGGTATGAAAGCGGATGGCATATCGCACAGTTTTTTGCGAAAAAAACATTCCTAAATTTATAATAAAATTTGGATTTTGACTTTACAATCATTTTTTAGAAAGTATTTTGGTTGCTGATTATTTAGCTATACTCGGGACGGGTATCGATCAAATAATTGATTTTTAATTTTCTTCATTAGGAAATTCGTCGAATGGACCTTGCGGCCACACCGAGATCACTTATTTAATTCATAAAATTATGAGTAGAAATGTTTCCTAGATTTTAGAAATTAAATCTTATAAGGTGAAGTCAAATCTTAACACTCACACTGACGGTGAGGGAGGTATTTATTATACCTGTAATGAGTGATAATTAAACACAAATTATATGCATTTGTAGATCGGCTTCATTTGATCAATCTGACCATTGTTATAGTCTTGAATATTTTTATATAGTAAATAGCTTAGCAAATTTAATACATTACATGTTTGGATTTTATTTGAGTGTTATAAAAAAAAAATTATCTTTTTATTCATATGAATGTTCGAATTTGTTTTTTACATTTTGCCGAAATGTAATTTAAAATATTTATTTATCGTTTTATAGCATAAAAGTCTTGTTGCCAACAAAGTCCATAAAAATTTTTATGATAAGAAAACATTATGTTTTGTTATATGTATGTACATGTATGCTATTTGGATGAATTCGTTGAACATATAAAATAAATTATTCCTTATAAAAGTGTTGTACATTGTGCATTAATTAGTTTTTAGTATTCCGTCTCAAAATTCATGCAAATATTCATAATACCAAAATATCAAATAAAAACTATTTTTTGTTTAATATTTTTTCTAATAATTTATAATTTTTAGAATTGGTAATGAACAATTGTTTTCAAATTAATATGTTTATAAAAATTACAAAATTTAGATGAAAATGTCATGTAAATTTACAGGTTAAATAAAACAAATTATTTAATTTTATTTAATGTACTTTTTTCAGAATAAAGCCTAGTCAATAAAAATAATGTATTGTAGATATAACCGTTTAAAAGTTTGCCCTTTGAATCTTAGTATGGTTTACAGTATATTAAATACTTGAAAACGACCGTGTTGTATTTTCTACCCGAGAAAATTATTGAACAAGGGTTTCTTATCCATATCCAGGAGGTCACTAAGTTGTAAATTTGATGTTTGTTCGAAATTAGATATATAAGGAAAATTTTTTCTCTAACACAAATGTTTAATTATATTACACGTTCACCAAAATTTACAAATCCGTTGTGGTTGTCAATCTACAAGTCGCGTCCAGAGCTTCCTTCGAATAAATAATCTCATTTTTGGTAAGTAATACTTGATTTAATATACTCATTAATGGAAATACATATTATCTAATGTAAAACTAGGTTCAATGCCAAACGAAAATTCAAAAATAAAATATATTCAAAAACGAAAATCTCATAAGCTCTTAAAGATTGTTTCCATCTCTTTTTTGAAAAAAAAATTGTATGGGTGATTCTACGATAAGCGGCCATCTTTTTATAGAAACATCGCACAACAAAATTGTTTTTGAGTATTAATGTAATTTATATATCATTTTTATTAACAATCAATTCATTTGTGTATACCTACATTATTTATCTTAAATTTGGAAGTAAAGTGTATATAAGTGCCATGGACATATATAGAACCTCCTTACGTAGAATGACTCTTAAATTATTTAAAAAATTTGACTGTATATTTTGGCTATTCCTTAACATTAAGAAAAAAAATAACTTCTAATTCATTTTCGTGAAATAAAGGCGCTTCAATTGAAGTGATAAAAAAATTTCTCACTTTTATCATTATCTACCCTATTTTTTTCCTTATTTTTAAAGGACAATTTTTTATTGATTTTTTATCTCTTTTTGTTTAACAGGTGGGTCAAACAAACATCCAGAAGAACCAACTGACTGATTTTGACCAAAATAAAATGATCAAGATTCAAGGATTCTTCATGGGCATTTACCTATGATCTACAATATGACGACAAGTACGGTTTTGATTTTCGAAGCCAATCCCATAAATTTTTCTTTAAACGTAGTTAATAACAAAAGTAAGAGTTAATTTTACGAAAATCAAGCTTATTTTTCAGATTAATTGATTGAAATTTAAATGTTTACAGTAAACACCCCAAATAGACAGTTTGCGTTGGTTCATTCTTTTGGCCATGCGCCATTAGTCTGAGCTGTGACACGTTGAACTTCTCTATAGTTCACCTCTACCACCAGCGATTTATATCCTTCTATTTTATGTTTACAGATTAATTTTACTCAATCAGCAATAGCGACGATAATCTGTCTACCAGGATTTTTAATTGCAGCCAAAAATTCTGATAGATATTAAAGATTTCTCATAGACAAATTCGTCGTCCGTTCCGACTTCGTAGTGATTCAATTCCTAAGCTCAAAACCGAAGAATCAATAGAGATGTTATTTTAGCAAAGTCATAAAAGCGGCTTGAGTATCCAAGTAAATTTAAACCTCAATATTTTGACAGTTGAATGAAGGAGAATATAAATCGTTTTCTGAAAAATTGTGTTTTATCGACTTTTTTTACTTATACGTGTACTTATTACCTTGGTTTGTATGATGCAAATACACCAAAAAGTATTGCGTTACATTTGATTTCAGTAAAATAAGAAATGAAAGTATGCAAGCGGAAATGAGTTTTTATTTATTAAGGTAGTTCTTCCCCGACATTCCAGTGGCAAAAGTATTATCTTAGTAAAAGTATCAACATGACAAATACGTATAACACACATACAGTACCAAGACTGATATATTTTAATAATGTATTGTACTTACACTACAATATATACACACATACTCTCACTCACTATAGTATATGCATAAAAAGGAATAATCTTTAAATGTTTAGTTACTTTAACTGTTTATCTAAACAACGTGGTTTATTCATCCCATTTTTTCTCAGTTATTCAATACAACATATTACTCTAACATATACGAATTTTCCATCAAAACGGTAACATTTTCTCTTGGAAAAGATAAACCAATCTGTCATTTTTTCACGCTTCTCCCATGCTGCGTGTACAAAAAATGCAATTTTTAATTGAAATTTTCTCTCGTTGAATACGGTAAATCTTTAAATTTAAATTTAATTTTAACAGTGTGTGTAATTATGCATTTAATTAACTGTAAGTTTGAAATATTTCTCTTTCATTTTGCTTGCATGACCCATCTACCTTACAGTTAAGAATATCTAAAATTGCTATATTCAATACAGACTGATATAAAACTATAGAGGATTTAAACAAATGCAACAAGGGTTCTCAACTTTGTTTTATTTCTGATCAATAATAATTGAGTATGTTTTTCTCCATACATGATGATATATCCTATTGGGAACGATTAAAATTACAATTTCATAACCGATCTATCATTTTAATGTTGTTTTGTTCCCTATATTGTATAGGTTTATTGTCCCCAAATTATAAAGTTTTAATGTATTTCAGTAAAATATTCATGTGTTTACTATGCATCAAAATGATTGTCAATATTTTCACTTTTTTGTTTTCATAATATATAGAATATTGACATGCAATTCATGATCGATTGAATAGCTGTCATTCTACATCAAAGTATATAAATTTTTGATAAAATTTGATGTGAGCACCATATGAATTTCTCATATCATCTAAGCATTTAGAAAAAACTGATAAGAAATAAAATTAATCCCGAAAAATTTGACCTAAAATATAAAATCTCTTTGGCTAATGTTTACTGCATAAACAATCAAAATTAAATGTTCTATTTGGAACAGGCAATGTTTTTTACCAGCATGCCTGTTTTCACTAAAAGTTCTTCATCTCATGACTTCAAAAATTTATTAAAAATAAATTAATTCAATATAATTGTATAGAACAAAATTATTTTATAAAAATGCTTCTGACAATCTTTTCGTTCGAAATTTCGTTTTAAAATCGAGCACAGTGAATCGATTTCCAACCGTTAAATTGTCGTCACTTTCAAAATTTTAAATAATTGTTCACCAGAAAATTAGGTATTTTATCAAAATTAACATTTTTGTATTTTCTTTAGGTCGACTATCATTTTAAAAATTGTTTTTTTTTAAGTTATACTTCTTTAGGAGCGTTATGAAAAAATGATTAGAGTGAAATTTTAAGATGCGCGCGCTTCACTGTCACACAAAATTCACAGGTTGTAGCTGTTGTTATGATTTATGTAACACTTAATGTAAGAAAATGTATATTTATTTATTGAATTTTTCAAATTTAAACTGAGCTTTATTGACTATGTTGACTATCCTTCTTCAGTCCTTTTATTATTTTATTGTAATTAATTATTTGTATGCAGTTAAAAATTGCTTTTTAATGATGCCAAAGAAGTATAACTTTTGACGCACCCATACTTTTTTTTATTCAATCCATATTAAATCGCTATGGAATATTGATTTGATGAAGATATAAAAAGAAAATTATTATTTGATGTATGAACATTTTTATAACAATACTCTGTATATATCCTTTTTTTTAAGTTTTATAATACTTTGTAGAAGGTTTTTACGGAAATAAAAATTGGAAACATTGCTGGAAAACATCAAAACCTTAAATACGTATTAATAATTTCAAATTCTCACGTAAAGTATGTTATAAATCCGATTACATAATACCAAGTAACTAAATTTTAAATGAACAATTGGAATGGATTGAATTACGTATTTGAATCTAAATGTTTTTTACATATAAAAGGATAACTGACTGACTGACGTACCAACGCAGAGCCTAGAAGATTCAAATTTTACATCAATGTAATTTAAATAACGTAGTGATTCGAATCTAATCTATCTTTTCGAATCTAAGTTCAGTGATGGCCCTATTGACAGAATCATCAAAATCGGTAGTGGTGTTTCTAACAAACCTGCATGCAAAAAACTTAATTATACACAACCTTCCGATTTATGAGATCGAAAATTACATAATAACAAGTGAACATACCATATAAAAATCTTTAAATAACCGGCATATATCTGAATGCCACTGTGTAAGCTATTTTTAATCATTACCATTAATATAATATACGAAATACTTAGTAAATACAGATATAAGTTTTTTATAGAATAATGTGTATTATATCTTTGTTAATTTGATGAATGTCAACATTATCAAAAATACTTCAAACTAAAGTTGTTGGTTTTTGAGACACAAATGATTTTTATGTTTTAGCTTTTCTTTTAATTTTTGTGGCTTAAAACCTGAGTCACAACCTAAATCCGTGATTTTGATGAAATTTGGAATGCAGATCCATTTTGTAGTTTTTTTATAAAGGTAATTAAAATTTTGTTGAAATCGATTATTTTGGAAAGGTGGAAAAAATTTGGTCCGAAAATAAGAAGAAACGAAATTAACTTCGTTATCTTAATGATATAGAAAATTGTATATGATTGAAATGTAGAAAATGCACTTTTTCATCCAATACCCAAATTGAAACTCATCCATTAAAGACATACCAGGCTCATAGCTATTTAATTAAGTGAGCACAGTCGTTCATCACTAGGAGGTATTGTGTCTATCATTGGCAGTATCTTTATTAGAATACAAAACCTTGACTTTTGAAATGAGTGAAAACATGTTGAAATCTGTTTAGAATTTTAGTAGTCTATAAAAATGAAATATTATCTAAATTAAAAAGGATGGAAAATGTTTCCTATAAAATGTCATTAGACTCGTGGCTCGTTAGTAGTGGCTAATTCTAGATCAATCATCTCAGTGTTTTGATGCACGATAATTGAATATGTTTTTCTCTTCGGTTTATATTATAGAAAAATAGTTTCCACACGAAAATTATATTCTAGTTTGAGAGAATAATTTATTCTACTTACTATAATTTGAATAAAAAATTACTTCATAGGCTTTTACTTCATAGCAAAAAGTGAATGCAATTTACACAAATAGGTTTAAAAAAATAGTTTAATCGTATTTAAAGATTACCAGTCTTCTATTTCTACCCTGTATAATTGATTTAGCCCCTCAAAAATACTTTAAATGTTGAAAAGAGAATTTTAATGAAAAGTTGAAATGAAATGCTTTTCATTAAAGAATTAAATTATAAATCTTATTATCAATACATAACATTGAAATTAAATAAATCTGTAGTCAAGTGTGAAAATACGAGTAATATTCAATCATCGAGTGTTCGTTAAAATTTTAGTTAACATCATCGTCAAATGGCTTTTAAGGCAAAAAAAAAAAAATTAACTTTGAATGTTGATCAATTTTTAGATTTTGAAAATATACCTTCAAATGTCTATCGATAATTTTTCCCCCATTTCAAGATTTGTTTAAAATTCTATTCGATTTTCCATCTATTATTCCGATTTACGGAATATTTTATAAAAAAAAAAAAAAAACAAGAATCAATTGGATCGAAAAATTATGCATATTTTTTATAAGAAGCGAATTAAAAGCCGAAATAATCTATAAGATGGTAATTAAAAGACGAAATAATGTAAATTCCTAAAGAATCTTCGTGTGCCATTTATATTCACCTTTTAGGATACTCAGTTTATTTTCAGACTATTTTATCAATGATACAATTGGATCGGTCTTTTTATACTCTGACATATGGAAAATGTTAATTAGAGTATAACTAATTATAGTCTAAAGTTTGGAGCGTTAACAAATATTGACCACGAAACAACATTTTGGTATAGGTATTCATATAATCACCTAATTAGTCCTTTTACGTTTGTCCGTTCATCCATCAAGATAGCTCAGATGCGGAAAAAGATATCGAGTTGAAATTTTGGTAGCGATATTATGTAACAATATCTATATATTGAGTGAGCATTTCGGGCAATTGAGTCCAATGATTGAAAAATCAAAGACAAATAATAATTCTTTCAAACATCGTTTGTTTAAAACATTTTTTCGTAGGCTGCTTAGATTTGCAATAATTTTAGTTAAAATTTCGCTAATATACACACATCTACCAAAACATGATTATTATTATATACATACGTATTTATGACTATACAGCATAGATATTTAGAGTATTTTATGAATGTCAAACATTAAAAATAGTACATACATGGATACTCGATTATAAGTCGAGTATCTAAATAGTTTACTCAGTAAGTTCTTTTCTTTAGATTTAAAACTAATTTAATTTTGAAAAGAACAATATAACAGAATAAATTATCGCCCAATTTTGATATGGACATTGTTGTTTGAATGTATTTAATTTTGGATTCATTTTGATGAAAGTAGGTTTGAATATATAATAAGAATTAATATTCAATCGCTACTGTTCAATTACTGTATTTTATACTTAAAATAAAGATTTCGTTGAGTGATAATCATCAATTCCAAACTAGGATAGTGAATGCTACCAAAACATGGCTAATGATTGGATTAAATGTTTAACTAATCTCGACCACAACTTTCCAAAGTCCTTCATACCAGGCAGTTTATACATAAAGCATAGACTGGATAATTTTATCGATACCATTGTTAACCTCCGTTATATTATATACTATATCAAAGTATATAAAATTTTAGTCTTGTGTACAATTCAAATCATATTATATTTCCAAGCTATTGGATTTAGTAAACTTTTATAAACAAATTATATCAAAATTATGGAAAATTCAATATATATCCAAAAATATTATGCTTATTATGTTATAAATGCAATGAATGGTAATATTTCTTACTAAATTGGTTAATAGTTTAATATTAATCTTTTTTTTTTTTTTTGTGTAAAATTTTAGCAATGTAAGAAATGGTATAGAAAAATCTCTTTCAGTTATTTCAGAAGGAATTTTTCATTCCATAAAAACTTTCTGCAAAATTTCACGATACTTTGAAAAAAATATTATCCAAATGCATTTTCAAGTTTTGCGATTTATAAAAAAAAAAACCATATAGTGTCAAAGCTCATTTTACATCCTAAAGTAATGACTTTTCATAATACCAAAAATACGTTTTTCATTTATTCATTGAAGAATTAAACATACCAAATTTCATGTCAAAAGAGACATATTACGCCTAAATAATTATAAGACAATAGTAAAATAAAAATATTTTTATCAAACTAACTTATAATTTTATATAAGTACAAAATTTTGATTGAAAAACTAATGTTTATCACCTATATCGAACAATTTCAACCCCTATTTACCAACTCCAAAGGTTGAATTTTTCAAACTATTATTCTTGCCAATGCAAAAAAGAACGTTACTAATTGAATTTCTTAGTAGAATTTCTTAGCTTTTCAAGATTTTGAAGTGAATTTCAAAAACAAATCACTGGAATTGAATTTCCTGACTGAGAGTAACATTTTGAATTACAATTGATTCTCGATTATGTTTATAAGATAAAAAGCAATGATACAATTTCATTTTTTCGGCGTGTTCTTCTCTATTTATACAATATTATTGAAACAATAGATTTTGGTATGAAATATAGCAATTTTAGAACGAGTTCTATACCCTATTAGGCTTTGGAAAAATTATTTTATTAATAATTTGGAAGATCATGTTTAAGTTTTATAACAAACAATTAGTATTTTTTTTCGTGATAATTAAAAATTTGTATCAAAACTACACTGCCAATAATGGACAACCATTACGACAATATTTACAAATAGGAACATCTCGAATACCAAAAATTATAAATATGGGTCAAGTAGTTCTGGAGTTAAGCGCGTTCAAGGATATGAGTTTCACAGACCAACAATCCGACGGACACGAAACGAAAGTTGTCCAGAGAGTTCCAAAATGCCAATATATACACAAATTTTTAAAATTTGAGTAAAAAATCACGAAAACAATACTTTCGATATCGTTGATATAGCTCGAAAGTAAAAAATTCTATATTTATTACGGAGCACACCACGATAAATCCCGGACCAATGTTTATCGTTTTCGTTGATGACACATTTAAATTTTATCACAACTTTCAAGTGTTTCAAATGAATTTATAAAATTTTTTATAATTTTTCATACACTCTATCAATATTATTTACTATTAAGATTTAAAATTAATAAAAAAATTGGATTTTTTTTTAAAATGCTCAATATGAAAAATGTCATATGAAACGGAATGCTAATAGTTTGTAAGAGAACCTTGACTATTATTATTTTTATTTTTTACGTTATAAAATAGTATTTTTATTAAGTGTATCGTGGTGTCACATTACATTATTTATACTTATAAATGTATGTGTGTGTGTCGTTTAATAAATAAATACTACACAACATATTATTTGAGGGTGGTGTGAATGAAATCATATATCAATACTTAATTAAAAAAATAAAACATACTAATCTCATTTATAATGAACATTCATAATAATAACATAAGATATATATGAATGTATGTATATGAGCGCCATTCTTTATTGAACTCAGCCCCACATATTATTTATTCAATTTAAAAGTAATTTGATACTTTTTTTAACAATGTTTTTTTGTATGATAAAAGGTGATCATCCTATTTAAATCAAATCAAAATTATCAATCCAGTCCAATAAAAATGTACCGTGCCGGGATTTTTATTACAAAATATAACATAAAAATATATCAAATGCCATTGTAGTACGTTTTGGTGTTTATTTGAGTCAAATAATATTACAATTTACTCAAATTTAACAAGTGAAAATAACAAGTAACTTAAGAGTTAATTGTTAAAATACTCGACAAATGATTGAATATCATTGTATGAACTATTTTTAATTAGCATCCATAAAACACTATAAATATGCAATCTATAAAGTTATATATGTATAATAATAATATGTATTGTTATTACCTATATGTGACATTTAGCTAAATTTGAGCTTAAATTGTGGTGAATTCAAACATTTTACGAAAAACATTTTTAAACAAAAGCTGTTTGTTTTAAAAGAATAACCATTTTCTGTACTTGAATTTTTCTTCAATCTCTTATAGTTTAAAAGTTAGGTCAAGGATGCATTGGACCCAATGGACCGATTTTGCTCATTCACGAATTTAAACTCACTTTTTATGTTTGGAATCCGTCACCAAAATTTCAGCTTGTTATCTCTTTACAATTTTGAGTAATCGTGATGATGGACGGACGGACAGACAACCGGAAAAGGACTAATAATTTGTTTTTATGAACACCTACACCAAAGTTTGCTTGTGCGGTGAATATTTCCTAGCGTTATTAAATTAGGCTTAAATTAATATTCTCTGACAAATTATGTATGTCGTGTACACAAAGAAAGTCGCACAAAACTGGTCAAAAATAGACAACAAATAATGATCACAAAACTTTTCGTGACCCAATTAGCGAAGTATATATTTCCTTTTGAAAGCTATATGTCCAGAACTGCTTGGCTAGCCTGAGTTACAATTTAGATATAATAAGTGTATAAATGTATTTTTTAAATGTTGATTAGATATTGAATTTAAGTTTGAATAAGGCTTTTGAAATTGAAATTAGAAAAATTTTTGTTTTGTAATAATTTGATGTTTACTGAATTTGCTGTATTTCACATCTAAACATGAAACTATACTTAATACCGTAACAAAACCTTAAAATTAAATTAATATTGATTCAAAACCAAAGCAGTTATTAGTTATCAAAGATAATATATCCATCTTATGCTTGAAAACGATGTTAACGTGTAATTTATATCTTGATATCTTGGTACAGTTGTCGTCATAAACTTATATTTCCATTTTTGTTTAATTAGGAATTTTGAATGTCACAATATCTTACTAATTTTTTAAAAAATTAAAAAAATAACATCTGATGCATTTTCATGAAGTAAAAACGCTTCAATTTTAATCGATAAAAAAATTTGATCAATTATTGAGAAGATCATGTTTAGTCATATCAAATTAAAAAAAAAAAAATTAGATTCAGTACACCCTGGACCAAAGTTTACATTTTTACGTTACACATTAATAATGTCTGCGTGTCGATAATAAAAAATCATGTATGGCAAATATAACAATATTGTATATTAGCCTATTTGGATGACTTCATACGTGGAGGCCCATCCATGACGTTACACTTTTGAACACAAGTAATATTATTTAAAAGAAAACTGTGGAAACATTGAAATTATTTGAACATTATGAAGTCTTGCCGCATTTTAGCTTTTTTAAATTTTACCTCTTTTAAAATGTTTATAATTCATTTTTAAAAAGTATTTCACATCTATCAATGTTGTTTAGTATAAAGTTTTAAAATTCATTAAAAAAAATTGATTTTTTTTTTCAAAAGCTCATTTGATAGTAAAATATTGTTATTGACAATTTATTTTAAAATTGGTGAAAGTCACTAAATTTTGTTGTTTTGTTTTTTTTTTTTTGCTATAAAAAAATAATAGTTAAAAAAAAAAAAAAAACTAAAAAGTACGCTTTTATAGAAAATTCAACTAAAAAATGAAAAATGAATAATAAAATCTTTAAAATCTCACTAAAAAATAGAAAATGAATCTTAATAAATTTGAATTAAAAATAGTGTAAGAAAAAATGATTTGATAGTAAAAAAAGCGTGGGGTGCTTTTCAGGATATTATCAAAATAATCCTTTTACTCATATCTGTTTTTAAAATATTTATAACTATTGATACCATGCACCACACGCTTTTTTTACAATAAAATCATTTTTCTTACACTATTTTTATAAAAGCGTATTTTTTTAGTTTTTTAAAACTATTATTTATTATATTGTAACTTTGATACGCCGTATCAAGACATATGATTTCAAGAAAAGGGAATTAAATATAGTACATACACATTTCTACAATTCGGTGGCATTAATAATAATTTTTATTGAAATAGTAACAAAAAATCATAGTTTTATTTGATTTCTGAAAAATCATGATTCGATTAAAATTTGAATGAAAGTGAACACTGAAATAATTGCATTACTTATTTCGATTCGAATCATTCCATACTAAAATATTTTTCCTTACTGAATGTGTCAGTCAAAATACAATTGTTACAAAATATTTCTAGTTTAACACGATTAAGAAGTGGGAAACACTGATGAAATCTTCAGGAAAACTAGACATAAAAATCAAACATTTTGTGAATGGGGATGTTAAACAGAAGATGTCTGTCTTACAAAATGAAGTTTTATATGCAATCATTATGTCATTCATATGTAATGACGTCATTTAATCACATCTCCAGATTTGTTTAGTAAAGTATTTTAAATGCTCAAATTTTGTCTAGTTTTTAAAGATTTTCAAAGGTGACTTATTTATTTGAGCATCTTCACTTCACTCGTATGGAATTGAAATTGTTTTACAAAAAATTTAAAGATTTAAAAAAATCACGTCATACATATATATGTTCATAGTGATTACATATAAAATTTCGTTGTGTAAGAAAGAAATGAAAATATCTTCTTCGATTTGTAATCAATTTTAGTTTAATTTTAAGTCATAATTAACAACTCTTTACATAGTCTGTCTTCTGACTTCTGATTGCAAGAAGTCAGAATTGTCAATTCTTTAAAAAGTCTTTTTTCTGATTTTCGAAGGAGGTTAGAATTACCAGGTCTGTAAGAAGTCGTTTTTATGAGTTCAGTGAGAAGTCGGAACTATGGGTTCTATACGATGGGTTCTATATGAGTTTTTTTCCGGAGTTCCTCAAGAAGTCGGAAATATAAGGAGTTTAAGAAGTGATTTTATGGAGTTTTGTAAGAATAATAACGTACAATTTAATTAGTATTGTTTCAGGATTTCTGTTTTTTTTTTACTTTTTTTTTAAATAATTAATTTGGAGGAATATCGTAAACCAAAAAAAAAACCAAGTTTAAAACAATGTAGTAACGGATTAATTTTCCACAAATTCAACGATTGAAATTTATTTACAATAAAAAAAATTTAAAAAAACTATTTATCAATTCTTGTAAATAAAATATATATTGTGAACTATATATAATACTATTTAGGCATCATGGGTAGAATCAATGACTAGAAAGTCAGAGTTTGAGTCTAGGTGTAGTCCCAGATGTAGGTTGTAATCCAAGAAACTAATTTATTTAAGTATTCATAAAAAATAATTATTAAAGCATTCTTATTTATAAAGTCTTAAAGCGTTCAATAAATGGCACATTTGACGTCTTAATGACTTCCTTAAGAGTTCTTTTTGAATATAATTCTGACATTCCAATCATAAATAAGAATACTTTAGGCATCACATAATCAATGAAAAAAAATTTTTTTAATTTGTATTGTATACGTATTTAATTAAACCGTTTTTAGTATGACCTAGTAGGAAAATAGAAATAAACGCAATTAATTCAAGGTAATGTAAGTAAAACATTCCTTAACAACAAAAAAGCTCATTTAATTGAGACTCGATCGATCCTTTAACAAAACTATAGAATTATGATAATTGAATCATAAATTTCTCAGTAGGCGTATTTTTTGCCACATCTAAATCGTAAAGGTCTCACAAAAAATATATGATCCAGAGTATATCACCAGCACTGGTTTCTTTGACTTAAATATCACTCGCCCTGAACACTCTGTTGTATATAGCTCTGTATAGTGATTATATTATTTGGTCAACTACAACTCGCAAATGTACTATTTTCTATTCGAACTTGTTATTTTTATTACCAGACAGTGGTAAATTGTATATATATGTATATGGTTGGGTATACCTCGAAACTATTTCTATATAGATAATATTGTACGAAGGTACACAAAGAGATTGTATATAGAAAGAGGCAATGGCGATTTTTAGTAAATAAGACAATCATTGTTATAGTTCCTATGGGATATCACCCCTTACAATGATGACGACTTCAACTTAATATTGAATGACTGCTGAGATGATGATTGTTGTCACTTCACAGTTTGCAATATTCTTTATATATATAAAGTACGAGGCGAGGGTTCGAGGGTTCGAGGGTTGTTGATTTTCCACTATGGTTTTATCTTATTAGTTATTTTTGTTTTGTGTACTGTAAGATACAATACATATAGTGGTTTATTATTTTAACTGTGTTCAATAAAATCGAAACTAACTCAATTTTAAAGTTGAGGTTAATGAAAGAAAGTTAATGTTTTAATTATGAAATTATTGAAGTAATATGGGTAAAAAAATGATGCCATTTTATTCTGTACATATAAAACATATTATATATTTAAAGCAATATCATCACTATGACTAGGATAGTTGTCCTTGAATTCAGCGGACCTCGATTCGAATCCTACTGCATTGATTTTTTTCGATGGCCCGCTTATGAAGAATATGTACTATGAAATACATATCCTCCAAAAGCAGACACGACCATACAAAAGTCCAATAGATCATATACACGAACAATTTTTGGTGTGTGCTTAGCTTTATTATAGACCTAAAGTTGTACGACACCTCTGAAATACTCCAATATTTCCCGCATCCATGATTCTGCAATTTGGCGCTTTTAAACACTATCTTACTTCATAAGATACTTAAACAAAATTCTTCTTAAAATAAAGTTTTGGCTAGTCGAATAAAGTGTCGACAAGTCTATGCTGTCCACTATCATGAATCACTTTTGATCCACCAGTCGAAGTTTTTCTTTTACTATAAATTTGGGTTATTTATCATGTAAAAAGTAAGATAGGACTCAAAAGAGCCAACCTGAAGTAACAGCTCGCACAAAAATTTGCTCATATATCTGATAAAATAATTTTATTTCAACAGAACTCTACTTTTAAAGTTTTCAAAATATTTCTAATTTAAATTATAGGGTGATTTAAAAATTTAAAATTTATGTAAAAATATACTTCAATATTTATAATTTGATTCATATGAGCACATTATTATTTTACTATATTAAAATTTAAAGTTGATATGTTAAATATTTATCTTACATGAACTATAACACGTTCAACCATGATGTGACGTCATTTCGGTATACACTATTAGTTGTCATCTGTCAGTTCAATCTACATAGATATATAATTAGTAAAAATATATACCAGTATTATGTCACCAAAACGATACCCAACATTTTAACTGCCATAAAAACGATTAAAATTTAAATGTAATTTTATGGTTTATTTTACCAAAATATTTTTTTTCTTGACTCTTTTTTAGGAAATCAACATTTTAAGAACTCTCTTCAAAACAGTAAATGTCCCTATTGCTTTCACTTGTTCAGGAACATAAGATGTTCAAAAACTAAGTACCCAAATTTATAAAAGAGCTATTTTTACATCTCAAATACAATAAAAATAGTATTTTTTGCTAGGAAAAGAATATTTCTTTTCGGAAAGTAACGATTAAATTTTATCAAATATCAAGATGGATAGTTTGTTTTGAATTTTAGCGTACTAAAATACAATGTATATTGGTATTAAACTAATAAAATTGGTTAGCATATTGCCAATTTTAGTTATATTTGACTCCAATTTTTCCCTTCTTTTATGGTGTTCTCGTCCATTCAAAACAAATGTACAACGTTGACAGGTTGAATACCATTTGATAGATAAGTAGTAATATTTTATAAGGCATATATTTTATATATTAGATATAATGTTTTCCTCTAAGAGATTCTAAAATCTATGGAGATTATCTATTCCCAAGATGGGGAGCAAAGTTAAAAGAATTATACGTGTATTTTTCAATTCTTATGCGACGTAAATTATAAAGCATTCACTCTGATAATAAGCTTTTGCTTAAATCTTTCAAATGATTAAAATATCTTTTTAAAAATTGAATTTATATTTTATCTGCAAAAATATGAAGTTTTTATTTTTAATAACAAATATGTTATTAACAAGTAAAGATAACATGTAACAGAGTCAATTGTTTTGATACTCAACATATGCTTCAGTATCAATGTTTGAACTAGATTTTTGGATTTTATGTATATATATATATATATATATATATATATAAATATATATATATATAATAAGTTTGAATTATATACTTATTTATACAGAACACGCATTGATTCTTTTTCTGAAAACAATCATTATTTGTTTGTGAAAATTGAAAAAGTTTAATGTATATTAAATTATAGATTGTTTTTATTATAACGGTCTCGTTTTTTGTGTCCTCTCATGGAATAACACATGTTCTGCCTGCAATGAATCTTAGCGACCCATTCAATGTATGATAAACGAGAGATTCCACTAACAACCAACATAAATTAATTTAATACCATGATTAGAGTAATGTTAACTTTTTGTACCAATGATTTGATGTTTTCAGTCAAAAAGATTAAAATAATAACAATAATTATAATAATAATTCATTATTAGTACATCAATTATATTATAAATATATGTATGTATATTTCAATTATATTATAAATCTATATTATATAATATATACAAAACAATAAAATAATTTATGATGTATATTAAAATTTATTACACATTTTAATTAAACCAAACAATAATAAGTTATTAATTATTCAATTATTATTATTATTATTGTTATAAATAATTCATTCATATAATATTTTGTTTAGTACTCTACAACTACTATATGTCTACATCTAAGTTGAATTGATTTGGATGATATTCATACACAATTATTTGTATTAAAATATTTGTAATATTATTATTTTAATATTCAAATAAAATACTTTTTTTTAACAGGCTAGGATTTAATTTATTGGGTAACATATGGGTCAATTTATTTTATACTTTAAATTAATAAAGAGTATAGTGGCGTCAGTTGTACAAAATCCTAATGGTCACGAGCTTTGTTTTTCGAAATTTTAATTAATTAATATTTTTGTTTATTATTATTTTGTAACGGTAAAATGAATAAGAACTGCATTTAGACTGTCAAATAAAACATATAATCGTAATTTGAATTAACTTCCCTGCTAGAACTTAATGGGGCCAATTTTGTGAACCCCGAATTTTGACATGAAAATCTTAAAATTGGTGTGTTTTCGAGAATGCTTTTTCTTGTTACAAATCCAAATGAAAATATTTTAAAACAACTTCTATCGTACTGACAAAGAAATCTGTTTGAAAATCGGTGTTTACAGGTTTTCGGTAGCACAGATCAAGAAATTTTTAGGATACACGATAGTAAAAAAATTTTTTGTAATAAGCGATGCTGTGTATGATACACGGATTTTTGGAATGCCTTTTAATGATACTTCCAATCTATTTCGAAATTACTACGAAAATGAAATTAAAGTTTTTATAAAATGACCAAAATAGGATCTTCTCGGATCAAGTCTCTGGCCCAAATGATAATCCAGTCGTTTATTATGTTGTTATAAACTATTCTCTTCTAGCCAATAAATGCAGTAAACTTCGCTTTGAAAAAATAATTTTATATTAAAAAATATATATTTTATCCGAGTTTTGATTTTTAATTTGTAATCAGTGATATCAGGTGGGAGTTTTTGCTGATATCTTAGAAATGCGTTTTCAATTATTTCGATTAACCATAAGCATTTCACAAAATTTCCTAATACTGGTTTCCAAATTTGATGTTATAAATAGATTTTGCTTATGAAATTTCTATAAAAGATTGAAAAAAATTTTTTAATGAAAAAATTTCTATGATGTTAATAATCGCTAATAATTTACGCTATTAAGTTATGAAATGTAAAGGTTATAATTTTTTATTGCTATTTTAGTAGGAGATAATCTAAAGCTGTCTCATAGTTTTTTAAAGACATCATCATAAAGACTGGGGAGATTACGATATCCAGGCGCCTTGATTTGATTAATAATGATCAGGGGCGTAGGAGCCGTATGGGCAGGGTGGGCAGCTGCCCACCCAGGAATTTCCCTGGGTGGGCCATGCCCCTTTGTTGAAGAGATTAAAAATTTTATTGCTCTATTACAATTTCGTGTAGGATAATTTTAAGGGCAAAACAATAGTTTTTCACGAAAAATTGACCTTTCTAGTCTAAGAGAGGATTAGATGACTCATTGATAATCACAAACATCTTTCATACAAAATTATTATCATCGAAAATTTAGGGGAGGGGTAAAAATTTCGAACCTGCCCACCCAGCAAAAATTTCGTTCCTACGCCCCTGATAATGATAAAACAAGCTAAAATAAGTCGAAAATGAAGAGTACCAATTTTAGGGTTTTCGCCTATTTTTCGAGTTATCTACACTGTTTTTTTTTTAGAAATTATCGGGTTTGTCACATAAATACCACATTTTAAAACATTTTACAAGATTTAATTATCATTTTTGTTCTTTGATTATAATTTAAACACAATTCAAGCACAAATAACCGAAATTTAATTCGTTTAAAAAAAATCATCATTTGTATATTTAATACAACTATTAAAAATACATGTACGCCATTTTCAACTGTTATTAATCCATGGATTTGTGGTGTGTAGTTTTCACGGGTCGGGTTGGTTTTAGGCCCCTACGTTCAACCTGTGATTAAACTACCCATGTATTTATGGGGTATAGTTTGCACGGGTAGAGTTGGTTTTTGGACCCTACGTTCAGCCTGTGATTAAACTTCCCCTGGATAACTCGAAAAATAGTATTCTTCATTTACGTCTTATTTTGGCTTGTTTTATCAAAATCAATCAAAAAATCGAGAAGCCACGGACATCATAATCGAGCTACATATACAGAGACTATCGTAAAATATATTATGATAAATAAATAAAATTGATAAAGGATTACATTTACTGAACTTTTTCCATTACTTTTCGAAGCGAAGAAATACAAAAATAATTTCATTGCACTATTTTCAGGATTCTTTATCTTTTACTTGTCAAATCACGAGAAAAAGATTGAAAACAATCAAAACTAACTAACTTTTTTCCTTTTTTTAATTAAACGAATCTCGCTTGTTATAATTTTTTTTATAGATATATAAATGTTAAACCTTCAATTAATAATGTTCAGTTTTTTAAGACAATCTAATAAAACGTTCGCTTCAAAATCGACCAGAAGAGGAACCACCAGAATATGTTTTAAATATGCAATATTTAGCAAACAATAATCTTTCAAAAATGAGTGCCGCAAGCATACGTGTAAATAAATTTTCTAAAAAGTACTAAGCAAACTGATGTTCTTGGGAACGTCCTTAAGATAAAACCTTAAAAGTCTATCTATTAGCGGTTAGTTCGTTCACAGTATAAGCGCTCGACTATAAATAAAAATTAGATAGCTTATAGATACAGACAGATAGTAAATTTAGTGGTCATCCTGTACAATAAAGGTACTGTAGATATAGATGTAGATATATAAAGGATTGTCAGCACAATAATAACAATAAAACATCAACACAAAACAATTGGATCATCGAATAATAACGAGAGCACGTTACCATTTGAACTCTTATGTGTATGGTATGCTGCATGTATAAATGGGAATACTTATGTGGTTTGGGCACACATAATGTTTTGTGTTGTTTTGCGATTCCCAAAGGAATCATTTTGTTATTTTGTGTGTTTGAGTATATAGACAGTTAAAAGAGTGGTACTCTTTAATATAAAAATTGTTATTCGAAATTCTAACTTGTTTTGTTCAGAAATGTGTTATTTTTCGATCTGTGTATCTATAGAATGCAATCAAGAAATGGGTAAAAAAAAGTTTTGTTATCTACAGTTCAGAAACTCTTTAATATTCATATGTAAGGAAAGGTGGCGTAAATTGAACTTAGAGAGTTAAATGATCCCTGACTGTTTGGCCTATATTATTAGTTATCTTTCTCTAATAATATTACTAATTTTATAGGAAAAATGTTTTAATAAGCACACTCAATCTAAGGTTAGCAAAAATTTTGGGTCACTTTCGCCTCAAGAGATAATATGAAAAGCATACGTTTGTACAGGCAAATACCTACAACAATTTAATCTACCATAATACATTATAGTAATCGGAAGGGTACTAATACCTTTATCCATTTGACTACTTAGACTGGAGGCTGCGGGCTCGAATCCCGATAGCGGCAGTTTGATCACACTTTCATCACTTGAATAAATTTTCGTACTATTTCATAATCACCAAACATACGATTAAACTATTCACGCAAAACATATGAGAGGCCAAGAGGATCAAAACGTAAACACAAACTGGGGATGCTGTTTTGGAAATTACACCTCTAAAAGCGAAAAGTATGATGTGAATAAATAACAAAATTTTACGCATAGACATTTCGATTAGAAACGTAGGAGTAACGTTTTTTAAAACCAAATAAACAGGTATGTATTTCGTGGTGATGCAACTGGAAGTTTTTCATAGCCTATGAAGTTTTTCATAATCAGGTTTTTTACACGGGGAAATTTTTTTAGTATCGTATAGTATATTTTCATTATACAAACCATTAAACTGCTATAGTTTATACTATTGCGAAATTATATTCTAGTTTTTTATCCCTTGTGTTCGCAGCTTTATGAAATTAACACAGCTAATAATTCAGAGATAGCTAATTTAATTATTAAATTCTAATTAGGTATAATGATAGTTGATTAACATTTGATTAACATATTATAGTCTATTACAGTACAACAGAGATGTTATATTAGCTCACCATGAGCTTATATTTAACAATTGTACAAACCCATTTCCATGTAGTAACTGTTGGCTTGCGAAGAACTACTATTATTTAAGATGAAACAAGTGATTTTTTTAAAACAAATTATTTAATGCCACCTATGATCTAGCGATGAGTCAAAATTAAATATTTGCAGAAAATCATCTCTAAATTTCAATAATGGCCCGCCATTAGCTACTATCCAACTAAAAACAAATAATCGAAATTTAATAGTGGAAGTACATCATCTCCAAAAATTAAATATTAGTGTTCCCCATGAGCTACTTTGTAACTGGAATCAAACGATATCTGTAAAAAATTATTCTATACCAGCTGTGACTCAAAATTCAATTGTGGTACATGATCTTTCTAATGACTGCCAGTTTTTATTTTTTATTAAATTATAATTTTTAATTAAGTAACAATAGATAATCATGAAGTCATGGAAAGCTAAAATAATTATGATTAAAAAAAATCAAGCTAACTATGAGCTTGTTTTTCCTAACTTATATTTCTAACCAAACATTAGCTGCATCGCTGAAAAATTAGTTAAAATTCTTCTTGGGAAAAATTAAATAATTTGATGTGATTGATTTTAACTATAAAAATTTTCAAACTAAGTAAATGCAAGTACTTAATTGTGTAATGGCGTTTTAAGTTTATAATAAAAGTTTTAAATTAAGAGTAAATGTTGTATCTGGAGTTCTCCACTCATTGTGGATGTGGAGTCCAAAACGAATTAAACGAATTAAAAAATAAGTTTTTGAATGCAAGGTAATATAATTAGCCTCCGATCTCTTAGCTAGTTTTAGCACCACTCAATACTTCATTGTAACTTGCATTGTATTTCAGTCAATTATTTAGAACCAATTATGGAATTTTTGGAATTATACAATATCCTCCAAATAGTTTTGACATTTTTTTAAATTTTTCATTCAATAAGATAAAAAGACGTTCAAATTAATTACTTTACAATATGGATACTATTACTGCAGCTTAAAGTATTATAATACAATTTAATCAAAGCATTGGCCATACCTGGATGATTACTTTGTATTTCAATCAAAGGAAGGAGAACAATTAATTTACGAATCCAAAGTGATTTTGCCAAAATTTTTTCTCATTAGGACTCACGTTTCTAGACTTAATGAGATTTTGTTTTATTTACCTATGTAGTCCAACCGAAAAATAGTATAAATTTTTCATAATAAACTTTTAACGATTAACTTTTTAATCGTTAATTAACAATTAACGAAGTGAACTGCGTCATACTTGCTCTTTTCTGAATTTTCGTTGTCCTTGTTTTAATACATGGTTAATATTTTACCTTTTCATATGGATAAAATTTTTAAAGAAAACATACCACGATTATCTTTAAATAACTATTATAATTTAAAATTTAATTTTCGAAGTGTTAAAAAGTCTTTCATGTGAATTATTATTATTCAATAATTTCATATTAAAAATAAATAACTAAATTGGTCACAGGGATTCAGGACAATAAATTATAAACTATGTCTTGATTTTAGTTGAACGTTTCGTCCTTTTGTTAGGACTTCCTCAGCAACTTAATCGTACTAGTTTACAATTTAAAATAAATTGTTGTTGAAAATTATATTATAAAATTTAATAAAAATTAACAAATTAAATATTTCACTAATTTTCACATAATAATTAATATATCTTCAATGACATTAATTTTAATATAAATATAAATATTAAAATTAATGTCATTGAAGATATATTTAATTATAATGTGAAAATTAGTGAAATATTTAATTTGTTAATTTTTTTTAGATTTTATAATACTTTATAATTTTCAACAACAATTTATTTTAAACTGTAAACTAGTACGATTAAGTGGCTGAGGAAGTCCTAACAAAAGGACGAAACGTTCAACTAAAATTAAGACATAGTTTATAATTTATTGGCCTGAATGCCTGTGACCAATTTAGGTATTTATTCATTTTCTGGACGTGAACAAGATTTTAATATTAAAAAAAAAATTTGTGGTTATGTTTATCATGGAGCACGGCTATGCATCAGAAAATTAGAAGACAAATTGACTTTTATTTATTAATGGTATTAAAAACCAATTTTTTTTATTTAACTCCAAAAAAAAAATTGTAAATTTTAATGACTTTACAATTCACGTAATATTCTTTAGTTATAATCATACAATAAAACAATGTTTAAAGCAATGGTAATGGAAATTCTGACAGATAGAAAAGAACAGGTCAATACATGATGAAACATTTTGTCAATTTATAGGTAATACGTACTGTTGTAACCAGGTTTAATTAAAAACCAATCGAATTTATGAAAATTACAATGTGTCACCCTGTATGTAAAACACACACTGGTGTGTGTAAATCGTACGTATTTTATTCTAAACACAATTCTACGATGTGTTTCTTATCACAATCATAATATAATGTACGCAGTTAAATAGCCGTCATATAAAATGGTTCGTATTTATAAATTACATTAAAATTTTCTCTATTGTTTTATTCAAGTCCCCGCTGTTGTTATAATTATTATCTTTACGCATTTAATATCATAAATTTGTTTTTATATTTTATATACTCATTATTCGAGTGTTTAATTCTTATAATATAGTTTTTTGTCACTCCTTCCTTCATTGTACTGTTTCCATGTATAGTCTAATAATTTCTGTTCTTATCTTTCGAAATTTATATACCTATTCCGCTATCGTCCGCTATCCTTGTATTTGAATCTTAAGTAGTACATTAGAACGTCTAATTTACCTCACCAATTAGAATTACTAAGAATTTACTAAGGAAATTATAAAGTTATAAAATATGCTGTTACAGTCTGACTAATTAATCAAAAAGAAATTTTGCATAAATCGAGAAAGGGATGTAGTGAGTGATTTAAATTTGCTTATACATCGCTTATTTAAATTTTCACTTCAAGAAATCTTAATAAAAAACTAGTTTTATATTTATTAATCTCAAATATTTAGAATTAATTTCAAATATTAAAAGTGCATAAAACTTACCTTTGCATGCTTTGCGATGTGTGATTGGTTTAGTTGGATCCCTGTAATATCCTTCTCGGCAATAATGACAATGACGCCCAGCAGTAAAATGACGACATCGTAAACATACACCACCCGAAATGCGACCACTCAATTTATATAAATCCATACTAAAACGACATTTTCGGGCATGTTGGTTACATTCGCATGCTGAAATACAAAAAGAAAAAAATTATTTGTTAATGTGATATCATTCATATTGTAATATTTATGGAGGAAATTATGGCTTTTCGACTCAAAGTTTTAAGGAGTGTGTGACATCCGAACGCTGAAACCCATGGAAGCCCATATTAATAACAAGGCTGTAGATGATCGAGGTGATAATAGATCCAAAAACAGAATTTAAAGTTAATTTTTAATTTTGTTACCTGAGACTACGATCTGTCTACGATTTGATTTGTTAAAAGAGCATAATAAAAAATATGAAGTTTTGCTAAACATTGAAAATTTGGGGGGAATTAAAGAAAGATAAAAAAAACCTAATGTCTGAACATACAAAATAAAGTAAAATACAAAAATTGGATATTGGTGAAGGTCTATTTAATAATTTGGAATGGGGAAGATGTCCACATTTTTTATGACTTCAATTGAAGCGATTTGTTGTGCGATTTTTCTACAGAATATGATCAATTCTCGCAGAATCACCAACCAATCTTTAAGAGCTGATAACATATTCGTTTTTGAATCAAGAAGTTAATTTTCGAATTTTGTTTGGTATTGAGCCTAGTTTTATTTGCATCTTCCCTATTCCTGTATTTATTTTTTGTACATAAAAACGCAACTTTACTAAATGTTTTAAACAGATTTACGCAAACATTTCACACTGTGGCGGTAGCAAAGGCAAAAAGTCTTTTTTGATAATTGTATCGAATCGAATTGAAAACTTTATACTAGTCAAGCTAGCAGAGCAAAGTATTCAAAATTAAATTAACATAAGCTCAAAATAAGGTGCATTTTAGGTACTTTTTAAGTGCTGCAAAATTAAATTAGGTGCTAAAACGATTATTCAAGAATGTGAAAAAATATCATTTATCATATAATGTAAGCACCAAAACTAGGTGCATTCAATAAATCAATTTAATCAAAATTACCAAAAAAATTCGTACAGCATGATCTTGACACTTTTCTTCAGTAATTCATATTGGGCGGATTAAATTTTTGGTAACTTTGATTAAATTGATTTATTGAAGCCACACCATAAAAGCGCATAAAAAGCACATAATTCTGGTACTAACATTATATAATAAATGTTATTTTTTTCATTGATTTCATGACAGCAGCAGTACAACATAATTAATTAATTTTACAGCTCCTAAGTAGGACCTAAAAAGCACCGAATTTTCAACAATTTTAATTCAATTTTGAAAACTTTCCTCTGCATCTTAAATAGTACGAAAACTTTACACATATGCCGAGAACAAAGCTCGGGACATTCTAATATAATATACAAAATATAAAATATATATACATTACTGTGGTAAATTTTCTTAGAAAATGCAAAAAAACGGGAAAAACTCGAATCACAAAATTTTTTTTTATTACCGAGCAAAGCTCGGTCATCCAGGTACTTAAATATTATGTACAATTTTGAGCTATTTATCAAATATTATAATTTAATTACACGAAAAATGTAACATTTATCAATGTTACATGGAATCTTATGTTTTTCGAGTAATTAAAGTATAAAATTGAATAAATAGCTCTATTGTTTTTTTTAAAAGATTTCGGATTCGAGTTTCTTACGTTTTTTTCATTTTCTAAGAAACATCATGTATACTTTTTTATTTTAAACCATCAGAAAATAGAGATTTCCACAAACAACAACTTTATTAAAAAAGTAGATATTTTAACGTGAGAGTTTTCAATTGAAAATTAGGGTGCTTTTTCGATATTTATTCAAAATAAGGTGAAATAATAAATATTTTAAATCAAAACAATTACAGTGTATTTGGAACATAAAAAGATAAATTTTCTCCAAATTTCATGGCAAAATTTTTTTTGTAAAAGAAATAAAAACACAAAAACTTGGTTATTTCAATTTTTCACATAAATTTTGCAGCTATGTGAAAAAATTGTAAATACAAAAGTTGTAGATCGTTTTTTTTACTTAAAACTTTTTTTTCCATTGGACTTTATCCTTAAAAACTCATCCCCTTCCACTTCCCGGCATCAATTCACCCGTAAATTATTTTTCCTTTCATTTTTGTTATATTCTCTTAATTAAATTAACTATAATTTTATCCACTTTTTACCATTTTAAAAGGCTTATACTCTGCCTGGTCTATCTACAAATTTTACGCTATTTACTTGAAAGATAGATAGGATTGAGTATATTAAAAATCCGCGGGTAATCGAACCCAGGACCGGTCAAGCGCTTGATAAGCATGTTTCCAACTGGTCGAAGTGGCATGAGTCTGTCAGTGACTCTTCTTCTATAAATTTAGCTTTATTTACATGTTAAGTTTCATTGAAAATTCAAATCAAAATTCTGACACCAATCACAAAACATGCGTGTTATCTTCATTAAAACATTAAAAGATTGTAGCTGCAAACACACCGTAAATAGATTTATAAAATACATATTTTTTTAATTAACATTCAAAATAATATAACAAGTAATTATTTTATTTTGATTGTAAAATTATAACTTTGATATTCTGTTAAGTGCTATTTATAATATGACTATACTTATTATATACCATATAGGTAGGTAGGTATATACTTACCTACTTATAAAAAAAAAAAAATTATATATAAACTTTTATTTAATTACCTTATTAAATTAAATATCTGTTTAAAACACATGGTTCTTGTTGCTTTCAAATAAATATGCTTAGTGATGTTATGATAGCATTGATTCAGATACAATTATATTGATTATTCAATCCTATTCAATAAATTCAAAGTAAAAAAACTTTTAAAAAACAAGCTTTTATTTAAATGCTCTAAAAAAGACAAAAAAAAAACTTTCAATTTAAAACTTTTACTATACTAAAGAGATTTTTGAGAGTATTCCATTAACTATCATTTTGAGGGCAAATTTATTGCAAAACCATCTATTTATTATATAAATATCTCATATTTTGAAACATAACCTCAAAGTAGTAAAAAGTTTATATCAATTTGATTTTCTTATAAGTAGGAGAGGTGTAATGGGTCGCATATTACACAATTTAATAGAAAAACTTAATGCGGACATACAGAATCTAACTAAATATTCAAAAAACTAAACTAAAAATTGGAAAAATCAATTCAATTTGTGTTTTCGAAAAATTTCGTTTTAAAAATAACCTTATTAACAATAGCGTTTCCTTTATAGGCCTCGCATATCGATCCAGTAATTTAGTCAAGTAGCCAGTTGTTAAGAAACTGAACACTTTATATTAAATCAAATCCCAAATAATGAATATGATTCCGATATACACTGGTTTTTAACAGAATACAAGTAGATATACTTCAATCTAATAAAACTAAACAAAAGAAAAAATCTGCTTGGCATTTAGCTTGACAGTTACCATAAACATTGCTATTTAATAGTACAGTCACTGTTATCTAATACAAAAAGTAATATGAAATTGTAATATATAAATGAGACTATACAGGTTTACTGTTAAAATTCAGTGTGTATCGGAACAAGCATTAAATGTAGAGCACCATGCATCATTTGTTTATTTTTATATGTTTGCGATTGAAGAGTGGGTACTTTTACAAAAATTCGATTACAGAAATACGATATAAAAATATTTTAAAAAACGAGTGCGTGTGTGTACTTGTATGCGCGTCAGAAGTTATACTTCTTTGGTATCATTAATGAAACAATTTTTATTTGCATACAAATAATTAATTACAATAAAATAATAAAATGACTGTAAATCATCTTCCGTTAATGATTGAATCGGAACTCGAATCAGTTTATCATCAGTGTCAACTAAAAATATGATATTTAATGAACGCTTTTGTGGGCAGCTTCTTTCTACCTGTGAATTTTGTGTCACGGTGATGCACGGGCATATTAAAATTTCACTTTCAACATTTTTTCATAACGTGTTTAAAGAAGTATGTTTGTTTAACTTCAAATATAATGTAAAAGAACATTATCCGTTCAGTAAACTCCGTTGAAATCCATGAAAACAAAAGAATCAAGAGAAAACGCTTGTCTTTTGTTTTTATTAGCGGGATAAATGTTCATAAAAGTAAAACAGCAATAAAAAAATGAAGGAACGTTAGAATATATAGAATATAGAATAAATAGCCATAAACCATCTAGGAAAAATTTCGCATCGAATGGTGGTAGTTTCATGTCGATACGATCAGTGGTTTAAGCGTGATTGAGCCTCAAACGAACACCATTTTCATTATATGTACATAGAAAATACATACCGTAGAAGTTAAATTGTGGTGCAAGAGCAAAAAAAAAGATTTTAGTGAAATATAATTACTATTTATATCAGGAGAATATGATTTTTCAATATGTATAAATAAATTATGAGTTCCTAATAAACCTAATAGTCATTTAAAGAATTCTCACTCTCATTCTGTAGCCACCAACTTCATTCAGATCATGTCGTTTTTATGGAATCGTGCGCGTACAGCTCACAAATTCACTCTCATCCAAACGCGCCAAAAGAAGTATAACTTCAAAAAAAAAAAAAGGAATTTCACAAAGCTGCGAGACTTAACAACAGTTTATAAAACTTCTTAAATTACTTGATACTTGACTACTTACTTATTCGATCAATGTGTATGCTTAATATATACAAAATAGAAGTGAAAATATGTTTTAGTTCAGATATATTTAGGCCGTAGCTAAGTTTTTGAATCATAATTGTCTAATCCAACACTAACCACATAATAATAATACGACTTTATATACTCGTATCAGTGTTATATACGTTATTTAGTTAAGTTTGTACATTATTACATACACATACTTTTAATATTATATCCATCCATATACATTATGGAGAAGCAAGAAAGTAAATTCATATTTTAAATGTTGTACATATAGTAGTAGGATAAATACATACATATGTAATTAAAATTAAGATCAGAATCGCGTGAAATGTTTTGGTGTCATAAACAGGCTCGAATGTCCGCGGGCGCACATGAGTTTGTGCTCCTCCATCCATCCAGTATATCTAAACATACTGTGCTGTAAGGAAAATTATACTGAGAGACAAACAGACCGAGAATATTATTCAATACAGACCAAACTTCCTCCTCTTGTTTGTTACTTATTACAAAGTTTTATTTAATTTTTTTATTTTACTTTAAAGTTTTTTTTTATTTTTAAAATTATTACATTAAAAGTATAATGATTTTATTCCTGTTAAGTTAAAATATATTTAATATAAAAATTGATTTATGTGGTAGCAAAAAATACACTGTGTTTTACGTATATAGTAATGAACTAATCAGCTAGTGCGAAACAAAGCTGGACTGCAAAAATCGCACCAAGAACTTCTTGGTAAGAAAGAAAGTTGGATAGAGTAAATTCGATAACTCACACTGTATATAAAAATATACAAAATGGGTAGACTGAAGACATAACGCATAAAAAAATTTGCAGTTAACAGCTAAACATTTTACTCATATTGTTTTAAGAACTGTAGACCTCACTCAGAAGTAAAAAAAAAAAAAGTAAATCAATAATACGTACACAAAATTTAGATGATATTTGTGAAACATTCCGAAACATGATCTTAGTTAGACATATTTAATAATATATGTCAAAAAATTAAATATTATTATGTAATAAAAAAAGAAAAAAGTATATAATTGCAAAGTACATTAGCCTAATGTTGAGAGAACCTGCTTTCGAAACATTTAATCCCCTGTTCGAAACCGGTTAGTAACTTTAATTTTAAAATATTTTCGCATCAGGGAAAATAATTGTGATCAATGAGTCAAGTAAATTAAAATCGAACAAAGCGTTCGAAAGTTACAGCGGAACAAGCATAGATTGATAGGCAGGCAGATAGATAGATGCACTTGCAATTTGGACTAATAAATATTTACACGACACCGGAGAATCTACGATTCTGATACCAGCTACGATTTCGATAAAAACGGATTAATGCGGATCTGAATATAAGAGATCCATTAAACAGAGAAATAGACGCTTTATCTATTTATATGCAACTATGTTCCAGAATCAGACAATCGCATACAAAAATGAAACAATTCGTTTGTGAGCATAGTAAAAAAAGAATTTTTGAATTTATTTTCTTCTATTGTATGAAAATTAATTTTTTTGAATAGCAAATCGAACATAAATACCATCTCAATTAAAATTACAAAATTATCTGACCTAACAACTTTACAAGTTTTATTTTTATAAATTTTCTACAAAATGATTTTTAAATCTATTAGCTTAAATATCAAGGTTCTTCAAAATATACTATACAGAGTAAAAAAGTTACAGAGTAAAAGAGTTACAGATAAAATAAAACAACCTTATTAATCTATAAAATGAGTTAGTTTTCTGTTTAGTATATTAATTTGAAAGATATTGAACTTCATCAATTTTTACTGGATTTTAATATAAAAAGCTAATTCCACTCTACCGAGTATTTTAATAAATACGTCAAAAATAACTAGTTCTATATAACAAAGCCGATCAAAATAACTCGATGCGAAAACTGAAACGATGACTGAATCGACTCGATGCGAAAATTCGTTGATAAAACAACTACAGTCAAAACAAGTCGGTACAAATAACTCGTCATAATCACGATTAAAAAATAATTCCACTTTTAAGCAGAAGTGTTTCAAATGATAATAATATGTAAACTATATTTGTGTTGATGTTAAATTTCCTGTTTTCAAGGTCATTATAACCTGTGATTAAATTACCCAGGTAATTTTTTGTGGTCGAATAAGTTTGAGCCTGCATACAACATATCACAAAAATTACTAAGTGTTAATCGAGGTCGAGTAAGTACAGGTTTATGGGGGGTTTTAGACCTTTCGTACCACCTAAACTAGCCAAGTGATATTTGGAATCAAGTTAGTATAGCTAGTCTCCGTTTTTTTGGACCTTACGTTCAACCTATTATTAAACTAGTAAAGTTGTACCTGGAGTTAATATGGGTCTGCAAGTTTTATTGGCCCTGACTTGTTCAACCTGACTTTAAAATACTCAAGTGATAATTGACATCAAGTAAGTAATGGTCTACGAATTTTTGGACTTTAAGTCCAACCTGTCATTTAGCTATCCAAGTGATACTTGGGTAACCCCAAATATCTACTAACGTAACTAACGTACAAACGTAAAGGTCACCGAGATTTTTGGCCCTTGTGTTTAAACAACAAAAGTGATAGGTGGGGTCGAGTTTGTACAAGCCAGCATGATTTTTGACCTTCACGTTCAACCTGTGATTAAACAACTCAAGTCATATATTACTTGGAGTTATGCTTTTATCGAGTTGTTTTTGTGAAGAATTATTTTGGTACGAGATACTTTGGTCGGACTCATTTTGCACCTAGTTGTTTTTGCATAGAGTTGTTTTGGGTCGAGGTATTTTAACCGACTTGTTAATGTTTAAGCCATTCTAGATTTTTGTTTTACAAAGAACTAATAAAAAAACTTTACAAATGGAGAAAAACTAAATAATATTTATAATGTTTGAAAGAGTAAAATGAAATAAAATCTTTTTTTTTAATACTACTCAACAAAAGAAAAAGAATACATAGAAAAAAAAGGAATGAGGTGCACTGATAGACAAATGCAGTTATATCGAGAAGGAAAAATTTTTAGACCACTTTATACAAAAATAAGGCCAATAACCTGAAACTATATTGGAGAGGTGATTTATTTTTACAAGAAATGATAAATTCACATCCTATAAAAATTACAAAATAAATGTTCATGACCAGTAAAAAAGAAGTAAAGCTTGTTGTTGTATATGCATTGAATGTGGCTTGAGTTATGCATTTTAAATGAATATATTTTGATATAGAATATTTGAATTAAAAAAAAAACTTTCATATTACAAAATAAAAGTATTGATTGAATAACAATGGTAGATGTATAATTGAAATGTTATTATCAGACAGTCAGTGCTGTGCCTACAATATGTCTATATACATATAATTATTTCGTATACCAAAAATTTAGTTTGATTTGTAATCCCTGCAATTGGAATTGTAGTAAAAGTTCCTGAGGGCTACACAACCGTTTCACTAATGAGCCGCCACCGACAACACCCTCAAGCACATTGTATGTAATCTAGCAAACTGAATTCTATGTAGTTATGTACACACAGTTTGTATATATATAGATAGATAGACAGATCTAAATGTGTATATTGGATATCATCTATACACACACACAACATTTATGGCCAAAGCAACAGGGAAAATAATTATTTTAAAAGAAAAATTTTGTAAGTGCGATTTTTTTATTGAATATTGTTCGTAAAACCTATCGTATAGTGAAATACGGGATGGCTACATTTGTATTCTCGACATGCATAATACGTCAGTGATCTAAAGTTTGTAACGCTATCTTATATTGACAGCACAAACCAAATTTTGGTATAGGTGTTCAAAGACACACCCGATAAGTCTATTTCCAACTGTCCGTCATATCACGTTAACTCTAAAACAAAAGATAACGAGCTGAAATTTTGATGACGTATTCTAAACACAAAAAGTGAGTTTCATGAATGAGCAAAATCGGTCATTGACCCAACCTTAAATGTTTCCTTGACCCAACTTTTAAACTATAAAAGAAAAATTGAAATAAAAAATGTTTATTCCTTTGAAACAAACAACTTTTGTTTGAAATATTTTTTCGTTAAATGTTTGAGTTCTCCACAAGTTTAGCTCAAATTTGGCTAATAAATACATATTGGTAATAACAATTGGTACATATTATTATTATACATGTATACACATATATAAATGAATGCTAATTAAAAGTAGCCCAGACAATGAAATTTAAACATATGCCAAGTATCTTAATAATTAACTATGTTAGTTGTTATCTTTACTTGTTTAATTTTAATTTCATATCTCTATCATTTACTATTTCCAATTTAACGATGATCTACAAAACCATGTTTTTATATATAATTTTATTTAAAAAAATAACAAAAATGAAAAATTTGGTATACATTTTTAAAAAATTTGGTTGTTCTTTAATTATTTTTGAAGAACGAGAGCACCAAAATGTATAACTTAAAAATAACATATTCAGTTTATAATAAAATAAATGAATAAATATTAAAAATGTTACCTAAAAATCGAAAAATTCTAAAATTTGTATCCGATATCGAACAAAAGAAAAGTTTACAACAAGATGTAGGTTTTTCGAAATATAATTACTCGTTTTTTATAAAAATCTCCAAATTTTTTTTCTATTTTCAATTTTGATTTTTTTTTTCTTTTTTTTATTAATTTTTGCCATTTGAATTAATCATTTTTAATTATTTGCGGCAAAATAACTTGAAATTTCAAGCTACAGAGTTTTTAATAGAATTTTTAAAACAAAATATGTTAAGAAATTTCCGATAAAAATATTTTTTAAGCGAATAAATTCTGAGTATAAATACTCTAAAATACTCATTTTAAAGTTGAAAAATAACTAAAAAAATTTTAACTGTGCGTATTGCTCAGACTTCGCTCTTCATTATAACTTAATACCCAACATAAACGTACTACCTTCAGGGAAAGTGGTTTTTCTGTTTGTTATTTGAAACTTCTATTAGTGATGTGAAGGACTTTTGTATAGTCTTTCGATGTCCCCTTTATTTAATGGTAATGACCTTTATTTCTTCCAAATTTCAACGTTCTACTTACACGGAAGAGCTTTTAATATACATGCTTCTATTAATTATTTAGGCTCCTTATGGGGTGAAGCAATAGAACTATTCATATTTTTTCGATGTCTTTTTAACTAAAAACTAATGATCTATAATCCTGTCATATTTGAACGATCTTCCTACAATCGAAAGGTTTTTATTACACCTTTCCCTATTTATTAAGTCTCTCAGGTTGGAGTGCCATTAAACCTTTTAATAGATTTACGATTACCGTAATCAATTTCCACTTTGTCCATATATAAAGTCAATTTTGTAATATATCATTTTTTGTCTAATCTCTTTCAATGGCTTAAAACGTACGTTTAGTTTGCAAGTTTCAAATTTTCAACCAATACTTATGGGGTAGTATCTCTTTCAAATTTTATGTCAATATTTTAAAGCGATCAAAATTATGTTATAAGGAGTGTAAAGTAACTTATACTTGATAGTCCTGATGATAGAATAAGTAATAAGACATACACTCTCAAAATATTATTATGAAGGTAAAATATAATATTATATTAAAACAGGATTGAAAATCATTTAACGATATTTAACGAATCATAGGAAACTAAATGTTTTTTTAACTTTTTGGCTATTAAACACTTATTGGATGAGATGAAGGAGAACAAGACACGGACATTTAACTTTTCATCAAATTTTTTTAATATAAAGATTATGTTATAACAATTCTTTTTGTTTCTGGCTTCAGCTACTTTCAGCCATATAGCCATTAATTAGAGGGGATTATTATTTTTAT
This sequence comes from Chrysopa pallens, assembly GCA_020423425.1. NCBI lineage: Eukaryota > Metazoa > Arthropoda > Insecta > Neuroptera > Chrysopidae > Chrysopa > Chrysopa pallens. The sequence goes on along the minus strand of CM035594.1, from coordinate 5,092,336 downwards.
ACAACAACAGTAGCTACACAGTACTGCTAGGTAGTCACCCATCTAAATACTGAATGTGCTGCTTAACTTTATTGATTGGTCAAGGTTTGTAATTACATTACGTTAGTATGAGATCGTTATAACAATTTATGTACTATAATATGGGGTATCAATGTAAATATTTTTGGGTTAAGCATGGGTTATATTCTGTATAGGTTTATTTTAACGGACGTGCTGTATGACCAATATAACATCGGAAAATTGAATTTACCCCAATTTTGGCTCAAACAACGTAAATATTTACATACACAACTAAGACTTCATATCTGTCAAGACTTATTTTGTATATTTTACCAATTTCAGTTACCATAAATATTTAAACTGTGAGTTTAAATCAAGAATAAATAAGAGTGTTATATTAAATCAAGTCTATTGTATAAAACGCTAGAAAATAGTGAAGGCATTAACCAAACTTGAATTTACGTATTCATAAAATCACCTAATTAATTCATTTTAATCCATGCGTCTGTCATCAAGATTGCTTAAAAACTAAAAGAAATTACGAACTGAAATTCAAGAAATATTTATTATTAAAAACTAACAACTTTGGTTTGAAACATTTTTTCATTGACTGTTCGGTTTGCCACAGTTACGTAGTTAACCATATTTTAAACCAAAGTAAAAATTCGAAAAATATTTATACTTCAAAACAAACAATTTTGGTTTGAAACATTTTTTCATTGACTGTTGACAAAATAAACACAATTTCTTGCAACTAAAATTTAAACCATTTTTATTCCTGTGAAAACACTGCTACCATTTTGGTAACGTAACACATTGAGAACAATACATAACCTAACACTTTCAAATGTTCTTTTACTAATAGAAACTAAGATAACAGTTTAGATTGAATTGACAAATTACAATTAATGGTTTAGACCAAAATAACATCGATATAAAATTCGATATAAAAATATCGAATTAATTATTATTATTTTATGATATTTAATTAAATTCAGAGTATTTAAGAATATTTCTACATAAATTTTAATTTTTATCAAACCTCATACTTTATTTTTCACAACCGAAAGTGTCCTATTTCAGCATAATTTCAGTTATTTAGCGTATAAAAAGATTTTAATACATATTATTGTATAACAAATTATGTAACAAACATGTTATTTTCTGATTGTATAAACTTAGCGTATTTTATGAATGTAAATAAGTATGAAAAGGTTATATGTCAGGTATAAAAACAATTAAAACTGTTTTATTTTCACTGTTTTTAATTGTCAAAATTTATCACTTGAAATTGTTTCAATGCTTTAGTCAAATCTTTATTGTTATATTTTTAGTAATTAAAACTTTCAATAAACACAATGTATAATAATCAAAATTTTAATAGTATTTATATTAATTATGATGTACATATATAATAAATAAAATATAATAAAATATATATATATAATATATATACAAATTCAATTAATAAATTTCAATTTAAAATATTATAATATTATTTTTAATTGGCCTAAAGCTGAATATCAGTCAGATATAGATATAACGAAATTTCAAAAATGTAATTGTTTTCATTTAATTTAAAATTATGTATAACAAACATTAAATCAATGTAATTAATATCCATTGTTACATGAATAAAAATGTAAACACTATTTATAGTAGGTACAGTAGATACACATCGTCTTCGGAATCACTTCCATAAGGAGAAAAGTGGAAAATTATGATAAAATTGTTGTGAATATTATTGGGTCAATTAGTTTAAATCCTGTAACAGACTTGCAATATCAAAACACACAAAAAAAAAAAAACAATATATAAGTAAAAGTTTTAAAGTTATTAAAGCAATAATCAGTGTTTTCAATGCTTTTATTGGAAAAATACGCACGAATTAGGAATTACAAATTAATATAATTACACAAATTTAATAATGTTACCTGGTTCTAAAATTTACAATTTGTTTGTTATTTACTAAAATTCGTTCTATTTATTCTTTAGATAGATTGTTCTATTTGTTTTGTTGTTAACTAATTAATGTTGTGGATTCATCGTTCAACTTACATAGACCCAGAAGGCTTGTCCAATTAATATATGTCTATGATAAATAAAATATTCAACTTAATACATTGTTTAAAATAATCACAAGTTCTGCAAAAATTCGAATCGGAGCCCCCCGGAATATACCATTTAAACTTATTTTCATATGGGTCTGTGTTTACATTTTAATAGCTTTTTAAAACCAAAAAAATTTAAATATATATATATATTTATATATATATATATATATATATATATATATATATATATATATATATATATATATATAATAAATATATATAAAATATATATATATATATATATATATATTTATATATATATATATATACATATACATATATAAATATATATATATATATATATATATATATATATATATATATATATATATATATATTTATATATATTTAAAAAAAACTTTATGTGCATTAGAGAAAAAAAAAGTTATCAATAGGATGTGCTGGATCGTTAAAAATGGAGATCTGCGGATACAGATACGGATATCCGGTACATTTCAGGTTATAAATGTAAATATATTTGTACAAGTATGTGTTCAATTCTATACAGGTTTTTTTTAACATTGTTTTCTTTATGGAGAGTATTGCTACGGACGTTCTGTATATGTTTAGTATAATATCGGAAAGGTACAGAAGATATTAAGATTATAAGTTGAAGAATTTTTCCAAAATATTGAAATATTTTTCTGAAAATAAAACCATACCACTTCTCACTCAAAAATGTATGAGATAAAAGTTTTACATAAATTTTTCGAAGAATTTTATTGGTACAAAAAATATTACAATATAAATATGAAAAATATTGCTGATTGAAAAATAAAAAGATGTAATAAAATATTTTATTTATTCACAATTAAATTTATTATGTTTTATTTATTTATATAGAGAGGTATGTATGCATGTAAATAATATACCATTTGTTTATAAATAAAAATTATATACGTACGAATAAACGTGATTTTCAAAATGTCCAACATAAATTTTCACCCAATTTGTTTATTTTTATTATTGTCTTTATGTTTTATTGTGTTGTTTGTTGCAGTAATATGTACCAGAAATATAATAAATAAATACATGAATGGTGTCTTTTTTAAAAAGCGTGTTCTTATCTTACATGTATGCGCAGCATCATTCGAAATAATAATTTAATATCGCTGCATTATAACAACTCTAGCGAAATAGTAAATAATTGTGTTTCATCTCGCTTATGAAACTCTTCAATGCTTTACTGAGGCCGATCAGAAATATAGAGTTTCTGTGATTAAAAATCAGAACAAGTTATCTGAGCAAAATATGCTCATATTTTTAATTAGAAAATTGAGTCATTACGATGCATTGCTGCCGTGATATCACGCTGACAGAGAGAGCACTGTGAAAAACATTACTTTCATAATATAATGTAAGTACCAGACCTAGGTGCTTTTTAAGTGCTTTGATAGTGTGCATTCGATAAATCAATTTAATCAAGGTTACCAAGAAATCCGTCCAACATGAATGACCAAAGAAAAGTGTCAATCTAGCATGTTGCATGGAGTTTTTTTAGTAATTTTGATTAAATTGAATTGTTGAAGGCACTCTATAAAAGCATAATATTATAGTTTTTATTTCAGAATTGTTCTGTCAGCGCCATACCACGGCAGCTATTTGACTATATTAAGAAGAGAACCGCAACTGCGTTCCTTGTACCTAGACCTTTTGGTCCTCTGTACCATCTTTCGGATTTTACATCACCTGAAAGCAAAGGTGGACTCTAGCACAAGGTGGCAATTATATTGTAATTATGTTGTTGGTGGAGCCGATTACATATCCAAAGGTCGTATTAATGTAACCCTTCCCGTGGGAATAAAGGAATAAAAACTAGCTCATGTGACCCGCAGATAGTGTAGATTCACAACGGTGCAATTCTTCAAATCAGTCCAGTAGTAAATAATAAAATACATACATACAAATGCTTCCTCTTTATAGAATTAGTATACATTTTTTTTTTATAATTGATCAAACTGCCTCTATCTGGATTCGAATCCGCAACCACCTGTATAAATAGTTAATTGGGTAAAGGTGTATATTCACCTAGATACTGAGACGGTTAAGGAGCTATAATTTGGCTCATATTATATCTATAGAAAATATAAACAAATATTTCTCCTTGTTTTTCTATTAACTTCATTTTTATTGCTAACATTTTTCGTTAAAGTGTAAAAAATCTTTCTAAATTATCACATTCCTTCTTGTCATCTATCTTATATATACCAGTTTCCCAATTTTCAGACTTTTTTTGTGTTCTGCTGTACAAAATTCGCTCAGAAACTGACTATATTCTCCTTTAGTTTTATGCTTCTTCGATTTTTATTTAATGCCTGCCGCATATTGCATGCGTGTGGCACAGAGCGAAGCGATATGGCACATATACAAATGAATTTTTTGTAACATACAAAAATGAATAGGTCAGAGCAGATTATCGGCAGGACGCTACGCAACGCAACTCTGTCTTGAGTAAGATAATTAATAAATAAGTCATTCATATAAAATATTTACAATAAAAAGTATTTGGCTAGGATGCGAACCATTAATAAACGTCAGTACTTTTAAGACACTTGTAGCAGGGCTATGCCTTGTAGGATTAGAATACTATTTGTATATTATCTTATACTGAGTGAGAGAACTGTGTGGCAATATGCGATGCTCAACACGTCACGCCAGTCCTAACTGTTGTTTTCAGATGGTAAATTAAAACTAATTTAAAGTCGTTGTTATCAAAATGATGACAATAATTCGGTTTTGAACATATAACTGCAACACATAATAATATACACACTATTTAATATTGTATGATGATTGCATTGTATTGTTTGTTTAATATTCACAATGAATAAAAAGATTGTATTAAGATATAGAAAGTTAGGTTATAGCGATAGTTATCAGATTGTATACACTTCTTTTTTTTGTTATAATCACATAAAATATTTGTAAAAATGAATATGCCAACTTATTGTGTATTATTTGTATATAAGTATAGTCTGTCTATTTGTATCTTTTGCTTTGTCATTATATTATTATATACGTTCAATTATTTTTTATTTTTATTATATATTGGAGTGTCTCTATTCTGTTTACTTGAAACAAATAAAAATAATGTACTTATATATCTTTTGTTTTATTTTATAAAATATTCATATACTTCGAATAATTTGTGGCATATTTAGACACTTGGACTACCGTTGAGTCAATTGGGAAAAAAGTATAGTTTCCCACTGTGTCGATAACTTACGAAAAAACATGGTTCTCAAGACGATGCGTATATATATTTTATGTATGACCACGCAACAGTTTTTACCAAGTACTACGATTTTGATAATTGTTTTTTTATTGGAAACGGTATACACCGGAGTTGGGAACAAAATTCAAACCCAAAGGGTAAGAAAAGAGGGGATGATTGATTGTTCACACACCGATTGTATTATTTGAACACGCAAAACTTTTTAAAGTAATTCGATTTTGAAAATCTTTTTTTATTGGATGGGGAGTACACTGAAGTTGGTCCCATATAAAATTGGATTTTTCTACCCTAATGGTGGGGAAATAAGGAAGGATTATTTTTCTCACACAGATTTTAATACTAAGTTGTGTTAATCAAAAATTAAGCATGTACTAATTAGTAGATAATAACCAAAAAATAATTAAATCGCCGTAAAAACTGAAATACAAAATAATAAAAAACATTTTTTATTTAATCTTAAAAACTAAGTTCTTAAACTAATGTAAAGTATACCTAAGTAATTTAGCTTTAGTTAGTAAATTTTTTTACTTGTTTGGCGCTGACTCAAAATTACTTGGGTATACTTACATTAGTTTAAGAAGATTAAGGTTAATTAAAAAAGTCTAAAAACCACTAATTACAAAAATATATACTTAGGTATCCTTACATTTGTTTTGGAACTTAGTTATTAAGACTAAAAAAGGTATATTATTTTTCTTTTCAGTTTTATCGTCGATTTAATTTTTTTGTTAAAAAGTTCTTATTTCAGTAGCAAAGATAGAAGACTTAGTACACTGTGTAATTTGGCATGCTATTATATGCGTAGATAATCCTGCCATTCTTAAGGAATTCAGCTCAACCAAAAAAATTTCTCTCTTGGTTTCGAAAGTGCAGAATTACTTCAGAATCTGGTGAGAACAGTAGGGTAACAGGGTGTTGTAATCGAGCAAATTGTTTCAAACAAAAGTTTAATCATTTGAAAGTGCCGATTGATCTATATACTTATTTTAAGGAAATGCTTTTCTTGTTAAATGAATATCAACTTCATTTTATTTTTAATGGAATCCCATAGGTGCTTATTATTGCAGTTTCGAATTTTATCAAGAAAAAATAAACTCTCGCTTTAAAACTTTTTTTTTTAATTTACAGTTTTTAAGATCTAAGCAATAAATAACATTTCTCTTTACAAAATAATTAAGTTTTGTAAATTTTTTGTCAAAATTTGTGTTTTTTTATTATTATTTTGGAAAAGAAAGTAAAAAAAGTTTAATAACTGTATCAAAAATAAGTAAAATAATTCTGAAAGATTTTCATTGTTCAAAGCAAATTTTTCTGAAAATCGCATGTTTTCTTAATAAAAATGATTGTTTACTTTTGTTTAAATTTTAAAAACTAGACGACATTACAATAAACAATTTTTTACACACAAACATTTGTTTACATTTTTTTAATCAAATCTCAATATGCAAAAAAAAAATGGATCCAATTAAAAAAAATGAAATTCATCTCCATGTAATCTAGAACCCATGTTGCTAATCAGACTCTTTCAACTGATTAAACTTTTTGAATAAAACCATCTTCACAAATTCACTTGTGTCGGAATTTGCATATGTCAAGGTAAATCATCTTCTATGTCAATAAAATTTTTTTTACCGACTGAGCAGGGTACAAACGTTATTGTAGATTATTATTTTATCCTCCTATAGATCTTTTCAAGAATCTACATTTTACAATCAATTTCTCATCCTAAAACAACCGCATTTATCAAATGTCGTTAAATTTTTGCGAAATTATTTCTTTCTCATTGGTTAATACTAAATATATAAAGTAATGTTCCAGCACTGTAAAATATATTTTGGATAAGCTCATGTAAACAATTTAAACCTTATTATTCTATTTGTTACTAGCTGGTACCCGAAAATTATTATTTTGATATTGTTCATATAAAAATATCAAAATCGCGATTAAAATTTGAGATTGATTCTAAAAGAGTGAAAAATTAGGGTTGTATGTCAAAAAAATTAAAACAATTTTGACGAAAAATTAAAAAAATAAACTTTGGGGTTGGGTCACCTTTAACATTTAAGTTATAAAAATAGATGTTGGCCCATTCTCAGACCTACCCGATATGCACACAAAATTTCATGAAAATCGGTCCAACCGTTTTGGAGGAGTTTGGCAACAAACATTGTGTCACGAGAATTTTATATATTATAATTAAAAAATAATATTTTAAAATGATTTATAATGAATTTAAATTCGTTTAAAAAAACATACAGCAATCAAAAAGCTATTATGTCATATATTTAATTGTAAATACTATCAATAACAAAATATCCAACTAGTTATAATAATAACTATATAATAATATATAAATAACTAATCACAAAGAACACTATTCAAAATTTAAAATCAATAAAGTAGATTTTTATCATAAAGCTAATAAATTAATCATCGAAAATAAATTATTATGTATTGTGTGTATGCGGTTTAAAACAAAATCAAAAACAAAAAAATGTAAATAAATCTTGTGATTAATAACAAACACATATCATTAAAATTCTTGACTTAATTGATAAATGGATATTAAATATTAATTATTGAATAGAGTTGATGGTAATAGTTCGTTCGTTCCATGGTGATGTTATCTGTTAAGATACTGGGTGACACTTTTATCTATAAGACACTTGGTAACATTCAAAATTTATTTATAATGAAACATATCTTGTATCTGCGTAAGTAAATTGTTTCATAACTATTTACATGATATATGTACTGCTATTTTAATTAACTCACGTTATTTAATTTATTGGTCAAAGAAAAACCGCGCTGCTAAAAATAAACATATAACTTCCTCGTGATGTATAAATATGTTTTGGCCAATTAGTCCTTTCTCCTCGAAAGGCTTTACTTCTTAGAATCTAGGTTTTGTCTAGTTATTAAGTAGCATATTTTTCTAAAAAAGTAAAAGTTATTACAATTTTAAAAAAGCTATATTAAAAGATTTTTTTAAATATTTATGACAAATCTTATAAATCAATTTTTATTTTGCTTAAACCATTTTGTAAGCTTTTTAAAACCTACAAGTTTTTTGAAGCTGTCATCCATCAATAGCCTAGTTTTCTAGATAATCTGAAAATTAGAAGAAAAATTTCATTTTTAGGAAAACTAAGATTTTGATAGAAAAATGTGTTACAAAAGTCTATAAACTGATATACACAGAATAAAAATTGGTGCAAAACTTTTCAACCTAAATATTAAAAAACTGTTCAAACATGGTAATTTTTCAAATTGTTCTTACGTTCGCAATCATTGGTTGAAAGTTTTATTAATTTTAATAATAAGCTCAATATGTAGTCAAAATCTGGTTTCAGAGAAATAAATAGTTTCTGAAAAATTCGATTGTATATTTAAAAAGTTTTCATTATAATCCTCAAATCCCCAGTTCTAGGTGGTCCAACTTTTATTTAAAAATATCCATTGTAGGTACGCTTGAAGATTTCTATTTTGGCATAAAGTTAATATTAAAATCAAATATTTTAATTTAATTGCTTAATAAATACATAATATACATTTTAAATTACTATAAATTGATAATTAAAAACATGTATCCACCGAAGATTGTGCCATCTAGTGTGTTTTTGTTGTGTAACATTTTTGCACCTGGTTTAAGAGTTTGAGAGTGGAAAGGGATAGTTTTAAATTTGTTACGCAGTGACGTAAACCATTTGAAAAACTGAATTACGAATGTTATATATAGTTAATGTTTTTTCATTAGGAGTAATTTCGAGAAAAGAGAGCGGGAGTATATACGTACATAGCATAACAAACCAAAATTTGGAAAACGGTTGACCATAAAGGACATCCCTGCAACTTCCCGCTAATTCCATACCTAAGCACTTAAAATCTAACATATTACAATGTAATTAAGCTTAAAATTTGAGCTTTGATGTTAAAAAAACGACATGGTTTTTTTATTTTTTACAATAATTTTCTTTCATCAAAAACGGTCCGAAAAGAAATGTCAAAGTTATGAAAAAAAACACTTTTTTTGAAATTTTTCGTTTACGACATCTCTCGAACGAATCAACCGATTTTAACCGGATTGGCAATCGACGTAGTTTATCAAGGTTAAGAGCTGATTAGTTTTTGGAGTTGATCGATAGAGCCGTTTAAAAGTTATTAAAAAAAAAACACATTAAAAGAATTTTTTCTTTATTTTTTTGAGATTTTTCAAAATCTACCAGTTCAAATCGATCCAAATTGTATTCAAAATCTGTTTGGGTTAAGCCCTTTCGAATGGCACCAACAGCTATCAAATCGATCAAATCGTTCAAAAGTTATAAGCGGTTCACATACTTTCACACACACATACATACAGACATAGTGACAACCTCGCAGGGGTGGTCAGGGAAACTTTCTGTAACCTCAAAACGTCGAGATCTGATGAAAACTCGATTTTTTCAATTAGGCGTAAAACCAATAAGATCAAAAATTTTCGCAGCGAGAAGTTAAAAATAAAACATAAATTAAGTAAAATAAAAATAATAAATTAATTTAAGAAAAAATAATTACTATCAATTAAAAAATTAAAATTTTGGATTCGGTACGTGAGCTCCGTACTTACATTTTTAAATATTAATATATTATTTATAAGGAAATCAAGGAAACACTGAAATTATGTAAACAATATTACATAATGGGAAATTTTTAGTTTATTAAATGTTATCAATTTTAAAGTGTAATTTAAATAAAATTATGTTTCATACTCTCTATTAATTAATATTGTTTATTATAAAGTTTAAAAATTCATGAAAAAAAATGAATATTTTTTTTAAGAACAATTGTTTTTCTTTTGATTTCTTAATTTCTTAGAAAAATTTAATATTAGATCATTTATTACAGAAATCATTACTGAAGCATATAATTTGCTTCGTTGCGCAATAATAAATGCTTATAATAATTATTAAAATAACATTATCTATGGTTTAATAAGCATTATAATATTCATAATTTCAATGTTAAAGATTACAGTTAGTCAAATAAACCAATTTAAATGAAGTGTGACACTCGGTTTAAACACATACAGCCGTCACGTCACATGCCATACAAAGATTTATAAATACAATGTGTCAAAAAATGATTTTGCTAAATCAAATAGTTGAAAAGTAGAACAACGATTTTCACACACTTTTAAGTATTGCGTTTCACACCTATTTAGAAAAGTAAGAATCAGGAGTGATTATGAGAATATTCAACGAGGCAAAAACAAAAAAAATTGCTGGTTTAGGAAATAGATTTAGATGATTATAGAGTATAAAGGGTATTACTAAATCTTCGTAATACGCCGGCGCAAAGACGTATAAGCACATAAAATCATACGTTAGGATATACTAACATATTCACGTTACGAAGTATCGCACAAATAGGACACCGAGAATATAAAATAATGTGTAATAAATTCGATCTCATTCTCTCGCCGAATTAATCATTAGAAGTTTCACTTAAAAAACATACTTTTTTATCTTACGTTATAAATTAATGGTATGTTTCAAATTCCAAGTTTTCTGGCAGCTGTGGACTGCAACTTGATCAATATTTCAAAATTCGAAACTTTTCATTCCTCCTTTTAGATCCTTTTTTTAGACTCAACTTTATGATGATAGAACCCAGGTTTTAATTTAGAGCTTTTTTACTTAACGATTTGGGCAGTACGTTGATCGGTATATTAAAATTTGAGCACCTTCTATACCTCCTTAGAGAACGAATTTCCAAAAATCCGTTCTCAATGGTCACAAATGTCATAAAATTCATACATGGCACTTCTGAAACTTCTGAAAAGTAGCCTACGAGAGATTGAAATGGATATAGAGTATCACAAGTATTAGGATAAATGTAAAATTTATTATTTTTTACCAAGCATAAAACTTATTTGATATTTTAATGTAAAATATTATATTATATATATTATAAATATTATATTCCACTACACATGAATAAGCGCATGAATATGGACAATGTTTTGTAGACGACAGTGGGGACGTTACGAAGCATCGCACAAAGAGGAGACCGAGAATATAAAATATATAACAAAGTCGCACATACATTATGCACATATAACTTAAAACTACTATTCATGTGCACGACCATGCTATATGGAAAAAATTACAATAAACTATTCACCATGACTTTGTACACGGCGTATAATAGCAAATAACTTACGTAACATTGAAGTGTTTTGAAACTCATTGTAAATGTTGTATTTAAATATAATATATGATGATACATATTGTGACAATAGAAGACAAATCTATTATCATTTACATTTAAATAATAATACTAATATAATAATGAATAGCTCTGTTGGCATCATTTAAAATCAATTAAGTAAATAAAATGAAATAATATAACAACTAACTAGCTAACTAACAACTACACACGCAAACGAATGAAATGCCATCTGGTGCAAGTGTTGACGTGAATGTCAGGGCACAAATTACCAACCAACCAGTTGAACAAGAGTGCAAATATTTAAATGCTAAAATTATTATACATACATTTATTATATAGAATACATAAATTTTTACTGAAATATGCATACATTTAATTTATATTTATTTATATTATTTAATATACTTAGATATAATATTTTAATGAATTAATACATGAAACTTAACATGCAAAATAATGTAATATATATACTCGGCAACAAAAACTTGTGACTTTCAAACATATTTAAAATGGTAGGGGAGCCCACGATGCTAAAGCGGGTATTTACTAGAGTTTCGTTGGAACCTACTAGATTTTGGAAATTAGCAGGTATAAAGAAAAAAGATCGTATGTTACATACCTTTTTGGTGTCAGAGGAGAGTGAATCTTTCAAAAATGTTAAAAAACATCCTCCTGGACATTCTGAAGCGTGTCAGATATTGATAGATCATAACTTAATCGAGAGCATCAGATATTCAAAGCGAAGTAAAATAAGTCTAACCGAAGCTCCCATTTAAAAGACTGCCAATTAGGATGTGACGTAAGCACGAGACAGTTGTTGGAAAATTCATTTAAAAATGGGGTTCAGCTCATTTCAAATTTGGAATCATACATGGGCTATTTCCTGATCGAAATAGTCTTTAATCTGATGATTGTTTTCAGGGATTTTCTAACTATGAATTTTAAAAATTTTTCATGCCACATATTTTGTTTGCAAGTTTGTAAGCCCGTCATCCCTTTATGTCACGTTTAGAATCGTCATATTATATTTTGTTCGCTATCCTCAAATTATTTTCTTCAAAATAAAAATTTCAAACGCACTCGAGAAGATTCAAGTGAACTTTTTGCTTGTTTGATAGTTTGTGTTCCTCCCATCCCTTTGCTTCACGCTCAAATTATAGGTTTTTGAACTATATACTTTTCAGCATATGTTTAATGAAATATTCCTTAAACTGACGAATTGTAATATTGGATTGATCTAGGTCAGTGTACCGAAAGTAGTTTATATCGACCCACATGGACCTGAAAGGGAACCGAAAATACAAAACTGCGATGAAAATGCAAGACAACGATAGCATTTCTCATTTTTGTAGATCGCGACTTAAATTTTAGCTTTCATAGATACTTTTGATTTATTTACACAATATTTTTTCATATATCTACATAGAATTACGTATGAAATTTTATAAAACATAAATATTTCTGAAATTTGGAATATCGCGAAAGATTCCTGATACTTAAATCTAAAGAGACAAACTTCAATGTAGTGGCCAACCGTGTGGGAATAAACTTAATTCTTGTAAAAATTATTTGAGATATATACAAATGAAATTTATATGATGATGTCATATCGCACTGGCCGACATGTCGATATGTGTTTTACAACATGGCTATGATTAAATATTCACAAAACTCATATATTCTAACGATAAACACTCGTGTGAACCGAAATAAACAAATGTAGTATCTATGTATTATAATGATAAACAACCGTGTAAATAATACTATAGAGATATGTAAAGAATGTGAAATACATTATCTATGACTTTTCGAATAATATCGTAATATACATATCCAAAGAACGTATCTATATATTATATTGAAAAATACCCATGTGAATCCTGCTTTACATATAGTTATATAAAAAATGAACAATAATAACATTATCTATAATTTTTCTATTAATATTGAATATATATTCTCATGAATAGAAACAGCTTTAAAAACGAATAAGTATTAACAATGGATTAATTATTACGCCGCGTATTATAATCATTTATAAATGTTTTAGCAAATTATTGCATGTTTTTCAAATTGAATGCGATACGTATGTAGGTAAATAAATATAAAAACGTTTTTTTATAAATTTGTATTCTGATACAAAAATAACATAAAAAATTCACACATACCAACATCAAAAATACATTAACACATGTAGAATAGCATCGTTCATCTAAATTGCCAATAAATTAAATTGAATGGATAAGGATATTATGGTTCCATATTCAATAATCACAATCTAAATGAAATTATATTAGTTTTTTCTGCTTATCTTTTTGCTTCAGGTACAGATATACATTTTCTCTCGCTCGGGGCAAATGTGGCATCCAGCGCACCTTCTTTGCCAACAAATAATTGTTTCAGTGAGGAGACAGCCATTATAGACCCCATTGGTGCCCTTTAATGGTGCCAATGGGAACACTCTGCGCACTACCTCTATAGATCCATCGCTGCTTTGCTACTTGAATAACTGCACTAAGTGACTTGGGTTTTTTTGTTACTGTTAAAAGAATTATTGTAATCTTAACCCAAGCGTGCATTGAGACACAAATAACGATGCCTTAGAAGGGAATTTTATAAACTCGCAAATATTCATACGCAGCGCCGTGTACTTCAAAAAGCACCAATTCTTTGGATAGATACTGCAGATGTTTGTAATTAAGTAAGTTAATGTAAGGGTCCTATTTAAGTACACATAAATATATAGAAAAATGATTATTGATATGAAAAATGAAGAAAATTGAATTTTAATAAAAATTCAAATAAGACAGTAATTTATTTGTTTGAAAATTTTGGTACCATGGAATCACTTACAAACATCCACACTATCTATCCAAAGAAGCAATGTCTTTTGTAATGTGGCAGAATACAGATAACACGTTGGGTAGAACACCACTGCGTTTGAATATGCGCCAATTCAAAACATGTCCTGTCTACATAGTGTCATTTGCTTCCGAATGTGCATCCGGTCTTACAATAAGAATTCAATAATCCTTTTAAAAGTAAGTTAAAAGCCAAGTCAATGTGCTTCTCATTAGTACGCATAATATGTAAATACCAAAAATTTCAATTTTTTATACAGTAATTGGGTAATCTTCGTTATTAGAAAAACCTAATATACCTTGTTATATAACATATAAATCAACATTACCTATTCATCCTTATTTCACTAATATGAATGGAGAAAATAAAATAAAGTAAATAAATAAGTAAATTAGTAATGGAATATGTCCGTCATTGTACGGCATTAAAAATCTAATTTGCACGAAAATAAGCAAACAAAAGAAATGCAATTTGCAAAATAATTGGACAAAATTTTCGTAATAACTTGTTCTTGTGTGAATATTCAAATGGCAGAACGAAACTCTTTGTCACGTGTGCAACACAGTAAATTTATCAGGTGCTCGCTGAATTTTGAAACATATGTGACCAAGCTCAATGTACGTCTGGGCTAGATGTGAATACCAGGTCACTCTAATGAGAGAAATGAATGCCACTACTCTCTCGTCCCAAGAACCAAAATCATCTGTTAAAAAAATGTCATTTCTAGCCTTCATGTCATGGTAGAGAAATCTCTGTACGGGAAAAGGAGAGATTAAGCTGCTTGCATACAAGCCAAACTGATTTGTTGCTGATTCCAAGTTCCCTTCGCTATCAGGCAGTTAACCTTCATTTTTGTCCAAACAGATTATTTTCTAATCGCATTAAATCGTGTGTATATGTATCGAATAGAATCAGCTTATAGGACAAGATCGTTAAGTTCGGAAAGAACTCAAAGTTTATTTTTTACCTGGTTCTTGTTAGTGAATTAAAATTAACGTAAAGGTTGCTTTGTTTAATTTTTATGAATCATACATGTTTGAATTATTGTAAAGAATGAACGGCATAACTCATTTCAATATATAAAATGTGTCATATTATTGATAGCGATAATATATAAGAGCTAGCTTTAAAATTTATTAAAACTTTATCTATTGAATTCAATAAAGTACCTAAAAAAACATAGTTTCAATTTTTACAGGAAACCAAATAATTGAATTTCTATGAATTGTGTTTCTATGAATAATAAAATGTGACATTAGCGTAAGACATATTTGCGATAATTTTTGTGGTATTTCGAACCTTTTTTTTTATAAATTTAGTTTAACCAATATTTAATATTTTAGTCACATACCTTTAAAATATATAAATAAAAATACATTTGTATTAAAATCACTGTAAAGTATAAAATTTTTTTATCAACACCCATTAAAAAAATATCAATCAATTAATTAATTAAATACGTTGAATGAATGTGGTCAATAGAGATAAAATTTATTTGAATTTTTATTGGATTACTTACTTTTCTCTTAATTAGTATACAGGTTTTGAATCACATGTAGGTTAGATATAATAGGAACCTAAGAGACATGTTTTGTTATAGTTTTGATTTTTTCACACTCTATATTTTTTGGTCACTGAATACGAATTTGAAGCTTACGACAAAATTTTTGTCCGGAATATTGTTCTGGGTACATTTTGAGCAAATTCTGACACTTTTTCAGTTTTTGGTCTATATGTTAGAATAAGAGCATTTTTATACAAGCCCATTCGGTACATAAAATAGTAGTCAAAACTTCTCATCTATATTGTTTTTTGTTAAACTAACCATTACGCCGCTAAATACTTGGCTAGATATATGACACAAAAAATTTGGGTTTAGAGGAAAGTTTTGCAATTGTTTTGATTTTCTCACTCTTCATATTTTTTGGGTCACATGTGAACATTGCGGGTAAAAACTTTATTTTCTGGGCACTTTTTGATCAAACTTAGATGCTTGTTTCAAATTTTGGCCCATATCGCAGTAAAGAAACGTTTTTTTTTAACAAACCCAAACTATACAAAATAAAAGTAAGCAAAATTTCCTACCATTCTCATATTTAATGTTTTTTTTTGGGAATTACCCGTTTCGCCGATAAAGCTTCCTTCATACAAATTGTTATGTATTAAATTGTTACAACAAAATATTGACTTTTAGAGAGCGAAATTAAGGAAATTTTGCATACTTGGAAATTTTGTAGAGAATATGATAGATGAGAAAATTAAAACGATAGCAAAACTTTTCAATGAGCCCCACTTATATTTTTAATATATATAGCCTAGTTTATATCCTCAACTATATTGTTTATGCCATTTTTTTTATATTTTGTGGTCAAATTAATATATTCTTAGTTTATTAAGATTGGTATTTAACAATTCGACGTATGATTGAATTTCATTGTTTGGACTATTTTTAAATAGCATTCATAATATCCAGTCTATACAGTTATATATGTATACATATATAATAATAATATGTATTGTTATTACCCATATGTGTTTATTAGTCAAATTTGAGCTAAAACTGTGGAGAGCTCACAAATTTTATGTTAAATGTTTTGAACAAAAGTTGTTTGTTTCAAAAATATTTATTATAGTTTAAAAATTGGGTCAGAATCAATCCATTGGATCCAATGGACCGATTTTATTTATTCACGACCTCACTTTTTGTTTAAAATACCTCACCAAAATTTCAGCACACTATCTCTCTTTGTTTTTGAGTTATCGTGATAACGGGCGGGCGGACAGAAATGAACTTATTATGTTTAGGTTTTTGTGAACACCTATACCAAACTTTTGTTGGTGTGGTCAATATTAGGTAGCGTTACAAACTTTACACTCGGGTCTTTATGTCGAGTATAAAAATGGTCCAAATTATTAAAATTATTATTGAAATTTTGGTTCAAAAATGAAAAGAACAATTAATTTTTTATCACCATTTTCAATTCGTCATTGTAAATTTGCTTAGTTATAAATAACATCTTTGAGGCAGTATACATAAAAAACGTTCACATACCAGGGGGGAGGGGTATCAATTAATGTGATAAGATGTGATAGGAGTGGAATGTGGGTCGAACAAAACGTGTCGTTCGCAGTTCAATAATCAAATGTACTTCATTTAATTTTGCTTTTTTTTTTTAAATTTTTATTATTATTATTATTATTATTTTTTTTTTGGGATAGATGAAATTTGGTATAAACAACCTTGAGATGGAAACGTAGAACAAGCCGGAGAGCATGACGTAGGTTTAACCCCGAAAAAAGGATTCTAAAGTGAAAATCAAAATTGTATTTGAAAATTGAAAATTATCTGTATATTATTACATTAAGGATTGTCTTATAATAGACCCTATAGTGGTATTTATCAAAAAAAATAAGCCGACTTAATATAAAAAAAATCCAGAATCTCGTATTATTTTGCTGTCCGCTTTATGTGTAAACATGATTCTGCCCACTTTATAAATACGATGGTATTTTAATCTCTACACAGAAGTCGTATAAAATGCACACCAGTAACTTCGTCTTTTTAAGATATTAAAGAATAGATTTTTGTCTTCTTTGATCGTATTAAGATATTATTGATTTTATAATTAACAGATGAATGAATCTAAATACTTATAAATAAATGTATTTGTATTTTATATTCTTGTGTGTGTGTGTTTGTTTGATGACATTAATTTATATATTTATCTATAAATTGACTTCTTTTATGAATAATTTATGAGAGTATTTTATTTATATTATTTGTTCTTCAATTTGATTGTTTTATTTACGATACATTGACTATAGCGTTGAGTATATTATAAGTTAGTTAGTTAATAAGTAAGTCTAAGTATAGAAAGAAAGAGAATTCAAATTATTGTGATTATTTAAATTATACAGATTTATCATTAAGATAACAAAATGTTCATTTACATAATTTATTTATTGTTTTTGTCTTCTTCGTTGTAATTATTTTAATTATACGTAAAAAATCACCACAAAAATTGCATACAAATGGTAAAACTTTAATGTGAACGTCACTAAATCTCTGTATATAACTCTATCTACACATTTAAACTTCATGTGTCACGACCATGTGGCTCGATTGACTCCGAAACTACTGATTTGGTAAAAGCATAAAATAGTTTATATCCCGAACATTTTCTTTTTATACTCGACATATATAATATGTTACAGTATATTAATTTGAGTCTAAAGTTTGTAACGGTAAGAAATACAAACAAAACTTTGGTATATGTATTCATAGAAACAACTAATTAGTCTATTTCCGATTGTCCGTCCGTTATCAAGATAACCCAAAATCAAAAACAAATAACGAGTGTGCGAGATAAAGTGAATTTAAGTTCGTGAATGGGAAAAATCGGTTCATTGGGTTCAATGGATCGTTGCCCATCTTTTAAACTATAAAAGATGAAAGAAAAATTCAAATAAAAAAAATGTTTATTTGTTTGAAACAAACAACTTTTTCTTTTCATAAAATGTTAGGCCAGAATTTAAGCTCAAATTAAGGTAATTATCACATATTGGTATAAATTATTATATATGTATACATATATAACTGTATAGGCTGATATTTATAGTGTTTTATGAATGCTAATTTAAAATAATCCAAATAATATATATTAATATATCGAGTATCTAAACAATTAACTCTGCTAGTTGTTATCTTCATTTTTTTTATAATTAAGACAAATTAGTTTCTAACAGATGACAATGTTAGTTACTTATTTGGTATAACAAATAACAGTTTATGTATCTTATTTGGTATAAGTTTTATAAGTTTTAAACACAAGGCAATGTAGAAAAAATTATATTCGATTATCAAATAAAGAAAAAGGCAAAAATTTACTTATTTGAACAACATAATATACAGAAACGTGTGGCCGAGTCTGTTAGTAAATTATATAATTGGAATCTCGGAGCCTCTGCTTAAAACGTTTTATCAACTTTCAACAGCTAAGGAATCAAGAGAAAATTTGTTATTTGAAAATATTGACGACTAAAGGTTAGTTCTCAGCGCCACAGTAAAAAAACTACAAAACTAAAGATTTGTCACGGCTTGTCGAATATAATAAACTAATGAATATAATTCATTATTATTTGGCTCTGTATTAAAACTTTCATATCCATGTAACTTTTATAGTCAAACGTATCACATGTTTCTTATTTTATCGGATAGATAGAGCTTCAAAGCATAAATATTCTACAGTTGGTAGGTATTAAGGGCCTGTATTTTCAAACAAATATTTTGTGATAGCTATAGCATTATTACAAATTTTTCACTATTCAAGAGTCTATTAAAGAAAAAAAAAATAGTTCAATTCACAATCAAAATTTCTTTCAATGTTATAATTAAAAATAATTTAAAGTATAGCTCTCTTGAAAAATGATCTCAGTAATTATCATGAAAAATTAAACGCCAAGAAAAATACTTACATGAAAATCATACCAAATAAATCGGAGTCCAATCAAGAACAATATTAAAAATTGCATATTAATAAACATATGACCATCGTGAGAATTAAGAATTGTTGAAATTTTGCACAGTTAAATTTGCAGAATAATTTTTATATCTTATAAATTTATAAATCTTAACAAAGCAGAATCAATGACATTGCAATTATTATATAACCTGTAAGAAAATTTAAATTGTTATCAGGTTAGTTATATTGGTAAAATCTTTATTTGTTCTCTGGACCGTGACGCCTATATGAATACGGGTTACTTATTTCATTTCTAATTCAAAACTGTGTCCAATAACTTCTTGTTGTAATTTATTTCTCTAGCTTTTAGACCATTTAAATAAGAAAAAGCCTCAAAAGATAATATAAATTAAATTTAACATAAATTAAAATGTAGTATGACCAGAGTTGAAGCCTTATAAAATAATAAAAAGTGGAAGAAAATTATAGTAGGATGAAACCCATTGGACACGCAAGATAATATGATAAAAATGAAAGGAAAAATAAATTACGGGCGATCTGAGTTCGGGAAGCAGGAGGGGGTGAGCTCTTAAGGGTATATATAAAACACGATTTATCTCGATTTCCGGCCAAACTAAAAATCGTATGGAAAAAAGTTAAATGACAAAATTGAAGGTCATAAAAAGATCTAAATTTGTATTTACACTTTTTTCACATAAACTCAAAATTTTTCGATTGAAAATTAGGGTGCTTTTTAGATATTTATTCAAAATAAGATGAAAAAATAAATATTTTAAATAAAAAAATTACAGTATATTTGGAACATAAAGAGGCAAGAGTTCAACAAATTTTGGAGAAAAAAAATAAAAAACCAAAAACTTGGTTATTTAAATTGTTCACATAAATTTTGAGGTTATTTGAAAAAAGTGTAAATACAAAAGCTGTACATCTTTTTATTTCCTACAACTTTGTCATTTAACTTTTTTCCATGGAATTTGTAGTTTTATCGGAAATTCAGATAAACCGAATTTTACCCTTAAAAACTCATCCCCTCCTACTTCCCGAACTCAGATCGCCTGTAATTTATTTTCCTTTCATTTTTATCATATTATCTTGCATTTTAAATGGGTTTTATTCAACTATACTTTTTTTTGTTTTCAAAAATTATCTACCCTGGTCTATATTCCTTCATATTCGGACTTTCGATCTTCATTATATCTCTTAAAACTACGGTTCCATTTGAAATGTTCAAAAATGTTTTAAAAAAAGAAATTCACGTCTTAATTTGATTTGAACCACACCTGATAATGGTGTGATTTAAGTAGTAAATTATAACATATTTATCTTCACATAATAAATAATTAAAAATTTAAGTATCAAACAATCACCATGATTCGCCTATAACAAAATCTGAGCTGGTCGGCTCATAAAAGATAAAAAAAAAAAAACTCCATCTAAAAATATCAAATATATAATTTCCTTACTGTAAATGTATATTCTCCATATAATTATCTTGTTTGGTAATTTTATTAAATTTAAAATATCAATTTAAGAAGATTGGTTTTTTTTTTATAAAAAACGGAAATTAAAATATTAGCTATATCAAGTTAATTTGATTTCTATATATTAAATAATAATATAAATGATACGAAAAACCTGTTAAAAATACAATTTTATATAAAAAGAATACTTTGTTGAACGTTGCCTTGCTTTAGTCATATATTTAACGTTGATACGTGATATTCGAGAAGAACAATACGAATTAATGTTTAATTCTCAATTTAATTCACACTAAGCTTAAGCCGATGATCATCAGAAAATATGAAATTTATATATAAATAGGAAACAAACTATAACTCAGACTTTTTTTTTTCTCTGTTTGTGGACAGCATTTTCTGTTTTCTTTGTTTGGGTAACTATTTATGAATATCAAAAAGTTTTTCAAATTTTCAAAATATTTAATTCTTAAACTATTCAAATTGTTTCACTCATATTACTGATGTGATAAATACTCTCCTGTTCAAGAAAAGAATGCAATTAAAAATGTAAATATAGACTTATCCAGGTAAAAAACAACTTAAGTCAACGAGAAATATACATTATTCAATATATTTTATTAATGGAGACTCATTTAATTCACAATTAAATTGTTTTAATTAGAGACAATTTATCACTCAGAACTATTATAATTAATCTTGACGTGGCAAACAGGTGAAATTTAACCAAAAATTGGGCAATATTACATGAACTTTGTTTACGCTTGTATATTGCTGTACTATTACTTTAGCGATTCAGGAGACGCAAGTAAACGAAGCTAAATTTAATATTATATGAAAGCTATCGAAAGGTTGAAAAAATAAATCGAGTGCAATTAAGTGTTAACTGATAAAAAAATACAGAATCTTTACAATCGTAAATAATGAAAATGTTAATTAAGTTCTAATTAGTTCTTGTAATATATTTATCTGAAAGTATTGAATCCATAATAGTTTAATCCATATATTCAACCAATAAAATGTTAAAAGTTATTTTAATTTATCTTTAAAATTGCAACAAATTACTCCAGAGTCAATCATTGTTTAAATTTAATAAATTATGTTATGTGATTTTCATCTCTGTGAATGGTGAAAAATTTACCAAATTACTTACAATCAAGCATAATTCATTTTTCTCCCAAACCGTTAATACTAGCCGATCAAAATTTTTGAGGAAGTTAATAAATAATACTTCGCTGCGTAGACACTGATCGAATTGTTTTGGCAATACTACCAAAAATAAAATAAAATGTGCAATTAAAACATGATCTTAGATATTTGAATGCATTAATATGAGTACCACTGCATGGCAAGTCTTGAAATTGATTTATATATGAAATTGATTTATTATTAAAATACATGAAATTGATTTATAAGTCAAAGGAATATACGACAGTATAATAAATGTATTCATAAGTTTGTAACGGAATTATTGAAGACACTACCAAAACTTTCATTATAAAATCGCCAATTTTCCATCAGCCTGCATAGACATATTTCAAAAACGAAAAAAAGACGAGCTGAAATAATGAAAACGTATTTTAGACCTAAAAAGAGAGTTTGAGTTTGTGAAAGAACAAAAATCGGTCAACTGAAGTCTAGGAGGCCATGATCTTTAAAACCATAAGAAAAATAGAAGAAAAATAAAAATTGTTGTTGCTTAAAACCAATTAGGTTCTGTTTTGTACATTTTCATAAAAACATATTCGGAGAATATGAGACATCCAACGCTGCTTGGCGGTATAAGGTGAATGACAAAGCAATAAATCGTTCTCCAAAACGGATATTGTTGAAGACAGGCACGCAATTCAATATAGTTGTTACAGTAGACGTACTTCTACATTTTATAAAGGTTACATACCAATATTTTATCTCAAACCTTTCGAGAACTAAGAACATTGGATATCAAATCAAAGAATATTCAAGAAAAAAATACAATCTATATTTATCGATACGAATATTTACAAATTTTACATGTTCAATTTAAATTAACTAGAATAAAAAATTGAGTACATTAAACTGTCTAACAGTAATCATTATATGTAATTATCACTTTAAATCTTCTATCTTATTATTAATTACGGCTTCATTTACGTCAATCTCTTTTATAAAAGAATTGATATAAGCAGTTGAGAAAGAAATAGTTTCCATACTATGTTATTATGTACACGATTTAACATTTAAATATTATCGTTATCTTATTTAAATATTATCATTAAAATATTTTACGTTTCAGACTTAAAATAATTTTTTCGAAATTTTGTTAATTACATTAATAATAATTTTTTTTATTGATTATACATTTAAATTCCTTTGGTACATATTTTCTTTATTTTTCCATGGATATAGGGAACTGCATATAATAAATTCAGAATGCTTTTATGTTAAACAACGTTTCAGAATTACTTTTTTTTTCTTCAGGCTTTCATAAAGTTAGCAATAAAAATTAAAATAAGATTATTATATATTAATTAGGTAATATTTTATAATTAACTCTATGAGGGCCTGATGAAAATAAATTATGAAATGTTACTAAAAATAAAAAAATAAAAAAGTGTTGTTAATTTATGAAATTTAGAGCCTTATACTTAGACAATACAGAAAAATATTTCTTACTATTAAAATTAATTGTATTTTGAATTGTGTACTAACTTTTCAGAAAATAATTGTATTTTGAATTGTGTACTATGTGAAAAAAGTGTTAATACAAAAGCAGTAGATTTTGTTATTGCCTACAACTTTGCCACTTTGTCCTATCTGACTTGCGTTCCATCGAAAGAGCAAGATCAAATAACAGATGATAGAAGGAAGCAAGATAACACCTTAGCCACCAGAAGGAAGAGCAATAGTTAGATCCTCCCCCCACGAAGTAATGCCTGACGGCGGTTTCAGAGAAAAAGGGGTTTAGGGTTTAGTGAGTATGGGCGTTAGCGTTGAGTTTTAGATGACGCTGCGTCGAGTCTTCACATATCCAGGCGATATGCCTTGAATCCGTAAAAAGGATTCCCCCTCTTATAAAAAACACAAAGCGTCCAGTCCAACTCTGTACTTGTCGATATAAATAACCTACAATACATGTTATATTTATGTAAACTACACATTTAAAAAAAGGATGTAAACTATAAAATAATGGCTAATTAAAAAAATTATTGTGATAATTATTAAATTAGAATATCGTTTTTTATAGTAATTATACAGAAAAAAAAAGTTTCAATGAAAAAATATAATGATATAATTTATACATCTAATTAGAATGAAGTTTTTTATTGAATCTCAAAAGTCAATATTTTGAAGGCTCAACACTTATGGGGAAAAACGTTTTTAGACAATATCTTATATGAGGACGATTACTCATAACAAAATACAGTCTATAAACTGTTCAAAATACTGGGGAAGATGTGCCAAGAACTGAAGTTATTTCATTTGTTGTTAAGCCTCTTAAATATACATGTTCAACACAAAATCACCACTCTTAATGTATTCTTTTTAAAACAAACAAATGTTGTTTTCTACTCAAACGAGATAACGTTATGAATATGGCATCAACTTTACCAGCTATTAGTGATGAATGATGCTTTCTATAAACAGACCATTGGCGATGTTTTGATTTTCCAAGGAGACTATTTCTCTTAGATTTTCTAAGAACATATTATTAACATAATATTTTGCATACGTATAAAAAAAGCATGAGGTCAAGGGGGCCGATGTTTCGGATGTCCCGCGCAAAATATCAGGTGCACATACAAAATATCGGGGATGAAACGGAGAAATTATTTTTCAATCCTTTTTCAGCGAAAATCATCACAGCAACACGTAAGCGGCTCTGCTAGTTTAAAATAAAAACTTTATAAGCTAACATATGTGTTTGTTTCCATAACTACATAATGGAATATTCGGCTGATTAGTATGCATTGTTAAAAATTGTGAGTGAATTAGCTAGATATCGTTTGGTAGTTGAATATCCGAGAATGCCTGCGCATAATCAAGTTTGTTTACACAAAATGTTTTTTTGTACGAAGCTATTTTATCTCACTATCTCCTCTAGTACTTCATTAAAACTATTGATGGGAATATCGTTTTGAACTTGAGGCGACCATAATTTTTGAAACTGGGCACATTCAGTTGATTTTCATAGTAATAAGGTAATAAGATAACTAATATTTATTGTACAAAATACGCCAAGTTTTATAAATAACAAGTGAAGATAACAACTAATAGAGTTAAATGTTTAGATACTCGACATATAATCGAATATTATTGTTTGGACAATTTTTAGTTAGCATTTATAAACTACAATAAATATCTAGTCTATACAGTTATATATGTATACATGTATAATAATAATATGTATTGAAATAAATAACCAATATGTGATAATTACCTTAATTTGAGCTTAAATTGTGGCGTATTCTAACATTTTACGAAAAAATGATTCAAACAAATGTTGTTTGTATCAATGAAATAAATCTTATTTGAGTTTGAATTTTTCTCCTATCTTTTGTAGTTTAAAAGTTGAGTTGGGTCAAGGGTCCATGAAGCTCAGTGGATCGATTTTGCTCATCCACGAACATAAACTCACTTTTTATATTTAGAATACGTCATCAAAATTTCAGCTTCCTATCTCTTTTTGTTTTTCAGTTATCGTAATGACGGGCGGATAGACAATAGGAAATAGATAAAATGGATATATGAACATCTATACCAAAATTTTGTTTGTGACGTCAATATGAGGTAGCGTTAGAAACCTTATGCTAAAATTAATATACTCTGACATATTATGTATGCCGATTATTAAAAGAGAAAGAAGTGTATGAAATTGATCCCACTTAATGAAGATTCCGCTATTCCGAGTAATAATTTAATTCATGGAATACGCATATTTCAATGAAATTTTTCTATTTGAAAAAGAACGAAACATAATTTGCCTCTCATAACTGAAGTTGCCTAAATATTACAAAAAATAAAGTAATAGTGCAAAAAACTAGAATGGGCTAATAATGAATATTTTTTAAATAAATTTTTATCCCAATTGTACCCAAAGATCTGTAGATTTTGAGGAATAAAACATAAACTAAATTATCTTAGAAGGCTGTGTGAGCTAAAGAATTCACTCGAAAATAAAAATTAAAAACATCGGAAATGTCTAAGAAATATGCAAAATAATTGCACTGGCCAACTTTTTAATTAAAAAATGAAACGTGAGAATAAACAGACACCACACGTTTTAGTAAAATTTATTAGTCTGAACGATATTAAAAATATTTATTACAAAAATTATTAATAAAATTAGTCGTCATATTCTTAATAATTTTAAATGGCAAATTGGTGTCTGTTAACCATTTCGTTCATCTGACTGTGTAAAATATTATCTAGGTGTAACACAAAAATTGAACTGTAGCCAATAAATTTATGAGACGCATATTTTTCCGTTAAAATAATTGCAACGCATTCATAAATAAATGTGACACGTAAAACACCCACATGTTTTCAATAAATATAAAATAGTTTTACACTTGATCCCAGGTGTTTCCAAGGTATGTTTCATTTTCATAACTAATTATTCATATCAATTACAATTAGTTGTTGTAACATCATAACAACATCTGGATATATTTTTAATTTTAATTCGTTTTGCATTGATTTTAAGTTCTTTTAAATCCAGGAAATGTTCATTCTAAATATATCGACATTATTTCCTGTCATTTTTTATCTGATTTTCATTTCAATCGAAGCGAAACTTTCTTGCATCAGTTATAATTACAAGTAGATTTTATGTTGTTGATTTATTAATTTGATGATAAGATATTTGATTTTTCTAAGTACATTTTATACTGAACGTTTACAGAATATATGAGGGTACATTAAATTTAGTATACAATTTATACTGCGTGAAATATTGAAGATACTAACAAGACTTGAATATTGGGTATTAATAGAAACTGGGGCTGATAGACGCTAGACATTTCTATTCCACTTATAAAAAACTTTCTTTTGATATAAATTTAGATAATGTATCTTATAAATAAATATGATGCTCTAAACCGCCAGCCGGAAGTACCATGCATGCAGCCAAAATTGGACAATTTCAGAAGTGTCGAAGTGTAATGCATTTGATGCATTTCGACCAATTTCGAAATCTTTTGAAATACAACAAAACAATGAATTACAAAAAACCATTATTTATATATTATTTGAATTATATAATTGTCAGGTGATAAAAATTATTAAACAAATCTGTGTCTCATTTTTACGTTTAGAATACGTCACCAAAATTTCAGCTCGCTATCTATTTTTGTTTTTGAGTTATCGTGATGATGAGAGGACGGGCGGATAGTTGGAAATGGACTAATTAGGTGTTTCTATGAACACCTATACCAAAATTATTTATGTCAAAATTATTAGGTAGTGTTACAAAGCTTAGACTAAAATTAATATACTCTGACATATTATGTGTGTCGTGAATAATATGGATTATAAAAATTAAAATTCACATACAAATTTAATAATTAATTTTTAAAAATTTAAAATTGAGGATAAAATATGGGAATAAATTGTTTAAATCAGAGTAGTATCACTTAAATGCTTGAAAATAATGGCGAATGATATAAGTTTGGTAGTTAAGAACGCTTTCGTTACTATTTATTCGGTTTTTTTTTTATATTTTTAAAGATTCTAGCTAGTACATTTATTTTAAGTCCCTTTTTTTGTTGTGTGTAAGACACCAATTAGTTCACATGGTTTGTCGCCTGATAATAAAAGATGATTCGCAAAGCACGGCACATAATTTTTCTTTTTGTAAGCAGCCATATGTTCCCGTGCCCTGATTTTAAACCATCTACCTGCCTGTCCAATAATATCCAAAGAGTCCTCACATGCCATATTGTAGATACCTGAATTAGATAAAACCCAAAGTGTTACTGAAGGTCAATAAGCAACATTGATACCATGAGATTTTTAAATGTTTCCAATATCTAGTTAACTATCACCATAGATAATAGTGTGAAATACTTGGTGGGTTCTAGCGGCCATAATTTAATTAATAATTATGGAGTACCACAATTTAACACTCCAAAATATTATTATTATTTTTATTAGTCGAGAAAAAACTAATCTTCTTTTCCTATATGTGCCCACCAATTCAATTGATTCCGTTTAGTTTATAAAATAATCAATTCCTTATAGAACTTGATTTCGTTATAAATAGAAAAATTAGTAAATTTATCACAAGATTGTCAAGTGATTTTTTATTGCAGTTAAATATTTTTGATTAATTATAATTAATACTTTTTAATCCAATTTAAAATGATTCAATGATGATCTATTGAGATGAATAGTATAAAACGTGGTTATTTTAAACAATAATAATTAAACATGAGTTTCATTTAGTTAAATGTTGGATTCGCTTCCTCTGTCCAATATCCCCAAAATTATACGACTAAAATGTATAAACAAAAACCTAACGGAAATTAGAAAATTTATACTTAAAAACGACCAAAACAATTTGATTAAGTTTTAATGAAAATTAATACCAAAATTAAACATCTGCATTCAGTTGTGTAGCATATTATAAACCAAAAGAAAATTAAAGGGTTCCGTCTGCTACTCAACTGAATGCTGATGATATATCAAAAATTAAATATTATACACAGTAAATACAAAGAAAAATATTATATAAAAGTACAGTACGGTAGCCTAGTGATGAGAGAACCTATTTTCGAAACATAAGGTCCCGTGTTCGAAACTGGTTGTTAATTCTTTTTACAAAAAAGTATATTTTTTTAGAAATAAAACGATTTTTCCGGTAGGGGAAAATAAAAATTTTCCAAGAACTATACATTGAATTACCTCATTTCGTTCAATCAATTAAAAGTATATTATAATGAATGTAAAAATAATTCACTTTATTTCCTATCCAATTTTCTTATAAGGAAGTTTTTTGTGTGACTTTTCAGAGTTGCACCCATTACAAAGCTTCTTTTGCTTTAGGTATTTGGGTACTACCAATAGCTTATGATAAAATTTGCGCATTATAATTTCTGACAATTTGATTGATTTTCCAACAGGTTTTATATTTTGCTATAATAATAATATCTAAATAATATGTTAATTAATAAATACATAATTAAAATCATAATAAATGCATTGATGGATAATAATGTTATAATAAATAATGATTAAACAATCATAATGAATCTAATGAATAATAATAATAATTATAATTATAATAATAATATTATTATTTTAATAAAGCATGTGTGTAGGCGCTTGTTTTACCTGTGTATTATATTATATTAAATATTATTTATGACTAGAGAGTCGTTGAATTATATTAATTCATATACCTCTACCTATAGTTATAAACTAGATACGTTCGTTATACGTTTAAATATATTGAATTGTATCAATATGAAATATTAGTTCTAAGATAATATTAACTAACGTTTGAATATTCATTACAGTTAAATATATTATGTTAGCAAATTCTTATACAAGCTAATCTTATTAATTGAGAAAATAAATTTTTAATATCTACTTTTAAGACGTTCTTAAGAAAATTAGATTTGTTAGAATCTTTGCATTGAACACAAAGGGAAATTTAATCGAAAAAAAAAAACGTAAATAAGTTTTTATTTTCTTACCTTGGGGCAGTGATTTTTTAAAAATTCTCTGTTTGAGATTATATATTCAACATGTGGTCATTATTGTGGTCAATTTTGAAGCGAACGTTTTATTAGATTTACTAGAGTAGAAGCCTTAAAAAATAATAAAAACTGGAAGAAAATTACAATAGGATGAACCCATTGGAAACGATAGATAATATGATAAAAATGAAAGGAAAAGTAAATTACGGTCGATCTGAGTTCGGGAAGTACGACGGGGTGAGTTTTTAAGGATAAAACACCATTTATCTCAATTTCCGGTCAAACTAAAAGTCTTATGGAAAAAAGTTAAATGGTAAAGTTGTAGGTAATAAAAAGATCTACAACTTTTGTATTAACACTTTTTTCACATAAACTCAAATTTTTTCGATTGAAAATTAGGGTGCTTTTATTTTTTCATCTTATTTATTCAAAATAAGATGAAAAAATAAATATTTTAAATCAAAAAAATTAAAGTGAATTTGGAACATAAAAAGCTAAGTTTTCACAAAATTTCGGAGAAAAAAAAATAAAAAACCAAAAACTTGGTTATTTCAATTTTTCACATAAATTTTGAAGTTATTTTACAAATGTTGTAGATCTTACCTATAACTTTTAATGTTTTCTTACCTACAACTTTGCCATTTAATGTTTTTTCCATAGGACTTGTAGTTTTGCCGGAAATTCAGATAAACCGAATTTTACTCTTAAAAACTCACCCCCCCCCTTTCTTCCCGAACTCAGTTCACCCGTAATTTATTTTTTTATTCATTTTTATTATATTATCATTACATTTCTAATTGGTTTCATCCTACTATAATTTTTTTTGTTTTCAAAAATTATCTACTCTGGTATACAATCAGTTGAGCACTCTGAATGTAGTCTAATATGATGATAATCGTCTTAAAACAAAATATGCTAGACTCTAATGATATGACTTTTCTATCGTTGAAAGAAATTTTTAGTATCAGTTCAAGATTTCAATGATTAATCGTACAAAAAAAATAATAAAAAATAAAATACACATTTTTCATAAGCAAAATCTATGATGGAACTTTCGGAACGTCCGTCAAACATGAGTTTTGTGTTTCTCAGAACAAAAGAAAATACAATAAATGTGTGTTAAGGGCATTAATATTGATAATAAAAAACAAAAATAATGTTCTGAATAAAAATTTTTTCACAAAATATAGATTCCAAATTCAAAATTTTGAAATGTTTAGAAAAAGTTCAAAGAAAAAAAATTATTTAGTAAATTAATTGAAATCTACATTTTAAAATAAATTGTTTCGTATTAAATAAGTATATGTTTGTAAAGATCGAAACCAGAAAAACTTATTTATTAATTTGAATAAAGCGATTTAAGCTTTCGTGTGATTAATTTTACATTTTCATTAGCTTTTACCCACGCTACGTTGAATTTTCGTTGATAACTTTTAGTTTTAGAGTTAATGTTGAAAGAATATAGTTAAACTTATAGATTATTAACTACCAAACTACTTTTAGTAAAAACAATATTCTTCACTTATCAATAGATTAGTTGGTGTCGAAACCACCAAGCTACTGGGTGAGGTTACGTGAAAGTAAGTTGCACAGAATTTCATGTGTAATTAACAGTTTTGGCTTAAACCTATTCCAACAAATTTGAGTGTATGTCATTGAGGCTTGTTTAAAATCATTGAAACATTGGTGATGATAAGTCATTTGAAATTTAAGAAATTCGTGATACTTGCATTATAACAGTAAAAATTGAAACTTGCATTATATTGCGATGTAACGCTTGGACTTTGACTCTGTTACCGTTGAATATTTTAGAGAATATCAATTTTCGCAACAGCATAATAAGAATGTCCACGTGCAGAATAAGCCTACGATATTTCTTCAAATGAAATAAAAATCTCAAATTTGACATTTACGTAATCAACGTAATAAAATACTTGTCACCCATGTTTTCTAAAGAGCACTTTTTTAAATATATTCGATTTTTTTAACTATAACTTCTGGTAAAATTATTTTAGAATATATTACCAATAGTTAGGAAGAGTATGATTTAATTTTTTTATTTCAAATTTAATTTATTTATGTACATTAATTAAATAAAATCTTATATTATATCGTTTATTATCGTTTGAAATCTAATCAACACCCTAAAAAACGAAGTTAAAACGAACAATCGTTAGCGGCTATAGGTTTTAGCTAATGACAGCGTTGCCGAAGTTTCTTATACACTAATAAATGTTTCCATTAAGGGCCATATCAGGTAGTTTTTTCTCGAAAACCGTTTAGTAAATTTTAATAAATTTATGCTCAATTAGTTCTCTAGAGTACAAGTTATTTATTATAAAAGTTTGAAATTTCTGGTACCTTTTTTCAGTTAATAAAAATAAATTTAATCTGTTCGACTAATGAATCTCCATAAAATTATATGTAAAATAAATGTTTTTTAAAACTACTATTAGTCTACCACTTTGCTCCCGCCGTTTTCCAAAAATGGTGGTAGTAGTCGGTAGTAGTTGAAATATATTAATCACAGATGTCGAAAACTTTGTTTTGACATTTGCAAATATAACCCTTCTTTGATATAACTTAATTTGTGCATCATAATAAAATTTTTATTAAATATATCCGAATTTAAACCGAATTCTCGTCATTTGCGGGAAGTATTGCCTTTTTGTTTCAATATGAAAAAATCTGCAGCTGAGGCTCACCGGATTATCTTAGATACTTATGGTAAAACGGCTATTAGTGACAGAACGTGTCAGGAATGGTTCCAACGTTTTGAGAGTGGTGATTTTACTGTCGAAGGCCGTCATAGTGGTAGGCGGCGTTTGGTGGGACCAGCTTGGCGTAATTTATTATGAGCTTCTGAAACACTCTGAAACCATCACAGATGAGTCTTATAGAACGCAATTGATGCGCCTGAGCCGTGCTTTAAAACAAAAACGGCCACAGTAAAACGAGAGAGTAATTTTACAGCATGATAATGCTAGACCTCACGTTGCCAAAGTGGTGAAAAATATCTCGAAACGTGGAAATGGGAAGTTTTACCTCACCCGCCATACTCTCCAGATGTTGCTCCGTCTGATTTTCACCTATTTCGCTCAATGGCACACGACCTGACTGACCAGCACTTCATCTCGCATGAAGAAGTGAAAAATTGAGTCGACTCATGGATCTTATCGAAAGCTGCCCGAGAGATGGGCCAAAGTGGCAGCTAACGATGGACAATACTTTGAAACTTAATGTATGTAATCGTTTTGTTGTTATAAAGCCTTAAATTACAAAAAAAGACGGCGGGAACAAAGTGGTAGACCTATGTATAACTTTTAATCAGTTTAATTTATCGGTTTGTAATTTTTACAGGTGATTTAGAATGAAATGACGAACGTTCTCTTGAATTTTCATTCGACTTATAACATTTTTATAAACCTCACAAACATCCGTAATTTCATGACTTACAATATCAAAAAATTGGTAAGAAACTTAATCTTAAAAACCGTTCGAATTGAAACAAGAACTAACTTCCGTTTCTGGAAGATACAACTATAAAATACCGAAATGTTGATTTTTGGATGGTATACTGGTAATCTCAGAATTGAATATAAAGTTTAACTGTAGGTAAACCAGAATGAATGTTCATATAACATAATAACAACGTAACTACTATTGTTATAATAAAATTGTATTGTTTCTTCTTACAAATAACTATCTGTAGGTAAACCTTTTAGCTAAACATAAACAATACGTACGAGTATATCTATATATCTATTTATCCATGCATTATATTGAAGAATATACATCGCAGTTAAGTAAATGTTTGATGTAGCTATCTACTGATATATGGAGTTTGATCTATTATCAAGGAAGTAATTTCCCGAGTAGAATATAACTCACTATTGCCTAGTAATATTCAGTCATTACCTCAATATGTAATGACATCTTAGCTACTTGTTGGGGATAATTTTTGGGCTAATAAGAAATATTAGATCATAAATAGATATAGTTTAAAATTTCATTCAATCGTAATATTAAAAAAAAAAAGTATCCTCTGCTTAAATTTAAAAAAAAATGATGCAGGGGCAGTGGCTTTGATAACATTTACGTTTGTACGTTGCAATGTATAAATTTTATTATTTTTATTATTATTTTTTATTTATATTTAATTGGTAGACGATGATGGGATTTGAACTTTTATCCTTTGAAATAAGAGAACACCGCTACTGCTCCCTTACTGTTTATATTAATATATTTTTTAATAATTAAATAAACTTAAAATTATCGAGCTTTATTTTTAGTTGTATTTTACGTTGCATAAATAATAAATTTCTTGAATGATTATTTTTCATATACAGCTGCAATTACAATACAAATTAGAATAAATAACAACCCTTAAAAAAAAGTTTATTAATTGCGTTTGAATTAATCAATTAACTAGAAAAATGGTCTATCAAAACTTATTTTTAAGGCAGCTGTGAGGCGAGGATGAGTACTTCAATTTTGAACCTCATCTGTAAAGAATACATAGTACGCTGTATCGAGTTACCATGTAATTCGAAAACAGGTATATGTTAAAAATCATTTTGTCCCCGCTGTGAGATTCACACAAAATTTATACAAAATATTTTCCATATATTCAATATTGGCCCACCATCAGGCTAAAGTTAGGTGATATTTGTAAACAATTATTTTATGCCAGGCTTGTGCCAACGGAGTCAAATTGTAATAATAGTACATAATATTCAAATATTAAATCTTAACTCGTCTTGAGATATTCATTTAACAATTGTACAAAATGAAAATACGACACAGAATCATCTCTAAATATTTAATAATGGCCCGCCATTAGTTACTATTCAACTAAAAACAAATGATATAAATAATAAAACATTATTTTGTGTCAGTTGTGAGCCAATAGTGAGTAAAAATTCAATAATGATACAAACTCATCTCCAATTATTAAATATAAGCTAGCCAAGAGCTTATATTGTTACTTCGCTTTTATGTTCCTTGAATTTTATTGGCTACTATATTACTGGAATCAAATGATACCTGTAAAAAATTATTTATGTGAGTTGTGAGACAAATTTTAATAATGGTACAAAATCTATCTAATGATTAGTCAGTTTTTATTTATTTTTTTAATTATAATTTGTAATTAAGCAACAGTAGCCAATCATGAAGTCCATAGTTAAAATAATTATGATAATAAAACAATCTATGAGCTCACTATGATTTTGATTTTTCAAACTTATATTTCTAAGCTAATCATTTTTTTTCTACTAATTCTGCTTTGCACGATCAAATTTTTGATTTAACATTAAAATATCATTGCATTTATTTCA
Source organism: Chrysopa pallens (assembly GCA_020423425.1). NCBI lineage: Eukaryota > Metazoa > Arthropoda > Insecta > Neuroptera > Chrysopidae > Chrysopa > Chrysopa pallens. Next base: position 5,056,937 of record CM035594.1, on the reverse strand, counting down.
TGTCATTTTTTCTTTATATGAGGGGTTTGTATACAAACTGCGGTATATAATCGTTGTTATATTTTTGCCACTTTACCCACGATTATTCCACACATAATTAAATGTCTGACTGACAAAATTCGTTCTTCATCACCAATATTTTTTTTTTAATTTGAATTTTTACCAATCCAAAATAACATATCAATTAATTCCATTAGCATTTTATTTATTTAGGTTATATTTTTAAAAGTGTAAGCTACTTTCCAACATATTTTTAAATCTCGCCTGCATGTCAGTTCCTAATATAAAGATATTGATAAAAATGATGTATATATAATCCATGGTTCTCAGTCTATTTTGCCTATCGTCATTCTGTATATTATATTATTGTGTAAGTATCCATATATTCATATTGTGTGTATTGTTGTAATGTTATTTTAGACCTAATTAATTGTTTAGTTTGACGTACGTATATGTACCTATGTACCTATCTATGTACATCATTATATTATATAACAACAGAATATAGAAACAATATGCACCTGTTTTCAGTCATAGATCTATTTGTATGTATATTTACAACTGTGTACGTATAGTATAGTATAACATAACGATCTTATGTACAATTCTATTCATTCGGATGGAATCGAACTGAATGTATCATTTAATAAAATGTGTTCTTAATTAGCTGAATTCTTGGAAATGAAACATGTATAATATGACATTACTGTAAACAGCCATTTTTTTGGGAGATTTTCATGCATAATTATTAAATCATAGGCTTAAGCTTATAAGCCTAGAAAATATTGAAGTCACAAACAAAATTTTGTTAACGGTACGTTCATAGAATGTCCCTATTAATCCATTACCGCATGATCGTTCGTCATCAAGAAAACTTAAAAATGAAAAGAGAAGTTAAGTTTAAAAATGAGGAAAATCCGTTTATTGGGTTCAATGATTCCATAGTCCAACTTTGAAACCATGAAAGATTTAATAATATAAAAATGTCATAACATAAAATAAAAATTTTTTGAAAAGAAGTTGTTTCTTTCTTTTTTGTTTGAAATATTTTTTTAAAAACTACTTTGATTCGCCACAATTCCAAATAAAATTAAGCTAATAATAATATGTATTTCCAATAATATATTATATAAGTATTTATAACTGCCTAGACTGTATATTTAGAGTATTTAATGAATGCCAATAATTAAAAATAGTTCACACATTGATACTCAACTATAAGTTGAGTATCTAATCAATTAATATTGTTACCAAATTGTGAAACAAAATATAAGAAAAACGATACAATACTGATTGTCGTACGCAAGTGTATTACAAGCCATATTTGATATTAAGTCCAAATATTTCAAAGTGTTGACGTGCGATGTTTTAGGTTTAATGTGAATCCAATATTTGTGACTTGTAAAACACATGATAAGGTCAATTAATTGAATTTGAGTGTATGCACGCAGATGGTGAACACTTCCAGTAAACATGTAAACATCTCTATCCATTCTATTATCTTCATAAACCATAGATATTACAATAATTATTATTAACATATCTATTGTACAAAATATTATATTTTACAGTATGAATCCGATAGGTAAATGTCAAAAAACTGCTTATTTATATTCATTTATATTAGCTGCAATAAATTTGAATATAAATACACTTAAATCTATAACCAATAAAATAACGCCAAACGCATTGTAAGCCACTCAGCAAACAAAGAGTGCCTGTCTATTTATCTTAACGAAAAAATCATGTTAATGATTCAGAGAAAATCTTCTTCTAATGAATATGGACAAATTTTCAATGAATCTTTTTTATTGAAGTCATAAAGCTCGTTCTATCCCGCTCTATTATACTACTGATTGTTTTACAATTTACAAAATTTTTATACTAATTGCCTGATAACGAGGTTCAAGAACTATTTGTAACTGCAATAGGGGAGCACATTACCACGCCGTTGTCTTACATTAACTTTCAGATAAAATAATTTATATTCCTTAAATAATACTTTACGTTCTCAAGTGCAAAAACACCGATATAAAGATGTCAAAATGCCCATACTACAACTGTCAGTTATTTGTTAACAGGATTCTAATAATCTTTGCAAAAAAAGAATTATTTGGCGTAGTTATTAGAATCAAATACTATTATTCCCAATGACATGATCGAGTAAAGATTGAATAATAAAAAAGTATTAAAGAACTCACATCGATTCTTTTATCATCATTCAAACTTGAAAACAAACTTTATTTAATTGAATTTTCCATTTAATACTACTATCAAATGGAATTACCAAAAATTTTATTTTATTTGATAAACTGGAAATTTGATAAGTATGATGCATCTCTGATTTGCATACATAACAGAGCAATAAACACCATCCTTCTAAGAATAAAATACTGTGCTAGATCTTAAGAAATAAAAAGTCTGGACAACAAATTCTTGATTATGTGCCCAACATCTTTGAATGTTTACATGTGTAGTTATATTATTTAGAACAACCCAATATGAAAATATTAAGTAACCCCTATTTGATAATATTAAGTAATAATATTTAGCTATATTATTATGTAGATAATAAATAGCATGATTTTTAATTAGATTTTGATTATAACATCTTTGAATAATATCAGTTTTTATTGTAATCATAACATTTGGTACAATCCTGTATGATATTAATATAGATATTAACAATATTTAGTTAAATTATGTAGATATGGTCGTATTATTTTAGTGTTTGGATATAATATCTGTCTTAATGTGATATTAAACCAAAATAGGACACAATCAAGATTATAATATTATTTGGATTTGTTGGTGAAATTATTTGTATTACTAGCTGCGCCCCGCAAATGGAAAACGCATGAAAACATTTTGATGTACGGTGTCTATTGAAGTAATGATTAATGATTATTATTCTATTTTTTTTTTTTTTATTGAGAAATTTAATGTCACACGTAAAATATTTCCTTCTATTTATATCTTCTATGTTATAATTCCCTTCTCAGCTAATTAATTCTGTTTTTAATTATATTGTAGTCTTTATTTTTGGCTTAAGTGTCATTTAATGTTATTCTGTGTGGTAATATTGTTAGATCGATTTATCAAATAATTATTTTCAGTGTTTAATTTTAATCGTATTAATAAAATATCTTTTCTAAATAGTAATATTACTAAATTATATACAATTTTTTAATAGTAAATGAATAAATGAAACATAACTTTAGTTAAAATTGTGATTTTATTTATATAAAAAAAAAAAAAAAAAAAAAAAAAAAAAAAAAAATTAACGCCTTATCAAAAATTAGAATCACAACCATATATAATTTATCTTAGACCCAAACTATTTTTTATTCAAACAGAAAACATAAATCAATAGTATAGGGCGAGTCTCGTTTCTATTTTTGGTTTTTTATTATCTATGATTCCAACTGTTGATTTAAAATTCAGTTACTTGCCATTATATACACGTATTTGTAACTTCAAGTGAGAGTTTAAAATCACTTACGATTTCTTTGTTTTTCACTATTATGGAAATTTTTGTTTTTTTGTTTTAATCAAATGAATGTCCCATAGCCATCTAAAATGGAATAATTTGTAATGGAAAAAGCACGGTTTGTCCAATAAAGTATCCAAATCAGTCCAGTCGTTTACGCGTGATGTCGTGACAACGGATAATAGGCGTCCACTTTTGTATTTATAGAATAATATATTGTGAAAGTCTAAATCTTCCAATACAAATTCGACATTAAGTATGATTTTCTTATAAATATTTATATATAGCCACAAATAAAAGATATTACCTGAGTATATGTACCTATATAATAAAGTAGTAAATAAGTCAACTAACTATTATCTAACAATGTAATATGAATAATAAATAAGTTGAATGTTGTACCATTGATAACACTTTGATAACTGAATTTATAAAATATAATATAATAATAAATTTATATTCTCAATATGAATTCTCAATTGAAATTTAATTTTCAATTTCAATAAATCATTTTGCACAGTATAAATAAGAAGTATTAATTATATTTATCATATATATAAATGGTAAAATTAAATTAACAAACTGTTATAGCAATTATTTAATTGGTATACCCATATAATCATTTACATTTATTGAATTATTTAATCACTTGAATATTTTATTCATACAAAGTACTACAAAAGATATTTTGTTTTAAAATGTAAGTAAAAAATAATAAACTTTCTTGGATTTACATTTTATTGTTCTGTATATTTAACCAGAAAATTATAGAATTTTTGAATTTTTTAAATGTAAATTTGTCATCATAAAATTAATTACTATTCGAAAAATTGATTAACGGATATCAACTTGACGTTTATTAAAAAAGTAAATAAGTAAAAAAATACAAAATCCGATTGCAAAAAAGAAAATTTTAAAGTAATGCGCTAATATAGACCAGGGTCGATAATTTTTGAAACCAAAAAAAATTCTAGTTAGATGTAGCCCTATTTCCCTATCTCCTACAACTTGGCATTTAACTTTTTTCCGTAATACTTGTAGTTTTGCCGGAATTCGTGATAAACTGTGTTTTACCCTTAAAAACTCACCCCATTTCACTTGCCGACCTCCGATCGCCCGTAAATTATTTTTACTTCTACTCTGGTCTAAAATGACCGAAACATGAATGAGAATAGAAATCAAAAATGAAATAAACTACAAACAAAGTAAACTCTAATTTTGTTTAACAGCTTTTCCTAAGAGATAAAAGCCTAAGTTAAATACTTACATTAAGTTTAATAGCAGACGGGATCCAATAATTTTCTTGCGGTTTATAATTCGCAATTGGATCCAGATTTCAACTAAACTTGATATGAATACTTAACTTAGGTTAGAAGTGAAAACTTTTTGAGCATTTTTTGAGATGGGAAAAAACCAATGAATTGGTGAAACTGGTAAAAATTATATACAATTGCCGATTATTTCTTATCATTTACTGATTTTAAGAAACAAACTTCTTAAGACAAGTTGGGCATGTTTTGAGATGGGAAAAAATCATTGAATTGGTGACACTGTTAGTACACCTCTTTATATAAGTATTTCCCGCCCACACGAGTGTTATGTATAAACCTATACTATCAGTTTTGGAATATAATGATAAAAATGATGATTATGGAAGAATTGTAGAAATTGTGGATGAAAATTCAAAGGTTTCATTGATATTAATTTCAATTTATTAAATTTCACATTTCATGTTTTTGTAAATTTACGTTTTAAGCAATAGATTGCAATTTTTTTAATGTAAAATAATATGCAATATTTTTCATGTACAACAAAGAAAATTGTAATAAAATTTTTAAAATAATAGTTTATAATTATGAATAAAAAAAAAAAAACACTTCATTTAAAAGTATTTCCTGAACAAGAAAATATTTTCTGACGTTTTAAAAAATATATAATTGTTCAAGTTTTCGTTTTTGTCCACACTATTTTGTTAACTATATGATCTGCATATTTAGGATATTTCATGAATGTTTATCATTAAAACTAGTTCAAACGCTGATAAGGAACCGTATGTAGAATATTTGAACAATTAACTCTGTTAGTTGTTATTTTCACTTGTTGTATTATATTTTTAAAAAAAGCTTTTTTATCGCATCACCGTCACGCAAAATTCACAGGTTGAAGCTGTTATGTTTAAGTTACACTTTATGTAAAAAATTATACAGTTATTTATTTAATTATTCAAATTTAAACTGAACTTTATTGACTGTGTTGACTATCCTTCTTCAGTTCTTTTATTATTTTATTGTAACTAATTATTTGCATGCAATTAAAAATTATTTGTTAATGATGCGAAAGAAGTATAACTTCTGACGCGCGTACATAAGTACACGCACCCATTTTTTTCACTTAAAAATTATTATAAGTAAAATGTATTTTATCATATAATAAATCATACACAGAAAAAACTACACGCCACAAAAATAGTTCTGGGAAAAGATTTATAACAATTTTTGTAAATTGATAGTATCCAATAATTGTTTCTAAAATTTTAAGCTTTTTAATGGGGTTTTTAAAGCATCCAATAAATGTGTCTAGCAACTGTAATAAAAATAAGTAAAACAACTATACTCAAAAAAATGCATTAAACATTTTAATATTTTTTGATACATTGAGATTGCATCGTTAATAAAAAGAAATAATTTATAAATGTAGGACAAAATCTATCTACCAAGCTAAGATATGAATATTTATTATATGATGGAACGAAGAAATATCTAATAAATATTCCATTGAATCTATATAAATCTTTCATTATGTAATAAATCTTTCAATATATTGTTTGTTGTTAACTCAAATATATATTACAAACTTTAACATATAATAGTTATGTATTATGTGTGTAGCATCGTTTCAAAAATACCAACATAACAATATTCATTACAGTATTTTACGTTTTCAGCTACCGTCCACTCCAACCCTGAACATTTTGAAATTTGAATTGGTTTTGGAAATTTGAACAAAAATTTCGAATTATATCACACATACAATTTTAAATATCAGTACCCAATTTTTGGTGTTTATAACTCTTTTAATAAGCAAAAATCTTTTGAGAAAATAAATTTGTGAATACATTGAGTATTTTAATTTTATTATTTAAAAAAAAAAAAAATTTTTGTAATTAATATTCGTAGCTTTTTTGTGGCCGAACTAGAAAAAAATACGACAAATTGAATCTTTTTCATGCATTTTAATATTATAAGATAAATGATTTGTATGGTGTTTTAAATGTTTTCCACATTTAATTTTCTTTATTAAAGTACGATCATGGTTGGAAAATGGTTTAAAAACACAATTCGTCAGCCTGATTCGTTAACCTTAAATCATTTTGGACTAAAATGACTTTTTGTACAGACAAGATAGTCCATGGAATTATCTACTGTTTGGTATAAGAAAACAGACGATATTCACTTTTAAAAAATTAATTTTGAATTCTATGCACGAAAAAATTAATTTTGACAACAAAATACTGTTAAATCTTCACGAGCTGGTGTAAAATTATTTCATAATTTAGCCAAATATTTGAGGATGTAAACAATTAATTATAAGTTATTTTATTTTCTTAACATGCATTTTTGTAATCTGTTCATAAGACTAAAGTTAAAAAACTAATTTTAATTCTCAATCTGAATATTAAGAACTTGGGGAAGCCATAATATTGGGAGAAGTATAAAACCGCCTACGTCTCTGTTATTTACATTATTTTCCAGAATTTTTTAATATGAGTAGAAAATAGGTTACTAGTTACACTTTTAAAATGTTAAGCAAAATTTAGCTAATCAACGAGATTAATGAAATTATGATTACAGAAAAATTCAAAATTATATAGTTTTTTCTTCGTCATTTAAACTTTGCAAAATGACACATGTTAGTAGGTTAACGAATCAGGCCGAAGAATATATTACTTCTTTTACTTTATACTACCAAGTACAAATGCTATTATTATTTTATTTGTATAATTGAATGACGTATAGCGTACCTGCATACTTCAAGTTATATAATATAATCATTTAATATTAAAACATATATATTCAAATATGATTTTGAGAAAACATTTTGTATGTTTAAAACAGTAAACACTTCACCAACAGATAAATATTTATTATACTAAAGTTTACGCCTTTTTATTGACAAATGATGTTATTATACATACTACCGAATTAATTTTGAAATTTTTTAAAATATTCACAATTATTTCCAAATCTTGTTACAATCAATTGGAAGTTTCACATAAGTTAACTCTTATTGAAAATAACTCAATGGAATACAGAATAGATTGATAATTTACGAGTAGAATAGACATACATATTATCGAAAAAGAGATCCAATATTATAAAAATTCGTCACGAAGCTGTGTTAACAATGTTAAAGACTTGCAGAGTTGTATAGAAAAAATTGGTTAAATGATTTCCTGTAGAAAAATTTAGAATCTTCGACTTATTCACAATATTTTTTAGAAAGATAATATCTTATTATGATACAAAAATTGAAATTTTGTGAAATTTTTCTTAGCTCCAATTCATGAATTGTGACCAATAATTTACGTTTGTACAAAACTTGATTTTCATCAAAATTTTCATGAAACAGAACAAAAGATATGTGTGGTCCGAATTTATGTGTTTTCATTTCTGTGTTCAATTATAACTTAATGGTGGAGCCAATTTGGATAAATTTTACGTCGTTAAATTGGATGTGGTGTCCCGTTGTTAGATTTCCTTTGTTCGATTCTTGGTGTTCGAAATTTTGGATACTTTATTGTGGGCTTTAAATGAGTGGAGAATCAAAATGAAGGGTTTATAAGATGATTACAAAAATATATACTTCTTTGTTTCAAAGTAATTTAAAATTACAAATCGTTTTAAAACTGAGAAAAGTAAATTTATGCCTTTTATTACTGTAGTATAAACGTATAAATTTTGACTGAGATATAAATGTATAAATTTTCGAACAAAAAAAGACTTCATCATAAATGTTGGCAAATCCAACTCAAGCTTAACGTTTGTAGCTTCTCTACATAGAGAATGCACAATTTATATAAAATCCGGAGACCGAGTCAGTGAAAGGGCAGTTACGTTATCAAACTTAATTATTATTGACAGACATTTTTGTCATATTTAGCTGTCATACCTAACATATGTTTAGAATATATTTGTTGCATTTAATGGATGGAAAGCATTGAAAATATTACTGACCGATCGGATATCAAGCCCTGGTCCATTCAATTGACAGTCGGATGTGCTACGTCTACACCACAGGTGCTGTGGTAGTCAAATACAGATCTGATATTACGTGTAAGATATTGTTCAATATTGACTATTTGTTATATTTTAATTAAATATAGTACGTGACTATATCGTCCGCTATTATCATTACTATGAATACAAGCGTATTGTTTTCACTTCAAACACTCACAAACAATAACACACACATAGAATGGACCCTGGTTCGATTCCCCGGAAGGTGTGTAATATTTTCAAAGAATACTGTCTTTCAATAAAATTCAATAAGAGACGTTTACATATTGATGTGTAAACGTCATTTCTAATTTTGTAAGATAAATAAAATGTGTTTAAACAACAAAAGTTGTTAAAAACATCTAATTTGTAGAAAATGATTATCGCACACAAAATGAATACAATACGCTCATATTAATAGTAAGAAAATAATTTGTGGTTAATCTAAACAGAAATTTCAACAAAAGTTGTTTGTTTTGAATAAATATACATTTTTGTTTTTAAATCTTTTATGGTTTAAAAGTTGAGTAGCGGATCCATTGGACCAAGTGGACCCATTTTACTCATTTATAAACTTGAGATAATTTTTAAGGTCTAAAATACATCATAGATGTTCAGCTCGCTATCTCTTCCTGTTTTGATCTATCTTGATAACGGAAAGATGGATGGATGAACGAACAGGTAGAAATATACTAATGAAGTGTCTATGAATACCTATACCAAAATTGTGTCTATATTTGTTAGCGTTACAAACTTTAAACTAAAATTAATATGCCATGACTTATTCTATATACGTCGAATACAAAATATCCTATTTAACATGAATATGCAAATTTATAATAACTCACATATGTATATAAAAAAAAAAAAGTATTTTATAATTTCGTCATCGATTTATGAAATTGTTTTTCATTTATGATTGAAACGATTTCACCATGACACTTGACATATTAAGTAAACAAACACGAACTTTTTATACAAACAAATCAACTTTTTATTAAAACAATTAATATTATTATTTATAAAATAATTTAAACTATTATTTGTAAAACATTTAAATTTTTTATGAGTAATTTAATATCAATTGTAATCAGGGTCTGTTTTATTTTACTTTTTATTAATTCTTATTACACGATTTATGCATTAGACAAAACAATTTGAGTAATCACTTCGTAAAGAATAGAAATACAAAAAGTGATCCTAAATATATATGCTATGATTAATTGATTTTCAAAGTAAAGTTTATATGGAATTTAATTTAGCAGAATTTAATTTAGATTTTCAAATTTTCGAATTGATGATACTCAAAATCGAGACAGTTATTATCTCCAAGCGAAAAATTCGCCATAATTATTTTTGGAGTAGTTCAAGTAGTCGAAAGTCGATATTTTTTGTCTGAAAACTATGATACTAGACTGACGGATGTTTTCAATGGTTTTTATTTAAAATTTTTCCATTTCTTAAATGATGAACCAAAAATTTTATTATGATGTAACTAGTATATAAGATGATGTATTATAAATAAAGCTTAGTCTAGATGCTATAGTTTTTAAGTTGACTTATGTTATTATTATGATGTTAATACTTATTAATTTGAAAAAATAATAATTTAACATAGTGATATGCAGAAGATAGCCGTTATCGTATATCAATTTATCAAAAACTTCTTTTCATCTTAAATACATCTATTAAAGCTATTAAACTTCAGAAACAATAATATAAATTGTTGCATCTGGCACTATGACCTAATGGCTTAAAACTAATTCAGTTCAGATCAAGATTAGTTAAAAAAAATTTTCTTTTTGTTATTTTATGTAACCTAAAATTCAAAACCTGTTGGGCCAGTGAACTTTTCGAGTGTTGAATATTACCCCTTTTGAGAATTGAAATTAATAAAAATAACAACAAGAGTCGATAAAAGCATTAAATTCAAAGTAAAAACAATTTTTCAACAAGTTTTGAAAAAATCAATACATTTTGAGTTATTCGTGATAAAATACCTATGTCCAATTTTCTTTTGAAATAATGAATAGGTATAATTTGAAAACCTTACATACACAACTTTTTTGATTCAAAAATTGAAGTAGCAACATTTACCAAAAAAAAAAAAAATAGACGATAAAAAAACTAGGCGTTGTTTTCCCAATAACGTTAAATGGACATTATAATAGATGTTGAAGCAGATAACTCGAAAAAATAAACTCGAAATAACGAAATTATAATTATAACGAGTGAAGATAACAACTAACACTGTTAATTATTTAAATACCTCACATATGGTTTATTATCAATGTTTGAACTGTGTTTAATCATTAACATTCATGAAATACAATACATAAGTCCATATAGGTTTGTTCTATAATAATATATATTTATTTACCGAACTTATACTGAAATTGTTGCGATATGATAAAAATAGTTTTAAATAAAAGTTTAAGAATTTAAGCTCGCCATCTTGTTCCTTTTTGGATTATCTTGATAACGGACTGAGGTGAACGGATGGTTAGAGCATTCAATGTTCTTTTAATATATTTCATATACATTGGGTATATTAAATAAAACTATTGACTCCATTAAAACCTTTTTCTTTTTAAACAAAGTAGTAGAACAAATAAATTTCGATTTTTTGCTCAAATTTCGTATATCAAAACTTTGTATTTCATAACTACGTATTTCGACTACAAAGTAGTGCAGAGATCGTGACATCCAATTTGAGTGTTTAATGTTATATCTTGAGTCACTGAGTCTTCTTTGACTCAAAAAAACTTTCTATGTTCATTAGAACAGGAGATATCTTACTTTGAATGGAGAAAATATCATAAAGAGTTGAAAGTCAGGTTGAATGCCCGCGATGGAACTGAAAGAACTGTGAGAAATTTGGAATTGGGATACAAAAATATCACAACATTGTGTGAGTATAACTTGAGAACTTTTATCTATGATAAAAGATAGATGTAGCCCAATACTTCATCTGGATGCACTCGTAACAGTTTTCAACAATTTTTTCAATATATAGATAATTTTTGCAAATGTTTTTGTGCGAATAATAAACTTTTTACTATGACTCTAAGTCATTCAAAACCTTTGAATAAAATGAAGTACGTGAATTTGTTAGCAGGTGTTTAAAAAATATAAACTGAATTATGCACTAAAAATATGATATCGTAAAACCATAAATTTAAAACAGACTTAATATCTATCTATTTAATACCTAGTTAGTTAGTTAGAGTTATATTTATAAATTTTTTTTTCGTTAGTCATTATTTTATTAAATAGTAAAACAATGGCTGCCATTTAATATAAAATATGATTGAAAGGCAGCAAAATATTATTTTAATAACAATATTGAAATATACAACACACAGGTGTTAAATACTGTGAATAGAATGTTGTTGAATATTATTTTAAAAATATAAATAAATTTAGTGTTTGAAAATTGACGACAAGTGTGGTGAGATCATTTCTTTCATACAATATGCATGTATGCATTTACATACAAGCACAAGTTAAACATGCCATCGGTGTATGTGTAATATAACCATCGGGCTCAGATCAATTACTTTTAACAATTGTAATTGTTCATTGTATAGACCAGAAAACAGAATGTTTAATTTACATTGGACCCATCAAGATGCATAGTAAAAAACTTTATGTAAAATTAACGTATATTGATTATCTACACACAAAAATATGTTGAATTTTTAACACAAAATAAGTGCTAACTCAATACTCAATCATTATTTGAGTTTCAAGACAGAGGTTGGGTGATTAATTTTAAAATAAATAGATAATTAATACTTATTAATATTTACACCACCACTGACGTAACATAATTACGGATCTCAACCGATCACCAAAGTTAAGCAACAACAGACACAGTCAGAACGTGGATGGGTGATGGTCTAGGAATGCGGTGTAAATATACACTCACTGTAATCACTATATAACTTTAGTAGTTGAAAAATTTGAAAAGTGACTGAAAATAAAATAAATAAATAAAAAATTAATACTTATTAGGAAATTTTTAGACACTAAACAAAACTTATCGTAAGATATTGTTTTATGTACTGTATCGTACAATATCGTAAGATATTGTTTTATGTAGCAAACTTATTATGTAAAAAAATGAGATGAGTTTAGAATTTTATATAATTATAACATTGTTTTAATATTAAAAATCAAGAATCAAAAGTAGCCATGATCATTATGAAGAACATTAAAATTAGCATTATAAATAACTCACAATTAATAAATAACTCTTTATTTTTTTATGTGTTTGAAACTAAAAATTTCAAATACATAAATCGTCTAATATTAATTATTGTTTACCAGACTATACCCACTTATTGTAATTATAGTAAAATTAAAAAAAAAGAAAGAAATTATTAAAGTAGTTCACTTGAAGCGTTTTGACTTTAAGAGCAGGGAATTGAAGTTACTTTTTAAAAATCTTTAATAATAAGAAAGATATGGCCGTCAAAACAGTTCATTCATAAAGATTGCAAGTAACATTTGTTTTTACACGAAAGATATGGAAAATAATGTTTGTAAGCTTATAACTTTCTACCTGAGATAGGAAACGGAAGTTTTTACTATCAATGTGAAATGATGAGCGAATATAAAAACTGCAAATTTCATGACCCCCCCCCATTTTTGAAAAATTTACAAAAATAGCAACTTTTTTTAATACATATAATGATTGAACACTAAATGTTTAAAAGTATCATTAGTGTTTTGTTTTGAAAAACAATTGATATTTTTCTTTAAAATACTTTTGACACAAGTTTTTATGCTTTGAAAGACCGATATTTTTAGATGAGAACTTTACCAAAAAAGTGAAGAAAAATTAATATTTTATTAACATTTTAAAGCGTAGCCATGAAAGAAAAATAATCATAAATATTATTATTTTGTAAACTAACGTAAATTCTTAATACTAATTCATTAATCTGATGACAAATGACAATAAAATTGATTTTTCACATCTTTCATTGCAATACTATAATAATTATAAAAATTAAAATTTTGTTATTTGAAATTCTACCGTGTCTCAATTTGTAATCAAACTACCAACCAGTAATTTGTGTTTTTTTTTCCATTTTCTAGCCAACTATAAGAATTTACTATCAAAAATACAAAATTGGAAATTTTTCATAAAATATTTCTTTTATACGTTTTATGTTGTTTTGTTAATTACATACCGTTGATTGATAATACAAATATATTGTATACCATATGGTCCATATTCAGAGTCTACTATAGCATGTTTCAGAAAGTTGATGTATTGTGCAGTTTTTTACTTTAATTTTAATTAATGTTTTTGTACAAAGTTTAATCTTAATCGTTAAGCAGATGGGTAACAACTAATCTATACATATGAAATTCTTTGTCCTGAAAAATCGTTGGATACCTGAAACAAAGTTTGATGGGACAACGTGATTCCATGGTCCTATTTATTTCAAATAACACAAGCAGGCATTATTGTATAAACATAATTTAAGAGAATTGATGGAAGACGTGTATCATATTTGATTGAAACTCATCCCCTGACGAGATTAAAAAAGCATTACAGCATTTTAAAGAAAACTGCTGCCAAAACATATTCTTTGTGATGTTCGGGAAATATGCTCAAACGAATACAATACGTTTCAGAAGTGGCGTTCATGATGTGAAGGGCTAACAGCCTTAAGGTTGGTATCAAACAAATTTTGAAGATTACATAAGACAATACCAACTCACAGACTAACTGCACCGTGGTGTACCGTTTGGAAGTTATAGCGGAAATTTTAAAAGAAGGAAAATAGGTACCACATAACCTAAATGAAAGGAGGATGAAAATTAAAAAAAAATGTTTGAAGTGTTGCTTCAAAGTGACAATAGAAAGTTAACTAGTTTTTGGTGATGAGACGTAGCTTAGCTATGAAAATCCTGGCGAAATACTTTGGGTTACACAAGATCAACCATCGTTTTCGTAACCAGATTGCTTCTGAAAGAAAGAATGCTGGTAAACTATAAATTGTTGAAACTGGATGAAACAATGAAGACTTGGCCACCGCCAGAATGGTCCAGATGATATACTTAGTAATTATTCGGTACACCAATGTGTACTTACAAAAAGTGATCGAAAACAAACGTTTGTTGATGGCATGTTTTTATAATATATTCTGTATAACATAATAAATATATAAATATTCAAATGCACATAAAATAATTTACATAAAACATATTTTTAAAGTATATAATAATTTATGTTATATATATAATATGGTTAACATTACATGCGTTATTTCTTTTAATAAAAAGAGTAAAAAAAAAACTTACTACATAAATTATCGTGTAATTTACACAAATTTTAAATTGTTTAAATAAATAATAACTTTGTTTATTAATATTTTATTTTATACTACACACACAAAAAAAAACCATTTTATTGAATTCAAAAATAACGATTAACATATTATACAAGAAAGAAGTATTTATTTGTAGAACGTCGTGGTACTGAAAGTGCACTTAAGTAGATTTTCAAAATTATTATTGACCATGTTTTTGGATTTGATTCCAGCATATTTTGAAAGTAGATATAACGAACAAGAAAACAAAAACCAAGAGAAGATAATAACTAAAGGAGTTTACTGTTTAGATACTCGGCATATGATTCAGTATCAATTAAGTGAGAACTATTTTTAATCATTTGCATTCATAAAACATTCTAAATATCTAGCCTATACAGTAATAAATACATATATAATAATAATATGTATTGTAATTACATACGAGTTTTAATTACAATTGTGGCAAATTCAAAACTTTTACGAAAAAACTTTTTAAACAAAAGTGTTTTATTTTTAAAAAAATTTATATTTTTTGTCAGTGAAATTTTGTTGTATCGCTTATGACTTCGCTTAAAACTTGAGTTATGGATCCAACGGACTCAATGTACCGTTTTTGATCATTCACGAATCTTTTGTAAGGATATCTTTATGACAGATAGACAGACGAACGGACGTACGGACGTAAAAACGTAAATGAACTAATTAGCTGATTTTATTTATGAATTCATTTTGTGTTTATTGAACAAATCGAATACGTTAAAAACAATATTATTGGTCATTAATAAAATAATTTAGCGAATAAAAAATACCAGTGCTATACATCCTGATATTCTGAGCTTGTTCATTTGAATATTTATAGGAAAAATTGAAAATTCGTGTAAATTCACTTTCTATGTCACAGGCTTCCCCAGTGAACGTTTGAATTTCAAGATCAAGAAGGAAAATAAATAATAGTTTAAAAAACTAAAAAATACGCTTTTTTACAATAAAATCATTTTTTCTTACACTATTTTTAATTCAAATTTATTAAGATTTATTTTCTATTTTTTAGTGAGATTTTCTATAAAAGCGTATTTTTTTGTTTTTTTTAACTATTATTTATTTTTCTTTTTTTAGTTGAATTTTCTATAAAAGCGTATTTTTAGTTTTTTTAAACTATTATTTATTTTCCTTCTTGATCTTCGCTCCGGGGCACTCTTTTGCTGAGACACTCCAGGTCATACAAAAACAAAAAATCGCTAATCCTGATTATCCTAGTAAGGATAACGGATCAAACTGTTTAAAATATTGAATTGTCATCGGTCCTTAATAAGTATGCCAAATTTCGAGTTAATCCGACGTTTTGAAGGGGGTCAAAATCATGTTCAACGATTCCGTTACATGCATTCTATACATACGTCTGAAGCTAATAAAAGCTTATTAAAAAGCGATTTTTCATTAAAAATTCCTTGATAAATTAATTGGTATAAAATATAAAAATTAAATATTTATATGGTTTGGAGATTTACTTTATGGCTTAACATTATTTATAAAAAATAAAAACTACTTTTAGCCAATTTTACCAATTTTTATTAAATAATATTGACATACATTTTGGTCTATATGACCATTTTCAGAACAGTGTCAACTCCAAACATGTTTTAATTTATAGATTTATATTGATTATATTCGTATATTTTTGTCACCCCAAAATCAATAAATATCATTATAATATTTTTAGGAAAAATATCTATTTATTAAAAATTGAATATGAAATAGAGAATTATAAATATTAGTTATTATTTTAAATAAGAAGAAGCTAATTAAATTTTATCATTATATTTATTATATCATAAGTCAATATAATAATTGACTTGCATTACTTCTTCTGCCATTTCATTTACTGTAAGCTCCTTAAAACAATTTCATTCTAAAAATATTTAAGTAAATGGTCTTAAAAATAATTCCATTGTGACCAATTTCTATTCAAAGTCGGAGTTCATACAGTTAACAAAATATTTTGGTTGGCATTGACTTTGAATGGCAATTGGTCATAACAAAATTATTTGTCAAAGTATTTATTTCATAACAAATTATTTTTCTTTGAAGCCAGATGAAACTTTAGAAACTCAGTCGCATTTCGTGTACTTTGAATACCTGAGCATTTGTAGAATTCGTTGAATGACACCTGGGCAGGTACCATGTGAGACAGGTAACTAAAAATGAGAGTTATTTACTTTAAATTTACATGGCTGATTTATATATATATATTTCATAGAAGATAATTTTAGAAGTACTAAATTAAGTTTCAGACTCTTTATATGGACCAGAACTTTAGTCAGACGCTTTAAAGCTCCACAAAAAATAAATAAACTTTACTTATTTTTACATGCCTGACATTTAAATAGAGGTTTAAAGCGTCTGACTAAAGTTCTTGTCCATAAAAAGTATCTCACACTTAAGTTAGTACTTCTAAAATAATATTCTAGGAAAAATATATATAAATCAGCCATGTAAATGTAAGTTAAATAACTCTCATTTTCAGTTAACTGTCTCACCTAGTACCTGCCCAGGCGTAACACAACGAATTCTACAAATGCTCAGGTATTCAAAGTACACGAGACGCGACTGAGATCCTGAAGTTTCATCTTTGTGAAAATAAGTTATGTCTGATCGCTCTGGGATCTTACTCTAAAATATATTTGATGTGATAACTGTTTTGATCATATGATGTTTACTGTAGGTACAGTCTAATAAATTCAATAATTTATTTGTCAAATGAACCCTATGGTAAATAGCATATACACCTACAATCAAACTTTATGTTTTTAAATATGATAAATATTAAAACACAGTAAGGGAGCAACGTAGACTACATTATGGTAGTCTCTGATAATGGTATTTATTTTTTTAAGTAAGATATGTGTTATATTATTCCATATATTATGACATTATTATTTGATGGTAATACCAAATTTGTTTACTCTTTTGAGTCCTATATACAGACAGCTAAGTGTAAGATATAGACAAATCTCATTTAAATAAAATATCCTATTTTCCATATCAAAAATATGAAACTAGATTTAATACCATAACACAATGCGACAACAAGCTTTATTAAAATTGATTCTAAAACAACGTTATAAGCTTTCAAAGATTATTTTCTATTTATGGAAAAACAAAATTTTACCTTTGCGGCATAATATCGTATAGGTGACGTCATAATATAGCATGGCCCTCTTTGTTTAATTAAGTTTATTAATTAAATGTCCTTTGCTAAAT
This sequence comes from Chrysopa pallens, assembly GCA_020423425.1. Lineage (NCBI taxonomy): Eukaryota > Metazoa > Arthropoda > Insecta > Neuroptera > Chrysopidae > Chrysopa > Chrysopa pallens. Next base: position 5,038,578 of record CM035594.1, on the reverse strand, counting down.
TTAGAAAAAAAAACTTGTAATCCACATAATAAAAAATGTAGCGTATTTGCGTAAAAACGGTTAAATAATTATGTGTTGACATTAAATGACTTTTCCACATAAGAAGTTCGCTGGTACTTGACTGAAATTAAAATAAATGAAGTAAACTAATTTTCCTAATTAACATTAAATATTTCATTATTTTAAATTAATTACATTTGTATTAATTGTAATCATTTTGTGTTACCATTCAATTGTGTAAGATATTGATCTCTCTCTTTGAGACGAAATTTTAACACAAAATGTCTGTTAGTCCAAAAATATTTTCAATGAATCATTATTAAAAAGCAAGGAGACAAATATTTGAGTATAAGTGAGAAGAGTGAAATATATGTGATTGCAAGGGTTCAGGGGAAATAGTATGTAAGTAAATAGTGTGAGGATGTGCCCTATGCGCGATACGGTTTAAAGTGTGCGTCATCTAATAGAAGACTGTTTAGGAACTGTATTGCCAATTTAAAACAAATTATTATTGTTTTATAACATACATAATATTTCAGAGTATATTAATAAGGTTTGTAACGCTGCCTAATATTGAAACCACAAACAAAATTTTGTTATAGGTGTTCATAGAATCTCCTATCAATAGACATGCAATCCATTTCTACATATTCGTTCACCTGTCCGTCCGCCTGTCATTAAAAAATAATAACAATAATAGCAAGTTGAAAGTTTGGTGGTACATTTTAGAGTATACCGATCTACTGTGTCCGATGGACCCATGGCCTAACCACAAATGATAGAAGAAAAATTAAAAACAAAAAATATTAACTTTTTTAAACCAACAACTTTTGTTTGAAACATTTTTTCATATAATGTTTGTTTTTAATTTAGCAAATAAACACATAATTATGAGTGATAATGATTAAAAATAGTTCAAACATTGATACTGAATCATATTTTCAGAGATAATTATAGATATTTTTTTGGACAAAGAAAATTATAATTTTGTTTGTAGCAACAACTTGGTATAAGTCATACCTTTTTCTATTTCAAAATGTTTTGGAGCCACCCAAAGGAAGGCTAGAAATAAGTACATATTACATTATCCTCTATATATTAAGCAGGTCCAAGATATTTTCAAAAGAATATTATATTTATTGAACGAACATAATATGTTTTCATCCAAGTGTATGATTTTGTATTTCCCTAACTGTGGTAAAAATATATTGATAATTACCTAAAAGTTTAGCATTCTAAGCACAGCAATAATTATTTTTCCAAATGATATCGATACTGTCTGTCTGTTTTCAATAGTAATCAATCTAGATCAGTTGACTAAACGTTTACATTTCCTCAATACAATGGTGGTAATTCACATCACATACATATCAATTTTGTGAATGAATTGGTTGGTTGTTAGAATAACAACACTCGTTCAATGCGACTGGCTGTATACTAATCCACATAGAAGATAGGTGAGGAATGCAAGCACTTTTTTATACTTTACCATCAACTTAGGGTAAGTAAATTGTTTATTGTAATCACTTTCGAGTACTCACAATAGAGTGAGTAGTGGACTAATCATGTTGATTAGTTCAATTAAAGGGTCTTTACTTTAGAAACATGGATCGCAAGTTAGTTTTTAAACAAATTTAAAAATAAGCATAAACATATGGACATTCAAAATTCGTAATTAAACAAGGACGGAAATATATGCATTACGACGTCATTTATCATATCTCCATGTAAATAACATGTTAAACATCGTTTTCAAGAATGAGATAGATATATAATCTTTGATAGCGAGTACCGATTTGTTTTTGAATCAATATCAATATATTTTTCGATTTTCGCTATGATATTCAGTCTAATTATACATTTTTATGTGAAATTCAGCAAATTTAGAACAAATCCAAGATCTTATTATCATGCATTTCATGAAATTTATAAATCAGTAGATCAATTAACTTTATATCTATTAAATTTTCGGTATATTTAAATATAGTTTTAAAACTTTAATCGTTGTGATTCCAAGCTCAATGAAACGGAAACGCTACAGTAAAAATAAACAACCATAAGCATCTAAGAAATTTAACGTGCGAGAAAATAAGATAGAAGTATCTATTGGATTTAATGTGCAAGTGAATGAGATAGAAGACATTATACAGTGTTTATTACAGGGTTAGTATGTGTATCTGCGTAAAGGCATCATAACATTCGTGGTGTATTGTGGTATATATGTAAAGCCATAATAACACCTGTGATATATTTATTGTACACATGTATTTGTAAAAGCGTCATCAAAATTTTGATACATTTATTGTACACATATATTTGTAAAAGCATCATAACAACTATGATATATCTATCGTGCACGTATATTTGTAAAGGCATCATAACAACTGTGATTGTGTTTCTTGTTCATATAAATATTACATTTATTAAATAAAAACATTTATTGAAAATTCTTATTCGGAGAGTGAATAACTATTGCAAAACATTAACATTGTGGCACCCACAATAAGCACCGTCTGCCAAGCAGTGCGCAACCTACAAAAGGTAAAACATTACAATAATCCTCAATTTATTACATCAATCGAACCTGTTTTAGAAAATAAAGGGTTGTAGGTTTTATAAGTACGGATGTGGTCTTATATTTATCTACTCTCATATCAAATTTCAAATTTTTACGAAATCGGAAAATGAACAGAGACAATTGAATGTAAAACTTAGTACCACGGGAGTGTCAAAATAAACAGATTCTTCATGGAGAAAAATTCATTTTTTGGATATTTAAAACAAAACACTCCAGCCTAATGTAAAAATGCACTTGTAAAAAATTATGTGATATAATTTTACAAAAAGCACAAAATAACTTTTTTTTTAGGGTTCAATAAGTCGGAGGACTCGATCCTCACCTAATACAATAAAAATGTGTAAGCTCACTAGGTGAATGTTGCAATGCATGCTTGTTGATATTAAAAGTATTTTATATGATAAACGATGGATTGAAATTCACGTTGACTTTACACATAAATCATCTGGATTCGTAAAATTATCAGTATCTTTTCAGGCGTATTTGATATTAGTGTTATATAAATGGTAACATAGCAAATTATTGAGTGTACCAAAAACATTTGAATTTGGATTGTTACATCTGAGTATGTTACACTACATCTACATGAAGCGAAGAAATAAAACATATAAACAACCAAAATTCCTCAAATTAGTCGACATTAGAAAGACTAAAATTAAAATCATCTGAAAAAAATATATCTATTTTGTACCAGCTATAAGTTCAAAATTTAATTTGTGCAGTTGAATATGGATTTTATTTATTTTTATTTTTGTCGTGATTTTCAGTACGTTTTCACGAATTCTACAGGTAAACTCATGGAGAAGACGTCCCTGTTTAGGTGTTCGAAGACTGGTCGTCGGCGACGAACTCGAGAATAGTGCATCAAAAATCACTATGATGCGTTTTTTATCGATGCGATTTTTGGCTCGTTAATTTTACAAGAAAACTCTTAGATATGACGTCGATATCCAGGTTACGGTGGACCATGAACGAGGGGTGGGAGTCGCCAAGCGGATATTTGCGACCAGCGAGCCAAAAAAGACTTTCGTTCTATTTGATTGTGAATTTCAGAAGACACTTCGGAGATAACGTTCTTCAGAAATCCTAAGCTCCAGGTTAGCGATCGATCAGATCCGATCATATTCCAGATCAGCGACCTCGGAAACATTAAGGAACTTCATTTGAGTCCATTCCAAGTGTTATTAACTAAGTTATGAATTTTTTTCTAAGTGACTTCAGAAAATCCAAGGGAATGCATTTTCCACTGCACAAATGTAATTTTGAATCTTTGCATGTCGCAAACTAGGTACATTTTTTTCAGATGATTGTAGATAACAAATTTAAAAACCGTATCTCAATGCGTCCATGTGGACAAATTTTAGAAGTTGAGTGCTTTATATCTTTGCCTACATCAACACAAATAAAAACCATTGGGCAGTATGAATTTAGAAAATAGACATGAATTTAGAAAATATACTTCCACTTCCACAAATATACAAACAAACTTATTTTTTTTTTTTGATATACTTATCCAAATTGTATGGAATTTGGTATGCACAATTTTGACATGAAAACGGAAAATCGATAATCGATACTAAAATGTTTCGATAATTTTATCTTGTCCCTACACGCAAAGTGGAAATTATTGAAATCATTTGTAACATGATAATCTGAAACGATGTTGAGTGGAAAAAAAATTTTATTTTGAAAATAAAAATGAGGAAAAAGAATATAATTTTTTTTGGAAGCAAATATTTATTATTATGACATCATTACCTTCTGAAACACGCAATATACTTTACTAAAACCCAAAAAATGTTTTTCATTTTATCATACAAAAAGATAACATTTTTTGTACAGTTTTCATACATAAATAGCTTTTCACACCAAATATATACCTATATATACAATGACAAATTGATTATTACATATAAAATGAATGTAAATGTATTTTGTTCAGAAATAACAGGATATTAGTGGAAACTTTAGACAATTTTTCAAACCATCTAATCAAGTTTTACAGTGAAAAAGAATTTTAAAATATAAACATTTATTTTTACTAAAATGCAAGAAACCTTATATCTTAAAATTTTAAATGTTTAAATTTTTATTGTAATAAAACGCGATCGTACCAAAATATAGAAATGAAAAAATATGTGTGCAGTTCACACGCGATGGAAGTGCAACTTCAAGATAAAGAAACAAATACGTAATTTCAGGATAAGGATAATTTTGTGGTTTATTTCTGATGATACTGATACTAAGATTAAAATTATTATGCATTTTATTCACATACATATTACATACATTACACTTATCCAGCCTCTGAGTTTAAATTTCAATGCATTTTTTTATTAAAATAATGAAATATTTATATTAATAATATTTATGATACCTATACTACAAATAAATGTGTACAATACATGATGCCTTTGTAAATACATGTGTACAATACATGTACACAAATCGTGAAGGTTGAAAATGATGCCTGCAAGTGCCATGTTTCCAACTGTCGAAAATATTAGATACATTGAAGTCATTTGATAAGAGAATAGGAAAAAATACTTGGAAGAATAAAATTTTACCGAATTACAGAATGTTTAAATGCCATGTTAGTAACGTTTATTTTTTGCTTGATTAAATAAACATACAATTATACTAAAATGGTTTATAAAAGGTAAAATATTCAATATTAAATGCTTGATTGCTCATGCAGGGAATTTTTTGTTTTTATTTGAATTATATAAATTATTGTAGTTTTAATATATGTTAACATGTTGAAAATAAATTTAAAACGTGTAATGTAAACGTGAAAATATTAATGTCATATGCTTCTTCTATGGCAACAATTCAACTGTTAGAGTTATGACATCATTGATGATTGTCAAATTTTCAAATAAGAACCTGTGTCCTGCTTCTCCACTGCATTAACTATTGATAATAATTTAAATGCTTTAATTTGAATTTTAAATTCTAAACCACTGTGACTTTTTCCAAACATGCCAAACACCATTAATCATTCAAATAACACAAAAAGGGGATGAATGTGTGTTGTGCTCTAAACAATCTCCAACTCATCCAATTTGAGTTTTGAATAGCTCAGAATGATAGATATTGAATCGCTGAGTATTCTTAAGCTAAATTATATAATATGCATTTTTATGGGGTATTTCATTCTCCAAGTGTTGTGATAGTTTTGTGTCTAAATATCTCCAGTACTAATAAAGATAGAGAGTTCGGTTTGATTCAAGAACAGTCAGTGATCGTTCATTTGAACTATTAAAAACACAAATTAGATGGAAGAGAGCAGGGCACGGGCAATCAATTTGACTTTTAATTCTTTATGAGTATTTATTCCCTCAAAGCATAATATCTACGGTTCTACTGAACATAAAAAGTTTGTTTTGATCCAAGAATACTCAATGATTCAAGACCTTTCATCTTTCATTTGAGCTATTAAAAACTCAAATTGGATGAGATGGAGGAGAGCAAGACGCGAACATTGAGCTTTTTATCATTTGTTTAAATATATAGATAATTAAATACTGGCAACTTCTTTATTGATGATAAACAAGGTGTCTCTTAAAACTAACTAGAAAAGATCTACTTTAAAACAGACAAGATCTGCTTTAAAATACGACAAGATCTACTTTAAAATAGGTGCCACGAAGTTTCAATCTTTAAATATATGTGATGAAATATTTTCATGAAATGTCTTTTATGATTCACCAAGCATTGAATGAAAATATTTTTGTCTTCCACACAGTAGATAAAACCTTTGACTCAAAATGGATTAGAACACCTAGTGAGTAGGTAATATAGGCAAGTCTAGGTACACATTCATACAATGTATTTATTTGATAGATGCGTACACATGTAATACCAACTGATATGGCAAGGAAACGAATATTTGATTTGATATAAAATTTATTTCAAATCAGATTTTTTATTACAAATATATCAAATAAATATTTTATTGCATTTAGAACATAAATACAAATATTTTTTGATTGCATAAAATTTATGATATTTTGAATATTTTGATATCGGTATATATATTTACAATGATCAATTCAATTTAAAGGTGTATGTTTAAAAATTTTTATATATCAATAATAATGGTATGTATACATGCATGTATATACCATTATGAAGGCACATTGAAAAAGTTATTGTCAAATAATAGAGATAGGATGGATATATTAGAATAACAAATGCCCAATCCGGGCAAAAATTTTGTCCGAAACATTGTTATCTGGGTATTTTTTAGGCAAAATTTAACATTTTTCTTAGTTTATTCTCAAAATATGAGAAATGTTGGAAATTTTGCCTTCTTTAATTAAAATACCATGGGTTTTGTTGGAAAAACGCTTCCTTTCTGAGATATAGTCTAAAAACTAAGAAATGTAAAATTTGCTCAAAAATTTCTCAGAAAAAATATGATGGGTGAGAAAATCAAAACTATAGTAAAACTTTCAAAAAAACAATATAAATGAGAAATTGAGAAGATTTTGTCTACTTTAATTTCATATGGAATGGGTTTGTCGAAAAAGTGCTTCTCTTTGGAGAAAAAGGCAAAAAATTGATGCAAAAAATGTAAAAATATTCCAAAAGTGCTCAGAAAACAAACTTCCGGGCAAAACTTTTGCCCGCAAACTTTAAATTCGTGTTCAGTGACCCAAAAAATATGAGAAAATCAGAACTGCAGTAAAAGTTACTAATTAATTAAGTTCTATTAATCACCTCAAGTTTCGAAATGCATTCCCGCTTAGAATATTTGTAAAATAACAAAGTTAGACTAAATTTAATTGGTTAGTTTAAGGAAGAATGGACAAATAATGAATGCAAAAATTTTTTTATTTTTTCCGCCAATGTTTCATCAAGTTTGTTGACTTCTTCAGGGCTCAAAAATTAGACATTTTTAAATATAAGTAGATAATAATTGTATTTCACTGAACACAGTATACATAAATGATTTATATCTGCTCCACAAAACCATAAACATGTCAGTATCGTTTTCTTCTTGTATTTAATAATTTATATTAATCTATTTCTGTTTGTGAGTACTACTCTTCATAAAAACTTGTGTATAACCAAACTGTAAAAACGCCTAATTTTTGAGCCTGAAAAGTCAACAAAGTTGATGAAACCTTGGCGGAAAAAATAAAAGTTTTTTTCACACACATCATTTCTTATACTCAATCAATATAATCACAATGAAATCAAATACCAGTATGACTAAATTTAATATATCTACCTATATATTTCACATATATGCATAATATATAAATAGTAAAAATTAGTTGAAAATCTGTAAAGTTGATTGATGCCAAAAATACAACTACAAAATAATAATTTAATCTAATATAATAGTAGATAGATAGATAAAGTTTGTTATAAATTCATTTATATTATAATAATATCATAAACTAAACAACAATAATAATTCAGTCATTAATCATCATACAAACAACAACATATTTTATATAATATGTTGTACCTACTTATAACAAAACAAAATCTGCAATGTTCAAGTGGTATTATTATAATATTATATAGTACATATTATAGTGGAGTCGAATAGAATTTGTATATATTATAAATATTAAATATATATATACAGATATACTCAAAAATATAATGTTCCGAGAGTTAGCTGTATAAACAGCCCTGGATTTATAATTGGGACAGTCGGGGCTGGTGCCCAGGGTGGCAAATTTTTAAGGGCCGAAAAAGTTCGTACAGTGAGAACAGAAATTTTCTCCGCGGTAAGCAAAATGCTTTAAAAAGCATACCATCATATTAGCAACATCTTCAAATTATAATAGATAAAATTTCTTTTCATTATTAAGGTCAAAATTATAAATATTGGAGTTACATCAACAAAAATTGAGAAAAAGTTTCAGTGATAAATGGTTATGTAAGAATTATTTCAATTCATAATTTTTAATTTCCCATTATGAAATTAAAAATTTTCAAAAATTCCAATTTATTAATTTCTATCCAATTTGACTTAAAGGGGTTGTCATCAGATATCGGCGTTTAAGTTCCTAGAACACATTTATCACAAACAATTAAACCCCACATAACTTCGGAACTGCTAGATCTATCGAATTAGGGTTTGGAGCGTTCTAGAATATTCTTTAAGTTTTCAGCCGATTGCTGAAAGTGCTACTTAAAAATTGTATTAAATAGAAAATTTATTCATTTTATATAAAAATTCGGTAGTGGGGCAGTGTTTTGCAGAGTGCCCATGGGCGGCACTAAAGTTAAATCCGATTATACGTATAAAAGTTCTACGCATCAGATATATGAACATTTTTTAGTGTTACTATAAACCAACGGATCCACATACCTGAAATTGTCTAATTTTTTATGTTACTTTAGGTTGGCAAAAGATTGATTGAAAAAATATTTCGAGTATTGACATAATTATGTCTGTCTCTATAAAAGTTTTTTCAAGTGCAACTTCTTTAGTATCGTAATTTCAAATTCAAGAAAACGAAAAAATGGCATTAAAAGTAGATAACCGCATATATCTATAGGGTTTAACGTTCGAGAGTATGAAATAAAATTATCTATATCATTTAACGGGAGAATGACATAAAAGGCATTATACAGTGTAAGTAGACGTATGTACGCATGTAATGTGAACATATTTTTGTAAAGTTATCTTGTTTTTTACACCTTCATTTGTTATAAAGGCATCAAAAAAATTTTAAATATAAATATTTCATTAGTTTAATAAAAACATTTATCGATAATTCAAATTCGGAGACTAAATTATGTATGGAATATATATTATTTAAATGATATGCAGTATAATTTTAAACATGGTATGAATATCATCAGAAATTAACCTCACAATTATCCTACTCTTAAAATTCAATATTTGTATCTATATATTTTTCACTTTTATTGCGGGTAAACAACAAACCTGTTTTTTTACATAGAAAAGAAATATATAGAAATATTGTTCTGATATCTCATTGAGCCGATTTTGATGAAATGCAATATGTGCATGCGCGATATAAATTTACATAAATCATTTAAATTGTATTAAAATTCGTTATTCTAGAAAATTGTTATTAAAAAAAATAAATAAAAATCGGAACGAAAATGCGTGATAAAAATAAAGCTAGAAAAAGAAGATGTTAGAAATAATTTTATAAATCTTAAAAATGTATTTTTTTACCTCATAACCGAATTGTTCGCGCCGGAATTTAGGTTCCGACTTTTACCTCAAATCCGACTCTGTTTTATGAGTTAATCAAATTTTGTGTTTAGTCAAAGAGAATTAAAACTATTTTTTTTGTATGTAATTATTCGTCTTTGTCTAATTGAGTGAGAATAACCTTTTCGCCTTCTGTGCAGAGGTCACTTATTAACCACTTATTAACAGTCTCTTGTGGTGTAACAATCATAGCGAACAGTACGTTCCTTGTGTATATATATTAACAGGCAGTGTGCCTAAACCTGGATAACGTGTCCACCATTTAAAGTGTAATATAATTAATCTCTTCGCGAGGCATTTATCGTGTATAAGACAGTGTGTCTTAATTCGGATAGTGAATCCATTTATATCATAATTAGATTATTTTATGTAAAATCGTGTGTTTGTGTATTTATGAAACATCTTATTTATCACATTAATTCTTCAAACTAATTCACCATCAATATCCTAAAATTATTATCTAATTCCATCATCCTTACTACGTTGGTGAAAGGCTGCAGTTTGAAGAAAACTAATGCGGTAGGCGTTTACAAAAGGTTAGTGCAACCATATTCTTCCCTTTTACATTTTTCTGCATAAAATTAAGTAAATAGTATTTCGCCTTTGGATATTACGTCCATTGGCCAAGCCAAAACATAACATTAATTTGATATCATAATTGGTCAAGCCATGTCATGAGATAGTTTTTTAAGTAAATATATTCATTAATAAATCTTTTAATTTACATGTTGATATGTCCTTAGATTTTCATCCGATTTCGATGAAATTTTCTATGTACACCCATGATGTAGTGTAATATCAGTGACTTGTAGTTCGGGGACTTTTAAATACATATTCATTTATCACGAACAAGATCTATGCCCCTTATTGGTAGTTTATTTTAGTTTGAATTCAAATTGATAACATAATTTTGATAAACTTTGTACAGTTGATAGATATTATTATTAATATTTTATGATATTAAATTTTGCGACATGACCACCTCCTCCCCATCCTTTAAATAATTATAATATGAAAAATTATTTTTGATATTATATTAAATAACAATATGACTGATCTATTTATATTCATCAATTATTCAAGATTGAACAGATGCGGTGAACTTGTGATGCTTGCTAGTCAATAGTTTAATGGTTTATACCTTCCTATTCTATTGGTAAATTTTTCACATGAAAGTCTATAATATTGTAGCCATAGCAATCATCAAGTCCATTATAATTTGAATAGTTTCGCCTGTAAATTTTGGAATCATATTATTCAACTGATTGTAAACATGCCTGGAAACATGTTTACAATCAGTTGAATCTTTTGACTTCAACTGATTGAAGAACTTAGAACTCTTTTGTAACAAATGCAGGTTAAACAAAAGGTGACCTATAATCGATGATCTATATGGGTGATAATTTTAGGCAGCTAAGAAATTGTTCAATTTGATCTATAGACAATTGGACTTTCGAAAAAAAAACAAGTTATCTATTTGTGAATGACTTTCAAAGTTACAGATAGATTGGGCGAATATTTTTAAAACATTTTTTAAAATCAAATTTTGAACACTAAAAAATTTAATAAACTAAAAACGCACCATATTGTAATATTGTTAAAATAATTTCAGTTTTCTAATAAATAATATTACCTGTGTTTCGAAAGTATAACATCTAGATGGGCATCCACGTATGATGTATACAAAATGTGTTAACGACAGTGCGATTGATGACATCATGTGTGGTGGATTAGATCGATAATTTGAAAAACAGACATTATTAACGAGTGACGTTAAAATGTTAAATTTTGGTCCCGGAACTTTCGGTATATGCTCCGTACTAAATCTAACTGAGGGAATTTCCAAACAGACCTGATACTATTCGATATTAATGGAACTAATTCGATATGAATCATTAAAATCACACGAGGAAAAGAATACGAATGTGTCTTGTGTTTTTAACACTTTCCAGCTCATCCATTTTGAGTGTTTAATAGCTGGAACTGCTGGAGATATTGGGATAGAAAACTATCACAACACTAAGAGAAAGAAACGCTACATAAGAACTTGAGAAAGGCAACACATAGATAGTAATCCAATGTTTGATGCTTTATCTGGACACTAATAGATTTCATTTAAAAAAATAAGCAAATTGGCTGGATAGATCTGCCGGACGTACTCATCAATTTTTCATCAATTCGGGTAGTTTTCATAAAATTTTTTAATAAATAGATTTTCATAATAATATGCTTATTACAAAGTCGAATGTTCAGAGTTCAAAAGGCTGAAAATCTCATTGTTTAGATGCTTTTATTTTTCTTTCCTTTTAAAATATATAAACTATGGCAGAAAATGTCGTAATTTAGAGAATTAAAACTGAAATTAACATGATTGTTTCATTTGGATCGTAACAATAAATAATAATACTACGAATTTTAAATGATTATGACGGTAGTAGAAAACGATTTACTACAGGATCATTTTAATTAATGATGAATAATTTTATAACAATTTCCACGTACAGTTTATAGTTGTACACAAATCTAGTAATTCAACTATAATAAACATGTTAAAATGTTTTAAGTTAATGTAGGTGATATACCGATTGGCCACAGAAACATTTTTCATAAGGAAAAAGGAGAGCCTCTTTCTCTCTCTCTCTCTAAAGAGAGAATATACACAAAAGAATTTAATATTCACAACTACTATTATAAAAATTTGTCAAAAACACAGTGTTATTATTTGTTTATTTTTAATAGACTTATAAGATTGGGATTTCTGATTACATACCGTTTTTTTAAAGTGACTATATGTGTATGTTAATACTATGTATATTCTATGTATATGTATTTTAATATTATTTCCCTTTTATGCCATATGGAAAATGATTCTGAGGACAATTTGTGTATTATACATATATATTACTCAAGTTAAACAATTTTGCTCGTTGTAAATAATACTTTGTTTACATTACATTCATCAAGTAATCAGTTAGTCAAGTAACAAATAAATAATTAAAACTATGCTTTGAGACACCCTGGTAGTTAACTGTCGTATAATGTAGATAATTTTATATAATATAACTATTTAAATTTTCTGTTTAGCATCCAATTATTTGTAACATTATATAATGTACTAAGAGGTAATGCAAGCCAATTATTATTTGTTTTTATCAACTTTTATTCAAATTTGTGACGTTTCGCTATTTATTTTCAGCTACTTCAGGTTCAAAAAAAATTCATTAGTAATAAACATGGTTGAAAAAAACAACAACATTACTGGAAATTAATCAGAATTTAAACAGAATGATTTAGTGACAAAAAGTAAATCGATAGTAAAAAAAAACGAAGCACACAAAATTAATTAATTCTAGACCTAGCAGTTCTACCTTGATAGATCAATCAACAATTATAAATAAATGGTAAAAGCCTCATGATTTCCCAAGAAATACACCAATAAAGAAAAATTCCATGAACGCGTTTCCCAAAATTCATCGTTTAGTGTTATTAAAATTATTTCTTTTAGTTAATGGGTCGTACTTAGATGGACTAGCGTGATGATTAATGGTATAATGTACAAAAATGTAAATTGTTATAGGCTAAATATTGTTATATATTGCGTACTTTTCTTAAACGAACCATTGTCAATAATAACAACTTACAGTGTTTATTGTTTAGATACTCGACATATGGTTTTATATATATAAATACATGTATTTATTTATATTATGTTTGTTATGAACTAAATTTGATTGTGACAAATCCTAACAGTTGACAGAAATCTGATCAGTCTTGAAATATTTCTTCTATCTTTTATGATTTAAGAGTTGGGTCAGGGTTCCATTGGAACTAATTTTTATGTCACAAATACATAAAAAATTTGTCGCTATCACTTTTCGTTTTCGAGAATCCGTCTATCTTAATAAATGACATGCGGAAATGGACTAATTAGTTGATTCTATGAACAGCTATACCAAAATTTGGTTTGAGGTTCCAATATTTTATAGCGTTACAAATTTTAAACTAAAATTAATATTATATATACGTCGAGTATAAAAATCCATCTTTTAGGAGCGGTTTTAGATCACCATGCATCGATGTTTGCTTCAAACAGGTAAGCTAAAATTTATAACATCATAGAATCTAATAAAATAAATTAAAAATTTTAAATAAATTTTGTTTCAAAACATATTTTATAATTAAAACTAAAATTTATACAAATTGCATTTCTACTCGAATGAGAAATCGTATTTTTAAGTAATAATGAATGCATTTTTATGTTTTTCTACACGCTACCTTCCAATCTGTATACACCAACAATATTTTATCTAAATAATACAGTTGTTAGTTATATTCGTTACATAACACAACACTAAATAATTTTCCCTTGACTACTACCATCATATTTTCTCGTACTTATATAATTAACAAAGTTTCTATATTATAATTTTTCTACAGTTATTATATTATTATTGTTTTGTTTGTATGTAAAATTAACTGACATAAATAACACCAAATTTAATTATCTACAAATATACATACATACATAAATACATACGTACATAACATGTAAATATATACAGGATGATATAAAATATGTGATCTAGGTGTTCTGACTCAAAATTATGTTTTAGTAATCAGGACTATTGAATGAAAAACGAAAAGTGTTTTAATTTGTATACTTATTGAAGTTAAACTTCGTAAGGCGCGTTATGAAAAAATGATGAGAGTGAAATATTAAAATGCGCGAGCATCACCGTCACACAAAATTCACAGGTTGAAGCTGTTGATTTATGTTACACTTAATGTAAGAAAATATATATTTATTTAATTAATTTTTCAAATTTAAACTGAGCTGCGTTGATTGTGTTGTCTATCCTTCTCCAATCATTTTATTATTTTATTGTAATTAATTATTTGCATGCAATTAAAAATTGTGTTTGTGGTAATGCCAAAGAAGTATAACTTCTGACGCGCGTACATAAGTATACGCAATCATGTTTTTATACTCTTAAATCTATAATACGTTAAGGTTTATTTATTTAAGTCTAAAATTCGTAACGCTAAAAAATATTGACCTCACAAAAGGAAAAAAACAAAATCCACTTGTCTATCCGTCTGCCTGTCAGTCACCAAAATAAGTCTAAAAGCTGAGTTCGTGATGGAATAAAATCAGTCCATGACTCAACTGTTGAACCATAAAAGATATACAAAAACCTTAAAAACTCAAAAACAAAAATGTTTATTTTAAAAAATAAAACTTTTGTTTGAAACATTTTTAAATAAGCTGTTTAGCAATATATATTATTATATATGTGTTATATGGAATGCATATTTAGTGTATTTTATGTATGTTTGTCATTAAAAATATCATAACCATATGTGGAGTATATAAACAAGCATCTTTGTTAGTTATTATCTACATTCATTTTGAAAATCAATTGAAAAAAGTTTATTTACATATTTTATTGTCTTAATGAAATTTTTATGGATTCTTAGTATGCTAAACTTTGACAGCATTAAGAATGAATTTTTTCTAGCAAAGTTAACTTAATGTGGAATAATGCAATTTTAAACACAGGTCCTGTTTTTAGATAGCGTTGTAGCCAAAACGGCTTAACGAGAGATTTTGTAATTTAGTCGATGTTATAGATAATTTATAAAATAATTTTTAAATAACTCAGAAAACTTTACTAACACTTAGACACTTTATAAAAAAAATACGAATAACGTACATTTAGAGTTGAACAAAAAGAATAACAAGGAAACGAATGCACAAAAAGAAAAGATTCTAATATTGTAAATACGAGGGTAAATATACGGTTGAATGTTTTATAATTTTACATTATTTCATTCTTTTAGCATTTCATATTGCCAATAATTCCTATATGGACACCATTTGCATGTTACAATAGTGTCAAACTTAACTAGACATGAATATTTTTTGAGTACCAAAGTAATACATTGGCGTTGTTTGGAAAATTGATTATTACTATTAAACATCAAATCTCGTAATTGTCACATTTAACATAAAATATGGTTTATTAGTCGTATGCTTACCGATTAATTTTAGTATCATTTATTTTACTTACGCCAACTGATTGCATAAACATTTACAATAGAACATTCAAATCTTCTAATTTACCTGAAAAAGAAAACAAAAAACATTAAATTGATGGCTCTATACAATTTAAAAATGGAACGTTTCAATTAGATTATTCGGAAAAACAATAATGGTCTAAGAAGAGACATATAATTTACAAAAACCTGGGGGAGATACGTATACAAATCAAATATTTAAATACACATAAACATAAAGCAGAAAAGTATTTAGTTAATGTATGAAAAAGTCTACCCAACCAAATATAAGTAATATCGAAGCAGAATTGCCATTAAAAAAATTTAATCAAACTGTATTCAATCAAAATTCTAATCTAGGTATAAACAACGACATTGGTTTGTAGCGAAAATCAATAAATAGCTTTAAACATATGTAATCATAAAAATAGTAGAAAACGTCCTAAAAATGTGTAAAACTAACAAAGGCTCTCCCGCTTAGACGAATAAGAAGTAAGAGTAAAATTTGTAAAGTACAATAACAAATAATAAGTAGAAGCTACAATAATGTAAATAAATATTTTGTTATAAGTCAATCGATAGATTTGAAAATAGCTTATCAAATGAATGATTCATGTCAGCTCCTCTAAATATAAAAATGAATAATACTAATAGACATAATTGTTTAGATAGACGACAAATGGTTAAGTATTCATGTTGATGAAATATCGATAAATATCCAATCTATACCGTTATAAATATATGTATAATTATATGTATTGTAATTATATGTGTTGATTAAATAAATTTGAGTTAAAATTGTCGCGAATTCAAACTTTTTATGATAAAATATGTCAAAAAGAAAACGTTGTTTATTTTCAAAAAAAAAAAAAACATTCATTGTATTTTGTGTTGTATAAAAGTTGTGTAATGGATTCAATGGTTCAATTTTGTTTATTAACGAATTTAAACTCCGATTTTATGTTAAATCCTAGATGGATTTCTAATACCATCTAGGATTTTAGAAAGTAGTTTAAGAAAATCAAGTAAATTGAACTTTGTTAAATTTTCGATATCAGAATTTAAAAGACTCTGTACATGTAGTAACATGGATGTACAGATTGTATGGTAGTTTTGAATATGGTAATATTTGTTACACTTAGGTACGTACTATTTCTTTGGTACAGTAAACTCATTTACAAAACATTTAGATATTGTGGGAGTTTGTGAGTGTAGTTCGTTAGTTAGTTTTGTAAAAGCAGTAAACAAAATTGGTTTGGTTTTAACAAGTGAGATAACAAATGACTTGGGATTAGAAAGGGTAAATTTATTTTCCGTTAAAGGGGCTTAAATTTAATAAAATGATGACATATAAGTAATTATATTAGTTCTCAGTAGCATATAATGTGTTTGTTTCATCGTTGTTATTATACTATAATACTTTACCTACGTATCTATCTACTTGATATACCTACCTATATACGTATATACGTACGTACGCTTATGAACTATTTAAGAGTATTAAAATTATATGTATATAGAATTATATTATTATTGATAAATATTATACACTTAAATACCAAATACCTTTAAATATTTTCATTTTGTGATTTTATTTTTGAAGTTCTAACAGAAACCTGTTAAGGATGTTTGTGGCGGACAAAATGTATGGAATGAACTCTTATTTTGACACTTAGTTTGATTGGCAATTTTATCCTACTAATATTATAAAGTCGAATGTTTGTTCCTTTTTCACGCAAAAACTACTGAATGGATTTTTATGAAACTTTACAATAATTTAGCTTATACATCCGAATCACATAGGTTTAAATTTATAAAGATATTGTGTAAATTATCCAAAATATAACGATAAGTGTCAAGTAAGTAGGAAAAAATTTTACAATTGGTGACATGTTTGGCGTTCGCATATATAATGTATTTAATTTGTAAAAATAATATTTGTCGTTAATAGGTAGTTATTGTTTGTTATTTTCATTAATTATCGTCGTATTTTGTTTTTATTTTTTATTTGTAAAAATAATATTTGTCGTTAATAGTTACTGTTTATTATTTTTCTTATTTTTGTAGATTCAGTGTTCTGATATCTCTCAACACATAGCCTACTTTTAACCCGATATTCCCACGGGATGTTGTCTTACGCGGGTGAAACCGCGGGGCGCAGCTAGTATAACAATAAAAATGTTCCAATTGATTTTCATGAAATGTTAGACTCAAAAATTACAAAACTATTACACATTTTTTGTTTTCAACGCTTTTTTAAGTGAAATTTTAAATATTTGAAATATTTTATAAAAAAACTTTTGTTTCAGCATATAAACTTGAATTCCAATAGAAAAATAGATTTGATTTTTTTTACCTGTAACTAAATTGTTTTAGAATACATTACAAATAGTAAGGATTATGATTTAATATTATTTTTTTTCTTAATTTAATTTATTTTCATACAATAATTAAATAAACAACCTCATACAGCAATATATAATAATATCTTATATTATTTTATGATATGAAATCTAGTCATCACTGTAAAATAGTTATATGAAAATAATGTTTCATAGTAAAACATTTTATAATATTCCCCTCTATAGTATAAAATCGTAAGGATAAAGAGATACTGGCATTTCAGTTAAGTTAAAAAAAAAACGAAGTTTTGAGCGCTGAAATAAATATCACCATTTATACAATACTATTTTCGTAATAGTTCTGAAAAATTTCATTTTGAACGGACGGTAATCTAAAACATTTAATACAACAATCGCTGAAATTATTTCCCTATTTTCCAATATTATAATAACATTTCAATAATAATAAATCATTGGTCATCTTTCATCGGACATTCACCAAAATTACAAATGTCTTTAGACAAAACTTACAGTGTTACATTATAATGTGGGCAATCCTTACAATAAATGATTTAATTTCGATTATAAACACTTTGTGAACAATGAAGTGAATGAGATGAAGCGGGACATAATCATACCTGTTACCCATTCTCCGATTTCAAACAAATTTTGTAAGAAACTTATTTTTGTGCAAAGCTCAATATACTACTCTTAGTTTTTGTTTAGCCTCCGGCATAAAACAAAGTATTTGTTTTCTTTCAAAAAATACTGAGCAGATTTTCAAGCACGCGCTGAGCCCAGAGGTCGGATTGTAAAACCGAGCTTAGAGACGTGTTGTGTTGCGAAGCGATCTATTCTGGTTCTTCTTTCTTTCACGAGGATTCACGAGGTTGAAAGCCGATACATCTCTTTCTGGAGGCTAAGGATTTCTTCTCTCCTATTTGTATCTGAAATTGGCAATTAAACTAAATATTATACAATCTTGTATGTTGTACTTCGACGATAGCGAAGCGGGAGGTACTAGATAGTTGTTAATAAGTTGTAACAGAAATTATAACAATACTATCATTTACGCTTATGGAACTAAATCAACCTTACCACACTTTAAAATAGCCGATCTGTAGTTTCATAGTACAAAGGAATTGCTTATGTGTACTAAATGTAATGAATATACTTTTTTAACTATTATTGAAAACATTGGGGGAAAAATTAGTTAAGGGGAGAAAATATTTACAGAATTTTAATTGCGCTTTATATCATTTCACTCTTGTGCAATATTCTGTTACAAAAAAGAGATCGATATTTATGTAATTTACTGAAAATATTCAAAATGTCACAAGGTGTCAACGACAATGTGAACAAATACCGTATAAAATAACGTTTCAAAAATGAGTCATTCAATCATTTAGGCGATTTTCAGATTTTGAAACGGCATCATTTAAGATGCCGTTATCAAAACTAAAATCACGCATTTAAATTTATTTCATTATAGACTCAACAAACTTTAAAAATAAACCAACCACTTTAAATTGTTATAATTTTGACGACTATGAACATAGATAATGAATTAAGGATTTGTTGAAATTTGAAAAAAATATAATATCACCAATTTTCATCTGAATTCTAGTAGCATTGAATGCGTTTATCGTTTGCTTACAAAAAAGTAAATTTAAACAAAATTTTTATTATTGCAATGAATCCGAGTGAATTGCATTTTGTGTGCGTTTGTCAGTCTCTACAGATAGTTTTAACAACTTTTGTTTTACTTTTAGCACATTATATTATAGTATTTTTACTGAAAGGCAGTAAGTTTTGAAAGCATAATTTTGGAACCATCCACTTGTAAATCACATACATAATATAACAAATAAATATAAAAATAGCACTTATAACATAATAACTGTAATTGACTACCAAACCACTGTGGTTTAGTTGGTAGCACATTCGGCAAGCGATAAAATGGCCCCGGATTCGATATCCGGTAGGTTATCTATGTTTCAATACTTTCCGATGAGATTTTTGTATAAAAATTTACTTGTTAACAATAAAAAAACTTCAACTACCTAATAAATAATTTCAGTTTATGATGTAATTAACGTTGTAGGAGACATCCGTTTTTTCAATTTGGAAACGGAGAAATCCTTTTTAGCTTTCTTAAAGATTTGGTAAAAACAGCGCAGGTTTAGATTTAGTACTGAACGAATTTGTTTATTATGCGTATTAAGTGATTCTATCTACCAAAGTATTATATTCGCTGTAATATTTTTTAAAGTTACAAACATTAAACAAAATATAGTATATATTGACACATTTCAAAAGTACAATGAACGAAAAACGTCAAATAATATATCTAGCCTTTAATTTCAAAATTTTGATTTTTGAAAAAGTTTTATTTTTCAAGTAATATGCAATCAGAAAACCGAAGGTCTGGATGAAGGCCATTTACATACTATCTTTTGCTCAACAGTTTTTTGAATATGTAAAGATATCGACCGACTTTTATTTATGTTTATTTTGGCCTCTATTATATACCATTTAAAAAAGGGATTAATTTAATTTTTGAATTACATTTGTTGAAAATTAAATAATAGGAGAATATAAATTGTAAACATATCAAGACATTAAAAATATAATATAGTAAAACACAGTTTCTCTTTGCAAAATTTTTGTTCAGAAAAATCATAAAGGCATTTTAAATATAATCAGTTTAGTTTAAAGTAACGCTAAAAGATATTGAAGGCATTTATAAAGTTTTGTTATAGGTTTTCATACAAACATTTAATTAGTGCAGGCTAGTAGTATAAAGAAAGTTTAAAACACTAAAAAATATTTACTATTTGCATGTTCGTCATTATTATAACTTAAAAATGAAGAAATGGCGAATTGAAATTTTGATCGCTTGTTCTAATCCTAAACAGTGATACGTTCATGAGTGACCATCATTATCGGATATATTACAATATGAAGAACTCATTAATCATTATTACGGATGTTTCAAAACAAATTTTGAAATGACGAGTCCATCATTCCAAGTCATGACGATTCCATGACTTTTTCAGCAAATTCGATATTCCCTGCATTTTGCACGTTTTCCAAATTTTTCTTGACCATTAAACATCCTGATTTATAAGCCTTCCATAGCCGAATATAATTATGTTATAACTAAATTTCACCATATAAAAATAATAATAATGAAAAACCACATTCCATCTGAATGCACCCTCCTTTTAACATATATAAATAAGGGTTGTGTGGCATTCACATTTTTCCCCGTGTATGTTTTGTATGTTTGCTTTATGTCAAAGATGCCATTCAGAAAAAGCTAATCAATCAATTTTCTTTCTAGTAAATAATCTAAGAAAATATTACCGGATGAATAAATGACATTTCGATACAAATATCTAGTAAACATACAAGAAACAACATCCCAGAATTTACTCACTAGTTGATGTTCAAAAATGAAACATAATGAAACTTTGAAAAACCAATTTTTAACACAAAACCATTTTTAACATAAATCTTTTAAAGTTTTCTGTTGCCACAACATACCTAGTGTAGAAGTATTGCGTATATTACAATTAAAACATCAGGGTGATTAAACCTTTCAAGTAATGATCAGTATAGAAACATATTATAGGTACTATATTCATACAGTCCAAATATTTTAAACGGGCGAAAAGTAGAATTTAAAGAGAATTTGACTTTAAAAAACAACTATTATCAATTTTTTTTAAGGAATTTTAAAACTTGATCTCAAAATTTCAGATAGAGACACAAGAACTTCAACTACCTAATAAATAATTTCAGTTTATGATGTAATTAACGTTGTTGGAGACATCCGTTTTTTCAATTTGGAAACGGAGAAATCCTTTTTAGCTTTCTTAAAGATTTGGTAAAAACAGCACAGGTTTAGATTTAGTACTGAACGAATTTGTTTATTATGCGTATTAAGTGATTCTATCTACCAAAGTATTGTTATTCGCTGTAATATTTTTTAAAGTTACAAACATTACACAAAATGTAGTATATATTGACACATTTCAAAAGTACAATGAACGAAAAACGTCAAATAATATATCTAGCCTTTAATTTCAAAATTTTGATTTTTGAAAAAGTTTTATTTTTCAAGTAATATGCAATCAGAAAACCGAAGGTCTGGATGAAGGCCATTTACATACTATCTTTTGCTCAACAGTTTTTTGAATATGTAAAGATATCGACCGACTTTTATTTATGTTTATTTTGGCCTCTATTATATACCATTTAAAAAAGGGATTAATTTATTTTTTGAATTGGATTTGTTGAAAATTTAATAATAGGAAATTGAAAACATACCAAGACATTAAAAATATAGTATAGTACTATACTAAAACAAACATATTTTGTAATAACTAAATTTTTATTCAGAAAAATCATAAAGGCTTTTTAAATGTAATTAGTTTAGTATAAAGTTTGTAACGCTAAAGAATATTGAAGGCATTTATAAAGTTTTGATATAGGTTTTCATACAAAAACTTAATTAGTCCAGGCTAGTAGTATAAATAAAGTTTAAAACACAAAAAATATTAAACAAAATATTGTGTACTCATATTATAGAATTCCAATAAGTTAATTTTTTTATTTGTATGTCCGTCATTATTTTAACGCAAAATAGATAGCGAGTTGAAATTTTGATCGCTTGTTCTAGGCCTCAACAGTGATTCGTTCATGAGTGAGCATTATTATCGAATATATTACGAAATCAAGAACTCATTTTTAAAGAACACAAAATTATTGGGAAAATTAAAAATTTTAAATTTATGTTTTAAAAATGTAGGAAAAATTCAATCTATTGTCATAATTTTCCATTTTCCCTGAATCTCATGAATTTTTCACCAAAATCGATATTCCCTGAATTTTCAACGTTTTCCAGATTTTTCTTGACCAGTAAACATCCAGATTTATAAGCCTTCCATAGCCCGATATAATTATGTTATAACTAAAATTTCTACATATAAAAATAATAATAATGAAAAACCACATTCCATCTGAATGCACCCTCCTTTTAACATATATAAATAAGGGTTGTGTGGCATTCACATTTTTCCCCGTGTATGTTTTGTATGTTTGCTTTATGTCAAAGATGCCATTCAGAAAAAGCTAATCAATCAATTTTCTTTCTAATAAATAATCTAAGAAAATATTACCGGATGAATAAATGACATTTCGATACAAATATCTAGTAAACATACAAGAAACAACATCCCAGAGTTTACTCACTAGTTGATCTTCAATAATGAAACATAATGAAACTTTGAAAAACCAATTTTTTAACACAAAACCATTTTTTACATAAATCTTTTAAAGTTTTCTGTTGCCACAACATACCTAGTGTAGAAGTATTGCGTATATTACAATTAAAACATCAGGGTGATTAAACCTTTCAAGTAATGATCAGTAGTAACATATTATAGGTACTATATACATACAGTCCAAATGTTTTAAGCTGGCCAAAAGTAGAATTTAAAGAGAATTTGACTTTAAAAAACAACTATTATCAATTTTTTTTAAGGCATTTTAAAACTTGATCTCAAAATTCCAGATAGAGACACAAGAAAACGAGTTCCGTTGCAGATTATGTTTGGAATTATAAAACTTTTATGATATTAATAATAAATGCTACTTATTTACATTAAATTATAGGGACATTTTAAATTTTTGTGTTTTTGTTTTGGAGATAATATTTATGGCTGAACTGATTCAAAAAATTCATTCAACGATAAAAATCTATATCGTCAATGCTTAGCTTATTTTGTTTAAAGAAATATTATCATATAAGAAAGACTGTGTAAAGGGTTGAGGACGTTTTCTGGGAGATTCGTGTTCCACTGATTAAGAGACAATCCTAATGTAAATTATGGTGTAAAATACACTTGAAAAAATTGGAACAGGATGAGACTTACGCAACTTCATCAATCACTTTTCGAAGAACAGAAATACAAGACATTTTCATGTTGTTTTTTTTTTGTTATGTTTTACTTGCAAGTCTCGAGAAAAAGATTTAACACAATAAAATTAGCTAAATTTTTTCATTTTTATAATAATAGACCAGAATAAGGAAGTACCTACGTGTTAAATAAGTAATCTTTTACAGACAATTTTTCAAAAATTAGTGCGGAGAGGAATAAAAAAATATTTCTATTAATATTTCATAGAACACTTCTCAGTAAATGAATTTAAATTTTTTAAAGTCAAAAGATTTTATTCGGAACTATATGTGTAGTCCATCCAGTTATATGAATACAGTAAATATCGCAATTTCTCGCGAATCTAAACTGTTTACAAAAAGTATTTCAAACAAGAGTTGTTTGAACTTAAGGAACAAACACGTTCCCTATTTGAACTTTTACGATGTCTGTTTTCCCCAGTTTTTGAACTCATACTCACATTTTAGGTTTTAAATATGACATCAAAATTTCATCTCTTCTCATTTTTTAGCTATCTTGACGATGGGCATAGACAGGCGGGCGGCTATGCAAAAATGGACTAGGTGATTCAATTAATAACCTGCACTAATATTGTGTCTTCAATATTTTTTAGCGTTACAAACTTCAGATTTAATTTTATATAATCTGATATATTTCATTTACGTTGCGTAAAAAAGGTTCAGAACACATATATTTAGACGGAGTTTTCCGTTTGTAATAATAATCGTTAAAATATTTTAGCAGTGGAAAGTGTAAGTAGTTATATATAGGGTAAATAACAGAACCAATTTTTCTTTTCACATGCTAACATCGTAATATATTCTTAATTTACAAACCGTTCAACTCCCCCCACTCCTATCATATGTATATTCACATTCAAGTGTACCTATAATGTAAGCGGGTGTAGTAATAACGTTGTTACTTTTTTTATTTGCTGGCTGTTATAAATCAAACTATGAAAAAGAAATTTATTAAAATCTAATGGTATTTTCACTGTGAAAGATACAAAACCAATACGATACGATATGAGACTAACATGTACAAGTCATGGTGCATGTGACTGTTAGAATCCACATTTACATCTTTCTAATTAAGTATATCATTGCATTCAATGATTTTAAATTTTTAATAAAAATCTTCTGTGATGTGTATAAAACTGTCAGGTCCACTTGCTATCTATCCACCATAAAATCCAAGAGAATCTACACCCACAGCCTACTTTTCAATACTTGGTTAAACATGTCGGAAGAGGAGGTTTACTGTGGTTAGTTTTTTGTTTGAGACGTCTACAGCGACAATAACCCGTTTTGGATGTACTAAAAATATATCAGATATTTGTTACGATAACTCAACCACTAAACAGAATATCCCAAAGCATGGATTGCTACTGATAACTCTTATGAATTGGCAAATATGGGGGAAATTTCTACTACACCTAAAGATCCCAGTTGGGTAGAAAAGGTAGCTTTTTAGAGTGCTTAACAAAAGTCATACTATTAGCAAAAATAAAAAATGGTGCTCTTGGAAATATAGTCAGTTTTTGTCCAATTTTATGCATTTCTTCGATTTTTTAAGAAACTGGAGCATTTTGCGAATTCTGAAGCATCATGGCAAACTTTTTATAGGAAAAGTTTTTCTAGATCAATTTGTATAGTTATAAAATTTTCCAATTTAGTGTTGTTTTGCCACTAAATTACATTCAAACTCGATTGTTCTGCATTTTTTATTTTTAAAGCATATTCTTATAGAAAAATTTCTATTCAACAACTTTGATGCTTATCATTTTTCATATAGAGAGCATGTTTCTGCCGTAAAATGCGAAAACTGTCAAAAATTACGAACTTTTATTAAGAGGCTTTTTTTATCTTTGTTTACTTGTACCGTGAAAAATATACGTTGTAAGTAAAAGTGGTTAATGTAAAGGTTGTAGAGCATAAAATTTTCTTTAGGATGTATTATTTTGATTCAAAAAACTATTTTGAAAATCGTCACCACAACGCTGGAGAGCAATAAATATATTTTTGGTTTTTATTATTTAGTCCGCTAAGCCGACGAAAATATAGTTTATGATCAGATCCGGATTAAACCTTTAAAGTTTCAGTATAATACCATGTTTAAATTGCTTTTAGAATATTTAGAATATACATCATATGGATATGGTTAGAAATGGCTTAAAACGCCGATAGCTGATATCAACCTCTGTCATCCAAATTGGATGGAAGTCAATATTGGAAGTTAAAAATTATGAATTAAAATAATTCTTAAATAACCATTTATCACTAAAACTTTTTCAAAAATTTGTTGATGAAACTGCAATTATTATAATTTTGAACATACTCTTGATAATGAAAAAATTTATTTTATTTATTATAATTAGAAGTTTTTTAACATGATGACAGTTTTCAAAGCATTTTCTATAACGCGGAAAAAATTCCTTTTCTTACTATCTGAATTTTTCCGCCCCTAAAAAATTGCCGCCCTAGACACAACTGCTCCTATAATAAATCCAGCGCTGTTTATGATAATATTTGTTTTAATTTAAACTATGCATTCACAATTTAAAAGTTTTCTACACCCGTTTTGTGATAGGAAGGCCAATTTTTAAAAACTAAATCGAAAAATTTTCAAAATTGTCAAAACCGCAACAATCTTAGCACATTGGTGGAAATTTTCTTTACCCGAATGTGGATAAAGCCGCTATGTTTCAGGTTTCTAAATTTTGTATATATAATTGCTATATATATAATAATAATATGTGATAAAACAAAGACTTTAACTAGCACAAACATCCAATGTTTACCAATATATTTATTATCAATGTAAATATTTATGTGTGTATAAAAATTCGTCTATTCTATATAGGTGTATTTTAACATTGTTTTCGGTATACCCAAAAATTCAAAAAAACAATTCAAACATTGATACCATATGTTGAGTATCCAAGCAATTCACACTGTTAGTTGCTCATGATCAATACTTTTTTGTTATGTTTAGAAGAAAATATTTCAATACCAGTAAAGTGATTTTCTGAGAAAATATCAAAAAAATGCCGTTGAAATTAGTTCATTAAAACTCTAATACAACTAAAAATTGTCGCAACATTGCGATATGAATGTAAATTTGGGAATTTTCTTGCATATAAGTAATTCGATTGCGATAAAAATTCAAATTAGTATAATGAATTCGCATGAATTTTGGTATATTTTTTCGGGATGAAGACAATAATGCTAAATGAGAAAGTGAATACTGTATTATATTCTATTGAACGATAGACAGACGGACAAACGGATGAATAATAATATGGACGAAGGCAAACTAAACTAAACTAAACTAAACAACATACATATTATATGCAAATGAGATGAGATGAGATGAATCTACTACTACTACAACTCCAGTCAATCACTTGATGAGTGTTTAATGTATGAAGAAAACAAAATGAGGCCGCCACTTACCACAATGTTTTTCAAGTGTATAGAGCAGCAGAGCAGCAGCACTCGATATAAAACAGATTTGCTGAGCTATTATTTTAATAAACTCTAAAAATCTAGATTTTGATTTATTATCTCTATACCACTCTTAATTGTCTATGTTAAAATGAATATATAAATATATTGTAAATTATAATAAAAATATATTAATTAAATAATCGAGTATATATTTAAAACGACTTCATCGAATCAGTTTTAATTTGAATATGAGATAAATAATTCTGAGGTACGAAGATAACTAAGCTGTCTTATTTTTTATTTTGTTTTTTAATACTTACCCAACATATAATTTGGACAAAATTCAAATCATTGAACTTAAACTATATCATGAGACTAATACAAAATTTCATATAAAAAATGTTTAAATAAAAAAGAACCGCCTTCAAAAAATGGAACGAAAAAGTAAAAATAATTATAAATTTTTTCCTTGTGACCAATTACCATTGGTAGTCGGTGCCCATCTTATCGTTAGCTAAAAAATTAATTGGTTGGCGTCGACTGAGAAAGTCGACTCTTTAAAATTTTTAATTTTTTACTTTTGAGTATTGTATACAACTACGAAATATCCTTTCCTTATCATGGTACCTCACTTAAGATATTCCCTTTCCAACAAAAGAAGAAACATTAAAATCGGTTGATAGACGACGAAGTTATCCGCGAACATTCATATTACTAAAAATTATTTAGTTTTCATATCATCCTCTTAAGGATATCAGACCGGAAAAGGGACCACACGGGAAGCATCAGTAGTTTTTTTTTTTTTAAATTTAAGTCACTTTTCAACAACTTAGGTCATATAGTGACTATATTGGGGATATTCTATACAACAACAGCACACAGCAATGTTTGCCGGTCACCCATCCAAGTACTAACTGCGTATAATGTTGCTTAACTTTGTTGATCGGTTGAGATCAGTAATTACGTTACGTCAGTGGGGGGTCAGCATCAGCTTTCAAATAAAAAAGAATCATAAAAAATCTGTTCACCCACTCGAAAATTCTGAGGTAACAAATAGGTAAAAAGAATTGAACAAAATACAGTCGATTTGAGAACCCTTTTTTGAAGTCGTTAAAAACTCGAATAAAAGGTTCACGATATATCGGTATTTATAAGGTACAAATAAGTTTCTTTTCATTAAACTCATTTATTTTCGGGCAAATAACTAAAAATTTGATTTATAAGAATTTTAATTTTAGGTACTAAAACAAGTACACTATATATTTTTTCAAAAGCGTTTTTTATTTGGCGTTAAATGTTGTAATCGGCGACAACAACGGTACCTACAATATCTTCATCAATGATATCTTAACAAATATCACATCAAAAAATATAATAGAAAAATTCTTTTGTTATAAGCTTCATTTTATGTAAAATATTCTTTTTCGTAATACTTCATGGCTGCAAAAAACCTGAACTATCGAGTAACAGGATGCATAACATTGCTATATTTTTTCTACGGTACATTTTTTGGACATAAACTACACCAATCGAGTAACCGAATGAAACTGATTTTAAAATTTAGTTTTGAGTGAGTAGAAAATAATTATGAACTAAGTGCCTCGTGCAGGCATTTGTCACTAAAATAGAAGTGGTACTAATGTATTTTCTTAGAACTTCAATTTGATTATAGTTCCAAGCGGTTACTCGATAGGTACGGTAACACAACAAAAAAAAAAAAAAATTATAAAATGTGTCGTGCCATGGGGTTAGCACCAGATTTAACGAGGCACTTGTTCATAATTATTTTCTACTCACTAGAAACTAAATTTTAAAATTAGTTTCATGCTGTTACTCGATTGGTACAGTTTATGTCCAAAAAATGTACCGTAGAAAAAATATAGCAATGTTATGCACCAAATTTGCCCAGGCACTAAATGATTTTTTCAATAGTTACAGTGAGTAGTATCATTTAAAAAATACTCCATCCGGTTACTCGATAGTTCAGATTTTTTGCAGCCAACTCTTGCTCTATCAATTTTTCGAGTTATTGACATGAATTTTTCACCATCAGATTTCTGTTCAGAAAATCTTATCATGTGCGCATAGCATCAGAATGTCTTAAAAGAATAGTTTACGATGTTATCAGAAGTAGGCCATCTGTTAGTTAAAAAAGTTATTAATAAATTTAAATTATTGGAAAGTTCATTGGTTCATTGTGGTTCGTTGTACGTATCCGATAATATCCAATGATATGCGCTTGCCTATGATAAGATTTCTTGCCTATGTCAGGTATGATCAGATTTTCTTATAAAAAATTCTTATAGCGCTGTCTGATGGTGTGCTGCGTTGACCATCGGATTTTCTGATCAGAATTCCTGATAAGAAAAAATTACGGTGTGCATTGTTCCTTATACGAAATATCACACAGAACAGTTAATATATGGATTACTATACGTATAAAAAACAATTGAATATTACAAGTTGATGATACATTCGTGATTTCCAAAATGTTTTAACAAAATTTTATTTTTTTCATTTATTTAATGTAGTAATTTTGTTTATATTAAGAATATTTTTATAATAGTAAAATAATAATTAAAGAGTCATATATATATATTTTTTTTTATTACAAATTCTTTTCTTTAAAATAAAAATGTAACATTTGAAAATCCAAGAATAATAAACATAGATGTGTTGGATAACTACATAACGTATATATATCCAACAAATTGTATATATTTATTTATCTTTGCAACAACTAAGCGAAAAATGCAATGTAAGTAACATTTGTGGGTGGAAACTTACAATATCTATTTGAACCCTTGAAGCATCAGTGAGACAGCCATGACAGTCACAATAACAATAACAACAGCAGCCAAACTAGTAGTTCTAACTTGTGATAGTAAATAATTGTGAAGTTATAAAATGAAGTTCTATAAGAAAGATCATATATCCTGATCGGCATGACATAACATAACTCTAGCATGGTGCGGTGTGCGTATATACAAAGTAATCCTGGATAAAACAGAGCCGACCGACGGAAGACCAAAAACTATATATATATATATATATATATATATATATATATATATATATATATATATATATATATATATATATATATATATATATATATATATATATATATATATATATATATATATATATATATATATATATATATATATATATATATACATATATATAAATATGATTAGCCTACGGATACAAAATAAAATGTTCATACAAAATATATGTATACGTTTATTAACTATCTGATAAATAGTAATATGGTTTACCCTGAAAATGGAAATTTGAAAAGTTGTAACATTACTGCCTAGACATTTTTAAGTTAAGTTATGCTAGATATTTTCAATTTTTGATCTTTATTTTTTACATAACATATTGTTAAATAAAATTAGAACTTTGAATTTTCAAGATTTTTATACAGCCTGTATATTTTCAGGAAATGCAAATAACAGCAAATTTTTAACGGATTAAACTTTTCATCTAAATTTACATCATATATTCTACCTTTCTTTTAGCCACATTTTTTTATAAATTGTCAAACTTTATTAAAATTTTTAATTTTCAGGAAAATTTGAACGTCCATACAGTCTCATGGAATTAAAATGACTTTTAGTTTACCGGATTATGAATGCTGGTAAGATGAGAAAAATTTTTATGTTTTATGCTAGATATTTTCACTTTCTTCACTTTATCTTTTACATATATTGTTGAATAGAAAAAAATTAGAATTTTCAATGATTTTTAACAGGATATAAAATGTTAGGGAGTAATAATAACAGAAAAATTTTCACGTATTATGAAAGCTGGTAAAATAAAATTTTCATCTAATTGAATATAAGATATTTTCATTTCTTTATCCTAATTTTTTGCATGGTTATATAACATAAGAAATTTTAGTTTTTCAAGGAATTTTAAAAGACTATAAAACCTTAAGAACTTAAAATAAGAACACTTTATTAGCGTATTATCTAAGTTGAGAAGATAATCAAACTGTCCATATTTAATGTTTGTATCCCTTTTACTTCATTTTTTACACCAAAAAGTGATTTTCGAACTTTTCGGCTTTTAATTTCGTATTTTCGAATAGAATATAATGACCTAGAAATATAAAATTAACCACAAGATAGGTAGACTTTATGAGAAATACATAAATAAAATTATAATTCCAAGCTTTTTACGAGAAAAAATTAAGAAAAAAAGATTCCATTCTATAAATAAAATGCTTTAAAATTCCTTCAGAATAAAGCATTTTAAGAAAGCTTCTAAACACTATTTATAGCATTTCGATAACATAGATAGAAAAATATAAAACTATGAATAAATGTGGCTATGAAAAATGTTTTTTTTTTTCATTTGTTGAGGATGCCACCTGGTTATTACGTTCCGAATATTAAAAAGAAGGTCATTTCTTTGCTAAAACCGAAAAGCTCTACATTTTCACCTATTTTCATCAAAATCAGAGATGTTTTAGCGCCCCATATGATTTGGAATGGAATAATCCATAGTTCAAAAGTTGAATTATGATTCCATTGAACACAATGCACCGATTTTGCTCATAAACGAACATATCAAAGTTTCAGTTTGCTGAGTCTTGAGTTGATGGACACACGGATAAACAAAAATGAACAAATTAGGGGATTCTATGAACACCTATTCCAAAATTTTGTTTGTGCGATCAATATTTGCTAACGTAACAAACTATATACTTAAACTAATCTGACATATTTGATATGTGTGAGTAAAAACCATTTCACTATAATTTAGTGAATAGATTAATTTTAGACAGTAAGTTGTGTACCTGAATTCTACAGATGACGACATCAAAGCAACCAACGCTGCTGTATCATTTCAGGATGATATAAAAAAATAAAATACGCATGATTTACTGTTTATTTGTATGTAACAGACAGAGGATTCGACCCGACCCGCCCCCTTCATTTTACTTATATTTTATATTATATTTATATATATACACAATTTATTTATAATATATGTACACACATACATACATACATTACAAAATGATACAAGTCATGTAAAATTTATTACTCGTGCAAATTGTTTGTTGGCCACATCATACAACACAATTCTATGATAATTACAATTTTTTTGAGGTTTTATATCAGTATAATGATCCTGTTCACAAAATATTATTTTTTAATTTTGGTAAATTTATGTGTTAAAATACAAAAAAAAAAAAAAAAACAATATGTGCAAAAATATTTTTGAAACAGCCATAAATTTATATATACAAAAATCTTATGTTCATTCGTTTGTAATGGCAAAACTTGAGAACGGAACAATGAGACTTTTTCTTAGAGGGCATTGTGATAGTTTTAGGATAAACTACATAGCAAGAAACTTTTTCATAGTTTTTCCTTATTTCCTGGGAAGTTTTATACAGCAAGAACATTTTATTAAGTTTAAACTAATTTACCAGGAAATTCTGAAGAACTAAATCCTTGTATGAACTCAGTACTCACAATTAGACCTAATAGATATGCATAATTTATTTATTCATATTATTTTTATACGAGTCATATATATAATATATATATATATATATATATATATATATATATATATATATATATATATATATATATATATATATATATATATATATATATATATATATATATATATATATATATATATATATATATATATATATATATAATATGTCAGAATATATTAATTTTTTTAATATATAGTTGGTATCAGAATGCTCTGCACAACTCAGAGTTTCAGAGTAACGAGTCGTTATCAGAATGGGCTACCTGCTAAATTATGTGTTTTGGACTAATTTTCTATTCTATTGTTAAAAATTGTCTCCATTTTAATATAAATTGTATTTTTGCGCACAAATAACTCAAAAAATAGTTATCCAAATGTTATGAAATGCATAATCCTGACATGAAAACGGAGGCATGACGAAGAATTTTTCGAGAAAATATATTTTCATACATAAAATAAAATTTTGATTTTTACTTAGAATCCTATATATGGGAAAAAGACTTTAACTCGCCATCCATTTTCAGGTCAAGTTTGTTAGATTTTGAGTTATTTTCTCTGATATTGAAAATAATATAAATAAATAAATATAAACCTGGATAATTGAGAGTTCAAGGCAGCACAATCTCATTCTCGTAATAGAGGTTTCTCACTAACCCGAGTTTCTCGCTAATGCAGGTACATGGGTGGCGTTTGTCCCTTATAGAGGTACGCAGCAATAACAAATCACAGCAAGTACGAATGTAGTAAATATGTAATATGATAAAATTATGTTCATAAAATGTGCATAAATAAACGTTATTTAGTTCCACGAAATAGAATAGGTACAATATTGACGAGAAAACAATACAAAAACAATGGTAGGAAGTTCCACGAAAGTTAAGAATGAGTCGTAGTTATAGTTCCTCCTAAATAATATAAATAAATAAAGCTCGACTATCGCTTATAGAGGTATAGATAAGTAGCAGTCTCACTTACGGAGGTACATGAGGGAAAAACGACTCTTTCTTACAGAGGTAAGCTTAAGTTATTTAGTGAAACAGCAAGTAGATTAGTTACTTGGCATCTGTGGACGGCAACATTTTAGTACAAATTAATTTTGTGTGTGCAAGTAGTACCTCCACCACTCTTGTATCACAAACAAGTGAAGAATCTTTTTGACATTTAAATGTTGTTTCAGTCATAGTCATATAATATAAACAATTTTGTGATATGAAATTATATCACATGCCTGTAACTGTTTACATACTTTTAATAAATTAATTGTTACTTGACTAAATTATAAAATTATAAGTGTGAACGATCAAGTGTTTAATACTTAACTACGTGTTACTTGAAATTACTTTATCAATGTGAACAAGGCTTTACATTTTACTTTAAAGTTCCTTATTGAGGATAATTAAAATATATGGAAAATTTCAAATTGAATTGCATTGCACATTAAAATGTAGTCACCTTTAAGCGAAACATCGATGATTAGAATATTCATATAATTTTTAAAAATAATATCTTTATATAAGTAAAATAGATTTAAATAAAATTTTGAAGTCATAATCACATGAATGGCTGCCTGCCTACAGCTCAGCTTAAAACACAACATAGAAAAACTAACGTTATAATCATCTTGTACATAAAATTCATATAAAACTATTACATAAATATTTATCGTATATAAAATAAAATATTTTAAATAAATAAATTTACGTTTATTTTTAATAATTTTGAATTTTACTAAATAAAATGTGTTATTTTATTTCTATATAAATTCTTTGAACAATATTTTTTTGTTTTTATAATATTATTATATTATTGAATTCATGTTTTCCTAAATATAATCCCCTTTTTTTCAGGTGTTCATTTTGGTTTTTTTAATATTGAGAAATGTAATTAATGTTGTTGTTATATATTACACTAGCTGGAACTCGGCGCTTCGCCTCCGTAGAAGTGTAAATACATATCAGATTTTAAAATATTTCGATTCAATTTCGCTTTTGTTGCTTTTCTCTCAAACCCATGCACAGGATAGAAATAGGAGAGAAGGCCATCCGGCCATAATTCGGCATTCGATCTACGTATTCACTTCGTGTTCAAGGTAACAAAGGAAGTCCTTTAGCCCAAAGAGCTTGCTTCGCTCGTCAGGCGAGAAGAACCCTTATATTTATTTTGATATTGTTTAAAAATACTAAAATGCTGATTAAAAATTTGGGGTTGAGCTAGAATAGTGAAAATTTAGGGTTGTATATATTTTTTAATGCCACATAACAAAAAAATAAAAACAAAAAAATTTGATGAAAAATTAAAAAAATAATAATTGGGGTGGGTCACCCTTAACATTTACTTGTATAGATGCTGGCCGATTCTCAGACCTACCTAATATGCACACAAAATTTCATGAATATCTGTGACACGAGAATTTTATATATTAGATAGTAATAGAGTACAGTGAGGACATATTAGACAGTACTGTTTACTTATGCTTATGCTAAGTATATCTAATGCATTAATATTTATGTTAGTTTGATTTCAGTGTAATTTTAAATGATTTGAATATTCTGAAATTTTGTATTCTGAAATTCAAGAAAGACAATAATAATATTTATATATAAATATATATATATAATATTTAGTATTTTGTTGCTTTTTCTTTGCACGATAACACAGACTACTAACAGAGGAAAAGGAATATTTGGCATCTAGAAAAGACTTGTCAGCCTCCGGCTTTGATTCAGCTTTTTTTTTTGTCTAAGGAAAGCCTCTAGCTCAAAAAGCACGATTCGAAAAGCAAGATAACCCCAACCTTAGCATTGTTTTCTCAGGCCTACGTCCTGACCTCGGCGTCCGACCTTAATGCTTGCTTTGCTCACTACGGAAGAAAGGATGGCCTTTAGAAAGAAGAAAGGAAGAGTGCTTCTTTTTAGTATAAGAAGCACCCTTACCTTTGTTGTTGGTCTGAGAGTTTTGTTAGAGTTATTAGAAATGCATGGAACTATATAATCCTAATGAACCCAGTCACTATAAATACAACTTCTTCTCGGAGATTGTTTCCATCCTTGTTAAATCCAAAATTTTCTACATTTAATATCTACAAATCCGAATAACATCACTTAAATTTATTTCATTTTCCAAACACGATCTACAAGATGGACCCTTCTACATGTGACATCATCAAAATATGCAATATTTATGACATCAGATATGGATGCCATCCAGGATTTTATACTTTCGAAACACACATATTATCAACGTGTGGCGTAAAAAAGATAGACGTTAGATTTTTGATTTGATGTAACTTTTTAATGCTAACGGGAAAAAAAATTGTTTTGTTATAAAACAATCATGATGTTACTAATTAATAAAAAAAATTATTTTGCAAAAATCTAATTGACAGTGTCCAGTTATTTTAAATGTACCCTGGTCAGTTATAACCAAGAATATTTTTATGGTATACCACCCTAAAAATGCATAGTTACCTACAAGTAAAATATTTATTCTGTATATTTTGGATAAGGTTTGTTCTGATTTTATAACAAATAAGAATAATTTCAAGACAACCAATATAATAATAAAAGTGTTAAAAATGGTGTGAATAACCAGTTACTTAACTGCTTATTATAAGTATAATGATTAAAATAGTTTCCTTAAAAGTATATATTAATAATAACCGATACCTACCTATAATATTATATATTTATATTGTGTTGTGTTTTAAAACCAAATTGAATTACCTACCTATCGATACAAAACTATATTTAGTAGTTAAGCTATAATATTATTTTTTCTCTACATATCTAACTGAATATCACACTATTTTTATTTGATATAAAAATTTAGGTCATTATATAAGATATTAAAATATTTAATTGTAGAATTTTTTAAACATGTTATCAATAATTTGTTTAATTTATTTTAAATATACAATTTGAAGTCTATAAATTCTTCGTATTATATTATTATAAGAAACACAGTATCAGAATTCATCACTGATCGATCATCTAGTAACTTTTAAAGTGAGCAACTGTAAAAATTCGTGTTTAAAAATATATTAAAAAGTTAATATTAAATAAATACTTCTACAAATAATTTCTTTGTGGCTAATTGCCATTTGAAGTTGATGTACACGAATCTATGTTTTCGGAATCCGATATTTAGTTTCTGAGAAATATGAAGACGAATACGTATAGCTAAAAAACTGCTGAATGAATATTTTAAATATTTTTTTTAAACATCATTTTAATGAAGTGTTCTGGATGGCTCCATTTTACAAACATCTCACAATAAACTACGTTCAGAAAGTTCAGCATTCACGCCAGTGTCACTTAAAAGCATGAACATAAAATTGTGTAATTAAATTTTGATTAAATAAATTATTCAGAAAGATTGGTCTTAAGGTAAAGTCAGAACTTCTGCTAAAGAAAATTTCATGTTAAGGAAAACTAAAAATGCATGTTTTTTATATTTCCAAATTTCATTTCAATCAATTCTGTCGTCAATCAAAGACACATTTAAGTAAATATAACTATTCGATAATGAGGCTACTGAAACTATTATTTAGGAAAATCGATATTTACGAAAAACCAAAAATTAAAATTTTTCCAATTTTTAAATGCAGTAAATACATTTTTTCAATTCAATTCCAAATTGCAACTGATTCGGTGAAGGTTTGCAGATTCATAACTATTTAAGTAAACATATTTGTACACCCGTGTCTATAATTCCATCAAATTCCATTTAAATATGCTGAAATAAAGGGGTTTTTAAAGTATTCACTAAAATGAATCACTAGCAAACAAGTGTCAAGCTAGCAATGACAACTTGAAAAAAACAGAAAAAAGGATTCATGATCAAGAATTTGCATCTGGTCAAAATAAGGTGTTCTTAGATGTTGCAAAATTAAATTAGGTCCTAAAAATTTTAATTAACAAATTGAGTAATTAACATGCACTATTGCCACATGTTGCCATAGCAATTTTGAAATAAAAACTATATTAATATAATGTACTAAAATAAGGAGTGCTTTCAATAAATCAATTGAATCAAAATGAGCAAAAGAAATCCGTGCAACATGAATCACTGCTAAAAAAAGTGTCAAACTAATAAAAACAAACCATTTTGAATAAATTGATTAATTGAAATGCACACTATAGAATCACGTAAGAAGCCCCTGTTAATTCCATTATATTATAATATAAAAGTTGTTAAGATATCACGGCAATAGTGCATCAATGAATCCAATTTCTTAACTAAAAATTGGATCACCTAATTGTCTTTTGAAACACCTAAAATGCACCTAATTTAAGGAAGTACGAGCGCCAGGCGGTGTGGGGATAGGTTTCGACTCTAGCGCGGTAAGGGGAACGCAGTAACCATATGATTTTTTTCAATATATAGATATACATTTAACATTGGCTAGTGGCGGCATTTATTTTTCTTTTAATTAATAGACTTTAAATAGTCGGGCAAGTGTAAATGTTTTTGAATTAAACTTATCACTAATATATTTACTTTCATCCATAAGTTTTTTAAAAATATTCACCGACAGTTTTACGAGAAAAATACAGAAATGTATCAATGTTTGAAGGTTACCCCATAAGACCAATGTTAAATTCCTCAACTTTAAAGTTAATTATTTATTTAAATGATCGGGCAATCTCCTTCAAATTTTTGGAATTTGTTTAGACATATTTAAACTTTGTATTAAAAAAAAATCACGCCTTTTATCAAAAGTTGGCTTGGTGCTCGTACTTCCTTAAAGCATATTTAAATTCAATTTAAATATGCTTATTAGATGAAATTATTGGCATTGGTTTGAAGGTGTATAAAATTGTTATCATTTCATAGCCAATAATTTTTGATAAATATTTTTCTGATCTTTTGCAGTTGCTTGGTTTAAATTTGTATATTGCTCTTGTAATTTTAAAGTCTTATCACATATTATTTACATTAAATTGACTCAGTCAAAAATACAGAATATTGTATCAGTCAAAGATATTTTAAAATGGAATCACTCCATGTATTACGACAACTAATTCATACTGTTGTACAAAAATACATCAATGTTAAATATTAAAATAATTAAACAAAGGTTATGTATACAAATAAAAGTCACGAGAAAATACAAATAATATTGATGTGTATTTTATTTATTACAGAAATTAATTCTTCAAGCCAAAACTAACAAACTTTATAGCAAACAAAATTCAATGGTGAATTTCAAATAAATTAACTATTTTTAATATAAGAATAACACTTTACTTGTTTTGTTTAAATGTAATATTACACGCCTTTATAACCTTGTTGGCCTAAATACTATAAGTGACATAAACAAGGATTCCGTAGCAACGTGTACAACATTTTTATATTTTTTTTATCTGTATGTATTAATCAATGTATTGACATCTTTTAAATAAATTTTTAGTCATTTGCAGAATTCTGAAGGACCACGAAGATTATTCAGGTTGGTGTAACGATATTTGCTCTATACAAATTCTGATAAGTTAGAAATTCCTTTTTTCGGTGACCTTATATTTTTAAATGAGCTCAGATTATACTACGAAAATTATTCAATAACAAATGCACAAATGTTGCCCGATAAGTGAGTAAAGGGTCCGTTTTCTGACGAAAAATTATTAAAATAACAATGATCACGATGATGGATAACAGACAATTATGTTTGCCTTGATTCGGAAGAACTATTACTTCCTTTCTTTTAAGTTAAATACTTCTTTAGGAGCGTTATGAAAAAATGATAAAAGTGAAATTTTAATATGCGCGCGCATCACCGTCACAAAAAATTCACAGGTTGAAGTTGTTGACATGATTTATGTTACACTTAATGAGAGAATATATATATATATATATATATATATATATATATATATATATATATATATATATATATATATATATATATATATATATATATATATATATATATATATTTATTTATTATACTTTTTTGGCATTATTAAAAAAACAATATTTAATTGCATGCAAATAATTAATTACAATAAAATAATAAAAAGACTGGAGACGGATAGTCAACAAAGTCAATAAAGCTCAGTTTAAATTTGAAAAATTAAGTAATTTTTTAATGCCAAAAAAGTATAACTTCTGACGCGCGAACATAGGTACACGCAACCATTTTGATTTAATGGTCATTGAATGTTCTCCTAAAATCATACTTAAAAGAAAATAGCACACTTCATAAGATCAAATTTACCGAAAGGAAAAAATTTGTTTCACTGATTCATAATTAACTCATACAAATTATAGATCTGCTTTCCTTAAAAGGGCAATGCATCAGGCAGTATAGAAACAAAACCTCCGTAGCGGTATATCAGTTGCTGAAAGTTCGTGAATAAACAAAATCAAATCATTGAATCCAATGGATTCACGAACCAACTTTTTAATCAACAGAAATAGATGGAAAATTTTAGGACACAAAATTTGTGATTTCTTAAAACAAAAATTTTTTTGTTTGAAATATTTTTCCAGAAAAGTTTGGATTTGTCACAGTTTTAGCTCAAATTTAACTTAACATTATATAACATTACTTATTCTTATAATTTATGTATTTATAACTATAAACATTATATATTTATAGTATTTTATGAATACGAATAATTATAAATAGTTGATACAGAATCATATTTCGAGTATCTAAATAATTAAAACTGTTAGTTGTTATTCTCACTTGTTTTATTCATCCTACTTTTTAATTTGCTAAATTAAAATTATTTTATATAAATTGTAAATTACTTTGATCATATTTAATTTCTTAAGCTTTACAGTTTCTGACTGCAACGCTATCTATTGTTTAGCAGAACTTTTTGTGTTTTTAAGTACTATTTTTTTAAATTAAGTCAACCCTTCTTATAATATACATTCTTCGTTATTATTACATTGAATATTACTACACACCTTATCGTTCTGTTATTTCATTACATTACAAATACGTTATAAAAATAAAATGCCATTATTATCAATATTTAATTGAAGCTAGTTAGAGTAAAGGTTCTTTGAAACTCTTCTAAGGCATATTTACGTTCATTTTATGATGATTTTATTGAATTGAATAATAGTTGAATAATAATATGTGTAGGAAGAATACATTCTACGGTCTGTCTATTAGCATGCTAATTTGCAAAAGATATTCAAAAAAAAAAATATCTAATAAATATTTTACACAAGCAAATTGATTATAATTTATACACATCGTCTATTACAACGTGTACTGAATATCCGTATCTGTATCCGCAAACATCCGAGGTAAAAAACGATCTGTATCCGTGTCCGTATACTTTTCTTTTTTTGTCCGGTTTTAAACAGATCTTTATATTTAAATTTATAAGTATATATAGCAATAAAATACTGTTAAATTCTATTGAAATATTTTTTATTATTGTAAATTGCATACCTATTTGGTAAAAATTTAATATTTCAACGCTTATTGTAGTGAGCTACTTGGTAGCTGATAGCTCACTGCCTTATCATAAGATACTTATTTCAAAGACACGAACACCGACTGATAGAGTAAAAAAATTTAATCCGTATCCGTAATCGAGGATTTTGACAATAATAATCAGTATTCATATCTGTATCCGTGGATCTTCATATTTAACGATCCGACACATCCCTACATACATATCATCGCTGTGCTGGTAAAATGGCCTTAACCAGTGTACTAACGGATAGGCGTCACAAAAACAAAATATATTATATATCTGATTTATTGATTGATAGTTAATTTGTTATTTTGAATTTTATTGCTTGCCGTCGATTCAATTAATAAGCTGAGACTGGCCTCAATGCCAGCTGGATATCCTATGGAAATTCATCTATAGAACTCGTTTCGTTTATGCAAGGCCTTCG
Organism: Chrysopa pallens; assembly: GCA_020423425.1. NCBI lineage: Eukaryota > Metazoa > Arthropoda > Insecta > Neuroptera > Chrysopidae > Chrysopa > Chrysopa pallens. The sequence goes on along the minus strand of CM035594.1, from coordinate 4,996,573 downwards.
GTCTTAGAGCTCCTGGAAGATGTGGCATATCCTAAACAAGGTGTAAAACGGTTAAAACTGAAATCAAGCAAAAGGGGAAATTTGGAACGGGTAAATAAACCTGGCACAAAAAAGTATCCACTGGAATTTAACTATAGAAGATATATTTCTCCCAAGAAGACAGAGATAAATAGATAGATAAGTACATTACTTCCAGATGAAATTCGAAAAATCCGAAAATACGAAATTGAATGGTCGAGGGTTCGGGAAATTATGTTTTGTTAATGACTAGTGATGGCTTTTATAGTTTTATTCTTCAGGGAGAACTATCGGCTTTAGTATTATAATAAGATACCAATCCAGTTAAACTTTTAAAAATCTACAGAGAACTGAAAAAAATGTATTTTTACCATTGATCCTTATGGGAAATCACAGATTTTAATTTATTAATGGTGAAAATATTCTTTTTTTCAGCTGTCTGTAGACCTTTTAACATGTAATTGGTTTATTATAATATTATAATAATGTCCAAATACACCAATTTTCTTTAAATTTTGCATATAGTTTTCAAAATCATATTTGAATAGCAAACAGAATTATAGTAGAAAAAAATTATCAGTATGACTATTTTGTTTTAATGCCAAAATAAGGCCTCTATAAATAAATAATTTATAATTTCTGAACATACTATCGCTGAAAAACTAAATCTTCTAACTTAAAAATTATTTTCTACTTTTTAGTTCGTTGTCTCTTAGTTATTAAAGCGTTTTATTTTAGTTTTTTTATATGTTAACTTGTAAACAGTGATGTTTTTTGGTTTATTTTTAAATACTTCTGTATTAATAATAATTTATGTACTAACTTGTATTTAATAAGATTATAAATTTAAAACATTTTTTTAAGTAGGTATTAAAATATGTACAAGTGAGAAGAGATTTTTGCAAAGAAATAAAATGATATCATTAAATCTCCTTTTAAAGTAGGTTTGTTGTATTCAGTATTCAGTATATGCATGCATGGATATACTTACTTATATATTCGACAATTTATTTCAAACAGATGTACTTTTCATTCTTAAAAATACATATTTATGTATTCCTGATACGAGTATATCAAGAAGCCTTTAGCAAAAGATTTGTGCATACTGGGTGTAAAAAAAATTCCTCAGCAGCAGAGATAAATAAAATCATATTTCCCTATAATTAAATGTGACGTCTTAGTAGAAGACACTCACAACCGCCCTACTGAATTCGTAAGTACTTTGGGGATGTGCAAATCCTTATACGGAGTTAGATGGCCGCAAAATAATTTTTTTTGTGAAAATGTATTTTATTTAACAAAAACCAAAAGTAGTGGTACATTTAGTGGTAACATCTAAGTTTATAATGACACTAATGATTTGTGGATATCTTCAGACGATCTCCTGAAGCTCTTCCAGAAAAAGTGACCAAAATTTCTCCAGTATAATCGAATTTTTTACCAAAATTTCCACGTAAAACAAAAAAAAAATAATTATCTGAAATATTATTCCTTCGATTAATACCTAAAGAAAATATTTGAAAAAGGCTTGTGTTAAAATTTCAAACCAATCATTTGAGATTCAACGACTGATTCAATCTGGATGCTGAAAATAAAAGATTACAATGTTTAGATTTCAAATAAGTGTGATTAAAAGGATATATGGTACAATTTATGGGAACAATAATGAAGAATTAGGATTACTACAGAAATTGAATGAAATCAACTTAATTCACAATAATCTATTAAGATTCATCAAATCCCAACGACTTATTGGTTCGGTCTCGTTACTCGTATGTAGGACCTACGAATGAAAAAAAAAAGATCATATAAGCCAAAATCTCCGAACGTTCTCTAAGTAAATGTTTCATTAAAAAAGAAAACGATAAAGATTCAAATCGATTCATCCAAACGAGAAATTGAGATTTATGCAAAAATATGATATCTATTTTTCTATGTAAGAAAACAGATTCACACAACGAATTTCCGTACCCATTATGGGCTGTGTATTCTTATTATTTTCAGAAAATTTATTTAAAAACTATGAATAAACAAATGAATATATCAATTAACAGAGTTAATTGTATATATACTTGATACTTGGTTGAGTTCCAATGTTTGAACTAATTTTAATCATTAGCATTCATCATATACTCTAAATACCAAGTCTATACAGTTATAAATACATATATAATAATAATAAGTATTGTAATTAGCTTAATTTGAGCGGAAATTGGGGCAAATACAAATATTTCACACACAAAATTTTTGAATCAAAAGTTGTTCCCTACAAGAAACAAAAATTTTTTTAATTTGAATCGAATGAACCGATTTTGTTCATTAACGATTTTAAACTCACTTTTTGGGACTCACGTCACCAAAATTTCAACTTGTTATCAGTTTTCGTTTTATAGTTCTCTTGATGTTTATTTAATATAAAGTCGAAAAAGTATACAAAATAAAATGGTTTCATGGGTATGATAACAAAATTAAATTTGAAAATATGATACAAAATAGAAATAAAATTATGATGGAAGCCAAGAAAAAATTACACTTTTACCACTATTTAAATAAAATCACTTGCTTTCAGTAAAGAATCGAGTAAAAGATTTACCCAAAACTTTATAGCGAATTGTGAAAATGAATACAAAATTTTTTTTAATGTTTATAAAGTTCTTATTAATAAAGAAATGGATGTTTGAAATTTATAAATTTCGATTAGTTGGCAAAATTATGTATTCGTCATAAACTTGTAGTATTCAATTGTTTTATATACGCATAATTAATTTTCCCTTTTGTGGATGACATTTCGTATTAAATGGGCATTATTAAAAAAAAAATGTCGTTAACGGTGTTTAGTATCAAACTGTAAAAATACACCAATAATAACCACAATTAAAAAATGTTTTTATATTTTTAATTTTATATAAAAATGTTTTACATAGTCAAAATATATGTAAATGAAATGAAAATTACGCAATTGTAGATGACATATTTATATTTGTAAAAAAGAATAATTTAATCAAATATGAATCATAATTTATTCATTTATAAAAAAAGTCAAGTAATTATTATATTTTTTTTTTAATATATCAATTAAATAATAATTTAAGTATAATATTTTTATATTTTATGAAAAATGGTTTTACACGCTGTTATTCTAAATACAATAACGTAAGTATTTTTAATTGTTTTAATGAGAAAAATATTTTTTTGTAAATTTGGCATAAACTTTATTAAAAGTTAATAAAGGAGGAGCTTACTGGACAATTGCATGACTGGCACAGAACTCGTAGAAGTGAGTAAAATATACAAGCTTGACAATCAAAAATATATTATTTCTTTTTAAATTCACAGAAATAGATAACAACTCATGTTTAAAAAATAACAATATTATATTTCTAGATTATTCATATAACAAATGTATTAAATTGTTTTAATATACGTTGCTGTTAAATTTACTATAAAGTCAAATCAAAAAAATTACACAGAGAATAATGTTAATAATCATATTGAAATCAAATATTTGAAAGCAAGTTTAATATTAATTAGCGCTCACATAAAATAAAATGTTTGTTTGTATTCTATACATAAAAATGAAAATATAATAAACATTTGTAAATAAAATTATTTGCTTAATTATAAAATAACATAAAAACAAATAAATTTGAAAATAATATCCGTATAAAATAATAATTTTTACAATATTTACAATATTCATTTTATTTATAGTTTAATGTAAAACGGCGTTGGAATATTGAAAATTATCCTTCTACTCAATACTAAAGTTGGTATTTTTAGGTACACGTTGACGCACAGTAACTTCGGCATTTGAAGGTCTTTTTTTGTAAAACATATTAGTTAAATGAGCACAAAAATATGTATCTGTCGCATAGTTGTGCTATGATGTAAGCATAGTAAATACAATTTAAATATTTGGCTAATCACAAGTTCTTGTAAATATTTTCCAATTAAAGTTGTTTGTATTTTCAAGAGGATTAATTTTTTGGATTCGAATGTTTTTTTGTATTTTCCACATTTGGAGAAATGAATCTGCTCGACAAACTTCTTTGATACTTATTTCCTAGTGTTGCCTATTGTAGTCGTTTGACTATTTGAAACAAAATTCAATCTATGTTGCATGCGGAATTTTATTGCCCACATCACATGCGATTTTTCGTACATGAGTGAGAGGAGATATATGCCGATGGTCAAGAAATTCAGTATAATTTTTACTATAAGGTAATAAATGATGATGATACTTACTTCAAAAAATCTCACCTATGATTAAAAAAATGTAAAATCAACTTTCGGGAAGCGTGAGATTATAAGTGACATTGGCATATTTGGCTACGCTTGATAGTTATCCATCGCTCATGTACCTGTTTCGATAAATGTTAACCAAGTATTTTCAAATATCCGAACGAATTATGAGGTAGAAATTAACCATTTTTTTCAGTTCCTTTTTTTATTCTTATTACTTTCTATTCGTTGATTTTATTACTCCATAATACGGGAGAATTTATGAAAATCGTCCATAACACACGAATTTTATCGTTTGTCCGCTCCATGTCGCACCGATCCTTGGACTGTTGGATAGACGACGATACTGTTCAATACGTTGAATCATGCCTTGAAATAATGCAATCAACTGGCAACAACGGTTAAGTATGCAACAAGGAGGCATATTATTGTGACTTTGTGTGGCTACTTCTATGGAAAGACAGTGTGTAGCATGCGTCAATGCCGTGACGCATTGAACATGTAACATTGTTGCCTAAAAGTTGGCCCAGAGGAATTTCGCCTTAAGAATTTCTAATTAATGTGTAATATATTTACCTCGGGATAAATCTAAACAAAAATTTTAATCTTTTGCGTTTTTGTTAAGGAGAGACTTTAGACACCATCACGTAGCAGTTGAAAATACACAGATGCAAAAATACGAACATTGTCGAACATAACCATTATGGGAAGATTAAATGTATTTATATCGTGCTGAAATTTTCTGTTCCGTGAGCAAACTAGATAATGCTTTGGTAATTGAATGGAGAAGGATTAAAATTTGACACACAGATACTTTACATGACTTAGGCATCAACTTAGAAACAGTTTTTGAAAATTCAACCCGTACAGGAATTCCAAATTTGTACGGCGAAATAAATAGAAGAAATTTGTATCAATTCGTAAATTCGCAGAATTACTCTTGTGAAAAATATAAAAAAACACGAGTGTCTTACTCTTTCAAAAGTAACCACTTCAGAGGATGATAAGGGATAGACTTACTACGTTTTTCACGTAAATGTTATCAAGGATAGCTTTAACTCAAATTTTCGGAAAAATTGTTTCTCATACGGGCAATTCTATATTCCAAACGCGTAATCTCGTTCAGAATCTTGGTGATATTGAAATCAACTAATAGATTAATGAAGAATATTGCTTCCATAAGTTTGACAATATTTTTAAACGATAAACTTAAATCCAATACTTGAATTAAAATCGTATTTGAGCGAAGCGGCAGGCAAATCGCGAACAATGTCGTAGACAAAAGCTAGTACTAGCATATGAAAGATATAAAACTTGAATAATTAAATATATAAAATCTTCATTTCTCACACTATATTATCGAAGATAAAAATTTGTATATTGAGATTCACAATGTTTTTTTATTAATCGAATGATGATTATTCGATAGCAGAATCCAATCTGAAACTGAACAAAATATTTCTTTGTATATTTATTCAAATACACAGATAGGTAACATCATAACATAAGAAAATCAAATATGTACAATAAACAACAAACAAACACAAAGAATTATTTAGAGATCCTTTTCTAACATTCATAAATTTGTGAGATTTGTGTTCAAGTAAGCCTTCCTTTTGATATAACGGTGTATTCAATTTTTATTATATTTATATATATAGGTATGTATATTAAGTATATATATATATATATATATATATATATATATATATATATATATATATATATATATATATATATATATATATATATATATATATATATATATATATCTATATATATATATATCTATATATCTATATATATAGGTATGTATATTAAGTATATATATATATGCATCTCTCTTACTCTCAGTCTGTATGTTTATAATACATGTAATATAATGTTAAGTTTATTGTTTGTGAATGGAGTTAATGTTACAAACCAGCATTTTTATATTGCAATCTCTTGTATGCAAATAGTAGAAGTGCCGGGTATCAGAAGACTTATGGATCAAATATATTTAGTGTAAGCGTAAAATTACTATAGACCTAATGGGCTACTCCCTTTAAATTGTTAAAGTTTGTCCGCATGCACATTACTACTGCAGGTTAGTTCTTCCGATAGATTTATTAATATGTACAAGATACATGAACCAAATTTAGAAATCAAGAGAAATGTATCGACGAGGGCTATAAGCGTTGACTGGCTTTATTTGCTCTATCTACCATATGTAGATCTCTATACAAATAAAAATAAAAAAAACTTGACAGTCTGACTGTACTCACAGTTGATGTGTAACATCGGACACCTCAGCTTATTAATAAACAAAATTAAAATTCTATCATATATCATGAAAAATAAACTCTAGTATTATTTGAAATGATTTTTTGTAACGAATAATAATTATTTTTATTATTTGTTTTATTTAATTTTATTTTTAATTTTTATTTCTTTAATTTTATTTAGTTTTTTTTTTTAATTTGTATTTATTTAATTACAAATTTGTTTTTTTTAATAATTTGTATTCATTTTTATTTTTTAAATATTGATTTATTTAATTTTAATTTTCTTTTCTTTTTTTTTTTAATATTTATATTTATCTATAACTTTTTACTCATTTTTGTACCACAATACACTTTTTATGAAATCACTATTATATTAAAACATTCACTGTAACACTTTAACATTGTTACGCTTTTTCGTGCCTTTTTTACGAAATCACTCTCATAGATACCAAGCAGAAATATAATACATCAAAAAATTAAAAAAAAATGATCATAAGGGTCGATTACATGGTAAGCAGGCAAATGGAGCTGGTTGACACTAAACACTTAAATCCCTGGTCGAAACCTTTATTTTTATATAAATTAGGTTTATATTTCTTTCAAAATAATATAGCGTTCAAACATAATCGATTTCAGGGGTGTCAAAATTTTTTATGTATCTAATCCATAGGACTGTTACTAGAATTTGGAAGACAAATTATATATATATGTTTTAAATATCGCAATAATTGAGTATTTCAATGATACTAGCAAGTAGAAAATTTGTATTTGCGTCAAAAATTGTCTGTGTTAAAAATTAGTCTGTAGATTATTGTGTGACACTTTTCTTATACTCTAGGATCCCACTGCAGGAATATTGCGCATATCGGTTTTTTGCTTAAAATCAAATTTTTATGTTTATTTATAATTAGGAGAATATATATTTACCAGGTTGTCTATCAAAATTTGGCCGCCAGTATTTTTAATTAAATTATATTTAATAAGAGTTGCTGGCTGTTAGAAATAATAAATATTTAAGGTAGAGTGAAAGAGAGTTCGCGCGTAATATCATTTGTCAGGCGAGGATAGCGATTGCCGGCTGTGCGACGCTTTTAAACTATTGCGTGTGCGCCGAATGTTCTCAACCACCGAATATTGGAATATTGGAAACGCCTTATAATAAATATAGAAAACAAGTGACCTTTATTTTGTACCAAAAATCAATGAAAATACTGGCAGCCAAATTTTGATAGGCAACCTGGTTCTCCTAATTATAAATAAACATAAAACTTGGTTTTAAACAAAAAAACCGATGAGTGCCACTATTCCTGCAGCGGGATCCCTTCATTTTTTATATGAAAACAATTATAAAAAATCTAACTTCAGTTGTTTTAGACAAAATTTATCATGTATTAAAGTTTAACACTGTGTACTTCTACACCACAGAAATTAGAAGTAATATCTACGTTTCGGGGAAATTATTACTACAGCTAAACGATCTGGCGGATTCCTAATAAGTCACATTGTTCGAAAAAATAATAAGGGGCGTTTTTGGAAATATGCTGCATTTTTTGAATTTCGCCCTGGCAATCGTTTTGTAAAAAAAAAAATGTTTTCCAGATCGATTTGGAACTTTAGAAAATTTTCCAATTTTACGCCATTTCGCCACGATAGTGCATCAAAACTCGATTATTCTTAATTTTTCATTTTTAAGAGGCGAATTTTTAGAATATTTTCTATATCCACAGTTTTTTTATGTATTATATATCAGAAACTGACTGATTAATGAATCTATCATAAGTTATTGTGACAACGTGAAAGGAAATTCTGAGAGATAATAGGAAAGGAAATCCTTATGGCAGAATTTTGAAATAAAAGAAAGAGATTACACTAGAAAATAAAAAAGAGAAACTACGGTTTTTGTATCTTTGAAAATACATTTAAGCCCTTAATGTCGGTTATAATTAAACAATGATAACAAACAATTTTTTGGCAGAGATATTATGTTTAAAGAAAATATTTCTTTATTTATTTCATGATCATTTCTTGTGGGCCATTTAATATACCTAGGTACTGTTTCATAACTTAAATTATAACTATTAAAATAATGAAAGAATATATTTGAGTCGTATTATAACCCTTTAACTATTAATTAAAAATCTATCTTTTATATAAAATCACTTTAAAATAAAATTCATTTAATTTATTTATCTTCAAACAAATAACTAATAAAAATTGTTTTATTTCTATTAAAAATTAATCAAAGTAGGGATCCGAAATAACAAAAATACCATTGACGAATAACAATCAATTAAAACGATCTAAACGACCTACACAAGTCTTTATTATTATAGTCACAGTATCGAAATATACTTTATTTAATATACTGAATTGATAGAAGAAATTCATTAAAACTTTACTCACGAAAAATAAATTATGAAATAGTTTACTTTCTTCAACTTTTCACCTTATAAATATTTTCATGTCAAGTAAGAAATTACAAAATATGCAAATATATGTTTAAATATAGTTCTTACAAGCTTTTTTAATAAATAGAACCTTAACAATAATTTACTTAATAATTTTAAATTAAAAAAATACTTCTATAAAAAATTTCCTAGTGGATCATTAAAATTCGAATTCGGTGGAAATCATAATATTGCAAAAAATAAAGTTAGCAAAAAATAGTAACAAAATTTGCGAAATTGGATTCAATGGATCCATGACGCAAGTGTTGAGCCATAAAAAAATGAAAAAAAAATTAAGAAACAAACAATTTTTGATTTTAATTTTTCTATTTTAAAAGTTAGATTTACAAGCAATGAAAAAAATAGAATAAAAATTGTCTCGTTTTAATCCCTTGAAATAAATTTTTTGATTTCAACTTATATTTGCAGACAACGTTTTTTGAAAATATTTCGAAAATACAGTGCAGTTTATATTCATTCAAATTCCAAGACGCAGATCTGTATACTCTTAATCTCTAAATTGGATCAAGGTTTATAAAATCATAAAAAATAATAATTTAAAAATTTGGGAGAGACATTAGTTCGAAAAACACCAATTATCAATAGAACACACTAAAGCCGAAAAATGGTTGTCATATAATTATATATCGAAATTTTTTATGCAGAACTGAACCATCTATGAAATCATAAAAGAAAGTTGAAACTCAATATCATCAAAATTCCAGCTCAATCACAACTAAGCATTACATTAATTTTATAACAGATATAATTATATAACATGTATTGTAAATAATGTAAAAATAGTTATAATACACTATCTCTGATATGTAACTTTTTTGTAAGGAAGGTTTTTTCGGGACTTTATAGTCTGCATCCATTATAGTTATTTGAGATTAAAATCGCGATATGTGATTTCACATTTAACAAGCTTTATTTTAATAAGAAAAACTTTCTCTTGTAATGTTTTAAAATAAAAAAAATATTAAAACAAAAAATGTAGTGTCAAACAGTTTGTTATATTCTATTGGAATATAATAACAAATTAAGAAAAAGACTTTTAATTAAAACACAAAATAATAATAATAAAAAAATTCAATCTAATTGATGTCTAATTTTTTATTCACTGTGATAATATCAAAATAGTTTTTAATTTCATCGTAAGAGGTATAAAAAATCACGGGTCTTTCAACAAACGGCCAGAGAGTTTACACAGTTAGGTAAATTAAAGGTCATTGTCTCACACGAATTATATTGAAATCATCTTATTATTAAAACCAAGTTGTTGTTATTGATTCCGCTTTCATCAAATTTTATTAAAAAAATACAAATGATATTATGATATCCAATTTATATCAGAGTAGATAATTTTTGAAAACAAAAAAAATTATAGTAGGATGAAACCAATTAGAAATGCAAGATAATATGATAAAAATGAAAGGAAAAATAAATTACGGGTGATCTGAGTTCGGGAAGTAGGAGGGGGTGAGTTTTTAAGGGTAAAATTCAGTTTATCGGAATTTCCGGCAAAACTACAAGTCCTATGGAAAAAAGTTAAATAGTAAAGTTGTAGGTAAGAAAAAGATCTACAACATTTGTATTAACACTTTTTGTAAATAACCTCCAAATTTATGTGAAAAATTGAAATAACCAAGTTTTTGGTTTTTTATTTTTTTTCTCCGAAATTTGGTGAAAACTTACCTTTTTATGTCCCAAATACACTATAATTTTTTTTTATTTAAAATATTTATTTTTTCATCTTATTTTGAATAAATATCGAAAAAGCACCCTAATTTTCAATCGAACAATTTTAAGTTTATGTGAAAAAAGTGTTAATACAAAAGTTGTAGATGTCTTTATTACCTACAATTTTCTCATTTAACTTTTTTCCATACGACTTTTAGTTTGGCCGGAAATCGAGATAAATCGTGTTTTATCCTTAAAAACTCACCCTCTCCTACTTCCCGACCTCAGATCGCCCGTAATTTATTTTTCCTTTCATTTTTATCATATTATCTTGCATTTCTAATTGGTTTCTTTCTACTGTAATTTTCTTCCACTTTTTATCATTTTTTAAGGCTTCTACTCTGGTCTAATTGTATTTTGTAATTCAATTAAATCAGCAAGGTGATATAATGATTGCACAGCTATCAAAACAAGTTGTTTATGCTATCTTCGTTTTTAATAGTTTGCTTGTTATCAGTGAAACTTTGTTTCTGATTAAAATCTAAAAATTTAATATTAAAACATGAACTTTTTGAAGAATAAGTAAAGATAACAACCAAGACTGTTAATTGTTAAATCACCCGATAAATGTTTCAGTATAAATCTGTTAACTATTTTTAATTATTAACATTTATGGAGTATACTAAATACGTAATTCATGAAGTTGTGAAGAGTTTGCCATTTAATGAGTATATTATTTTGATTACATGAATGCCAATATACATTATACAAAAACAATAGCGACCGGGTTTTGTCAAATAATAACAAACACTCCCACTATAAAAAGTAAAAAAATTATATAGTGTGTATAATTGCAATATTGTATATTTTATATCACATTATATTCCAAAAATCAAATACGCCATCAAAATTATCGCTTGCTATATCTTTATATTTTTATGGTTATAACGGACTGATGTAAAAGACCAGATTAAGAGATTCTAGGAGCATCCATATGCCAATATATTATTAGATTCAACATAAAGATTTATTTAGTGTTAAAAACTTTACACTAAATAGAATGTCTCGCATATAAAAACGAACTGAATTACATATTACAATATTACAAATAAATAACTGAAATTTATGTAAAAATTTGCATAATTTAGGTAAAACCGTGACGAATATCTCAATCATTTACAGTAAAATAATATTCTGACTGTCACACAAAAATATAGAAGCTTAAACGATTTTGTCGATGCTCCTGTTAAGTTAATTCTAAAATTAATTATTTCGTCACCGTTATGTATGTCACCTTTAAAATGATTGAAATGATTAACTTTTTGTTTTTGAAGTGACAATTCTTTTTTGTGATATCAAACACGATGAAACGAAAAAACGACCCCATTTATATCTATTGGATATACCGTGCGGCCGAATAAGATAGAAGTATCTATACGATATAAGAATACGATAGAAGAGTCAATAGTCATTTAACGTTCGATAGAATGAGCTAGAAAGCATCATACAGTGTTTATTATAGGGTTAGTATGTGTGTATGTAAAGGGATCATAACAACCGTGGTATATCGTGTGTACACGAGTATTATTTATATAAATATTTCATTTATCTATTAAATTATCCCGCAATTATCCTACTTCCGAAATATTTATTTTTGTCTCCTTATCTTGAAGTTTTACTTCTATAACATCTGAACAGCACACATGTTTTTTTCCAGTTTGACGCTCAGCGGATCTTGTGCCATGTAATATTTTTTTCTCTGATATAGATCAGTATATCATTTTGATCAGAATATAATGATCTTATTACATATGTCAGTAATGCTCATGCTTATACAGCGTGCCCAAGCGTTGAGTGTTTTACAAAACATTCAAAAGGTAAAAATCTAAAGCGAACAAAAAATAAATGAAAATAAATGAACGAAAAAGTAAATTGTTCAAACAAATTAAAAACTTCTATACAAAAATAGCTTGTGACCAATTACCTTTCGAAGTTAGCGTCACTGATGATATTCTTAGTTAATAAACTGTTTTGCGCTGACTTCGAAAGGTAATTGCTACAGGTAAGTGATTTATTTTAAATTATTCTTGACTTTTTTGTTCATATTTTTCAAAATAAAAATTAACTCTTACTAAGAGTCAGGCTGTGAATTGATGACTCAAATTCTTAGAGCATCTGATAAAGCTTTACGAGAAGTATATTACGAATACTAATTATTAAAATCACTATTTCGACAACAATATCTATATATATATATATATATATATATATATATATATATATATATATATATATATATATATATATATATATATATATATATATATATATATATATATATATATATATATATATATACATATATATATATATATATATATATATATATATATATATATATATATATATATATATATATATATATATATATATATATATATATATATATATATATATATATATATAATATCTATTTACCGTCACAAATTTAAGAGAATAAAATTATAATATATGTTATTTAAACCGATTTAAAAACAGATTTGGCAACTATGTACATTTTTCCCAAAAACTGTTGTGGAAAATTTTATCCATGTGAATGCAACTCATTGATAAATTTTAAACACGAGCTGAGACTGACAGCAATTTGACATTCTTTTAACATTTTATAAAAAAAAAATCAATTTCCCTTTGATTTTTCATCACCGACAGAACTGCTGCTATTTATGTTTCAAAGTAAACAAAAATTGACATAAAAATATATTTAACTTCCGGCATTTATAAAAAACAAAAAAATAAAAAATGAAATAATTAAAAACACCACAAAAATATGTTGTACTAATTAAAAGTAACTGAAGATGTGAAATGATTAACGGGTTTTTCATTTTAAATAATATACCTAATTATTATTTCTTTTAAACAGTTCGTTCACAAATTCATCTCTCTGTTCGTTCATCAAGTTATTTTTAAATGATGGTATTTATCCATGTAATTATGAGATATTTTGTATCAATTAACAAAATACATTTATTTTCTCTAAAGCAATTTACATGATATCAATTTATGTAAACATACTGTCTACACGTTAAATTTGGGAATTTGATACAATTTTTGTATTACATCTACGAGTTAAGCCCGGTAGCGCTTCACTGTGCCTTATATTAATGATTAGGGGAGTAAAAATATTCTAGAGGCTATAGAGTTAAACAGTATTTATTTAAAGTTAATATCTTAAATATTTATATCTTTTTGGTACCTAGAATTACTTACGATAAAGACGGTCTGAGAGCTGGCAAGAAAATGCTTTACTCTGAATCGGTCTCCTATCTGGCGTCAATCTTAAATCTTAACAGCCTAGCGGACCTAAAGTCCAAAATTCTCACTTCCATCTCAAAATAACGAAAGACCTTATGTCTACGATCTGGTCTCCAATTTCGACCACAGTACTCAGTACGACTTTTGACACGCTTGGTATTACTTAAATAGGTCTTAATATTTTATGGCAAAATGCAACGTCCTGTCACGAGGATACAATCAATATACTATTATTCGATTTTTGCGACCACAAATATACAGAAGCTACTAAAAGTCAAAAGCAGAGTTTGGTGTTCTAATGTTGCTATAGTGTTTTACTATGAAGTATAATTTCTAGGTGTAAAGTAGAAACTTCCACTATTGGTTAAATATACTCATGCATTTACGTTGTAATATTAGTCTCATTTATATTGAAATGAAGTTCCTGGTCACTATGGAAATGCATCTTAAAGATATATCAATATTAGAGACTTTTTAGAAATGTCACATAAAAAATATGTATTTTCTACATGCATACATAAAACAATAAATTTTATTATAGTTAATATTTCATATTCAAAGAATTCTAGTCATATATATTTAGTTGTCTCTTATTTTAGTCTGCGAGGTCAAGAAATTTCTAGTACACATTTACACAAAATTTATACCTAAAAAACAAAGTTAGGATTTAGACGAATGACAGTCAGTTAGTGTATTTTAGTTCTACCAGTTATTATCAATTAAACTCACCTGTCAGTCCTTAATAGGAAGGGAAGTACTCATTATTATATGGCAAATATATTGTAAAATTTCTTTTCTTCCACATAGGTATATAACTTTTCGATTTTAATATCGGTATCAAACACACAAACACACACACGCACACTCTGAAAATAACTTTTTGAATTCAGGGGATGTCAAAACATGTATTCCCGGTGAAAATTCGAAATCCTTTTATAAGTAAAAAAGAAAGTAAAAATTGAAATATATAAATGTTCTTTGTATAAAATTTATATTGGCGTATTGTTACCAGAAAGGAGGCTACGTAAAGGCCAATCCATAACGTTAATTACAAAATTTACGCAAAACATCACTCATATGAAAGCACTGTATCTAAGGGAAAAAGAATCGCTTTATTCTTAGAAACCATCGATATCTTATAAATTGTCGGTATTATTTATTTGTCAACGTGTAAATAAACACTTTATATAATCAATATATTTATTATATCGTAATATATCATCTGTCATAATAGTCTGTCTTTGATGTAATTTATTCTCTCTAACAGTAGAATCGAAGTTATTCATTGGTCGTTTAATAAACGACAAATCATTTTTCTTTCTGGTTTTCTAAACTGAGCTCTTATGGATAGAAGTAGCGCGTGATCGTTCTCTTTTTAGAAAATTCCAAAACCAGTTTTCTTAGAGGTTTTGGCAGTACATTGATCGATATTTCAAAATTTGTGAACCTTCTCCTCCACTCGATAACAGACGAATTTATATAAAGCCATTTTTAGAGCTTACTTGCGTCATATAACACAACCTCGAGCTAAATTTAATCTCTAGTTCACTTATAATTTTATATACAGAGATAATTCAGAGTATATTATAACGATAGCAAACATTTAAGACAATAACAAATGTTTGGTCTAGGTGTGCATAAAATCACCTTATTTGTCAATTTCAGATGTCCACTCAAATGTCCGACCATCTCCGTTATCAAGATAAAATTCATATCAAACTGATATTTTGGTGGCGTATTCTAGACTAAAAAATATGTTCGTAAATGAGCAAAATCGGCCAATTGAGTCCAATGGATAAAATGGTGATAAAAGATAGAAAAATCGTTTTTTTTTTTTTTTTTTAAATAAACCAATTTTTTGAAACATTTTGTCATAAACTGTTTAGATTCGCAACAATTACCGATCTACTTTAGCTAATATAAACATACATATTTATATGTGGTTAATATTAATATAACACATTTTTATAACTGTATGGACTACATATTTACAGTATTTCTGCCGAAAAAACAGAAAAAACTGAAAAAAAAACTTTAATAACTAAGTTCTTAAAATGATGTAAGTATAACTAAATAATTTTAAGTCAGCGGCCGCGCATCATGCTTTATTTTATTAATTAATTTGCTTGTTTCGTATGGACTCAAAATTACTTAGGTTTATTTACATTAGTTTAGGAACTTAATTATTAAGGTTAATAAAATATATTTTAATTTTTTGCCACTCAGTTTTTTCGGCGGTTTAATTTTTTTGTTAAAAACTCTTTCTTTTATAATTTTTCGTGGCTATAATCCACTAATTACATGCTTAATTTTTGATTAACACAACTCCTCATAATCCCTCCTATTTTACTATCCTTAGGGTAAGAATTTGTTTTCCAAAATTATATGGGACCAACTTCGATATATATCTCATCCAAAAAAAAAAGGATTATCAAAATCAGACTACTCTGTAAAAAGTTATGCATGGTCATTCATAAAAAAAAATTTATACGCGTTGACTTGAAAACCTCTCATGTTTCGTCGCTTACAACTAGTTCAAACATCAATGCTCAATTTTATACCAGGTATTTAAACAATTAACACTGTAAATTGTTATGTTCAATTGTTTTTATTAATTTCAGTATTGAAGAGATCATTTTGTACTACATATATACATTGATTACAAAATAAAGGTTAAATTGATAAATTTTTAATTTAATTGTGGTTTTGGGTGAAAAATAATTAAATGGACAATTTTAATAACACTACTAATATAATGTGTATTTGTATCTTGTATGTAATGTCAATGTTTTTAACACATTATATGTATTTTAGTAATGATAACAATTCACAACCTATTGTGGTTTTTGTGGTGTGGTTTTGTTAACACATTGTGTACATTCAAACCAATGTAATTTAAACTGTTTAGTGAATAAGTATCATATATTTAATAAATAATATACTACAGTAAAAATTGGTGATTTTTTTTTTTGGTCAATCTCGCACTAAATCCAATCCGGATCCAATTTTACGGGAGATTACGATATCCGTGGCGCCTCGATTAATTTTGATAAAACAAACCAAAATATTTTTTTTAGAAATTATCGTGTTTATGTCACATAAATACCACAATTAAAAACATGTCACTAGATTTTTGATTTTTTTTTTTTTTTTTGGTAAATTTCTAAAATTTAACACAACTCAAGAACAAATAACCGAAATTTAATTCGTTTAAAAGAAATCAACACTTAATTATTTTATACAATTATTAAAAATCCAAAAACTTGTGGGGTGTAGTTTGCACGGGTCGTGTTGGTTTTTGGCCCCTGCATTTAACCTGTGATTAAACTACCCATTGATTTGTGGGGTGTAGTTTGAACGGATCGGTTTGGTTTTTGGCCCCCATATCCAACCTGTCTTATTTTGGCTTGTTTTTGCCAAAATTCATCAGAAAATCTAGGCGCCACGTTTATCGTAATAAAGCCCCAATTTTTTTTATAAAGTTTCAAGGATCACTTACGGAGTATAAAATCCGTACAAATTCCAGAAGAGCTTAGGACGCCATCTTGGAAAACAGTTTTTGACCTGTATGGAAACTATGCACTTTAGGGCAAAAGTCATAGAGACCATTATTATAGAAAATAAATTTTGTATCGAATATGTTCAAAAGCTATTGTACAGATTTTTAAAATTCTTCTACCAATAGAAAGCTCTGGTATCAGCGAGTAACATGGATTGTACAAATTTTCTATGTACGCATTCATGGTTGCGTGGCTACATGTTAAAAATTTAAAAAAATTAAGCTAAATTGGAAAACTAAAAAAAAAAAATGGGTGCGTATACGTATGTACACGCGTCAGATGTTATACTTCTTTGGCATCATTAAAAAACAATTTTAAATTGCATGCAAATAATTAATTAAAATAAAATAATAAAAGGACTGGAGAAGGATAGTCATCACAGTCAATAAAGCTCAGTTAAAATTTGAAAAATTAAATAAATATATATTTTCTTACATTAAGAGCAAGCTTTAAAACAGAAAAGCTCCCATAGATACCGTGCGTGCATAACTAGTCCATATTCTTAAATTTTAGCTTGCGAGCGAAACGAGATTTTAAGGCAAATGCTTACCTCCCAGGCGACCTATACAAGCAATGAGGTCGAATATCAAAATCAGACCGAATATTGACAAAAATTTAATTTTCGACGCAATCTAATAACGTGCGGTTAATGTATATGAAAAGGTAAGACGACATGAGAGATGAAAAACTAACGTCATTCCTGACGGGATCCTACGACCGCAATGATTTTTTAAAATTCAATCAGTTAAATAAAAAATTATTTCTAAGATAATTTTGTGCTTAACACTATACAAATATCAAATTTTGATAACTTTATTACAAATGGAAATTATATATTGCATAAAATAAATATAAATTCACAACGACTGAATATATATATATATATATATATATATATATATATATATATATATATATATATATATATATATATATATATATATATATATATATATATATATATATATAATATATATATATATATATATATATATATATATATATATAAAAAAAAATCAAATATACAATTTAATGAAACGTTAAATGTATAAAAATGAAGGTACGCGACTAACTGTGGTAGCGGATGCCTATTCTATGTTACGTTCTATCTACAAGTACTATTTATATAACTTTCTTATAAAATATAATACACATAGCATAGTATAGAATCACATCATAGCATACACATAACATCCAATTTACTTACAATCTATCCCGATCATTTCTTGGGCAACTGTATATATTTTCTACACACATAACGTTGGTATATAACAAATCTCATACGGATTGCTATGCTTTAAGTCGAACAGAATGTTTATGGGTATGTAATCTACCACATGTACAGAGTGTACAAGTTACATAGATCTGTATGCATACAATTCTCATCTAGTTTTAGACTAGGTAAAAGACGGCATACATACGGCATAAATTTCAATACGCATTTCGGAGAGCTGTTTTTTTTATTAAATATACTTGTGGAAGATATTTTGTACTTTTTATTGTATAATTTAAATTGTAAGAATATATAAATTTTTGCATTATTATTTTAATTATGAGACCCGGGTAGATTTTGAAACAAAAAAAAAATCATAGGATGAAACCCATTGGAAACGGAAGAGAATATAACAAAAATTAAGGAAAATAATTTACGGGTTTATCTCGATTTCCGGCAAAACTATAAGTCCAATGGAAAAAGTTGAATTGAAAAGTTGTAGGTGATAAAAAGATCTACAACTTTAGTATTTACACTTTTTTCACTAAAAATTTTTCATTTGGAAATATTGGGTGCTTTTTCGATATTTATTCAAAATAAGTTTCAATAATAAATATTTTAAATCAAAAAAATTACAGTGTATTTGGAACATAAAAAGGTAAGTTTTCACCAAATTATTTCACATTCAACTTTCAAAAATTTCCACTTTTTTTTTAAATTGAATCTTATAATCAGAAATGTGAAAATTATGAAAGGATAAGTAAATTTTATCACAAGTATAATTAATATACTTTTAACTGAACTGGTCAATCGAGACCCGACTTAAAACTGACGGAAAACTATCAATATCATGAAAAATCGTGATTTTGCAAAATCAATATCATGAAATATTATGAACAATCATGAAGGTCTCATTTTATAACGAATTAACCCGAAGTTTTTAAGATACCTTTGAAAGACAGCTTTTTAAGAAACCTTCCATCTTCCGATTACATCATTTCAATAGGTTATAGAAAAAATTTTTAATCAAGAATAATTTTGGATATGAAAATTGGTTTTCTTTTCATTTGTAGAGGGTGCCATCCGCTAATTACGCAACGAACAATAAAAATAAGATTATTTTTTTCCTATTAACGAAAAGCATGCCTATTTTGATCAAAATCGGAGATATGTCAGCGTCCAACATTTAAAGATATGAAATGAACTAACCCTTATAGTTATAAATTGCACGTAATTAATACCTCTAAACGCTCGGTTACTTAGACTCAGCAGTTGATGGTTCGAACCTATTATAACAAACGAGGTGATTGATTGATCACAGTTTCTTCAATCGGATAAGAACGAAGTAACCGATTTCACCTACATCATAAATTTAACTGTGTAATGTAATTCGGATGTATTTTAAATAAATAATGATTAAAAATAATGATGTGGGTAGCCTCTATTAATACTATGTGAGTCTAAAACACGAAGGCTAAACCCCATTAATGATATTATTATGTAATTCTTATGACAATATATATGAATAACGTCATGTATTCCTATTTCCCTGTTTTGTTTAATTCTAGTGTGATTTAATAATTTTTGAAAATTATATTTTCATTTCCATGTTTTTAGTAAAGAGTTAAAAACGCTTCAATTAAAGTAATAACTCCAAACAAATTAACCCTATTAGCCTCTCAGTTTTGTAACATCTTGTACAAAAAAAGCTTATATATATTTTTATATATGTAACATAATGTGTATATATGTAATGGTACGTGTCTTGCGTCAGTCTACAAATTGGATCAAATCGTTCTTGAATAACCATAACAAACATTTTTTTATTTATTTCATTTAACCCTAACCAGTGTGTATCAAACAAATCTATATATTTTTTAATTTTTTTATTTTTTTTATTTTGCTTTGTTCTATCTATTAAGATGTGTGAATATAATTTATTAGACGACTCGACCCGACAAATGATTTATAATTAATTTTACTTTTTTTTTTATATATATATTTAGATTGTTTCTTCAAATTGAATAGTTAATTAATTTTTTATTCCTTTCCAACATACCTTTTATTTTGTTTTAATTATTTTTGTATAGATTTTTACATTCTTGGAATTCTTTAAAAAGTTTCGAAAATACGATTTGTTTTTTTTTTTTTACATTAAGCCATTTTATTTATAAATACAAATTTCAAAATAGATTAATAGAATTTGAGTACATACATAGTTACTTATATAAGGACATTTGAGTACAGCTTTGACAGCCAGATTTTATCAACTAAGATCGAATTTTGGTTCTACTTGGTGTAAACAAGTACAGGCGATTTTAAAATTAAAAAATTATCTATATATTAAAAAAATTTGGTTTTCTTTGAAATCGGTTCTATTTTGCCGATTTGCATAATTTTTTTTTTCAATTAATAGTATTTGTGTCCAGATGAAACATCAAGCTTTAGATTACATCTATATTTTGCCTTTCTCAAGATATTCTCAAACGCGATATTGTGATAGTTTTGTATCCGAATATCTCAAGTTAGTAATGAAGACATTTGAGGGAGAAGACGCTATTTGAGAGTATAACATACCCATCCCTTTTTTGTGGGATTTAAATGAATAATATTATTGCGTCTGTTTGGAAAATGTCTGAGTTGTTTAGAACCAGTTACTGATTACAGTAATCATTTATCAATATAAATGAAATAAACATAATTATAATTAAAATTTAAATCGACTATTTATTATCGATTCAACTGTGAAGTCAAATTTGTAGGGAAAAATATCCTTACAGAATAAATAGAAATATAAATAAGTATACATAAATCTATTTTCAATACAATTGTGCGAAGCACATTGTAAGTCACTGAGTAAGGTATGCAGCTACGGTTGTCTTTATAAGGAACTATTCCAGTATTCATTTTGTGTAAACCAAATGGAAAATCCAAAACTCAGAATAAAACTCTTCTTCTAATGAGTATGGACAAATGATTTTTTACTGCAATAAAGTAAAGAACAGATATATACGTGAGACTTCGTCAAACTATTAGAATTTTAGCATACATCTGTTTTCTTTTTTTTCTTTTTGAATTATTCTGCTGATTACCGACAGTCGAATAAATGGAACTAATAAGGTGATTCTATGAACACCTATATCAAACTGATGTTAATGTGATCAATAATTTCAAGCTCTACAAACTTTAGACTAAAAGATAAACTCTTACATATTCTTTATATGTCGCGTATAAAAATATTTGCACATGTAATAAAAATAGTTGATTTGTTTGGTAGTCACTGTTATTTCAATACTCACGTTTTTATAAGTTGAAGATGTACCACAGAAGAAGAACAACTTTATTATTTTCTTCAATATTATTATATATATAATTTTTTTTTTTTTTAGAATGAAAACATCGCATTTTTCAAATGATGAAGAAGAGGGCATCACATCATCACAGGCGGCGCGGCGATCAAACGCATAATAAAATCTTAGGGAGGCAACGAACATATAAAATTATATCAAGTGTGTGTAGAAATGAAATCATAAAAGATCCATAAAACAAATAGAAATATTACTTTTAGTACGGTTCTATATTTAAAATTGAAGGGGCAAATAATCTTATATGAACACTTTGGACAAAATCCTTATAGGAAATTGATAAAATATTTAATAAAATAGAACATGTAAGGGTTTAAGAAATTCTTTTATATTATTATACTCGACATATATACAATGCGTCAGAGTATATTGAAGTTTGTAACGCTAGAATATAATGAAACACCAAACAAAATTTTTTTATAGATGTTTATAGAGTCACCTAATTAGTACAACCCCGATTACCTTTCCGTTCGTTCATTAAGATAACTCAAAAACGAAAACAGATGGCAAGAAATTTTGGTGACGTAGTTTAGACATAACAAGTTAGTATAAGCTCGTTAATGAGCAAAATTGGTCCATTGGACCCAATAGAACCATGAACCAACTTTTAAAACCATAAAGGTTAAAAGAAACATTCAAACACAAAAATTGTTGATTTCTAAAAAGAAACAACGTTTGTTTGAAACATTTTTTCGTAAAATGTTTGGATACGCTTTAAGCTCAAATTAACACATGTATGTATTGACTGGATATTTATATTATTTTATGAACGTTTATGATTAATGATAGTTCCAATATTGTTAATTAACCAGATGTTGAGTATTAAAAAAATTAACTCAGTTAGTTAAATATTAAAATCAAGACACAAAAAAAGTATTTTAATTTTTTATTTTCTTTATTTAACTATTTTAAAATTTGGCTACAATTATTTATTTTAATATATTTCCATTATAAAATATTGCAACTTTTCAAGAACACTATTATTTAAGGAATGTATTTTAAAAATTTTTTTCTCGAATCGAGCAAACAATAAATCAATTTACAATAATTTTACTTAAATAGAACTATACTTTCCCTGTCAAAGATTTCTATTGCAGTATAATGCGGAGAACGAAAAAATTTTTCATGGAATTGTTTGAAATTGATGCCAGAAGTGTAGTTTTATATTTTAATTTCAATATATTCAACCATAATTGTTTTTCTAATTTCTAAAATAATGTTAAAAATAACATAGGTCTACCACTTTGCTCCCGCCGTTCTTTTTTTTAATTTGAGACTTTATTACAACAAAACGATTACATACATTAAGTTTCAAAGTATTGTTTATCGTTAGCTACCACTTTGGCCCATCTCTCGGGCAGCAGGCGAATCCCGCGGCGAAAAAATTCGTCAACTTTCGATAAGATCCATGAGTTGATCCAATTTTTCACTTCTTCATACGAGCTGAAGTGCTGATCAGCCAGGTCGTGTGCCATTGAGCAAAATAGGTGAATATCAGACGGAGCAACATCTTGAGAGTACTTCGGGTGAGATAAAACTTCCCATTTCAACGTTTCGAGATATTTTTTCACCACTTTGGCAACGTGAGGTCTAACATTAGCATGCTGTAAAAACACTATATCGTGTCTCTTGTTGTACTGTAGGCGTTTTTCTTTTAGAGCACGGCTCAGGCGCATCAACTGCTGTTAGTCTTCATTCAGAATCGCCTTCAATGCTGCATCTTCAACAACTTTTCCCCGTCCACCACTATGACGGTCTTCGACAGTAAAATCACCACTCTTAAAACGTTGGAACCATTCCCGACACGTTCTGTAACTAATAGCCGTTTTGCCATAAGTATCTTATATAATCCGGTGAGCCTCAGCCGCATATTTTTTCACGTTGAAACAAAAAAGCAATACTTCTCGCAAATGACGAGAATTCAGTTTAAATTCGGACATATTTAATAAAAATTTTATTATGATGCAAACACAAATTAAGTTATATCAAAGTAGGGTTATATTTACAAATGTCAAAACAAAGTGTTCGACATCTGTGATTAATATATTTCAACTACTACCGAACCGACTACTACCACCATTTTTGGAAAACGGCGGGAGCAAATTGGTTGACCTAAGAATTAGAGGATGAAGGATCAGTGAAAACATCAAGACAAAGTTTTTACTTCGCAACGTTTCGTGTTCTTTATTAACACTTCATCAGGCAGTCTACAAATTAAATACATAAATAATTTTATTCATTATACAAAAGATAATTTACAACATTAATACAAACCATAAAATGGTACTCTTAATGCTGTCATAAATTTATATCCTTTGTCATATTTAATTTCAAATCATAGTAATAACTCCATAACACAATAGACAATTTTTTCATAATATATTACTATGAACACATTAAAATATTTATTAAACAAATTAAACAAAAACTCACTGTCAAAAAGTGGTAGCCACTGCAACTGTAGCCTCTTCAATCATGAGGGACGCTTCCTTTTTTTATAATAATCGATAATATGATTATATAAACAGCTTAAGTTATTTGTATCAGCTTTTAAGTTTACAGTGTCATTAAATACACAATTTTATTCATTATACAAAATATAATGTAATTAATACAATAACTTTGCTTTTGATAAAGTATAAAAGATTTTGAACAAAGAATTCAACAATATGAAAAGAAACTTTAGTGAAATGGTTTATATTTATCTTAATTTGTAGACCGCCTGATGAAGTGTTAATAAAGAACACGAAACGTTGCAAAGTAAAAGCTTTGTCTTGATGTTTTCATTGATCCTTCATCCTCTAATTCTTAATAAATAATTCATCACACAGGATCTTAAGTAATAATGTTAAAATTGTTCTAATTTTACCATAATTGTTTCAAATTAGGATCTACATTAGTCTACTTCGAAAGAATCAACGATTACAGAAGCTCCAGAAGTGGCTATTTGGCTAATATCCTTTTTCATATTTAATAAAAATGTAACTAAATTAATATAATATTTATGTATCACATATAGACCGGGTTGCACCATTTTCACTATCGCTGACCATAGTTTGTTAAATATAATTTTCAATAGAATTAACAAAAGGTTAACGCTTGCTACAGGTTAGTGGAATGGTGTAACCTAGCCTTAGTGTTTTATTTTTTTATTTTTTTTAATTAAAGTTAGAAAACCCAAATTGGATAATATATTTGAAATAACTTTTGGTCGTTTAATTTCCCAGCAAGTTTTGAATTTTCTAGCACCAAAGTTTATATAAAATATTTCTAATACAACACAAAGATTCTTGTATTTGAATCAACAGACCATTAAATATAAAACTGAATATCTAGTGAATGTCGTCGCGTCGGGCAGAACAAAATGACGAGTCACGATAATAATGGTGATTCTAAAGCTATGTAGTATATTAGTCGTCTTCAATTTCGTTTCAATACAGTTAAGATATCGTATTATAGATATTCTTCATATATATAGTTTTCATCATTTAAATTCAGATTTTATGCAATAGTTACAATACTGAGTCGTATCATAATAAAAATATATAGTTAAATCTCTCATATTTATACCATAAAAGAAATTCAAAAAATATTTGTATATATGGTTTAAAAAATAATAAAAACTTGATATCTATCATTGACGAAAACAAATAATAAATTGAAATTTGAAAACTTTATTAAGAATATCGTCGTTCGTATCTCTATTCAAATAAAAAACTTTTCAAACATTTTGTATTAATTTTTTAATAAAACGGTAATTGACCTCTGAATATTAAATTTGAAATGTCATAAGATAAAAGTTATATAAAAACTATATCCAATGCAGTGATCGTATGCAGTTTTTTTTTACCAAATGTGTTTGTAAATTTGTTTACTATGTATCTTCTAAACGGCTGGAAGGAATTCGGTTAAGGTATCGTTATATTCGTCTTAAAACCTAAGGGCGCCAAACAGTAAATGTTAATAAAAAAAATCAAAATCTGTCGAATAGGGTATCAAAATGAAAGAAATTAAAAGCGGATTATATAAATCTCGTATATTATAAATTTTAAGTTTAAGTTTAATTAGGAATAATAAATTGATTTGAAAAGTGTATAAACCAATGTAAGTGAGTGGGCCGGGACACAAAAAACTATAAAATGTAATAAATAATAAAAAGAAAACAAAAATCTGACTGCAAAAAAAGAAAATTTAAGTAATGCACTGAAAGCACCGAAACAAAATTGAATACATTTTAATGAAAATTTAAAGTCTAACGAAAATAACAAAATTTTCATGAAATCAAGAAAAGATGAAGTCTCTGAGTTAGAAAATTTTCCACATTTGCATAGTGGCAACATCCTACAAAATTATAATACTTTTTAAATTACCTTCGTAAAATGATGAAACAGCAGTTGAAATTGCCTAACCAATGTAAATTTAAAATCGTGTGAACAAGCTTATCTTTTCTTTGTGTCTGCTCAAGGAGAAATTGTATTTTTTTTCGCGCATCCTTTCTGTTCCAAATAATCTCCCTTTAAGAAAGAAATTTTTTCCTTTGGGGAATTTTACGTTACGTATTATCGTGTGAGCTCACCTCCCAGATTAATCGGACTAGCTGCTGTGTAGTATATCCATATATAAGAATCTAAATCAGTTTATCCAAGTTTGTCTTGTTTTTCTTGTGAGTTTCTTATTCTGTCATATTAATTGAGGTTTTAAAAAGGACCTAAAAATCATACTATTTTGTTGCCTAAATTATTGAGTCTGGTTTGGGTCATCATGTTTCTTGAGAATTTTTTTTACCAATCTCAATTTTCATATACAGTTTTTAACTTATAGTACAATTAAGATGATTCTTAAAAACAAGGTAGCCGTGAGAAAAATGAAAATCCATTGCATTTTTAATTTTGATTAAATTTAGAAAATTTGATAGTGTTAGGAGATGAATAACACAAACCTAAAATTTGAAAATTTATTGAATTAGAATTGTCAAAGTAGTAAATTCAAACTTTTGAGGTTAAGTGCTCCCACGATCAAACGTTCCCGATGAAGTTTTTATTTATAAAATTATTTATGTCTAAGGATGGTAGTTTCTTAAAAATTGCCGAGGCCATATCTATGATCCCTGAATCGTATAATTGAGAAACTTAAAATTGTTAAATTTATCGCAGTTGGCTGATCGGTCTTTTCACGCCTTGAAACGCTTAGAACGTCTAGATATTTGTTTCTTACGTCATAATGATCATGTATATCGTAAAAATTTTAAGTTACTAGATCTATGACAACTATAATCTATTTTCCAATTTTTTTTCGAATTTTCAATGTAGAGGTCTTCCAGAATATAACTTCATATTCTGACAAATTTTTTAGTAAATAACAAGTCGGAACTTCATATACATGGTAGTAGTAAACCATTATTTAAAAAATATAAATATTATATTTTAATTATGATTTATTTTGCTGATAAAAAATAATTTTTAAAGTTTAGTTAAAAATTTATTTATTTTTGTTTTCTTTAAATATAATTAAGAGTTTATTAAAATATAGCATGCATTTTTAAAACCATTAATACTTTTAGTCATCTACTTTTAGTATTTAATTGATTATTAAATGTCGAAAGAAATGTCGTGTAAAATGATTGACAATTCTGTGGATTCAACTAATTTTTCGAGGTTTTTGAATGTGTTCTGTTTAAAAAGCACATAAATAATATGATAAGCTTAAACTCATCTATACTGATTCGAGATTTTCGAGAAAATATTGTGTCGTTGTACTGATATTTATTACCAGGATTTTTAACGTAGTTATTAACTCAAGAAATATTAGGAAATATTATATTATCAACACTTTTTAGACAAGATGTCTTGAAATACATGATGAATGACATATTACAGTTGTGAAGAGGAAAAGTTTTAAGCATGTGGAAATGTAAGAAAATGAATAAATCATTTCGGTTTGTCTTTTGTAGTAACTCTCATAAAATAACACTCTTATTTAAAAAAACACTTAAAATAGAAAATAATTGCTTTATAACATTACCCAAATCCAATGTAGGTGTATACTTGCTTATATAAGATGAATAATTAAAACACGGCTTGCATCTTACCTACAAACAAAAAAAAAACAAATTTAATTAAATTAATAAGAAAACATATGGATTTTTTATAAATGCATTATTTATAATCAATCACAGTGAAAACAAATGTATTAGTGTCATTCAAGTGGGAGTGCAAGAACGACAGATTTTTCAAATATGTTCGTTTTCGCGAGTTTGACGGATAGGGGCTAGGCTAGAAAAAGTGAACGACCGAAACTTTAAGGCCTCAGGTCTTAAAATAATAGGCCACGTCTCTAAAATTTAATTCAATTCACACCGACCTGAATATTTCTTCTTTATTTACAATTACAGAATTTTCGTAGTGTATTTTATAATTTTTTGGTTTAAAATGAACTTTGGTGATCGGTTAAGATCGGTTATGACGTTACGTCAGTGGGGGTCATCTGAGTAGTGTATTTTGTAATTTTAAATAAACATGAAAATTAAATTAAATTTTTTTTTCTGGAATTGACTATATGTGATTGAACTTCTTCAAAGCCTTCGAGATCGACTTTAATGAAATTTTTGATATATGCTGGTGTCGACTTTAATGAAATTTTTGCTTGTGGCTCTGCTATCGGGTAACAGGATATTTTGTGAATATGAATATTTGAGTAAATTCCTGATAGTTTAGATTCACAAAAAGCCAACGTTATGGTGAGACATACAAGAAGTCCGCTAGTAACATTTATAAAAAAAATACTGATATATATATATATATATATATATATATATATATATATATATATATATATATATATATATATATATATATATATATATATATATATATATATATATATATATAATGCCCTGGTTTATTAAATAGAATCTTTGCTTTTTGTACGTTAGTCGGTTCAGTATTCTTTTTGTTCATCTTTACATGTACGTTATTCAAATGTTTTTTATTTTTAATTGTCAAATTATTAGAAGTACGTTGTTTCAAAATTATTTTATTTACTAATTATCATTTTATTTATTTTCTCAATTTCTTTGTTATTTGGGGCCGTTTATAAAATACTATCGTTTACCAAGGGGAAAGGTTATCGAAAAGAGTGATAAAAATTGACCTGAGGGGCGGTTAGTTTGTCTTAGAATACGTGACGTTCATAGGTCATCAAACAATTCTTCTTTAATTAATTCTTAAATTTGTTGTTGTTGATTTTTTAATTTATTTTCACGTTTGCAAGTCAGTCGGATATCGGATATACTTTTGTAGAAGAGGGTCTAGCATTCATGATGTCATATTTGTAGGGAGGTTAAAAAGAGCGTGACGAAGGGAGGAGGGGATAATATGGTAAATTCAACGTGACGTCTTTTATTACCTGCCCAGTATTTTTTTATTTATTTTGTTTATTAATTTACTAAATTAAATTATTTCTTTCCAATTGTTTATTATATCATTAATTGTATTTAAATTGACACGTTTTGACAACATACCAAATGAGCGATAAATAGGAGTTTCTATTAAGTATATTTACTTTCCTGATAATATAAAAATAATATTTCGTGTGTACAACTAAAAATCTGTGTATTTATTTTGATAGCTTTATAAATAAGAATTTTCTTAAAATGCCTGTCTTCTGTAATGATCAAAACAAATTGAAAACATAACCTTATTAAACATGAACAGATGAAGTTGCGAATATATATAAAATGCATTGGTTTATTATAAATTATTTGACAACATAGGAATGTGTTCTTTCTGAAAACACATTATTATACCTAATTCTTTTTATTTATGTTTAATAATATTTGTCAAATTTACATACATCCATACATATCGTACACATATAAACAAATTTTAAACATAAAAGTACCGCCTTTAAAAAAATACACTAAAAAGTAAAAAATAATTTGAAAATTTTACTTTTGACAAATTATCTTTCTCAACCGACGCTAATCAATCAATTTTTTAGGAATCGACTTCGAAAAGGTAAGTGGTCACAAGGAAAAATTTAAAATTATTTTTTACTTTTAAGTTCATTATTTTAAGGTGATTCTTAAAAATTTTATATTTTTTACTTTGGAAAGTATTACTTTTGAGTGTTGTATACACCCACGAAAAATTTATCGTTTGGATAAAATTTAATCACTAAAATCTGTTTTTACCTCTTGTATCTTATGGACACCTGATCCTGGCTTCCTTAGCATGATGGTACCACCCTTGGAATATGTCTTTTCCAACAAAAAAAGGATCATCAAAATCTGTTCATAAACAGCAAAGGTATCCGCAAACACACATATCACTAAAACTTGTTTTCCCCTTATCTCCCCTTAGGGAGATCAGATTTAGACCAAATTGATATGAAATCAAATGGTAAGCACCAGCTTTCAAAAATAAACAAATCATCAAAATCGGTTCACACAGTCCTGAAGAAACACATATTACAAAAAACCAAGAGAAGGTAACAACTAACAAAGTTAATTGTTAAGATACTCGAAATAGGATTGAATATCATTGTTTGGACTATATTCAATTATAGCATTAATAACGTACTATAAATATCCAGCCTATAAAGTTATATATACTTGTATATTAATGTTTTGTAATTACCAAAATGTGATAATTATCTAAATATGATCTTAAATCGTGGCGAAACCTAACATTTTACGTAAAAAAATTTCAAACAAATGTTGCTTGATTCAAAGTTTTTGAATTTTTCTTCTATCTTTTATAGTTTATTCTATGAGAGCCAATGGATCGATTTTGCTTATTCACGAACTTAAACTCACTTTATATGTTTAGAATACGTCACCGAAATTTCAGCTCGTTATGTCTTTTTGTTTTTCAATTATCTTGATGACGGACGGACAGACGGACAACTGGAAAAGGACCTATTAGGTGTTTCTATGAACACCTATATCAAAATTTTGCTTGTGCGATCAATGTTTTCAAACAGTTACAAACTCTAGACTAAAATTAATATACTCTGATATATTATGTATGCCGAGTATAAACATACAGTCTAATTAAGAACGTCCTCGTGTTTTTGAAGCCTGTTAAAAATACATTACATTTAAAATCGATCCAGTATTATTGTAAGTATGTTTGTTTGTTTGTTGTATACGTACGTTTAAGAAGAGATCGGGTATTTACATAAAATTTGTTTAAAAACAAATATTCAAAATAAAAAAACATGAATATTAAGTAAAATTCTGATGAAGACCACACCACAGAATGTACATAATGTCTGTAAAATTTATTTTTGTGTTCTTTTTTGTACATCTATATACTTAAAATACGAGAACTGTGTGTCTAACAGACTTGAACACAAGCTGTAGTAGAATTTTTAAATTTTATAAAAAATTTTAGAAGATATTAAAATAGCTTCAAACAATGTTATTTTATTATTTTAACCATATTTTAATACATAAACATTTTAGTAATAAAAATTCAACAAAAACTGGAGTGGTTCACAGGTATTGAGCATAATTTCACATATACTATCATGTATTACAAATACGGGCTATGTGCGAAAGAAAATAAGAAATCGATCAATTGGTTCTTAAGATAGGCTATAAATTGTGCGACCTAGGTTCACAAACTCAAACAAAAAAATAAATAAATAAGACAATTTTAATAAACACTGGAAAGAAAACGAGAAATCAATGGATTGGTTTTTAAGAACCGATCGATCTATTAATTATTATTTTGTCATAGTTGAATAGAGAGTGTTATAAGAATTTTTCCATTTGAAATGATACATCACAAGATAGGAGGTCCCTTTTGAAATTTCAATGAAGCGAAGGGATGAAACCCTAAATTCTCTAGATAATATTTTTCTTCCATTTCGATATCTAAATCGATAAGTTTTCTTTCAAAACAAAAATCATATCAAGTTAAGAGTTATTAAGGGTGGATACTTTTGAAATGAATCCACTTTATAATAAGTATGATAATTAAAGTAATAATAGTTATAATACGTATTTAGTGTATTCCATTAATATTAATAATAAAAAATATTTTAAACATTGATAACCATATGTCGGATATTTAAACAAATATATTCTGTTAATTTTTATTACATATTATGCTTGAATATATTGATTTTAGTTTAAAGTTTGTAAAGCTAGAAAATATTGACAGCACAAATAAAATTTTATTATAGGAGCTCATAGCATCATCTAATTCGTCAATTTCGGCATGTCTGTTCGTCCGTTCGTGAACAAGATAACTCAAAAACCAAAAGAGATAGCCCGGTGAAATTTTCGTAACAATCTTTAGGGATAAATAGTAGGATTAAGTCCAAGAATGAGCCTAATGGATCCATTAAATCCAGTGGATCCATGATTAAAGAAAAAAAGACCAAATACAAAAAATGTTTGTTTTTTCAAATTTTTGTTTGAAACATATAAACTATTAACATTTATCACAATTAAATATTTAATAATTTATCGAGTATTTTATGAATTAGTATTTTATGAAAGCTTATCATTAAAAAATATTCAAATATTGATACTTACATATATATGTCGACTATTAAAGCAATTAACTCTGTTAGTTATTATATTCATTTATTTCGTTTACTTCCACTAAATTACATATCATTATTATTATGTAATTACATATGTAATGTCGAGTATTTAAATAATTAACTCTGTTAGTTATTATATTCATTTATTTCATTTACTTCCACTAAATTACATATCTCCGTACATATAATGTACACAGAGGTTTTATTTGATGGCTGGCTAATACTATGTTTTTATTTTATTATTATTATTTATCTTTTTTTTTTTTTTTGAAATATATTTTATTTTATTTTATTACAAAATAATAAATTGTCAGTGAGTAGAGAGTGAGTACATGAAGATAATACTATTTTATGTCAACTTGATCATCAGTGATGAATTCAATAAACTGACTGCAAGTACATACAATGTCGTTTATTTTATTGTTGCAATAATAGTTATTTATATATATGAGGTGTTTTCTTAGTATCTATCAATGTATTTTAACTTTACACAGTTTATGAGAAAATGCAGACTTGTTTGTTGAAAATGTTTCTTTTTACAGATTTCAGTGAATTTCTACAAATTTTGTCAAAAGTATACGAAATATTTTTAATTATGTCAAAAGAAATCCTCGAAGCTTGAAAAAGTTTATGTTTATGAAAAAATTAAAAACTTAAACTTTCAGCTTATTCCAATATAGTAGTTGATTGATACTGAATTTCCAGTATTTCAATCAAAATGTGAAACTCTACTCAATATCATAACAAAACTTGATAATTAAATGAAAATTCAAAAAGAAAGAAGTTGGAAGCTATCAAAGATTATAAATCCATCCATCTCATTCTTGAAAACGATGTTTAACATTTAATTTATATGGAGATAGTTATAGTTGACGTCATACGAAGGTATTACCTATTTTTATTGAATTAGGAATTATGAATGCCCATATCTTGCTTAGTTTTTAAAACTCCATGTTCATGAAATAAAGACGCTTCAATTGAAGTTATAGAAAAAGTTGAGTTAACATCCTTATTTTGAAAAAATTATAAATATAATGCGATATTCAATAATTACCAGCACAAACCAAGCAATTACCTTAAAAAAGATTACAAAAACATGCATAATGGAATACACTTCTACACTTAGATGTGGTAATTTAGATCATTTTATCTAATAATATATTGATTTTAAAATAGAAGCCGATGAAACATTGTAATTTGTTGTTTATTTTTTTGATTTTGCAGTTAAAATAAAATAGTGCATTTTTTTTCAATAATCTTTGAAAAATTAGTAAAAATATATAAAACTCAGTGTACAACGATTGTCAAGGTCGCTGATGACGAAAAAAATGTTTATTACAGCCAAAAACTACATTGATTGCATTTATTATGCATTTAAATATAAAATGTATACAAAATGTGCATAAGTTTTCTAAAATCTCTAAGAATGAATAACAAATTGATGAAAATCAGTATATACAGATTTTATACCGTTGATTACGGTAACAATGAAGATTACTGACAAAAACTAGTTTAAATGCATTTAAATATGTATTTTCCAAAAATCTATTTAAATGATTATATTATGGACGTCGTGAATCAAAACGTTTATTAAGTTAAAATCGATTCATAAAACAAAGAAGTTGTGTAAGCTCTTAAATATTATTTTATATCATTTATTCATATCTACCTCTTTATCTTGGAAAAAAAAGAAACAATCGATTGTTAGTAGAACTAGTAGAAAGTAGATAGATTTAGTAGAACTCAAAAGCTATCTATGTTCTCGAAAATATGCTTATCAGGCTCCCCAATTTTTTCTAAAGAATATTATAATAGTCGCAGGGATTTGAGCTGAATAATTCATACAAACTATTAAAATAAATATACGGTTCATATTTTAAATGCGTACAATGAATGAAATTGCTTCTTATATACAGGTGAGTTTAGAATTATTAACAGAGCGCAGGAAATTATACCAAATTTTATTTTCAAGAAAATAGAACAATTAAACAGACCAGAGCCAGACCGTTTTAAATACCGAAATAGAACATAAATTATTAGCAGTATACAAATGGTCGGAAAATGTAATTCATGGTTTAAGTAATTTAAGAAAAATCGACAAAACTTCGTAAAATTCCCAGAAGGGAGGTGAGGGTGGTAGTATATTCGTAATATTCCATTTTTGACGATTGCAGTTTAAACAATGCGTCTATTCGAAAAAAGTTAAATGTCGAAGTTGTAGATAATGAAAAAATCTAAAGCTTTATTATTGGACGTTATTGAAATTATTGAAAATCGGTGAAAATGTTCTATTTTGTATTTAAAACACGCCCAAATTTTTTCAGAGCTCAAAAAACGGAAAAAAATACTTCTAAAAAATAATGTCGCGACAAGCTTTTATATCTTATAAATTGTGTATATAAATATATATCATAAAAGTTTATATTAATACTTTTAAAGTAAAAGTTCGGTGTTATCTTTTAGGGTATTTAAATAAAACCTTGTTTAATAAAAAGGTTTTTTAATTTTTATTTATTTATTTTTACTTCTATTTGACTAAGTGCTAAGGCCTACTACACCTACGCCATTGTTTAAATTCTAAACTTGTCCAATGCAATAGTTTAGTGTCTAATGTTTGGGGATTATTTACGGGAAATAAATTTCAAATAAAAAAGATAGTTTCAAATAAAAATTGTAGAGCAAAAAATTTTACATAAAAGAAGGTTCTTTAAAATTTTTCGCTTTTATTAAAAATAATTCAGTTAGATCGTTAAAATAATCGTTAATCAGTATATATTTAAATATATATATACATATCAATATATATATATGTATATATATATATATATATATATATATATATATATATATATATATATATATATATATATATATATATATATATATATATATATAACATCCGTTAAAAATGGAGATCCACGGATATACAGATTTTATGTTTTCAACTCTGCCAATACGTATAATTCTTTTGAATTTTCTCAATATATGATTGGAATTTGTGTACTTAGCAGTATTCTTTCATTTGAATAATAAATCTGAATTTAAATAGTGTAATTGCTAATTAGTACCATATTATAAGTTATATCGCCTATAAAATTTACCAAATTATGTAATTTTTCAGAAATAAAAACTATTAAAATGGGATTTAACAGTATTTTATTGCTACCTTTAAAAGAAACTATACTGAAAAAGAATACGGATATCCAGCACATCTTTGATATATATACATAGCATATGTAAATTATATATGATTTATACTATGATGTAGCCGTGGCAGGCGCTGGATCATAGTACAAATGTTAAACAACAATGACTCGATTAAATGACATACATTATCTTTAGCTAATTTTCAACCACTGCAATAAGAAGAATAAATTTTCGTATAAAATAACTTCATCGTACGATTGAAAATTTATATACTTGCTGCAATAATAATAATAATTTAGAAAGTAATTGAATTGAGTATTTTAAAGTTTAAAATAAAAATAAAAATGATTTAAAATGAAATAAATCTGTCTGATTCCCCCTACAATATCAAATAAACTCTCGTATAATATTTACATACGTATATTACATGCATGTGTTCAGCTATTTGTAAACATAAGTGCAAGTTAGTGAAGTATTAATTTAGTGACAACCCCATTTATAAAATCATGTAATTATTTTTAGAATAAATTATTATAAGCTTTTGCTATTTTCATATTAGGTACATACAAATAAATGTGAATATATTTTGTTATATATATATGAATATTCAGCTCATTTCTAATGTAATTAAATAAAGTAGGATCGATTTAGCAAAAACATTTTATATTTATTTTGTGTATATGTCTGTTCGTCTGTTCTCTGTTTGTACCGATAAAATAAATGTTAACGACGAACGTTGTGTTGTGTCGTATCGTCTGTGTATATCAAATTTACTGCTAAAAATATCTATTTTAAATACTATGTACGAATTCAATTTACTATCTCTATAATATGTAAAACGATGAATGACTGACTGGCATATCAATACAGAGCCAAAACCGCTTGGTCTAGAAAGTTTGCATGAGGGTGTCTTATATGGCCTTAATGAGTATACTAAGAAAATATTTTGTAAATGTATCCCCTAAGAAGTTAAGGAGAAGATTGAAAATTTGATAAATCGATTAATTTAATACGCAAACCACTAAGTTAAAAAGTTTAAAGTTAGGGTAAGCCGATCCTTTTTAACATAGACGGCATAAAAAGGATAATTTTTTAAAATTCAATCCTCTTGTGAAGTATGTATGGACAATTAGTAGTGTTTTTAATTAACACTCTAAAAGGGTAAAGAATTTCGATGAACCACAATGCGTGAAATTTGGAACAAGGAAGTATTACGTAGAAAAGATTGTGGAAGAAGCTTCTAAATAAAGGGCTGAAGAAGGATTTTAAATCAAGGTACAGTCCAAACCGGTGAGTTAGATAGCTAAATATTCAGAACAGATGATGCTTTTATAATGTCAATGAAAAGTACAAAAGAACGTCTTGAAATTCAACCCTCGACGGGTAGCTCAAATTTGGAATTATCGATTAAGATACATTACAAGCCGCAAACTAACTGAAAACCTATAAACCAATAAAGCCTATAAAAAAACCTACAAAACCTATAAAGGAATGAAAACTCAAAATGTCTCAAATTAATAAATCATTATTAACATCATATTAATAATGCAAGTCAGCTTAAAAAAACTATAGCACCTAGCCTTAGCTTTATATATAATGTATCATATTATATACTAGTTACATCCAGATTACAATTTTTAATACATTGTTAAGGAAATGGCAAAATTAAAAAAAAAACCTATTGAAAATGAAACTTAACCTATGTGGATGGAGAAGCCATCTCTTCATCGATATATGGTCTACAAAACGTAAAATTCATTTTAAGCCTCAGTTTAATAAAATTTTTAAGATCTAAGTTTTCAAGTAAAAGAATAGTAAACAGATCATCCCCGTTCCTTATTCCTTAAAATTATTTTACCATGACGTAAACAATATTAAAATTGATTTGAAAGTACCATATTGGTCCTATATTTATTTTTAAAATCGATTATTTTATCTAGATATTTATAAAATTGTGATTTTGTTTAACGAAACTTAAATTAAAGATTTAAAATATAAAAATAAAACAACACATTCCTTTTGATATCTATCCTATCGATACTATACCATAATATAACAATGGAGACAGACAAACAGACAGACGGTCAAATAATAATAGGTTAGATTCTACAATCGTTACTAATTTATTTATGATACCGTATCAGATACTACACAAGAAACAAGATAAATATTTCTTCTATTAAGATTCCCTACGTATATTTTGAAACTATCGATTTATCAATAATTTTTATTTAACATGTAGACTAAGTGTATTCAAACTATATCAGATGATATTGAAATGGTATTTAGGCTGTAATTTAATGGCCTCTTATGGCTCTAGAATCAGGAATCTGTACTAACAAAATCGCTTTTCTTGATATCATTCAAAATATGTCTTAAGTTTCATCAAAATTATCGTATAGGTGTTTCCAAACTTTTCTCTAACTTTGAACAAACGTAAAAATAAAGCCATTTAGACAACTAAACGATACAGTGGCCTGACTTACTTCAAATGTGCGGCATATATCAATAATCAATAGTATTTTCCTGAATGCTTAGTTCAGAAATACTATTTGGACGATAAACAGTTTAATCGATGGTTTTCCTGTACACTTGATGAAATTTTAAAAATAAACTATTTTTAATACTAAGATAAAGATTTTTTTAAATATTATAAACAACGTTTTTAGTTTTCATTTTAAATTGATTTTAAAATTTCATTCGTGGGGTTTGAATCGTCAAAATTTTTAAAGTTAAGACATTTAATCAAAAAATTTAATAAATAATAATGGACAAAAAATTACGCAGAAAATTAATAATTAAGTGTAAACAACATCGGCTACACAGTTAACAAATTATTTTGACACTCTTTTGGCATAAGCCAATTGAGCCAATTTTTTATGAATATTCGTATACAGCCAAGGATACATTTTATCACAAGAAACTAGTTGTGAGTCATCCGGTTGCGACTTTAATTTATACTATGTAATATACTTTGGTTTAATTTTTGTAAAATTGGTTTGAAAAATTTTAATTGTGGTCTTTTTAGCATATTTCAGAGAAATTTTCAGCATTTTTAATTTTAAACGTTCACTAACTTTTATTAATTTTGGTCTTTTAAGTTTTAACATATTTCAGAGAAATTCACAGCATTTTTAATTTGAAACGTTCACTATCTCTTAGTTTGTTATAAGAAAAACTATCAATACAGCATCTGAATTTTATAGCATAATAAAAATTTTTAATAAATTATATTTTTAAAAGTGTCTTATGAAACCCTTTTTGTATAAATTTCTATTGACTAAAGTAGACTTGATCGTTTTTTAATAGTGTTAACTGATTCTAAACCGATATAAGTGATAATAGATATAAATTACAATTGCCTTGAACTTTTTTTTGGTTGTTAAGAATATCTATGGTATATACAAAGCTTATACATTTTAACGTGAACAACAAATCTTTGTCTGAAAACTTAATTCATTAAATTCAATGAATGGTATTTATATACAAATTTATTTTATTATTATACACAAATTATTGTTTTTATTTTCATTTACACTGTTTACAATTTCACAATTGTATGTACAAATTTATTAATTAATAAATTTTATTAAATTAGATTTTTCTTAATCGTTTATACATTAAATTTCTTCTTATAAGGATTTGCTAATAGATGTCGTCTTACTTATAGAATAAACCATTATTTATCACCTTTAACTACGAGTTATAACACTTTCATTCGTGTTTTTAAAAATTTGAATTAAAAAGTGAAGATAATATTTAAAATAGTTTATTTTTCAGATTTCGATTCCCTTTTTTCAAAAAAAGGCAATTGTAGTTTTTCGGATGTTATTTTGAACTACTGTTACAAAGTGCTTAATTAAAATACCTTTATCTTGTTCGGAAATAATCAATTAATATGTTCGATCTACCATGACTGAAGTCATGCAATTTAGCCTTTTGCATTGTTGGCTCGTTTGATCCCGAGACTAGATTACTGAATCGCAATGAATAAAATACGGTATAAATGGATCTAGGTACGTATATCATATCATATTATGTTTTAATCTCAAAACTAATATGAAAATGAGTGATATTTTTGCAAGATATGAGGGCGAAACTTAACTAAAATCCAGATCTAGAACGATTAACTTTCAAGGCCGGCCAAGTTTTCAGATTGCCAAAATTTTATTCAGTTAAAATTAAGTTCAAACACTGCTGAACTTAATCGAACATCAGACAACGGAAAATTCATTTGGTGTCCGTAATAAATTTCTTTGTATCATTAAATTTTAACCATATAAATTATCCACGCTATAATGTTCTACGCATTGTATTTATAAATACTATGTAATACATATGATGAGTGTCTTCACTTAATACTTTTGTTTAAATAACTTTTTAAAAGCAACTTGTTTTTTATTCGCTCCAATCACCCAATAAGAAGTACCAAAGTTAAGTTAAGTAGTGGATGATGATACTTATTTATATATATCTTCTTTCTAATTTATTTGTATTTATTATCTATTAAAACGCACTGTCTGTGTTAATGATAGCTTAAATTATAATGATTTTGTATTTAATTCGTTATTAATTAATAAATTTTGAAATTCTTTAATGTTGTTGTTTGTATTATTTTTTTTTTTTTTAATTATTAATATTTATAGATAAAGCTGTGATAATTATTAATTAAAAGATTAATTAAAAATATATTTGGTTGTTTTTTTTTTTAAATATACTTTCAACATCAAAAGTAATTGATGATTTTAAGAAGATTATAGATTTTAGTGGAATATAATTAGATTACAGCCATGTAATCTGTTTTAAAACATATAGATCATTGTCATTTATCTTAATGTGATGGAATTTGCTTGACACACACACAATAAATTATTATAGTACGAATACTCATAAGCATATCAAACTGATGGAAGTATTATAATGCAGTTCTCTTCTTCTAAAACCACTATGTACTTCCGGATCTGGTTAATTACATTACATTAAAATTCAAATCTACAAAAACACTGTCTGCCATTTTAGTGACGTAATATCGGTATATAATATTGAGAATACTGTTATAGCAC
The DNA here is from genome assembly GCA_020423425.1 of Chrysopa pallens. Taxonomy (NCBI): domain Eukaryota; kingdom Metazoa; phylum Arthropoda; class Insecta; order Neuroptera; family Chrysopidae; genus Chrysopa; species Chrysopa pallens. Next base: position 4,955,699 of record CM035594.1, on the reverse strand, counting down.
ATTGAGAACAAAACATAATCTATCATTTTCAAATATTTTTTTATTAATGAAGATAACTTTTTAGATTGAACTGTCAGATGACAATCCATAATATTTAAGTGACGCCACACATGGAAGCCTAGTGTTTTAAGTCACGTTATATTAATATAAAAATATCGAAAGATAAAATAATAAATATTTAAGAATATTAGAATTTATACGAATATTTCTACATAAATTTTATTTTTGTCAAATTTCATACTTTATTTTTCTAGCGAAAGTGCAAGCTGGAAGAAAAGATAAAGCAATGTACTATCGATTCTTTGTTCAGAAGAGCATTTTGAAGTAGAGAATTATTAAAAATATGAAACTCTGCGGAATATGCGGAAACTGCGGAATATGAAACTTTCCAAAATAAAAATCCAATTATCCTACAACGAATTTATTGTAGGCGTTTCCTGACAACCTTTGATATTTCTATTTCAATAACCAAAAACGCAATTTGCCCCAATATAAAGCCTTCGGATGGAAATTAAAATTTTACAGGCTCCCAGAAATATTTAATAAATTCAGATTCTCATTTACGTGAATTACCAACGCATAAATCTGAAATTATTGGACTTATATTTATAGAAAAGTGTTATATAAATCATTTAGACAAAAATACAAAAAGAAAGGTATAAATATTTTTTTAAATAATTTTTTTTTTCAATTGTGATTTGATCACCATACAACCTCTATATATAAACGAAATTGGAATCACATACGTCGGTCTAAATAGTTTCGAGAAAAAGAGAAATTTAAAATGCACTTCCGTTAATTTTTTTCGTTAATAATTTCATAAAAGATCTAATATCTAATAAATAATCTCGTAAAAGATACTTTTTTTATTAAAATAATTTATAACTTTAATCTTTCTACAAAATTATTTGATCTAGAATGGTACCTGGTAAATAGTTTGGAAAACACACCACGATTAAAGCAAACCTTTATTGTTTCTAGTATCCTTTAAAGTAAACCTTTATCGTAGCTGACTTAACTGCTCCTACAAGTGGTATTTTTTATAATATTACATTTCTGTTGGTCAATGATGTGATATTAGATAAATAGACGTTCAAATTAATTATTTAATAATATGGACACTACCTACTGCTACTCAAAGCAATAAAATTGAATCAAATCATTGGCCATCAATCGCCAATATTCTTACTTCGAGCAGCAGTAGTAGTGTCCATATTGTAAAGTAAAAAATTTTTACGAATAGTAATTCTTTAATCACTTATGCACAAACAGATGGCGTTGATAAATACTCCCATATGCACAAAATGATCGCACAAAACGAATAGATAGAAAATCCACATCAATTAAAACGTAAATTATGCAACATAATTCAGATTATTTTACATCAATACATTCACTGTAAGTAGTAGAATTCTTAAGATGCATATGTATGTGCAACATTCGTTCGTTACGTAACATCGTAGCGTAAATCTATGCAATTACGTGTTACATGTTACATGTTATGAGACCAATGGTTTGTAGGTGTTGCGATGTTATAATAATACTATATGTTGCATAGCGTTCCATCTGTTTACCAAGCAGAGTACCTTCACTTTAAGTATATATTTATATTGATAAATTTCAATAAATTACATTGCATTTTGTTAGTTCCACTACATATCGAAATATTTAAATACAATTTTAAAAAAAAAATTAATAATGTTTACGTCGAGTCCACACTATGTGTAACCCCGCCTAGCAACATCTTTGGATGCAATTCAAATTTATCGACAATTTGTGGAACGTTACGTAACGTCGTCGCGTATCAACTTTTGTTACACAACAGTGTTACACGATCACGTATACACAAGGGTTGCTGTTACGCTTCAAAGTAACATTACACACGAATTTTGAACGTGTGTACATGGCCTTATGCTAAATTCTTTAGGTACACCGTTATTTTGTGACTTTGTTTTTTGTGTATAAACTATCTTAATATATTTAATTTTTAGTTATTTTATGCACACACATGGAAGTAACAGCATTCATAAATAATTTCAAAAAAAAATAGAATTGTATAGAAAAAAGGAAAACCATTTAATTGTTAAATATTAATACAATTTGATTTGAACAAAATAATACTAATAAATCTAATAAAGACATGACAGACATATTATTTCAAATTTATTTTTATAAACACATTTTAGTCAAAAATCATTATATTGAAAAAGCCTTATTATTATTATTATTATTAGGTAGATTTTAATAATAATAATAATAATATCTATATACTAAATACTAATACCCAAAGTTTAGGCTATTTTATTGATGATTTTGGGTGAATAATAACAGACATATGTGTATATACATACACACACACACACAATTATAATGGTTTTATTTAAAATATAACAAAAAAATATATTTATTTATTATTCTATACAAAGATATATTAAGAGAAATCCACCCTCTATTTGGATTTAAAACACCCTAGCTAGCTAGCTAACCTACAATATGAACATTTGTATTACATGCTTCAATGCGTTGATTTGAGGCTAAGCGCCCAAACACAAAATACGTACTATATGCTATTGTTGTATATCATCTAGTAAGTAGGTAGTACACTCGCTACAATAATAAAAGGAGTTTGGAAAATATTCAAAACTGAAAAAGAAAATTATGAGTCAAATAGACGAATTCCTGTTTTATAAGTCCCTAGCAATCTGTAATTTAATTGTCAAAATAATACATTGAAAAAAAAAACAAAAAACATTACACACACAAAATTCTTTAAAGCATTGTAAATCTTTGAAAATATGAATAAGAAATGCAAAAATTTTAAAAAAAAAGGTCCTGATACGATTTTTGTCCTGATTAGAATTTTAGTAAGTTATCATTTTATTATACTCGGGCATTTATAGAATATATTAGAATATAATAGTATCAATTTGTAACTATATCAAATATTAAAGACAACAAAATCTTGTTTATCCGCCTGCCCGTCATCAAGATAACGCAAAAACAAAAAGAGATAGTGAGCTGACATTTAGGTGGCGTATTCTAAACTTTAAAAGTGAGTTTAAGATCATAAAAGAGCAAAATCCGTCAATTACGTGCAATGACTCAACTTTTGAACTGTTAAGATCAATACACATATATAAGACAAGTCACAGCTCAGTTACCGATCAGTCTCAATAAGAAATTACCAGTTTATCTACACATGTCCGTCGCGTGTCAATTCAGTCAGAATAGAGTATTTTGTCCTATCCTTGTTCCTTCAATAGTATTTCCACACTCACACATAACAAAAAATACTGTCAGTCAATTTGTAAAAATAATTTTGGCGACGAATTTCAAAATAACGGAATTGTCACAGAAACCTTTTGAATCACTGAGACTGATATGTGTGAACATACATTTAAACAAAGGCGAAAAATTCAAATACTATGATGAAATACTTTTGTCCAAAATGTAGTATGAAGAAATTTTTGATCATGAAGACACACCATAGAGAATAAAACCGCAGAAATAACCCTAAAAAGTAGATAATAATAATAATACAAAAAATAATAATTTTTAAATATAATTAATTGAATATAATTTTATACCAGACTAAATAGTATAAAATAACTTTTCTATTTTCAAACGAAAATCATGGGGCGCATGCTGCAGATAATAAATACGCTAATAGCTCAACTAAAGCTATTGCATGCGCCCCATGTTTTTCGTTTGAAATTAGAAAAATTATTTTATACTTTTTAGCCCGTTATAAAAATATGGAACATTAAAAATTATATTTATTTTATTATTAAATTAATTTATATGTGATTATAAATTGTGATCGCAACATTTTTTATAGAATTATAAAATCAACTTCCTTATATTTTCTATGCTCATTAGATTTTTAATATTAGATTGAAATTCGTCAAATTCATTATCATATTATTCAAATTATTCAAATTCATTTCATTTTTCTTATTTTTGCAGATATTTGATCGAAGTTTTCAGAAAAGAAAATCATCAAAATTTAATTCTTACAGTAACTTTCTCTGCTAATGGCAACTTACATATATAATATTACTTATCAAACACACTTATTTTCAGTCTATTTGTATTTTTCAACGATTGATAAAACAATTTTGAAAAATTGTCTTCAGTGATATATATATATATATATATATATATATATATATATATATATATATATATATATATATATATATATATATATATATATATATATATATATATATATACATATATATATATATATATATATATATATATATATATATATATATATATATATATATATATATATATATATATCACTGCGTGTGGATGACTACAAAAAATACTTAATAAAATCTGCTTATCGAACAGTGTGATCGATTTCGAGGGCTTGAGAATCCCCACAAAAACAATTTTGGCAAATATTTGTTAATGATATTGACTAAATAATAAATAAAAAACCTTTTATATGAAGAAATTATGTTAGACCTCAAGAAAATTTCTATTTTAGAACTCTATAAACAAAAATACGATGTGATATTTTTGGGCTCTTGATTCCAAAAACTTTTTAAAAGGAATGTTATTAACTTGCTAACTTGCTCTCAAATTCCAAAAATTTTAATCATTAACACAAGTATAATAAACACGTGATGTTTTAGGATCAATTGAGAGTGATGGTTAGCCTGGAAATTCCACAACATGTGATTTTCATGACACACGTACACATTTCTATGATATAACGCGAGAAAGGTTTTAGTGACTTCGAAAAATGAAAATATGATGCCATGCCCGTTTTTATTTTCGAGGCGATTCCAATAACTTCCCTTACACGTAAGATAAATCACCCTTCAATGTAATTTAAATCTGCTGTATATAATATTGGTTATGCTTAATACTCTGTACGTATTTCGAACTGAAACTATGTACTGTATATATCTATCTATCTATTTATCTATCGTATGACTATTTATTTGTAAGTACAATGAACAATAAAGATAGTAAAATACTTTTTATTTCGTATTAGATTGAAATAGAGTTATTTATATTAAGTAGTATTCATTTGTAAATGTTTGTATATTAATATTTAGCAACAAATCACTCATTCACTGTATGTATAGCAAGTAACTAAGGAAATAAATATGATCATAGACCTAATGTACATTTATAGAACGTGTTATTGCGTTACTTTGTTGAATGACTAGTGAACTTATATTTTTTGACATGGAAATTTACAAAATGTTGATATTGAAAATTATTTTGTAAGATAACATTGGCAAATCCAGTGTACGACAAAATATTCCAAACAAAAGTTATTTATTTTGAGGAAACTAACTTTTTTGTATTTGAACATTTTGTCTATGTTTTATAATTTTGGATCAGGGATCCTAGGAAACCAATTGACCAATTATGGTTATTCATGAACTTACTATTTAGGTCTAGAATACGCCATCAAAATTTCAACGCATTTTTTTGTAAGTTATCTTGATAGCGGAAAAACGGAGAATAGTTTGACTAATTAAGTGGTTCTATAAAGATTTATATTAAAGACGGATAGACTTGAAAATATCGCTTTTAGTTGTTAGCAATGCCGACTGACAACTGCACAATTCTTTTTTTATTAGACTATATATCGTTCAACTGCGGGAACAGTGTGAGTTTCATGAAACTCACACTGTTCCATGGCCTTTTTGTATGTAGGCTACTTCGTAATTTTTTTTATTCTTTAGTCCGATTTCGATGTTGTTTTTATACTGGAAAAACACAACGGTTGAGGTTGTAGAACCAAACCAAATTTTTAGAATACACCTAATTTTTATAACAAATCTAATTTAAGAACAAAAATTACCAAATAACTTTAAAAAAAAATTTTTTTAATAACACTAAACAGTAAAAATAACAATTTTTCATTAAAATTTTGCAATAAAATTTCCTTCGGACCAATTACCATTCGAAGTCGGCACTAATAAAATTGTTAGCAAAAAATTGATTTGTTTCCGAACCGGGAAATTATTTGTAGAAAGTATTTATTTTACTTCAAATTATTTATTTATTTTTTATTAGACGGTTGAATTTTTTTTTTAATTTAGGAATACTATTTATTTATTAATATTACAATAAATATACAGGAATAAAAGCCTATGTCACCCGGAGATAGTGTAACTTCCCAGCGGTGAAAGAATTTTTCAATTCGATCCAGTAGTTTTATAGTTTATTCGTAACATACAAAAATACATACATACAAATATTTCTTCTTTATAATATTATTCACTAAGGCATACCCCTCCTCTGAATTCTCTGTATTTCATCTATATCTTTATTTTCTAGGCCGTAAGCTTTTTTGCCGATGTCATCTCCCAAAAACTTTCATCCCCTAGTTTTAGGGTAACATTTTTACAAACTTTGAATGTCGCATTTATTTATATCTAATCAAAAGCCAAAGATATAAGTTTCAAGCTTTTAGATTTAAAAATGACTGTTATTTCGATATAAATTTTCATTTCCTATTTCACCTCCTTACAGCACTTTTTTCGCATTAAATAGTTACTTATACCCTTTATCAGGCTCTAGAATATCTCTGTACCAATTTTAACTTAAAACCGCGTTACTTTCGAATTTATAATATTCGTAAGGATGATAATTCGTGCAATTTAAATTATTTAAGTGTTATAATTTCTAGAAGAGAAGTGAGCCATTCTTCAAGCCAGTCAGAGCACATACCTTCCATTCTTGGTAAATAAACATTATAATTTATTAGATAATAGCGTAGATAAAATCTACATTTTTTAGATGACTGTTTTTATCTATTCTTATTCTATCTATGATTGAAAATGATTTGCTTTACCATGCTTGAGGCTTTACTTGCTTCTTGCTTCGTTTAGTTTGGTTACTTTGCAATTTATTCACAATTCAAAAGAAGGAAATAAAATAATAAATTGGAGATGTGTACAAAATCCCTATAAATGTGTACTTTAAAACTAAGTCTATAACAGTTATACAAAACGACCCGTTATGTATATCAGTATAAATATAATGTTATTCCCCTCTTTTCTTTTTATGTTTTTTTTGTTTCTTAATATTACTTTTGTATTTATTAACTTTTAACTATTTAGTTTTTGAATCTGATGAATTATTGTGTGGATTTTCTTTTTGTTTACTGGACCATATTTTAATTATTTATGGATATGGTAATACACATAATAATAATATGTTGGTTTAATCATAATACGAATGTAATTGAATGTATTTATTTATATAAATGTACCGGGTGTGACGCGCGAGTCACTCATCATACGACTAAAAAGGGTAATAAGAAGAATTCATTAAATATTATATCATTTTGTGGCATTGTATCCTGTGTGTATAAATAGGCAAAGAGAAAACAGTTCAACCTCTTTTTATTCCTTTTTTGTTTGTTTGGTAGCAGTTATTGGCAAGCAACGTCACCAATAATAATTTTTTATTATTTTCTCAAATTTTCAAAATAAAAGGGAATGCGTGTCAGAAATTATACTTCTTTGGCATGATTAAAAAGCAATTTTTAATTGCATGCAATTAATTAATTACAATAAAATAATAAAAGGGCTGAAGAAGGATAGTCAACACAGTCGATAAAGCTCAGTTTAAATTTGAAAAATTAAATAAATAAATATATATATTTTCGTACATGAAGTGTTACATAAATCATAACAACAGCTTCAACCTGTGAATTTTGTGTGATGGTGATACGCGTCCATCTTAAAATTTCACTCTCATCATTTTTTCATAACACGCCTAAGGAAGTATAACTTCAATAAATTCTAAAAATTATTCCCTTCATGGGATATATGTTTATTAATGATTAAAATTTTTCTTATATAAAATCCTCCATAAGAGAAAGTTTTTTCCGATTTATTCCCGGTTTTAAAAAAATACATATATATTTAATATTTAGCCAACAATTTTATACATTGCGTATTTGCATGCAGTTCGATTTAACCGTTTCCAATTTTCATCAATTGGTTACAAAAAAAACCTAGCGCCATTTATTGGATGGTTTCCCAAGATAACAAAATTCGTTGACGGTTTACAACAAGCAAGTAACCTACCATCTACTACCATTTTTAAGAAAAAATAAAAACTATTCTACCTTTTAATTTATAAGGAATCATTTAAAAAAATTACATTTCGATCGGATAAGTAGTTTCGGAATTCGCGGCCAAACATCATGACACAAGAATTGTATATACTAATATGCAATATAGTGATTTTTAAAGCTACTACTACTTTTAATTACTGTGCTACTAGCATTATCTAATATACTAACAAAAAACATGAGAACCGAGCCTTTTTGCAGAAAGGAACCATTCACTTACGAATGAATATCAAAGTTTTTTTTTGCGTACATTTAAATAAATTAAAAATATTTAAAAGAACAAAAAACCTCCTACGTCACTGTTTCTTAAAAATACGAAACAAGATAAAATTCTTATCCCAAATTAGATAGTGTTGGATAGCCACAATTTTTAAATTTGAATTGATGGAGCGCCAAAGGATAGAAAAATAAAACACAAGTTAGAAAAAAAAAACCAAAAACAAACGATGTTATTCATTTTTAACAAAACATATGCTATGCGCGTCGATTTAACGAAGTAACACCAAGAGTAACTTGGAATAGGTTGTCCTTCTCGGTTGGACAATCATTAGCAAAGCATCTAACAACATCCAGATAGATGTTAATGGAGAAAACAACACCATATTCTCAACAAACACCACGTTATGGTTTGAATAACAGCTACGCCGAGTCGCTAAGAGTATGACGACGAAATTACATCACGTCGTTTTAATTTAACACCGTCTTCTACTGTTCTTGCTTTGATGCACATTTATAATGGTTGACAAACATTTATTTTCACAAAAAGAAAAAATCAACATCCGTTTTTTTATTAACCACGTTCTCAAGAAAATACATTTTCTCAGAATATTTAAGAAAATTTAAATAAACATACTTTGTGAAATGTTCTCTAAACGTAGAAAAACTTGCGGTAATAATTTTTAAAATAATGTCCGTTAAAGATTGCGTATTTATACGTGGATTCTATTCTGGTCGATTTTATTAAATAACAAAAGCAATTTTCTTACGATTTTCTTAAAAAACCGAAAATCATTAATTGAAAGTAAAATAATTATATATCTATAAAAAAAAATTATGGCAAGTGGTATTCGTTTAATGCCTCTATAATAATAATAAGAGCTTTAGCTACTTTTGATTGTTTTCAATCTATTTCTTGGGACTTGACAACGAACAGATAATGTATTCGAAAAATGGCGAAATAAAATTACATTTGTATTTCTGCGCTTCGAAAAGTAATAGAAGGAGCATAGTGAATTTCATCCTATATCAATTGTGGAAATCATAATTTACATTGAGATAGTATCTCAATTAGTTGAGCAGCACGAAGTACCCTTGAAAACGACCTAAATAAACTCCAAGTATCTTACATATTTTAAACAAAATATAGTAGATATTGATGATACAGATTTTCAATCGGTGAAAAATTTTTAAGAATCATTTCAGTAGTTCTAAAGAGTATGCCCTGCAAAAAAAAAAAAATAATAATAATAATAATAATAATAAATAAATAAATAAATCTTTACCTCAATAATTTATCGTAAATAAGTAGCATTTATTAACATCATAAAAACTTTTCCATTCAAAATATAATCTATAATGGAACTTTCATAGAAAAAGATCTGTTTTTAAATTGAATTGAAACGAAATATTGAAGCACGCTCTATTTTGCAATCTCTTTCAATTTTTGCGACCAAATAACTTAAAAACTTCTTATTCAAATGTTTTGTAATTTAGTATGCACAATGAAAACTGACATGAAAACTGGGAGCTTGTCGAAGAGTTTTTCCTCAAAAAAACAATATAAAATCGAATATTGACCTTAGAAAATTTTTAGGGAAAAAAATTATTCGATAAGCCCATGACAATATTGTGTATACCGAATTTCAAAACATTTAGATTAGAATTTTTTGAGTTATTTGGGCGCGAAAATTGAAAGAAATACAATCTATATAACATGTAATTTATATCTACACTACTTTATGCAAGGAGTTCAATCCCTCTTAGCATTAATTTTAGGCACATGCTTAGCATAAAAATCTGTATCATCCTGTTTAATCGTATAGTTAGTAAATATAACAAAATATAAATAAATATATAATGCGGATTTATTTTTTTGAAATTTAATTAAGATGTTAATTTATTGGTAATTTTGTATTGTATGTAAATTATTAAATATATTCATTCATTTCATTTATATGTTATTTGTATTGATTATCTCTCATAGCATTATTATAGCATGGCATGTCAGTACTTACAGTTGAATAAAATTCAATTGAATATGAAAATACTTATCATAGAATTACAAAATATTGCAATCAATTTATTATTATTATTATATTATTATTAGTTATTTATATCTTAAGTATTTAATTTAACTGTAGTTTTGCTTTCATAATAAATATTTTATTTTATTTTGCATCAACTGAAATTGAATAATATCATCAATTGTAAAAGTGAAGCTTATCTTTTTCAATTTCATTGGTTTCAAAGACCATGATGTTTGAGGAAGTAATCAATGAATGGACAGGAAATAAATTTTATATTTTGTATACGATATAGGTAATTACAAAGTATAGAATTCATCACGTTTTAATTCTTTTTACGTTATATGTATGCATAAGGGCATTATGTTCATTCAATACAATGTTTGGATTTCATTTTAAACTACCAAAAACTAATATTGACCCTCAAAAACGGTATTTTATGGGGGTAACGGGAATTTTCTAGTTTGACGATCGGATTTTTAAGCATTTTTTCGAATTTTTTTATGAGAACAAATGAACCATCAAACCAGAGAACTGAACCCCTTCAGAAACCCAATAAATTCAATAGAGAAAATTGATTGCAGAAAACTACTTTAAATATTTTATTTAAAATTATAAAATTTATTTATTGGTGTTTAATATTTTAATACTCGACATACATAGACAATATATCAGAGTATAGTAAGTATGTGACGCCAGAAAATATTCAATCCACAAATAAAATTATGCTAAAGATGTTCATAGAATCATCTAATTTAACCATTTCCTTATGTCCACCTGTCTGTTTGTCATTCAGATCACTCAAAAATGAAAAGATATAGCAAGCTGAAATTTTGGTGACATAGTCTAGACATAAACAGGTTTTTTTATGTTTGTGAATGAAGCAAAATCGGTCCATTGTTTGAAATATTTTTTCATAAAATGTTTGGATTTGCTACGATCGTGGCTCCCATTTTGTTAATAAACATATAAAATTGCTATACATTTAAGTTATTAGTAACATTTACAGCTGTTTGTTTATTGAAAAATTGAGTATTCAAGTTATGGGATCTCAGTATCATTCAAAATGCATATGTATGTTTTTTATGTGTGTTTGCGGATAACTTCGTCGTTTATGAACCGATTTTGATCATTTTTTATTTGTTTGAAAAGAGATATCCCAAAGGTGGTTATTGACTATTACTAAGTTTACACAATTTTTATTGAATTTCATTCATAATTTATATAAATAGATAACATTTATTTTGTTCTTAAATAAACATGTTTTTCTCGACTCTTAGTATTTTCTGAAAAAAAATTGTTTTTTAGGAAAATAAAATATTTTTAAATTAAATTTGATTAAAGAAACCGCAGATCTAACTAATTAATTTTTTTAAATTAAATTTGTATATTTTTTTCATTTATCTGTTTTCCTAATGAAACAAACCGTAATGGATGCGACTATATAAAACGGCACCAAGAGATTCCTTATGAGGAAGTTTAATAGGAAAAAATCTTTATAATTTAATAAAATTGTGGCAAATCTAAGCACAATAAGAAAAAATGTTTCAGATAAAAAAAAAGTGTGTTTATAAAAAAACAAGAATGTATTATATTTGAATTTTTCCTTTATCTTTCATATTTTTAAAGTTATATCATAGATCTATGCGACCCAATTCACCGATTTTATAAGAAAACGAATGGTCCCAATTAAACATTAGCACTTAATGCACAAGATTTATATAAATGGCACTCTCCAGTATTGGAGTATTAATATCACAAAAATTTGATAGTGTAAACGCAAGACGGATAAAAAAGCACACTCACACATTATTGTGAAATGTCTGGAAACAGGGTAGGGTGATGGCATGAAAATACGACGCCAATGCCTATTTTGTTTTTCGAGGCAATTCCAATAACCTTTCTTATAAGAAAGTAAACTTTTTATGATATTTACTATGAGATTCTGTTCTTTTTTGTATTTTATGAGTCTGTTGCAGGTATTGCGACTTTGTTGTTTATCAACAGGTTACGTTAATAATACTACAAATTTTGTAGATCTATGAAATTTTGGATAATCACATATGAAGATAATTGATATTGTACATACATGCATATTATATAAATTGTTTTTATGACTTGTGATATATAATTCATCATTCATATAATTTAATACTAACAAGTTTCGAATATATATTAGCCGAAATAATATGTATATACTTTTGTAATGTTGTATGAATTCAAAATTAATTTTTCACATATGTGAACATCTGGTATAATATATTCAAAACAAACAAAAAATGATATTTATAATTATTTATTATAAATGTGTCCTGTTGCATTGCATTTGTAGCATGCATGTACGATACAAACACCTGACAAAATATTTCATTCGTATTTTCAAAATAAAATCTAATAACATTTAGTGAGGAAATTTTTCAACATGATTATTATTCATAATATTATTATATTTCAAATTATTAATGAGACTGAATTGCATCAATATGGGTTCAAAAGATTTTAATAATACTCGGCATTTATACAATATGCCTGAGTCATATTAATTTTAGTCGAAAGTTTGTAACACTAGAAAATATTGATCACGAAAAACAAAATTTTTGTATGAGTGTTTATAGAATTACTTGATAAGTCCATTTCCGTTTTCACGCTTGTCTGTTCGTCATCAAGATAACTCCAAAAGGAAAAGAGATAGCAAGTTGAATGTTTAGTGGTGTATTCTAGACTTAGAAAGTAAGTTTAAGTTCGATAATATACAAAATTAGGTTCATTCGATCCGTGACCCAACTTTTGAAACATAAGAATAAAAACAAACAACTTTCATTTGAAACTTTTTGTCGTAAAATGTTTATATTCGTCAAAATTTTAGCACTAATTTAGCTAATAAGCACATAACAGATACACAAATGAATAGTGCATAACGTATATCACTACATGGTATAAAACAAAGTCGCTTTCTCTTTCCCTATATCACTATGTATGCTTAAATCTTTAAAACTACCCAACGGATTTTAATAGATAGAGTGATTGAAGAAGAAGGTTTATATGTATAATTACATCCATTATATAGTGGAGAAATACTGTTATTTTTGAGTTTTCTAATGTGATGTCGTAAATAATAACATTTTTTCCCGCTTGCATTGCAACCCGTCTGTCAAGGGACCGATATCAAGTGTCGCATATCACATACCTCGTATATATATATATATATATATATATATATATATATATATATATATATATATATATATATATATATATATATATATATATATATATATATATATATATATATATATATATATATATATATATAAATTTCGTGTCAAGGGTTTCGTACTTTTTTCTGACGCGGAGTCAAGGCCGAAGGCCGGCCTGGAGAAATTGGGTAGCCCATACCAAATACCGGGTGCACATATCAAAATTTTGTATCACGGGTTTCCTACACCAAATACCGGATGCCCCACAATAAATACCGGGTGCTCCAAAATGCCAAAGCAACTCGTGACCGGGTCTGCTAGTGAATTTATAAGTAACAATAAAATACTGCAAAATTCCATTAAAACGGATTTTATTTCATACAAATTACATTTTTGTCAAATATTTATTGTTTCCAGCCTTTATGTGGGGAACTTAGTGGTAATTTTTAAAGCTGACTACCTTATCATATGGTACTTATTATTCAAATTTATTATTATCTAAACCAAATAAAACTGCTAAGTGATATTACAAATTACAAACAAATTTTAATCACATTTAAAAAAATAAAAATATATCGATTAATTCATTTGCAAAGTTAAGATCTGTAGCCGCACACTCATTATCAGTATCCTTATACGTATACATATCCGTGGATCTCTAATTTTAACGCTCCGGTACATTCCGTCTCGTTATTACCGAAAAAAGAAAAAATGAGAGCATTAATTTTAGAATGGACAATTTTAAAATGATTCGATTTAAAACCATGTTTTGTAAAAATAAATGATCATATTCAATTTTGGTACTTATTTTTTAATATTTTTTGTTTTGACGTTATACTTCTTTAGACGCGTTATGAAAGAATGATGAGAGTAATTTTAAGATGCGCGTGCATCACCGTCACACAAAATTCACAGATTGATGCTATTGTTATGATTTATGTTACACTTAATGTAAGAAAATATATATTTATTTATATAATTTTTCAAATTTAAACTAAGCTTTATTGACTGTGTTGACTATCCTTCTCCAGTCCTTTTAATATTTTATAATAAAAAATTATTTGCATGCAATTAAAAATTGTTTTTAAATGATACCAAAGAAGTATAACTTCGGACACGCGTACATAACGTACACGCACCCATTTTTCCAACGATGTTCATTTGTTAAGACAAGGCATTTACTTACGTTATTTATCTATCTTTTAAATAAAAATGATTAAAAAACATATTATGCAATAACAAAATTCTTTGAATCGATTTTCGTGCTTTAATCATTAATATCATAATCCACAGTAATAATTATACTTATGAAGTAATATAATGTTTAATCATAATAATAATAGAACTGAAATCCATAATTATCTGATATTATCATATATTATTATAATACCAAACCATACCACATATATATGATGAGCATACAATTACATTACAATGCATTACATAGTGTTTATATATATATATATATATATATATATGAAAAGTACCGAATTTATTAATCGTATTTATATTTTTATTATAGTTGTTAAACACGTGTTCAATCATTGTATTTATTGTTCAATGAATACAACAATAATATTGTATGTACGTACAACGTTTGTTTGTTAGTACATACAATGCTTTTAGAAATACCTGCATATTCTTAAAACAACAGAGTTTTGTAAATTTGTTTAGATATTATAATACACTTCAGAAATATTCATCACCACTTATCTTTGCTTCACTTTGAAAATTGAGAAAATTATGGTAGTTTTCTCACCTCAAATAGTAACAGTGAAAAAAAAATTAATAAAATGAGGAGTATTAAGGGTCGCTTATCACGAATCCGAGGTCAGGAAGCAACCGAGGATGGTTTCAACACCATGAAAACGCCTTGGAACAGATGATTGTTTCCACTCCAATAAAGGTGAACTCCCTTGAAGTAACAAATTTAAAAAAAATTCTTATTGAAAATTTCATCTGAAATATTGTTGATTGACGTTATGTGATTGTATTACAGATTATGTTGTGAGTTTTCAGAGTTGTTGATTAACGAATCCAAGGTCAAAAAGCAACCTAAACTTTAAAAAAAAACACTCAACACAGAATTTAGATGTTAATCTATATCACTTTTAGGGGTAATCTTATTAGGGTTGAAACAATTATTTGTTGCTTTTTGATTTTAGTTCGCGGTCAAGGACCCCAAAACCCCCCAAGATACAATTTTCGTGGTGAAATTAGTAGTTTTTAAAATTATTTTTTATCATTCTTACTATTTGGGTTCTGAAAACTACCCTTATTTACTCAATTTTCAAAGTGAGGTAAGCTTTAGTGGTGATGAATGTTCCTGAAGATCTAATGAAGACATACAAACAAGAATTTTTAAAAGCAGAGCTGTTACTCCAATTTTCCACATTCTCTGGCTTATTTACTGTGTGATTATACTTAAATTTTTTAATAGATAATTTTAAATCCCGGATCTGATCCTATTAACTAACTAAGTTGTGTCAAAAAAGGTTAAAAGAATTAATACGAAGTCGTAGTTATACGAAGTTTTTTTTTATCGACTAAATTTTCTTTTTTTTTTTTAATTTGTTCAAAGAAGAATCATTATCTAAATAGAATAAAATTTAAATTAAAAAAGTATAAAATAATTATAAATTAAAAACTTTTTAAAGCCCGATTTTAAAGACCCTTGAATGTTTCTATACAATTACGAAAAAAATTTCATTCCAACGAAATTTAATCATTTAAGATTTGTTTTTATTTTAAATTTGTTTTAAAATCCTTTTTTAGGGCGGGAATTTTTTCGACACATGCAATGTAAAAATAATTGATTAAATAGTCGGTAAACAAGGAAGCTATGCGAGAACATATTTATAAAATAACCTTTTGAAGCCATAGCAGCTGAAACGCTACGAAAACATTATTTTAAAAAAAAGAGATAGTTTATAATTTTTTATTAACAAAATTGCTCTAACAAATGCGTACGCGTCTTAAGATTCGAACCGCTTGAGAAATACATGAATCTTCATGTATTGTTCATGGATTTCATTTTGGTTTAAACAATATCATCCCATTTCAAGCTTAGTAATGCTGATGAAGTAAGGTTCATAACTTTATACATTTTCAATTTCTAATGGTTTAAAGATGTTTCGTGATGAACAACATACTTGACAGATCCCCAAGTAAGAAGAGTAAATGATAGTTTACAATAAATTGAACAAATAGTTTTCTGAAAGGACTATAATAATATTTAAACATTGAACTCGATACGATTAGAAGGATGTTTGTTTATTATTGTTTGATCCCAATACTAATAATATTATTATTGGAATAATAATTGCATAAAATAATAGGTCATATTTTTATAATGATCAAATTATTTAATGATCTACAGCTGTTTTAAAATGTATAAAACTATTCTACTAATATTATAAAGCCGAATGTTTGTGAGTGTGGATGTGTGGATATTTGTTCCTCTTTCACGCAAAAACCACTGAATTGATTTTAATGAAACTTTACAATAATTTAGCTTATACATCAGAATAACACATAGTTACACCTATTTTACCGATTTTTATTTTGGTTGTATTTATTTTTTTCTTCAAATTTGTGAATATAATATTTGCCGTTAGTAGGTATTAATTTTTATATTCATTACTTAGGTTGTATATCTTTTTTTTTCAAGTTTGTAATAATAATATTTATCGTTATAAACAAAAATATTACGACTTACTAGGAAGGCATATTGTGAAGGCCACAATCTTAACTCGAGAAGCCAAGGGAGACAATGTTCTTATACCACGAATCCCAATCATACCCATTAATTTACCATTTAATTTTAAAAGCCTGCAGTTTCCATTGAAAGTTGCATTTTCTATGACTATAAACAAATCACAGGGTCAAACCTTAAAGGTAGCAGGCTTACATTTTGGCACGGTGTATTTTTCTCACGGCCAGCTCTACTTGGCTTGCTCACGGCTTTCTAAAGCACAGAATCTGCACGTTTATGCTGAACGATAAAAATCGTTTAATATAGTTTATAGGAGTATATTGCAATAGCTACCTATAACTTTTGTATTACCACCAAATCAATCCTAATAAAATATTATATTTTAATGTGAATGTGAGATTGTAATAAATATTGGTATGATTATTAATGGCTATACACATACATATTTTCATGAGACAATATATCTCTCAACACATAGCCTACTTTTAACCCGATATTCCAACGGGATGTAGACTTACGCGGGTGAAACCGCGGGTCGCAGCTAGTTTTATAAAATACAGTTAATACTGCAGTTTTGACAGAAATATGTATTCAATTCAAAAAATAAAACGGAAAAAAATTTCAGCAAAATTCAATAGGTATATCAATCAAAATTTTGGGGATCTTCCAAAAAATGGCTTTGGACGTTACAATTTTTGGTTTCAATTGAGATCAATTACATATAAGTATTTTTCTCATTTTTATATTCGACATATGTAGAATAAATAATAGTATATTATTTTTAGTCAAAAGATTTTTATGCTAGCAAATATTGACTGCAGTAATAAACTTTGGGTGGTGTTCATAAAAAGTCACATAATAAGCTCATTTCCGCAAGTCCGTCATCAAGACATCTCAAGAACGACTTTGGTTGCGAACTGTAAAAAATGATAGCAAATACCCACTCGTCACAAAAATAACACAGTCTTTTAATCACGGATTAAACGCTAGAGTCAAAAAACCAGCAGGAATATATCATTTAGGTAGTTTAATCACTGGTTGAAAATAAGAGTAGAAAACCGTACGGTTATCCGTACTAATTCGGCCTTAGATACCACTTGGGTAGTTTAATCACAGTTTGAATGTAAGGGCCAAAAAAATCCACCAATTCAAAAAAAAATGTACGTAGTTCAATCACAGATTGGATATAAAATAAAAACCCTGAGACCTATACTTACTCAACCTCAGTTATCAATTAGGCAGTTTAATCACAGTTTGTACGTAAGAACCAAAAAAAAAACCGTTAAAGCTTTTATATCATATATAAATTATGTAATGAAATTAATTGATGCGTTTGATTTATTTTACGTTAATTTTCTTCGTCTTAGAGTATTTAAAAAAAAAGCTTGTTTTAAAAATTATTTTGACTATTAACAATTGACCATAGATATATTACTTGTTTCTACTTACTATAAGCGTATTAGAAGCCATAATTACCTGCAACAAAAATATAAATATTAATATCCATAATATGAATATATAAAAATTGTTGAAACTTAAAATATTATTACTTGGATGTATTAAAAAAAAATTGTATTGGGAAATTTAATTATCGTTTTTAATATTTTCCATTACTTATTTCTTATATTTCGCACCGTTTAAACCTTTGCATCAAAATCGGTCAAGCCATTCTCGAGTGCTAGCCAAATAAACGAATTTTAAGACCACGTTAATTAATAAAACTGCTGCTGTTAATTTTCAACTAGTTTTCTAACTTATTATTTATTCTAAATATTACACATCCGAATATAATTCTTAGAATATATTTTCGCATTATGAACATTTAAGTGACAATTTCATTACGTTTATTTATTGTTTTTCTTGAAATTATTAATTTTCTACATGTATGATTCTATTAATTACAAAATCATTTACGAAATTCTGTTTATAACACATAAAATATTTTAAATGAAAAAATTTATGGGTACGTCAACTCCATTCCACTGTAAGAATTTAAAATAATGTTTATGGCATAAAAAACATCATTAAAAACAAATTAAGAAGTATGAATATTTATTCAAATATTTATTGTTACATTAAACTAACTACCCAGACAAATGATTATTATTGTTACATTAGCCAACAAAGGCAACATTTTTTCAAAGTTGATACTCCCTTGTTTAGATACTATCTGCCCGATAGCAATATTTTAAAAAAATCTTAAAAAAATTTAGGACATAACGCATAATTAACACGTTGAGAAAATTTCAACACGATTGACCATCCCAAACATGAGATAATTGCGGTTAAATCTAGCATTATTTAATAAATTTCGTTTTTTTTTTAAACAAGATTTATTCGAAAAATTCTAATTCTCTTTTATAATATTCATGCTAACATTATTTGTTCTTGTAGCATAAGATTATTTGTTTGAAGGGCTTTCTTCATAAAAAATTATTATTTGTTAAAAGAATAACTAGAAAAATGAAATTTCTATGTCGTAGATAAACAAGTTAAGTAATCATTTAAAAGGTTATTTCTATTTAAATAAAGTTCAATCATGGAAAGTTTTCCATGAGTTTTGCAAATTTGTAATTTTATAGATTTTGACATATGAGCTCTTTCCGAATTTTTGCCACCTTGTATATTTACCAATGGCAACGCCATATTATTAAAATGGTGCCTTAAATAGTTTTCCGATATGTTCCTGTTTTTTTATAAAATTAATCATTTTAGCATACAAGCGTTGGAAAGTCTATCTCAACATGCTCTTTGGCTAAAACTTTCAACACTATTACGAGGTTGAGTATATTGTGCTTTTTTTAAAGTGGTATCGCCAGTAGCCCTAATACACATTCAATTGACGATTTCAAAGTTAGCCTCCTATTCCTTCATTTCACTGTCTTTGATCGACCAGGTGTTGCGAGTTTATCGTCTGCAATACTAATCAAAATGTTACAGGTGGAAATTTTTATTCCTTGGTTGCATTAAAAAAGCTAATGACTGAGGCAAAATACTATTAAGCTCGTACGACAGATGTTTCGTAGAAGGGGAAAAGGAGGTTGGTACCCAATACTAAGGCGAAACGTTTTCTTTTACCTACCGGGGACCCTCATGTTATAGTAAGCCGGTTCTTCGAAGAATATTAAAATATTCATTTTGTATAAGAATGAATAATTGAATGAGGCATATGTGTCTACGGCCGACTTTTAAGGGAACTATTCCGGTGTATACGTCAACGGCATATTTACCTCATCAGCCTATTGGGAAACCTTAGAAACCTTTTGAGAATAGTCACATTATGAGAATAATAATTATGAAGGGAAAAAGTTTCCTCGACAAATTGTTAAAGAAATTGATTATGCCAAGATTAACAAAAAGTTTTTGGTTCAAACAATTACTAAGATGTTTGATCCTATAATGAGTTCATATTGGATTACGGCCGTTTGTGATATTATTAAAAAGATAAATCCTACAATTCCACTAGATAAGAGGAGCTTTTTATATGTATCGGAATTTGAATAATTAATTTAAACTACTAGTAACATTATTTTATTAAATTTATGTTATAGTTAAGATGATAATGATCTGCGATTTAAAATATTTTCTGTGATTTCCTGTTCTGAATATGAATATGATATTTAAAAAAGTTTTATTTTTAAAATTTTACATGAAAATAAGATTAATAAAATTTATTACATAAATAAAACTTAACAATTATTTTAATTATGATATAGGAAAATGCATTTCACAGAATTACGTTCACGTACTCCCGCAATTATGTTAACATCTTAATTTTACTACCCAAAATTAGAGACAAGCTCGACTTAATGGCAATTGACATTTAATACTATAGAGTACAGACTTAAACGACAAAAAATGTTTCCGAAATAATTTTGAACTATCAGTTTTTATATTAAACCAACTTGGATGTGGAAGAAATTTATATTTAATTCGTTATCATCCCAAGATCAATTCTCTAGTATCTTCCGTTTTACGGTTTGATGACAATTATAATTATTTTTTAATATTTAGATTATTTGATAAAAAACATGCTTGTAATTCGTTTGTTCGATTGATTTGAAACAGTTATTGTCAACCGTTATAATAGAACATTAGATTGGTTTTCTACTATTTGAAAATTAACCCCATTTCATTTAATATCCAACTTATTATATCAAACTATTTTCCATTTTCTAAGCGGAGGGTGATATTTTGATTTGTACATTATCGACATACTTTAACAAATATTATTAACACACAAAATTTAAAGTATCTTAATAATTCACTATGATACCAAAACATTTAGAAATATTTCAACATCCTAAGATTTTTTTTTAATTGCCAAAATATTTGAATTTTGCATTGAAAACAAAATTATCATACCTTTGAAAATGCTCAGTAACCGCACTTTAAATTCTTAACTTCCTGATTTTATATAGTAATAGTAGACGCATATACCGGAGATAGGATAGCCTCTCTGGGTCTTCTATATCGATTTAAAAGCATTTCTTACCTTTGCGATAGTTTTTTTATTCTATCGACCTTTCTTACCCAGTAAAGCATGTTCAAAGGTTAAAGTCCTTCCTCACCTCTAAAGCCAAATGGCCACTGACGACGAAAACTGAAGACATTCCGGAGGCCAAAAGCATTCCTTAAATAGACGAGCTTACCGAGTTCTGAAATGAAAGTTAATGCCAGGTCGCAAGTCATCCCGAGTTTGAGGGAAATATATCACCGCATCATTGAACACTGTGAAGCTTTCGGAGGACGACTCTTTTTTTCATAAAAATATAAAAATTAGATTTACTCAACTTTTTCACAAGTTAAGTACAGTATTTTTTTTAAGAAATAACTGCTACATACTTAAACAGAAAAATGGATTATCACCAAATTTTTGTTAAAAGGACCACTTTATTCCAAATCATCAAATGTTGGACGCTGACATATCTCCGATTTTGATGAAAATAGGCACAAATGTGGGGATTTTCGTCAAAAGAAGACCTTAGTGTTATTATTCATTACGTAATTACCGGGCGGCACTTTCTACAAATGAAAAAAACCATTTTTCATATTATTTTAGATTTAATCCAGAATGGAGTTTTTCGAAATTTTCGAGTTTTAATTTCGTGTTTTCGAATGGATGCTTATGATTCAGAAAATTATTAAAGCGTTAGTAGATTTTATGAGAAATATAATGAATATACTTTCATCTCGTTTCATCAATCGAGTCCCGAGTTATAGCTGAGGTAAAAACGTCAAACTAATGAAAAATCATGATTTTTTCAAAAAGCTCTAATTTCATAACGAATCAGTCCAAAATTTTTAAAATAACTTCGAAAGAAAGCTTACAAATTCCCCGTTTACTCTATTTTAATAACTTGAATAGAAAATTTTTAAATCAATAATAATTTTGGATATGAAAAATAATTTGTAGAGGATACCACCCGGTAATTACGTAACAAACAATAAACTGAAGGTCATTTTCTTTCTTTTAACGAAAAGCCTAAAATTTGTTCCAATTTTCATCATAATCGGAGATTTTTCCGGGCCCAACATTTGATGATTTGGAATGAAATAACTTAATAGACATTATAACTTCAAAAAATATTCAATTTTAAGCAAAAAAATTTTGTGTCTCCTTGTTTCAGCATGCAACCATTTTTCGGTAGAATTTTGCGCATTCACAAACTCTATGCGATGCTCAAGTTAACCGTTTAGATGGTGAGAAGTACAAATTTTGGATCACTTTCCATTTAAAGCATGTAACATTTACTTTCCTTCCTGTTCTTTGCTCCCGTTATACTATATGAAGAAAAATCTGGACAGAATTGACAACAAATAGTAGT
This sequence comes from Chrysopa pallens, assembly GCA_020423425.1. Classification (NCBI taxonomy): domain Eukaryota; kingdom Metazoa; phylum Arthropoda; class Insecta; order Neuroptera; family Chrysopidae; genus Chrysopa; species Chrysopa pallens. Next base: position 4,932,594 of record CM035594.1, on the reverse strand, counting down.
TTTGTTCTCGAGATATTAAAATGAATAATATTAATTTTTTCTTCTGTCATGGACTTTTCCTGCAATAACTTAAATGACATAGCATACTGAGAACATTTTTTTTCTCTTATTTTCCAAACTCAAAACTTCTCTATATTAATAAAATAAGTAAATGCTATTATTATTTATAACATAATAAATGCTTTGACTATATTATACCAAGTGGCTTCATGCTGAAACTACTAATATAAAATAAATTTAATAATATAATAAATATTTTTTATATTTATTATTGTTCAATATACTTTTGTTGTTATATACCATTAAAAACGCTAGTTACTATTTGAAATTGGCGCGCTTAACGGAGCCACCATTTTTGTCTAGTAAATATGGAGGAGATAGATAGAAGCCACATGTGAATATTGAAAAATTAATTACATGGAAAATACGCGTTAAATTATTCTGAAATTTTTTCAGTGTATATTTAGGATATAGTTCCATCAATTTCAAAGTTTTTTTGCGGGGTCAACTTTGCCAATTTTGAACAAACCTTCCATTTCCGGTATTATTGAACAAGGACACTCATAAGAGCTCGTGTATTTTAAAGTTTAATTAATTATATCTCTTAAAGGTAAAAAATCTAATTTTTTTTCTAAAGGTGCATTTAATTACAATCTTTTGAATAAACACAAAAAAATATTGGGTTAACTTTAAGTCATTTGGGTACCAAACTACCTTAAGTTGTATAAAGATTTCATTTGTTTTAGTCTTCTCATCAGATTATTTACTTTGTTTAAATCGTTGCTAAAAATAAACTTTGATATTTTGATAATGTTCGTTCACATAAATAATATGTTATTTAATACATTTTTAAAAAGACAACAACAAAAAAGTTAAAATAATAAAAGCATCGTAAAATAAAGATGGTAAATAATAAATAACATCTGAATAATGTATAATAATAATATGAATATTAATATACAACAAAAAGTATCCTTTTTCTTTAAAATATTAGTGTAAGTATGTATACCTATACCTATGTTATGAAGGTAGAATTTGCTTGTAATCAGAGCAGAACACAAGGCAATGTATATATGTATGTATTTATATTCTGTGATTAAAATTAAAAGAATACAATAAATAATATTGTTTATGTTAATATAAAATAAATAATATAATATAATATTAATAATAATGTTGGCTTTGCTTCACTTATCTTAAACAATGGTATTCATCTATTTGTTGTAAATAACATCCGTATATATTCTTTGTATATACACAGTATTTGTTATTTTGTCATATGCATTGCTAGAGATCAGATTTGTTGAAAAATAGGATATCGTTTAATTTGTACCCACAAGGTTTATAATTTGCATAATGCATTATATGTACTTTGTGAAGAACGCTAGATAGATGTATGACGTCACACTTTTCGTTGATTTTAGGAAACGGAATTCTCTTCACCCTTGGATGGAACATTTTTGTAGATTCAATGCACCAAAACGAAGACACAAATGAAAATCTGTAGAAATTTGGAGGAAAAGAGGGAAAATTAAACATTTTATATTTTAACACTTACTAACCATTCCAGATCAAAAATTTAGAACTACCGGACCGTTTGTAAGTTAAAACTCCTCTATTCATTGAACTATAAAATCGCTAGGAAAAATCGAAGGCCCTGAAACGATTTTGATATGGGTTCTATAGAATTACTTATTAGTTTGTTCATTTTTGTATAAATGCCAGTCTCTTTGTTCATTCGTTTCTACTCGAAAAAAATCTTACATCATAAAAGATGAAAAACAGAAATTGGCAACAAAAGAAAAACTCATATCGGTATTTTTAGATGTTGGAGAAAAAAAAACAATTTTAGAATTATATTTCTAATTAAATAAAAATGGACTCTTAATGTGGGTCTACACGCTGATGAACTCAGCTATAGCAATTAGTTTGAACAAGAAAATCGTTGTTTATAAACTAAATCGCTAAGTATGCTCAATTTTGTACATTTACGATTCTTTAAGGAAAATCATTATTTCGCAGACAATAGGTGGAAAATAATTTTAATAGTATTAAATCTTTATCTCCTTTATTTTTGAATCAATTGTGATTTAATTTTTGATTTTTATATTTTTATTTGTAAATGCCCAATAAGAAGAAAATAATTAGACATGGCATTAACAACAATTTTCTAAGTATATCTCCCAAAATATAACGTTTTAAGAATATCCTATAAACATTGAAATCTTGAAATTCAAGTCAATGAAGTTTTTAAAAATATTCTATAGACATGAAATCTTGAAATCCGATCCCTAGTAATAATCACATTCTTAATATTAATAGATTTTTTCATTTAAATTGATGATTAGTTTCGTATTATTAAGAGTTTAAGCTATATAAATGACATTTTAATAAAGATTATAAAGATTTCTAAATGAAGATTTATTTTTAAACAATTCATTATTTTCATATTTTTTTAATAATATATACACATTGTCAAATTTTTTATTTTTCGATTTAATAAGCAGTGTAGAAACCGTTAATGCCAACTAATATTTAAGGTTTCATCAATATTCATTTTGTTTAGCCGATAGCTGTTACAATCAATACGTATTTTTTTAACTGTTATATGGTAAAAGTATTAGGTATAACACATTAATAACAAGTGAAAATAACAACTAACAAAGTTACTTGTTTATATCCTTGACAAGGGGTTGAGTATCATAAAGCATAATAACAAGTGTCGCAAATTTATGAACTTATTCGTTTAATTTGAGCTAAAATTTTGGCGAATCTATGCAGTTTGTGAAAAAATGTTTCAAACAAAAGTTCTTTGTTTTCAAAAAACAAAAATTTTTTTTTATTTGAATTTTTCTTTTTTCTTTATAGTTTAAAATTTGGATCATGGTTCCATCGGACAAAATGGGCCAGTCATCAAACTTGCTATTTTTTAAGTTATCTAGATGACGGACATATTAAAATACAGATATGAACTAATTAGGTGAATCAATGAACACCTATACCAATTTACTTTTCTTTATGATCCCTCCATTAACATTCAGTCCCGGAAAATGTATAATAGTTTCAATTATTTCATATTTTTCAAAAAAATATTGCAATAAATGTTTATTTATTGAGGTACAAGTGTCATATGTGAGGTATAATGTGTTAAAACAACAAAAGTTGTTAAAAATATTTATGTTGTAGAATCGGATAAGCACACACAGAAATTCAACAATTCAAGTATGTTCATAATAATAAGACCTATTGATTTTGCATTTAAATTAAAAGAAAATTTTAGTATTTTGGACTTTAAGAAAGAAAAATTTCAAAATTTTTGTATTCAGGTCTATAAGACATTACAACAGTTTTTAGCAAATTTTCGCTTTAAGTAAAATCACCTATTCAATTTACAAAAAAAAAAAAATTTTCAAAAAATTTCCAACATTTAGTTAAACTAATAAAATTGATAATACTTCTGAATATCAATAAAATTAAAATTTTACAATAACCAAGCGTTTAAATAATACGTATCGTTATTCTTATCAAATTTTTTACTCTCACGTACCTTATTGTAAACGTTGTAAAACATTTTAGCCCCCCCTTTTTTTTACAAAACATTATCGATATTTTTGGAAGAATACAATTTAAATAAATTTTCTATAGTACATATTTTATAAATTAGTCCAGGAAGTTAAAAAACGTATTATTTTTCATAAATTGATAAAAAATATAAAATTCAGTAAAAATAATTTTTTAATTTTTTTAGTAATTTTGTTCCTTTAGTTGTTTTTAAAAGTTTAAATATTTCAAACAGAAAAAGGGTGTACTTGATCAATCAGCAAATTTGCGGGCATACAGATATAGTTTCGCTAACAGATCAAATTTAAACGTTGAGTTTCCAAAATACCATCAAACTTTTTTGACAAGTTTTTAAAAATATTAATGTTGAGGATGAAAATATACCTTCAAAAACTTTTCACTGTAGCTGGTAGGAAATTTATTCCAGTTTCTGAAATCAATCAATTTAATTACCTTTTTTAAAATAGAAAGGTGTTTTTCATTTAATATTGTATATCTCCGGAAATTAACATAGAGAGACTAAAAAATAAATGTACTTGAAACTAAGCAACTATCTGATATGTATGAATTAACAAAAACCTATTTTGCAAAAAAGTCACCCACAAATAAAAAACAAAAAAATAATTTAGAACTTATTTGATATGAAGTTTTAGATTCCGCAAATAAAATGATTTTGTTGGCATAGATAAAAATCAATAAAAAAACAAATTGTTATTATATATTATAGTCATTTGTATTATAATTATTTATTTATAATGTATTAATTTTTATTATGTTTATCATTGTTGAATTTATCCAGGAGTTTTAAAAGAACATATGGGAATAGTAGTAACACCAGTTTTTTGAACGGAATATGAAAGCTTGTAAGATAGTCAAAATTTCTATATATTTGGTATTTTCATCCCCTTTGATTCATTTTTCATCCCTTTTTTGTTTTCAAATTTTCAAAAATAGATTTATTTTTTCAATAGGCAAAATATAAAGATCCAGAAAGTTGAAAGTATGGTACAATACAAGTTAAACAATTTTAAAGTAAATTCAATTTTGTGTAAGCTAGTAAAAACCTCAAAATTATGAAAGTACACTTTCTTAAATATTTTATTTAAAGAAACAATTCAGAACCTTTGTAGGCATTGAAAAAACAATTTCAAGCAATCTTCCAGAATCATTTTACATTATCTAAATATCTTGAATGAAAAAATCTTTTACCCAATAAATGAGAGTATGAAAAATGAATTTCATGTAATAAACGACATAAGAGTGTACTTTCCTGCCTGTTAACTCTAATTGTATCAAAACTGCAGTGATTTCTTAGCACCAAATTTAGATCATTTGGTATGAAATGAATCTTAAAAATATTAAAATAATTATAAATTTAATATTCTTGTTGATTATAATTTAATTAAAATATAATTTAATAAGAATATGAATATGAACTCAGACAATATTTAAATAAAAATTTCTAAATTTTCATTTAATATCAATTTCCTTTTCCTCTTACAGTCTCTTAGCTACTAATGTAAATAATAATGGTTTTAACAGAAAAGAGTAAGTAAGTAAGTATATTTTATATAGGTATCTATATCTATATTCTATATCACGTTGAAGTCTGTCATTTGAATCTCTTCACATCATAAATTGCATACTCATTATACACTATTATAGTGTAATATATTATAATTTGGTACCTGATGTGTATTCAATCATTAGTCATTATACACTATTTAAGCATCGGCATATAATATGATACTAGTCAAGCTAGCAGATCAAAGTATTCAAAATTTTATTTAAATATGCTCAAAATTAGGTAATAACTTTTATAATATAACGTAAGTACCAAAATTGCTTAAATACGGGTTGCTTTTAGTTGTAAAAGAAATGTACTAGATTTAATGTTATTTTCATATAGAAACCCTTGGAAAGAAAAACAAAAAGCACAAAATTTTAAACAGTGTAACCTTTTTATTTAATAGTATAAGGAATTTAAAAAAACTCACAAACACTATGAAATCCTTCCAATATAACTGAGTTCCGCGGCCAAAACTTAATGACAACGTACAATAATTATTACATGTACCTATTATAACTTTATATGGCAGCTTCATCAACTAACTCTTTAATTATAATTGATGCTATGTCGATGTTAAGATTCCAACCCATAACTTCCAGAAAACAGTATCCAAACATGACGATGTGCAGTATAATAATCGCTTAAAAATCCGATGGAAGAGAATAGGTCAATATAGGTCAATGCTACAAACAGTTTCATTATAATGTGTTATTGTGTTAACAGTGCTTTCAAAGCGGGTATAAAATGGTACAAGCCTAGGTAAGAGTAAGATTTATTAAAATAAACGCGTTCGGTTTAAGGATTAAAATTTAGGCTGTCACTTATTTATGGGTATATTCATAAGAGGTATAATATTGATACATTTCACCGTCATTAAAATTTATTGCAATTTTTTTTGCTTGAGTAGCATAAAGTCAAATAGCTTAACTTTACTGTACAATTTTATGAAACTGGGTAGGGTTAACTAAACCTAACCCTAACAGTTAACAGAGTTAACTGTTAATTTAAAAATAAAATGTTTTATAGATTCCTTATTTCATTTATTTGAGTTTCTAATTTTCTAATATAGTACTAGAAGTTAAAAAGATATAGTTCACTAATTTTTAAACAGTATACAAAAATATTACCAAATGTAGGAATAGTCCACATAATTTTTTTAAATTCTTCTAGGATAGGTCCCAATCTTCTTTAAACAGTAAAAACCTTATCCCAAATTTTTAAATTTTAACGAATATGAATTACAGTTTTAAATGAAAACAAATTAAGATATATTACTTTCTGAATTTGAGACGTTGTAACGAAATTGTGACGAAAAAATGTTTCAAACAAAAATTGTTTATTTTTATGCAACATTGAATTTTTCTACCAGCTCCTATGATTTTAAAGATTAATCACAGATCAAAAGGACCCAATTGAATGATTTTGCTTATTCTTGAATTTAAATTCACACTTCAGGTCAAAAATATGTCATGAAAATTCATGTTTAGATAAATTGTTTAGATTTGCCACAATTATCCTCAAATTCAGATAGTCAACACATTATATATGTATAATATATATTATTAGAAAATGAATTTTATAAATGTAAGGACTATACATTTAATATAATTTATTAATATTCATAAAGAAAACGAGTTCAAACATTTGTTTAAACTCTCAACTCTGTTAGTTGTTATCTTTACTTGTTTTTAAAAATTTATTTACCTTAAAAAAATGTTATGTTTTTGAATAATTTGATGAGTACTTTTTATAATCGGACCTGTGTAATAGAACTAGATCTTTTGAAATTAAAACACAACCAGTACTTATAGTTATTACAAGTACTTGACTACAGTACAGATAGCTAGAGCTAGCTAGCTAGCTAGGTATATCATATGATATTATTAAATAAGTAAGTATATGTATGAATGTGTACGATATAGTATGGTATAGTATGATATGTACTAACTAACTAACTATTAACTAATGACTAATTAATTTAATATTACAAGTAATAAGAACTTCTATCATGATCAAAAACCACTACAAAGTACAGTATTATTATAGTACTTACTATATACATATCTATGTATATTGTATACAGAGTGTTCTAGAATTAAGTGACAAAACTATAGGTGCTAGTTGGTTGCAAATACAAACAACTAAATAACATGTAGAATTTTTAAAACAAAACTAATTTAGTATCGTTCTGATTTCAAAGTCAATGACATGAAAAAGTTACAGTAAACGAAGGGAACCACATTCATCTATAGGATATACCGTGCGAGAGTATGAGATCGAAGTATCTATAGGATATAACGTGCGAGAGAATGAGATAGAAGTATCTGTAGAATTTAATGTTCGAGAGTAAGAGATAGCAGGCATTCTTTATTACAAGATTAGTATATGTGTGTGTGTGCATTTGCAGGCATCATACTCAAGCTTCATGACTTGAATACATGTATGGTACAATTAAATTTGTAAAGAGATCATGTAAGAGATAGGGATTAATAGTCCAACATATTTACTGTTTTACGAAATATTAAATACTCAAACCTGATAACAACAAAATTTTTTCCATAGAAATTAGATGGTGTTTAACTATGTTTGGTAATCAATTATTATTGCCTACCTATTATTTATTATTACATATTCAATTATTTATTTTAATAATATTTTTAAATTTTGTTGAAATCAATCTTATTTTTAATCATTAAAAAATAATTGACGTGCTTGACAAATAAAAATTTCCTTTAACATTAACTCTAAACTATGTTAATAATCGTTAATATTATGCCTGTTTTACCGTCTAGATTTTCATATACTATTCAGCTATCTAAAAAAAACTTTTAGGGATAGCACATCTTGCTTTCATTTAATTCTAGTCGTCCACACATTCCATGTCTGGGAAATTATTGGATTGAATTTGGGTTGTAAAAAAAAATATTGAAGATAACAAAATATTAAGATGTCTTCCGGCCTAGCTTGATTATTCTCTAACATTTTTAGTGTGTCTAGCTAAGTCTTTAAAACTTAATTTTTTTTAACGATGTTGAGGCAAACTCGGTAACTTGATAAGTGTAATTTATGAAATGTATATGTGAATAAAATCCATAATAATTTAAAATATTTTTTTGACTTTTTTTGGAAATTAATTTTTATAAAGATAGAAAACTACTCTAATATGAGGTTGAATTTGCTCCACTCAGTACACTCAGTATTAAAACCTTTTCTTTTTGTGCATTATTTGACTATTTTGGATAACCAGCGCCATTTAATATTTAAGTGATTTTAAAATTAGGTATGATCGAATTATTCGGATAAAATGTTTCGAATTTTCAATATATAATCGAAAAATTCAATCATTTTAGATTAAACAATACAGAATACAATTAAAAATAGCAATTAAAATGAGTATATATCTAAGGCTGCCTAATTCGATTGTAAAATTCAATTTTTATTTTAATGTGTCATACAAGCCACTTTTCGGAGATGTACATTGAGTTTGCAACATCAAAGAGAACAATTTGGACAATTTAACCTAAATTATGCAAATTTAAATCGCTTTTACGGATAAAAAAATCAAGCAAGCGCAATAAATATAACGACGATCTTGATTTAACAAATTCTTCGTAATCTCCCTGAATTTCCCATAAGAGTCAATGAAAAATATACCTTTGCATTAAGAAGATTTCTTTAGAACAACCTGTTTATAACGAATTTCGAACTCTCAAAATAAGTGTAAATACTTCTAATTAACGAATTTTGTCAAACCAAAACCTCTATATAATGTTACCATCAATATGACCCTTAATCCCATAGTATGTGATTCAGTCTTTTTTCCTAATCACGATGAACCAATTGTTTATTTTTACCTTTAATTCGTGAGTTTAGTTGTGCGAATCTTTGTAATTAACATTAAATTACCTTCATTAATTTGATAAAAATGTAAATTTTTTTTTTTAATAAATTTCGATTCTCTGCCCCAATCACCTAGATAAAATTATTTTGTACTTTTATAAAAATTTTACAAAGTCAATATGAATTAGCTAGTTGTAATGATTCTCTAAGGAGATGTTGCTAATTTGGTGACGGTTTGCACATACGTATGTTGGTGTATGCGCAATTTATACTTTCCAAGTATCTATCAAATTGCTACATCAACCCACCAGCATCGATCACGTGCTTAGTGTTCGGTCAATGATATTGAAGTATTGGACCACGTGGTTTTGTCAATTAAAAATCTCAAACTAAAAATTGATAGTTCAACTTCAATTTTGAAATCTTTATTAAATCAGAATTCATTTAATTTTGTTATTATCAAACTTCAAAAATTCTACAAGATATATTTTGTTTCAGTTGAGGTGTCGAAACAGCTCTTATGTTTGGTCTTTTATTTTTAAGCACCTTGTATATTACAATATACATTTTACTTTAAACTGTATCAGTAATAGTCAAGTATCTAGTTAATAATGCTTTATAAATTATATAAAACGAATAAACGCAACGCATGTTATTACAGGAGCAATATGAACGTGAACGTAAACGTGAACGCCACGCCAACACCAACTGACATTCATCAAATAAAGAACTATAGTTTAATTTTAGTGGTTATTTTTCATTTCCCAATCTGTACAGAGTATAAGTTAAAGACATATATTGGAAAATAAAAGTATTTTTTACTTTTATTGGAAAATAAAAGTTCGATTCGAATTTTGAAATTGTGTAACAGGATCACATTCAGTTTTGCTTTCGATATAACTCGAACATCGGTATCGGAAGTATTGAGTTTGTTTTTATAAAAAAAAAAAGTTCTTTGCTTCGATTTCAAATATTTGATTGTACATAATTTGGAACCGGGGCTATCAGACATTTTGTATCTGTCTGTATGTCGAGATACCAGGTTGTTGAAATTAGCGCTAAAACTACTGGACGGATTTTATAAATTTTTGTTAACGTTTCTGGAGGTGATTGACCATTTTATAAACATCTCACAATTTATTTGATACACATATTTATCTATTATAATTAGTTTTTCATTGCGCTTCCACCATATTTTAAATAAACCTGCATTTCATTATACTCACAATATATATATTAGAATAAAATATATTAATTTAGGCTACAGTTTAAAAATTTGGTATAGATGTTCATTGAATCACCTAATAAATCCGTTCCCGCCTGTCGTCCATCTATCTGTCTTTCATCAAAATAACTCAAAAATGACAAGAGATAGGGAGCTGAAATTTTGATATAACAGTTAAGACACAAAATGAATTTTAAGATCGTGAATGATCAAAATTGGAAACGGAAGATAATATGATAAAAATGAAAGAAAAAATAAATTACGAGCGATCTGAGTTCGGGAAGTAGGGGGGGGGTGAGTTTTTAAGGGAAAAATTCGGTTTATCTGAATTTCTCTTGTAGGTAATAAAAAGATCTTCAGCTTTTGTATTTACACTTTTTTCACATAACCTCAAAATTTATGTGAAAATTCAAATAACCAAGTTTTAAGGTTTTTATTTTTATCTTTTACAAAAAAATTTTTTTTCCACGAAAACTTACCTTTTTATGTTCCAAATACACTGTAATTTTTTTTATTTAAAATATTTATTTTTTCACAGCACCCTAATTTTCAATCGAAAAATTTTGAGGTTATGTGAAAAAAGTGTAAATACAAAATTTGTGTCTTTTTATTACCCACAACTTTGTCATTTAACTTTTTTCCATAGGAGTTTTGCCGAAAATCGAAATAAACCGTGTTTTACCCTTAAAAACTCACCCACTCCTACTTAGATCGCCCGTAATTAATTTTTCTTTTCATTTTTATGATATTATCTTGCGTTTCCAATGGGTTTCATTAGCATTCTAAACATAAAAAGTGATTTTAAGTTCCTCAATGGAGCAAAATCGACCAATTAGGTCCAATAGATCCTTAATTCAACTTTTAAACTATAAAAGAAAAAGTTCAAATACAAAAAATATTTTCTAAAACAAAAAAATCTTGTTTGAAACATTTTTTTTTTTTTTGAAAATGATTGAGTTCTCCACAATTTAAAGTCAAATTTAACTAATTATCACACATAGGTAATTACAATACATATTATTACTATACATGTTAAATACATATATCACTGCATGGACTGGATATTTATAGTATTTTATAAATGCTAATTAAAAATAGACCAAACAATTAAATTCAATATGCCGAGTAACTAAGCAACTAACTCTGTTAGTTGTTATCTTCACTTGTTTTTTATTAACTTTTTTTGTTAATGTGTCTTTTTTCTTTTCTTTTTTTCTTATTCATGTGTGTGTGGATTGGTAGGTCTGTTTGGCTCATATATAGGTATGTATTTAAGTATATACGTATGTTTGTATATACTTATCCTTCTTTTCACGAAACCACTCCCACTGTCATTTACATACCAAATTTTATAAATGTCCCTGTACATGCATACTGATCCTAAAAATATTACAAATCTAAAAAATTGGTTCTTCAATAACCGGATCTTTATTACTCAAGTATGTCCATACCCTGCTCTATAAATTAAAATCTCAAACATACACAAATACAACAATATTTTTATGAATGAATAAAAGTATATGTTTCACGAAATAAAACACAATAAAACAGGTATATTATAAATAAAATTATTGTTCTGATAATTTTCAAAAATTTTGCTATATACTCACAAATAATAATGATAATAATAATAATAACAGTAATATTTACATAGGATGAATATCATTTACGTTTTTGTGAAAACAATATCAATAAATGTGGTTTTGTTTGTAGAAGATAATGTCAGTATTATGTTACACAATCCTTTGGTTTATGGGGTACAAAATGAACATTATTACTACTAGGTACTGTAGTACACTAGAGGATACTGACTGGCTGGCTTGGATATAATAACAGTAGATTTTAGATTATTCAAATCACGTCATCACCCTTAGAAATCAGGTATTTGTTTTAATGTCTAGTTCAAAGTTATCACATCACATCAATTACATTTAATTCATGTGCTTAATTAAAAATTCCGGGAGCATTTAAATAAAAAAACAAAACAAGTTTGAGAGTATAATCCTTAATAATTGTTTTCAGACAAACAATCCCTTCTTCAAGAGAAACGAACTCTGCTTTCTTACCTTCTTAAAAGGCTTAAGGATATTATCTAGTTGAAAAAAACAGCTACTACATAATGTGTCTACGAATAGACTTGATAACAATACTTACAAGTGAGTATAACAACTAACAAAGTAAATTTATTAGATACTCGAGCTATGGTTTGTCAAAGTTAAATTCAAACTATTTGAAATCATTAAGATTCATAAAGAAATATAAAAATATATTACAATATATAAATATATAAATGTATATCACGCCAAAAATATTTCAGAATATATATTATTTTTAGTGTTCAGTGTGTAACGGTAGGAAATATTGACCGCAAAAACAAAATGTTGGTATAGGTGTACATAGAATCACCTAATTAATCCATATCAGTGTGTCCGTCTGTCCGTTACCAACATAGCTCAAAAACGAGAAGAGCTTGCTAGTTTTAAAACATTTGTTTGATACAAAATGCTTAGGTTCACCAAAATTTTAGCTCAGATTTAGCTATTAAGTACATATATAAATGCAATACATATTATTAGAATATATACATATATATATATATATATATATATATATATATATATATATATATATATATATATATATATATATATATATATATATATATAATTAATTGTTATATAGTTAATTGTTTAGATACTCGACAGATCATTTAGTATAAATGTTTGAACCATTTTTAATAATTAGCATTCATTAAATAATACAAATATCCAGTCTTTACACTTATAAATATATACATATACTAATTAATAAAAATGGTTCAAACATTTATACTAAATGATATATCGAGTATCTAAACAATTAACTCTGTTAGTTGTTATATTCACTTGTTAAATATGTGGTAATTAGATAAATTTGTGCTAAAATTGTGGCAAACCTTAGCATTTTACGAAAAAGAATTTCAAACAAAAGTTATTTGAAAAAAGCGAGCATTTTTTGTCTTCTATTTTTATAGTTTTAAACCTTGGTCTTGGAGTCATTGGATAGATTTTACTCATTCACGAACTTACACTCACTTTTTGAATTGTCATGATGATGCACAGACCAACGGATATGCGAAAATGGACTAATAAGGCAATTCTAAGAACACATATACCAAAATGCATACTGATAGCTGACGTACAGAGCTGATAAATGCCAAAATGTGTTCAAAGCCACAAGCTTTTAATCAAAATAAAAATAGGGCAAAAAATTTTTTGTAAATAATAAAAAAAAACCTTTCAAATATGATAATTTTTCAAATTGTAATAACTATAGCAACCATTGATTATTAATTTTAATAATTTCTGAAAAAATGCTACAAAGTAAGCTCAATATGTAAGACGCCAAAACCTATGATCTAAGAAATAAATAGTTTCTGAGAAATTTGATTGTTTATTTAAAAAGACACTTTCCATAAACTTGATTTCCCCAGTTCGAGGTGGTCCATTGCTTACTTAATACGTACATTTAAAATTTCTGTTTTTTGGTTTTTTTAAACTGTTGTTACCCACCGACTATGGTCCCATCTAGTGAATTTGTAGTAAATTGTAAAATACAACAATTTGGTCTGGGATATTGAGTAAAGGCTATGATTTGGTAAGCAGTGCATCTGCAGCCGTCTCGTTGAAAAGAACTATACCGACGCATGTTAGAGTTGTAGGAGGGGAACTGCAGAAAACCTCCACAATCAAATGCGGTTACTTCGCTGATATCTATACATCAACATTGTAATCAATGCACCGCCCCGTTAATTATAATTGACAATTCCGGACGGGATTCGAACCCATAATATTCAAGTCCAAGAAGTTAAACCCTAAAACATGCATTACGCCTTTAACCACCCTGCTCGCCAATGGACCGGTAATTTTAAATCCTTTAATGCTTGATTTCATCCTAACATTTAAAAAAATATGAATTTATAGCATATATCGTATCTAATATAAACTGTCAGTTTTTCAGAAAGACAGTCGATACCTTTACAAATTTCATGTTGATGTTCGCCTGTTTATAGATATATATGGATAGGAAGAGTTAATAAATAGTGTATTCGTGATGATAGGGTATGTAGATTTTAATATAAGTAATATTATACCGAAAATTATGATAGTAATCAAATTATAATTGAAATTGTCTACGTTTGAAAATCAAAATTAGTACCTATTTAAATAAACATTTTGAATAGGTATTGTAATTCTTAAACTTGCTTCTAATTACATGTGCTTATATTGCCTCAATACTTTTGGCTACTAGAGTGTGTATATATGTAAGTAACGGCGATATTGTAACAAACAAACGGTTTTTCAAAAATTCACAAAACTTGGTTTTCTGTAATTATTTCGTATGAGTTTGGTTGGAAATTGGACTACCGCAGAGTTCACTTTAATCGTGTGATTTACGGGTTTTTAACTTTTTTCTTTAAACTTTGCATGTTTTGAGAATATTTTTAACCTAACAACTGTTATTTGAAACATTTCTCTGGGGAAATTCAAATAAGCGCAACAAATTTATCTAATCATATTAAGGTACACACATAATTACCGTACATGCTAAGCATATTATTAATAGTAAAACAAAGTCATGTACTGTGTAGCAGTTGATTTTTTAAAATTCAAAATGGCTCATTAGAGTTCTCTTAATTCAGAACTAATGCAAAAAGTGTGAGCTTATAAAAAATACGGCTGAAATATTCAACCAAAAAATCGCATTTTTCGAAAATTTTCTTTATTAAAAAAATGTTTTTCTGAATGAAGATATAATAGGGATATTTTAAGAGAGAGAGGGTGATTTGGGCAAAATTGTATGAGGTTCGCATTTTTTTATACTAAATTACGAACAATATAAGCCATGTTTGATCAAAATACGTTCTGCTTCAACAAAATATAGATATTAGACACTATTTTTACTTATTTTTCTTCGACTAAACAAAAGACACAATCAAAGAAATCAACAACTTTCATAAAGTATAAAAATAAACTGGAATATTAATAATTTTGTTAAAACTGTACAACTGAATATTTATATTTATTTCAAGAATAACATAAAGAATGAAACATTAAACGTTTCAAGTAACAATATTTAAAAATATTAAATATGAAATTGTTGTAATCTATATTATGTTTATTTTGGCAAAAGATATCACCAATTTCTAACCAAAATAAACATATTTTTACATATTTTAATACAAAAAATTAAATCTATATTTTTGAAAAACAGACGATAAAGATGCTTGGCACATATTTGTCACATGTCATTTGTAGTCAGGAAATAGGGATTATAATTACATAATTTTAATTTTATTAATATTTTTTATATTGTTTGTAATTAAGTTTAATTTGGATGTACCAAGTGTTACAAAATTAAGATGCTGTAAAAATTACTCGTGTTGATTTGTCGGTTTAAACAATATTCTGAGGTATTTGATTAACAATTTAAAGATCCAAATGGCAAAGATATTTGTAAATTTCAATTCGTCATGAACAGATTATTACCATTTTTTATATTTTGTTTCTTTACGAATTTAAACTCACTTTTTAGGTCAACTTAAATTTCAACTCGCTATCTCTTTGCGTTCCTGTGTTAGCTTGATGGCGGAGGGACGGACATATTCGATGATTACGGACATATTAGGTGATACGGGGATGGACTAAGCAGGTGAGTTAAAAAACTCAAATACTGTAACTTACTCAATAAGTATATGTCACAATATGAAAATACAATCCTGCCAACATAGAACCTACTACTTTTTGAATTTGAAGTCGGTTAAAAATAGTCATTATCGAAGTAAAAATAACTTGTTTAGATGTAATGCTATATCTGTTCGTAAAAGTTGATCTCCATTAATATCGTAAGATTTTATCTTACTCCTAAATAAATGTTAATATTGATGAATATAGCATAAAATAAACAGGCCTCGTATATATGATCAGATTAAATGAAGGTTCTCGATCAACTTCAATGTATAGTTCTTGGAAGTCAGACCTTTTTTTACACAAAAATAATTCGATATACAAAAATTATACGAATATTTTCAACAAATATCCGGTCATTTTATTATCTAATAGCTGGCAATATTCGCAGTTATTTTTTCAATGGTTTAATGGCGCTAGTTTAAATATATAGTTATAATATAGACATTTGTTTTATGTTTATGATTTCTAGCAGTTGTTTTTTATTTTTTAAATAACAGAAATTCGAAATTATTGAAAGCGAAATCCTTTGACAGTCAAGAAGCATATAATAATTCATTATTTTATTATTCAATTATCCATAACTTAAAGCCTGTCATGACACATCTAGTCTGTCATACGCTGTTCTAAATGCCAGTAAATGCTAGTAATTTTTCCGGTACTTAATGTTAAACACATTCAATATAAAGTGCTCTGTATTTATAGTACAGAATACTAAAATCAATTTTACCATTGATACAAGACGTTATTACTCAAGATAGAGTACCTTACAATGATAAATATTGAAAACAATAAAAATTATTCAAATTGAAAGTATTTTTCTTAAAATATCAAATTTTTATACTAATTCTTCAAAATGTAAAATTTTTATTCAATTTTAAATTTCATGTTGAAGAATGATAGTTTTTTTCAGTAGTTATCGTTGATAATATCATAGAAAAAATGAATATAGGTAAAAAATCATAACCGTTGTAAATCTGTCAAAATTAACGCTATTATATAACTGATAACTTTCAACTGCCGGTTAATAATAAAATGACCGACGCCGGCAATTATATTCGAATATTAATTTTGTCACGGACACAGTTTCATATTTAAGATTCTAATAGTATTATAATAATAAGGAATAAACAGTATATTCATTTGAAGAACATCCGTACTACACAAAAAATAATATAGTTAACTTAAATGCTAAAGTAAATAACACAAACAAAAAACCACTAGTAGTATAATAACGACTCTTTTTTATAAACAAAACTCGTACATGTCATATGAATTTGAAACAAATAACACATAAAGATGAAACTCAAAGAAAAAATAAATTATAGATATATAAAAAACTAAACAGTATAATATATTCTATTCATTTTACAATACGCACCTGATTGCATTAAAATGATAGGATTTGTTTGCGCTAATGTATTATAAATATAATTTTAAAAAATTTACTAACACAAAACAAAACAACATTTTTTTTTTAATAAATATAAAAAAGATGAACACAAAATAGGTATGGAAGATAGTATAACATTTTTAAAAAGTAAGTATAAGATGCATCATTTGAACGGGTTAAATATGTTATGACAATGTATATAATAAGGTATTCTATACGTTTAAGCGCAGGTTATTATTGATAATCACACAAACTACAATGGGAACAGTTATAAGATAACTATAAAAACGAAAACGACCTACTACTTTAATATTTTACTAACTCTACGTAGCTACAATTTTAATGACAAGCATGCAATTTAAATATTTGGTAGAAATTAACCATCAATGAAAGAAGCTTTAGAAATTTGGTCTATACTACCCAATAATAATAAAAAATAGAAGGGCGGCAGTCACTGGGTACTGCTGACAGAAGTGAAAACTTTAGAGTTTTCGTCATGAGAAAACATGAAAAAGTGAAAGTTTATTAAAGATGAAGAATGAATGTGTCCAAATATGAAAAGAACAGAAGGACATAGATAGAATTACTTTTTCCAATTCTATGGTACCATGAGTTTTCTTTAATAATATGAAATAAATATTGTATTGTCATAAAAATCTTAAATATATTTCAAGTCTGCCTTTTATAAAATATAATTCAAATTAAATTATTGTCATAAATATTTGAATTATTGTCATAAGTACTACGCTCTGACAAAGAATCAGCCCTGCACGTTATCAGATTTATGCATTTAAAAGGGGTAAGAATTGATTTAGTAAATAATTTTTATAATAATTGTAAATATCATTAAGTTTGACACAATAAAACAATTTTTAACACACCCCGATAGTTCCCGGACTAAAGTTTTCATTACTACTCATTGTTAACATGTTTACGTCACTCGATGATAATGTCTGTGTTTCGAACGTATAACAGGATGTATGACATCCACATATGATATCATTAGTATTGTATACTAGCCAATAGCAATGTTAATATCATATTTTGAAGACGTCATATTTGGATGCCCATGCAAAATGTTATACTTTCGAAAGACATATTAAATATATGTTATTTATAAGAAAAACAATAAAACACTGATATTATTTAAACATTATTAAGCCATGCGTTTCAATTTTTATCACTTTTTGAGCGTTCATAATAACATTTTCAAAAGTTACTATCAATATTATAATGTTTTAAAATCATTAAAAAAATTGATTTTTTTTCTTCAATTCATCAATTTACAGATACATTAAATGCATACATGACATAAACATTTAGATGTTCTGGATCCGTTATTTTTAATAATAGCACACAATTTTCATAAAATTTTTAAATGAGCAACAATTTCATCTAAAATTGTTCTAATAAATATGTATTTATTTCTGTTAATATTGCATATTTATTGTATTTTATGAATGCTAATGCTCGAGTATCTAAACAATAATCACTGTTAATTGTTATTTTCACTTTTTTTTATATTATGATTACTAATTAGTTTGTAAACAATTTTGTTGTGAAAATCTTTTTTTAAATTAAATAATAATTACTAGAAATATAGAAAGAAAGTAAATTTAAAAAAAAAAAAAAGTGGTCGTAATATGGAAGATGCACAAATTTTTTTATTACTTTAATTGAAGCGTTTTTACTCCACGAACATGAATTTGAAGTTTTTTTTTTACATCGAAAAAATTGCCAAAATATGGATGTTCAATATTCTTAATTTAACAAAGAATGAGATTTGTAGAAATGACGTCATCCGTGTTCATCTCCATACTGATTTTACACAAGGGTCATTCTAAGGTAAGAGGTAGGTACTATCGATGTCCATGACATTTAAATACACTTTCCTACAAAATTTAAGATAAATAATGTTAGTATACACAAATGACTTGATTGTGACTACAAATCTTATATAAATTACATGCATATTCGAAAATTTTATTGTGCAATTTTTCGTTGGAAAAAAATCTAAAAGAACTTATAACTTATTTGTTTTTGAATCAATTATAATTTAATTTTCGAATTTTATCTGGTATTGAGCCTAGCTAGATTCACATGTTGATGGGTAAAATTGCAAAATTATGATATTGCATCTTCCCTATTTTGGAAAATTTAAGCTTAATAGCGAACAAATGTTTTTTGTTGTCTCAGTTGGTTCAACCGGTATTAAAATGAGTGACCATGTACTTGATAATATATTACAGTATTTACGTAGGTAAAAATAATATTAAATATGATTCAACATTACATACATACATAAGTGAAGTGCTACTGTTTTTAAATATGTATTTTTATGTTTATTATCAAACATTGAGGTTTGAGGTTTTGAGAGGGTGTTTGAAAAACATTGGTTTCACATCATAACATGTACGGATGGATCTATTCATAAATGGTACAAGACAACTGTAACATAATTTACAAGGTGAACCACAACCAGCATTCAACTAAATATGTGGCTGAACTCAATTTATTATAAATATATTTGTCCATTTATGAAAAGTTTTTATAACCGAAGCAACAGGAAAACCCCATGATTATTATTATATTATTACTCGTATATATCACAAAGGGCCATGAGCCCGTCAAGCATACAGTCAACTCCAAAACGCACCAACCTGAATGTTGCTTGCTTATTTATAATTAATATTCAACCATATTTTGAGTATCTAAAAAAATTTGTACCGTTAGTTTTTATCTTCGCTTGTTAACTGTTTTGTTATTACAAAAAAATTACAGTAAATTTCTCTATTTTCTCATTTGCTCATAGTTTTGTTTAAAAACACCGTACTTCAAGATCATTTCCGCGTTGCCTTTGTTTGGTGTCCATTTCACATTGGTATACGTGGAAACGAGTTTGTTGATATGTTGGCTAGGGATTTAGTTTAAAATATTGCAGAAGATACATCACCTCCACCAACACAAGTTCTTTGGTCACATTGTAAAGTGTTTATGTTACAAGAATGGAACCAAATTTGGAGTAAATCGACAAAAATCCGCTATTTACTCAACCATCAAAAGCTTCAACCTACTCCATCTCTTCAAACATGATTCCATAAATGGGACATGGGCAGGAAACATATATCAATTATAAGCCGCATCAAAACGCATTTGTCGCATCAAAACGCAAAATCACATCACATTTGCCTTCCCACTCCTCAATCAACATAGGGCTATATTTCTAAGTTCCCTAGTCTGTATGAGTGATTTTGGTCCATACAATATTCCTTATATCCTATCTCTAAATAATACAGAAATCCTTTCTATTCTTTGCACTGTCCTTAACAAGTCCAAAATCCTTATTTAAATTTAATGTGCTTACCTCAATTTACTTTTAATTTGTATACTTTATTTTTCTCTACTTTTGACATATACGTAATCTCTATTGTAAACCTTTCCGTGGTCCCCATTTTAGTGTTTAACGTTATAGTTCATTCGTAAAATAGTCTCGACGGGCCCCGACGACGAACTTCCTTTTAAACATATTAACACAAATTTTCGAATATATATTTTATTTATATTATCTTATGCAATAATACTTTTAATTTGTTTATTTAATATATTGAATTTTTAATTTAATTTGGTTAATGGCTGTATATCAGAATCAGCTGAAGCCAGTTTTAATAAATTTTAA
This sequence comes from Chrysopa pallens, assembly GCA_020423425.1. NCBI lineage: Eukaryota > Metazoa > Arthropoda > Insecta > Neuroptera > Chrysopidae > Chrysopa > Chrysopa pallens. The sequence goes on along the minus strand of CM035594.1, from coordinate 4,911,603 downwards.
AAAAAATTACAAAGTAAAAGTGATTTTTTATTTCAATACAATAAAAAAATATGCATTATAAGTTTATTTGATGCACGCCTCCTACTATTGACAATGTAAATCATTTTCACCAAGCACAACTTGGTGAAGCGATTCAAGGTTTGATCTATAATATACATTCTTATAAAATCGAAGCCAAAATAACAAACTAACAAGAGATACTTAAAACGATTATTGTAATAAAGACGTTAAATTGCAAAATATTTCGATAAAGAATAGACAAAGATAATTCTAAAAGCAATCATTAAAATTTTCCAAAGTAATATGACAGTGATGGATACTGATGATCAAAGCTTTAAAAAAATTAGTGAAAGCTTGAATGGTGGTACACTGTGTAAAATGGTAAATGCAAACACATCCTTAAAGTGCAATGAGTGTGAGCCGACGAGGACGATGACGACGAATGACTGTGAGCAACTTATCCATGCATGCATTTAAATAAAGGAATGTTTTTTTTTTGTTTGTTTGTTTGTAAGAGCAACCAGCAACAAATATGTATTTATGTGCAAGCAGCACCCTTAGACACTGTATGTTGTGTACCACTATCAAGCACAGAGGTGTACAATCGACAAACAACAAATAAATATAGTTCAAGTCAATTAAAATGTCTCATCACTATAAGCATTTTTATACTCAATATTCAAAGTATACAATACAAATGAATACAATGTATACATACTACATAATAGTAGAATAGATATATTGTCTAAATTATAGATTTCTCTAGTAGGTCCAGGGTCCATTAGCATATCTATTATGGGTTCCATGAATCAAATTGTTTTTCAGTTTCAATCAAATGATATATAAAAAGTTTGTGAATCGCATACGAATTAAGGTAGTTAAGCTGCTGAAGTCATAGTGTCAAGAAATTTTAAATTTTTGTATACTTATAAAGGGTATTTAGGTACAATCATGCCGTCTTAAATTCGAGTTATTTATAGTCAAAGTTCGAAAAATATACATTACAAGCAATGAGGAGTATGCGTTTTAAACAACATTCGCGATTATAATAAAAAACTAATAGTCAGAAAATTGAAACTAAGAGGACATAATTTAATTATTTTTAATAGATTCGCCGATTTGTTATTAAGATATAGCAACTGAAAGTTCAACAATACGTACAAAATATACTAGTTTAACGGTATATGTGTATACGCATATATGAGTAGGGTAGTAGTGTGTAGATAATCTACGCACAACAATACTCAATTTATGGCCCATTTTTACTACAGGCAGAACAAGTACAGTAGAACCTCGATAAGTTAAAGTCCAACGGAAACACAAAATATTTTAAGTTATAAAGTTTTTAAGTTATCAAGGGTCTATGTTAAGGATAGGTTAATATAGAGGTAGGTATGTACATATGTATGTACCCTTGTTCCTATTACTAAGTGCCAATACAGAGATTACTTATTTAAGTTATAGAGGTTGTGTATTTTATGTTATGGAGGTTTTGGGCTCTGATGGGAACGGAACATATTATTTTTTTAAGTTGGGGAGGTTTTTAAGTTACCGAGTTTTGAGTTATCGAGGTTCAACTGTACCTTAATATAGAAAATTACTCAAAATTTATTTGTTTGCTATAAAATTTCCATGCAAACAATTGACCAAATAATTAAATTTTATAGATTATGAATGTTTTATATCACAATATATTGGTCAATTTTGTCAATCAATTTTTTTTATTGTTATTATGTAACAATCTTGCATAATTAGTTTTATTCAACAAATTTCAAAATAAAAAAAGTATAAATTTTTTCACGCTAATCCCTTAATATTTCTAGTAGTATAAATCAACGACTTTATTTATGTCTTTAACTATATTCTATCTGTTTAATATTCCTATCAAGAATTTATAAGACACGAAAAAAAAAAATTTTACCTGTGCCGTGCCTGTTGGCATCGGTCGGCGTCGCAAATCGTGGTAATTATTTGGTAGCATTTTAATTTAAAAAGGCAACCACACAACTCACAACTCTTACAGCCTTATGAATGGAATAATATTTATATACTATACATACATACATACATATATATATATATATATATATATATATATATATATATATATATATATATATATATATATATATATATATATATATATATATATATATATATATATATATATATATATATATATATACTATACATACATACATACATATATATATATATTACATACACAACAAGTGATTATTTTTTTAAAAACCTTCTCCTTTTTATTTTTAACTGCTACGCAACCCTCTGCCCCTTCCTTCTTCGTCCGTCGCTCTTTGTTTATTTATTTTTCTTCGTTTATTTTAATATGTCTTTTTATTTATGTGTTGTATTCAATCTGTCTGGTTTAGAATAACTTGACTGTCAGTAACATCATTAGAATTCATTTTGGTTGTTTTTTAGTGTGTGTGTTTTATGTTGATTTGAATAATTAGCATTAAACACAGCACACGATGAAAGCCTATTTACATATAGACCGTATCTTAAAGTGTTTTAAAGGAGCACGAGAAATATTTTTAAGTACACACGATCGATACAATGGCTTGCTCTCTCTCCTCCTAATTATAGGTTTCACATGAGACGTGATCGATAGACTCTTATATATTGAATTATAAAATAGTAAAACTTGGTATATATATATTGGGTAAGTCCGGGAGAGATGGTCGTAGTTTTTAGAAGCCTCTAAGATATGTATACTCTGTTGTGTCCATCTCTACCAGACCAAATGTGGTAACCTCTCCTTAATCCACTGGAAGAGATGGTCACATCGATATAAAAATAAATGATACTTGATGGCAATTTTGAGGTTGGTGATTAATTCCATTCTGGTCTACAATTCCAATCTGGGTAAAACATAAAAGCACGAATTTCTATTCAAATTTTATCACCAGTAAACTAGATGTGTATACATAAAAAAAATTTGTCGTTTGGAACACCCATTAACGGGTGATTACTTATTTATTAATTTGGTTTCAATATCACTTTGTACTCACTGCTAGTAGCCTACGTTAATAAAAGTGAACTAAGCATAAATTATGACAATCTACGTATTGGTTACCAAAATAATTGAACTGGCCATCTCTCTCGCACGGCCATCTCCCCCAGACTTACCCTATAAAGATAAACACGCAGAATGAGCGTAGTTTTTCTAGCACTGTGGTTTGGTTTAAACTATTTTTTAGATGCGGGGATATAAAGATTCATTTTTGATTAAATTAAAGAAGAATTAAATTTGGAAATATACACGGTATGGGCAAGCCGATTTTTTGCATGAAATTTGGATAAAAAGATAAAAATGCAGATATAGACAGGGATGTACCGAATGGTAGAAGTGGATATCCGTGGAAACGGTAACGGATTATTAGTGTCCATGTACACGGATACAGTGTGTGTGATCTTGAAAGTAAATGACACTTTGCGTTAGTAAATATTGTCAATTTTTACACATAAAACTAAAACCAAAGCAGAATATTTCTCTAAACTTGACTTGTTTCGGCTTGTAAGTTACTCTAATATTATGAGCAGTTTTTTAGTGTTGCATGGATTGTATATGAGCCACTCCGTACTAGACCTTTGGAAGGCAACGCTGCCAACTTTCTCTTTTTAAATTACAATTTACTACTAATTTTTCTTCCCTATAGATGTCCATTCAACAAATTCCATTAAATTCCCATTTTTTAGACGATTGCTACAATTTGAAATTATGCGTATACGGCGAATTTTTAAGGAAACTTTTCCGGTATTTATCTTTACGAAACCATCAGAATAGCCGGTATAAATATAAAATACCTTCCGAATCTTGGCCACAGTACTGCAATATGACCTTCTTGGTCAACGGAAATTTTTGGTTCATATTCCCCTTATGTATCAGTGCTTATAAATATATCATATCATTAATAAATACACTGTTTTATATTTCGGAGCCTATAAAATCATCGATTACACCCAAAAGCTTGAAATTGATAGAACTCTGGATTTTGTAATTGTAATGGGAAGAACATTAAAAAACAAATACAAAAACCATTTTTAGATTGTCTCAAAACCTATTTGGTTTTAGTATATGGTGAACAAAATGGTTTTGTCATTTATTATTGAATAATCTTCCTACAACATTATCAATAAAACGGATGTTTGAGAATTAAAGGTTTGTGTGGATATTTGAAAATTTTATGGGTTCTGAAAAAGTAAACGGATCACTTTACAGAATTTTTGTACAGGAAAACGTTATAATACTAATCAGAACTAAGACATGCAAGCTTTTAGATGTATCTTTGTATTTAAAAAATCGATGAAAACTGTTCCAAGTCCGCCCGACCGTGCTTTCCAGGTGATTTGCATAACTTTTTTTTTAAAAGTTATTCGTGTACAGATGAATCATCAAGCATTGGATTTTATCTACATTTTGCATTTCACGATGTTGTGTTAGTTTTGTATTCAAATGAATATAGATGGTTCGTTTTGGTCTAGGAACACTCAGTCATTTAAGACCTTTCATTGGAACTATTAAACATTCAAAGTGCATGAGTTGTAGATTGTTGAGAGAACAACAAACACTCATCACCATATTTTTGTGTGATTTGACTGTTGTGAAATAGGCAGTAGTTAATTAGTAGGTAGTTACTCCTTCGTCGATCTTCCTGGAGAATATCCATCATCTTGACCACTGCATCGGCCACTGACTTCCACAGCAGGCCATCAGATCGACGAGGTTTTCTATTCCGCTGTCTCTGCAGCGAAACGGGGGCACAAGAAGAAAATGTGCTCCGCCGTTTCCTCTTCATCTGGGCTACTCGGAGGACTCGCTGGATCGAAGTCCCGCCCGAACCTAGCAAAGTATGCTATATATATGTTGATATTTTAATGAATCTTTGAATTTGTACAGAATTCTTCTCAAATGCCAAATGATCGTAGCAAAAATCAATAATTTTTATTACATGTATACACATAATAAATATTATAGGTATTGAATACTTTTTACCATCTGGACATCACAACTACTAAATAATAAATTAATTACTTGAATTATTTGAATTTGATGGTGAAAATGAAATGTTTAATCAGTGAATAAAATAAATATACCTAAGTAATAAATTTATTATACAAATGAATTTGTTTGTACACTGACTGTAGGTATTCCTCATATAAATAAATATCACAGCAGCGTTGTGCTCACAAGTAAACATAGTTTTATTACTTTCTATTTTAATATGAACATTTTATTAAGTGTATTTAGATTGCAATCTTGGATTAAAATAACAACGTCTAACTTATAGTTATGATATAAAATTTGTAGACATATACATAGTTCGGTAGAATTTTTAATTTTTATTTTCAAATTTTATAACGCCTGCATTTATCGAATTGGTATAAATATATCAAATTGACGGGTTCCAAGTAATTTCTTCTATACTCTATTTTTCCAGAAATATACCGCAAAATACGAAATATGAAATATCAGATATTTTTACATCAGATTTTCTGATCAGTAAATTTTATTACGTGCGTCTACCCTAAACATTGTTTACAAGAATGAGATCTATATACAATGTTTGATATAACTTCTATATTGAGTCTAATTTAACATTTTGAAGTGAAATATAGCAAATTAAGAACCAATTTAACAGATTTATTTAATTATAATATAATAATTCGTTTTTTAAATGCTTTTTTTGATAGACAAGGAAGACTAGGATAGTTTTTGATGGATTTGAGTCCAATGTAAATAGAAATTACTTTTACTGACTCCTAATTTTTATTGGTTTACTTATACCGATACAATGGGGAAGATGCAATAGAAAAAATTTACTATTTTACCCATCAAAATGTGAAACTAGGCTCAATACCAAATAATATTCGAAAATTAAATTAAAATTGATTCAAAAACGAATAAGTTGCTCATAAATATTGTTTTTTTTATAAATATTGTTTTTACATGTCTTTCTTGCGAAAAAACTTCTATGGGTGATTCTACTATAAGCGGTCATTTTTATGGAAAAATCGCACAACAAAATTTTTAAATATTTATGTAATTTATACAACATTTTGATTCAGAATCAACTCATTTGTGCATACTAACATTATTTATTTTAAATTTTGAAGGGAAAGTGTGTAACTGCGATGGACATCGATAGGACCTCTTACCGGAGAATGACCCTTATGTATAATCACTATGGAGGTAAACATGTATGATGTCATTCATGCAAATCTCCTTCTTTGTTTAATTAAGAATATTGAACGTCCATATTTTGGCAAATTTTTTAATATATAAAAAAATAACTTCAAATTCATGTTCGTGAAATAAAGACGCTTCAATTGAAGTGATCTTCCCTATAACTTGACATAAGTGAAAGAGTATGACTGTAGCGTCTTTTGAAAGAAACTATGCCGATATAGAACTAGACTTGTGAGAAGGAACTGACAGAATACAGTCATAGTCGTTCACGACAGTCTAATCAATTAACCACTACGTCAGTTATAATACACAAACTGACGCTGCCGAGGTTCGAACTTATAGCATTCCAATACAAAAAATTAAAAGCTAAAATGTGTAACAATCAATTAACCCTTCGATAAGTTAAAGGCTGAATAAGATATATTATAAACCGAAATAACTAATTTTTTGAAGAAACGGCATTGGTCGATAACAGTGGCTGCATGCGTGTACTTATGTACGCGCGTCAGAAGTTATAAATCTTTATCGTCATTAAAAAACAATTTTTAATTGCATGCAAATAATTAATTACAATAAAATAATAAAAGTACTGGAGAAGGATAGTCATCACAGTCAATAAAGCTCAGTTTAAATTTGAAAAATTCAATAAATAAATATATATTTTCTTACATTAAGTGTTACAAAAATCATAATAACAGCTTCAACCTGTGAAATTTTGTGTGACGCTGATGCGCGCGCATAGTAAAATTTCACTCTCAACATTTTTTCATAACGCGCCTAAAGAAGTATAACTTCAATACGAATTTGTTAAAGTTAAATGTATTTATCCATAAAATTGCCTTATAAAATTCAAATCGTGTAACAAAATGTTTCTTATTATAACAATAAATTACAATTTATTTGTAAAAGTAAAACTAATATAAAAAAATAAACAAGTGTAACAGAAAGGTGTTGTTATACAAGTGACTTGACAAGTTGTAAAGGGTTGATGTTTTGTTTTGGATTTATTTTTAATTTTTTTTTCATAAATTCATAAATAAGAACAATGGACTTTAAAATAATACACCACTATTGGTGTATTTACACCATGAATCTATTAACAAAAATACATATAGTTCATTCACCTGTCGAACAAGAGACGAACCTAATAGAGATAGTATGCCGCGCCGTCATTTACAATAATACTAGAAAATAGAAGAGCATATAGTACCTGCGTAATAAGAATAGTAATTAGTCTATACGCTATTAGGGAATCTGCCGAGGGCATGGCTTCTCTTACCGGGAGAAATAATGACTAATCTAAAACGCTTTTTATACTCGACATACATAGTATGTCAGAGTATATTAACTGTAGTCTAAGGTTTGTAACATATAGGAAATATTGACCACACAAACAAAATTTTGATATAGGTGTTCATAGAAACACCTAATTAGTCCATTTCCGGTTGTCTGTCAATGCGTCCATCCGTAATTACGATTACTCAAAAACAAAAGGAGATAACGAGCTGAAATTTTGATGACGTATTCTACACATAAAAAGTGAGTTTAAGTTCGTGAATGAGCAAAATTGGCTCATTGGATCCAATGGATCCAACTTTTAAAATAATAAAGATAGAGAAAAAACTCAAATACAAAAAATGTTTATTATTTTGAAAGAAATAACTTTTGTTTGAAAATTTAATTCGTAGAATGTTTGGATTCGCCACAATTTTAGCTCAAATTTAGCTAATTAACACATATTGGTAAAGAGTCCAAACAATGATATTTAATCATATAACGAGCATCTAAACAATTAACTCTGTTAGTTGTTAATTTACACTTGTTAAATTAAGAAGTTGAAATGTGTTAGGAGCTTCGACAATAATAGCAAAAATTTTGAAAAATAATTTAATGCACATAATGCACCCTTAAACTGCATAATTTTTATTTTTTAAATTGTTAAATATAAATATAATTTCATAAAAATTAGTATCTTAAGGATTCTGAGGTCGCTGATTACGATAAAAACGTTTTCAAAACTCTTGAGTTATGCAAAGTCACATAATTATACATTTCTGTATGAACTTTTAAGACATATTTCAAGGTGTTTTAAAACAACAAAAATTGAATAATATATAGTCAGTTTTACGTGTCTGAAATAAACAAGTAATAATTTTGAAATTTTTGTATAACTATGCAGCTTCATAAAACGCTTTAAAAAATATGCATTTTCGTGTGCACTTTTACACATTTCTCATAAAATTGAATATAAAATCAATTTTTTATTTTGGAATGTAGCTCGTTTTTCGACATGCGGTTTGTTGCATAATGTTCAGAAATACATTTGAATAATTTTTGAGCTAAAAATTAAACACTGCTCACTCAAAAATTGAGTTTATAATGAATTTATTGAAAAATGCATAAAAGTGCATACAAAATGCATCTTTTTATAGAGGTACAAGCACTTGCATAATAATAAAAAATATTCAAATTTATATTTTTTGAAATTTAGACGCATCAAAGTGACTTAACCGATAATAAAATTTTAATTTTTTTAAACCTCTTTAAAAATGTCGTTAAAAGTATACAGAAATGCACCATTATGTAGCGGGTTTTGATTTCATTTGTTATGAGCTTATGTAGTATAAGTCACAAATGGCATAAGCATAAAACAGCTTCCCTTGATCTATGAAAATACATAAGAAACTAAAACAATCATCATCTGGTTATCGTCCATTGGCAACCAATGGATGACCGATCTGAAGTGAATTTTGGCTCCCCGGATACCTATAACCAATCAAACTAGGGCCTTTTCTTAAACAACAAACATCATTCACTATATTTTACATTCATAACTATTATTATTATGATCATAGGCGCACTGTTTCATTTTTGTGTGCGATTGTTAAATTATACAATTTAGATAACTTTAACAACTTTTGTTGTATCAATACATTATACATCCGTTTTACAAGAGTAGTAATGTCATTTTCATCTCTACAAAAAGAATGTGCATTTTACTTACACTAATTGAAACAATGGATAGAAATTGAAAAATTACGTATTTTTGTTGGGAATTGCTCTGCGTCATCCTATTGATGCAGATATGTTACCTATCATTTAAATTAATATAATTAATAATCATATTTATATTGGCAAAAAATTTTACTGCAATCATGCAGTCCCTTACAATTTCACATAGTTTTTCAAGTAAATTTATTTGAATGAATTTTTGATTATAGCTCACAGACTATAAAATAATATCTCAAATAGAATGCTGTTTGTACTTGTAGTTTTAGCTGTTTGTTACTGTTAGTAGTGTAGATGATTATTGTTCGCTCCGCTTCGCTGTAAATAGATGCAATTGGAATTTAAAAGGTTATACAAATAACAAAAACAACAGAACATATCATCTTCAATACTTATCTCCGTCAAGATAGCAACGGTGCAAAGTATTCAAAATTTTTAAAGTTTTACTTCTTTAGGCGCGTTATGAGAAATGATGATAGTGAAATTTTGAGATACGCGCGCATTACTGTCACACAAAGCTTGAAGCTGTCCGCAAAACCGCTCATTAAATCTCGAAAAAAAGCTGCCAACAAAATAGAAATAGAACCTCTATTAGTCGCGCATATTGGCACATACATCAATTTGAATAAAATATATATTTATTTATGTAATTTTCAAATTTAAACTGAGCTTTATTGACTGTGTTGACTATCCTTCTCCAGTCCTTTTATTATTTTATTGTAATTAATTATTTGCATACAATTAAAAATTATTTTTTAATAATGACAAAGATGTATAACTTCTGACGCGCGTACACGAACCCATTTTTTAGTTATAAAAATGGAGTCATAATGATGCACTGCTGCCGTGATATCACGCTGGAAGGACATTTTGAAATAAAAACTAATGTTAGTACTAAAATTAAGAGCTACATAGGTGCTTTTATGATGTGCCTTGAATCAATTAATTTAATCAAAATTACCTAAAAAATCCTTAAAAAACATGAATGAATCACTGCTAAATATAGTGTTAAACATGCATATTGCTTTGATTTTTTTGGTAATTTTGATTAAATTGATTTATAGAAGGCGCATCTAAAAAGCACTTAATTTTTGTACTTACATTATATTGTTACAGTTTTTATTTCAGGCTTACTCTGTCAGCATCATATCACGGTAGCCGTGCATTTTAATAACTCAATTATTTAATAAAAAATTTGCAACACCTAAAAAGAACCTAATTTTAAGAAAATAATTTAATTCAATATTGAATACTTTGTCCTGCTAGCTTAACGGATATTCCATACTTACTATTGTAGTGTGTAAATCCACACAGATTTGAGTAAGAGTAGGTATTATTGGTATTAAACAGATTTTATTATTAATGTAAACTATTACTGATACATTATTGGCTGTCAACAACCATTGTTTCGATAAGCTTTTGTCATAAAGATTCCTTTAAAACATTCAAAATAATAAGTGAAAATAGAATCTAGCTGTGTAAATTGTTTTCATACTCGACAAATGGTTCAATATCAATGCTTGAATTATTTTTAATCATAAACATTCGTAATATACAATAAATATGCAGTTCATACAGTTATAAATGAATATATAATAATAATATGTATTGAAAATATATGCTTAATACATGTTTCAAACAAAAGTTGTTTGTTTTAAAAGACCAAACATATTTTGTTTTAAAATCTTTATTAGATTAAAAGTTGAGTCATGGATATTACTGAATCTCAAACTGACTTAAACCTCGATGTCCTTTCGTTTTTGGATTATCTAGATGACGGAAAGGGCTTGCGTAAAAAAATTAATTAGGTGGTTCTATTAAAATTATATGCATAATTTGAATAGTGACTTCAATATTTTCTAGCGATACAAACATTAGACCAAAATTAATATACTCTGACATATTATATGTATTTCGAATATAAAAATGGTACATGGGCTCGACTAATTTTTCAGTATGAAGAACATCAATCCACTTAATAGCTGCGATTCACTGAGACATCTCAACTTTGTTAAACGATATTAAAATTAGTCCGCAATTGTGAAATATATCAATTTGACGAATTTGCAAAGTTGATGTGCATCATGATGTTTTACTGTTTAATTGCAAAGTAATTTAGTTGAAAAACACAACCCCATCTGAAATTTTTTTTGAGAATTCGAAGTTATTTGTAAGCATGTTGTGTAAAATTTTACCAATTTCTTTTTAATTCCTCATGAGACTGAAAAATGTTACCAAGTTTAAGGTATTACAAAATTTTGATTAAAAATTTTTTTCGGCTAGGATATGTGCAAATCATCCTTAAATAATGATTATACCGCCTTTCGATTTTATATACGTGTTTATTAGAGGATGAAGTAAAATTCAGATTGGTACCGATAAATACGCATGTCCGCGAATACTTGAAGGTGGAGAATTCGATGACAGTAGCATTTTTAACACAACTACTCTTTTCAACATTTTAACTGAATTACCAATACAATTTAACTAAAACGCTAAGCTCGTCCACTTTGGATATTCGCAAACTACACACGATTCACACATACATACATACATACATACATTGGGATGCGCCGGGAAAAAAGGTGGGGACGCACCGCCTCATACCTCGGATCGACACTTAGCTTAACACGAATCACGATGAGGTCAATTATTATCTTACACAGATGTTGCCAGGACACGGGTGTTTTCGAGAGTATCTACACCGCTTTAAACACAATGATTTTCCCGAATGCCCGGCCCACCCAGGAGTTGCTGAAGATGGAGCACGTCTTTTTTATATGTCCTCGTTTCGATCCACAGCGTGAAAGGTAGGAAAGGATCCTGAACCAGAGAATGCAACCAGATTCACTAGTTGAAGCAATGTTGTCATCTGAGGCTGCCTGGAACGCTATCAACACGTTTACAACAGAAGTCCTCACAGACTTGCGTGCGAATCGAATGAGGAAGATCAAATCACATAAGAAGGAAGGAAGATAACACCTTAGCCACCAGAAGGAAGAGCCATAGCTAGATCCTCTCCTCACGAAGTAATGCCTGACGGCGGTTTCCGTGGGAGATAAGAGGATAGAAGAAAAGAGGTTTAGGGTTTACTGAGTATGGGCGATAGCGTTGAGTTTTAGACGACGCTGCGTCAAGTCTTCACATACCCAGGCAATATGCCTGGAATCCGTAAAAAGGATTCCCCCCTCTTTAAAAAAAAAACACATACATAGGCTATTTTCCTGTAGTCGGGTAAAAATCATAAAAATCGGACCTCCTCTGGAACAGTTTGATTCATTATTAAACTTTGATTATTGATTATTAATATCAGAGAAATCTACCATTCTGTTAACCTACGGCAATCCAGCATTCTCTATCACTCCCTAAGATAATAATGAAGAAACAATAACCCAACACAAAATATACATGTATATGTATGTATATATTGATGTAAGAAATAGTATATAAAATTTAATTACTTTATGTATTCTGTTAATTACAATTTTAAATATTAAAAAATACATCTAATTTATTTAATTATTCAACTGGGTAAAGACTAGAAACAAAAGTAAACAAAGACATCTGTAGTAAAGCCATAGATGGTACTTAACTAGATTAGAAAATATTTTTTGTTTTTTTTTTTTTTGTAAATATTACTAATTAAATAACACTTTACACAATTTTAAGTGATTTCTTTGTAACAAAATGTTGTAATTTATAGTTTATTGTGTCTGGCACAGATTCAATATTCTATTGCATTTGTAACTACTGGCTAGTGATATGCATTTAAACTCCTGAACATAGTGACAGGACCAAATGTTATGGGAAAAACATGCCAAGACAAAAAAAAAATTTCGTTAAAAACCCAATAATTGTTTGAGGGATATTTGGTGATAACCGTCGCCGATTTAGCAATGGGTAGCGTAGAATAATTTGAATAATTGCGATTTGCTAATTCATACTTTGTAGTCGAAATACGTTTTTAAACAAGTATAAATTAATTTTTTAAAAAACCCCCGACATATATTGGATTTGATCCAATATATGAATCCACAATCTTAGATCTTAGGCCATCTTGCACCATCTTGGACCCATTTTCATCAAGAGTAACTAACTCAACTTTCAAACAAACAAACAAAAAAACAGAATCAAAATCGGTTCATCCGTTCGGGAGCTACGATGGCGCAGACAGGCAGACACACACATCAAACTTATAACACCCTGCCGTTTTTGCGTCGAGATTAAAAATACAAAAATAATAGAAGATTGTGGAAAAATTAAAATTTATTTGAATAATCCTAAAGCTCCCTTTGATAATATTCAGCTTTGGTAGGACTCTTCTGCATTAGTTTTTTAGATACCACTTCGTGATAAACACGACTTTAATTCCTCATATTTATGCGGCAAGTATTTCAATCATAGGCATTATTTTTATTGGGTGTTTCCATAAAGTTGAATGAACTAATTTTATTATTTATAGATTAGTTTCTCCATTGTCTTGTCTTCCTTTAAGATTAACCCTTAAACGATTATTCGATTTTAAATTAGATATTACATTATAAATATTAACATATACAATTAGAAACGCGTAGAAAAATCAAATATGCTGTATACAGAATTTTTCGTACTCCAATATTCAATTTTTTTTGAGTAATGTCCGATCCACTTAAATAGATCAACTTTTTTCTCCTTATTAATACGCCCCAATAAATCATTTATATTAATATCCACGGGTACAAAGATCTAAAAGACAATAAATAATTGGTTATTGGTTAAAAATCAATGTGCCAGATAATTATAATGTTTCATCTAATTTTCTTCAAAATTGCCTGCCGACAAACTTACGAGAATGAAATATTTTCCTTATTAATAAGACAAAACTAAATACTTGTTAGCAATATCATGGGGCTCTAAGATCTAGGCCAGAAGATAATAAGTAGAAATTATTAATTATAAACTAAGTTTTGAACACATAAATTTTCCCTTCAGGTTTCTCCTACCAACTTAGGTTGATGAAAATGATGGTGCGTCTTAGACGTCTTAATTTGAATCCTTTTTATACTCGACATATATAGAATATATCACATAATATTAGTTTTAGTCTAAAGTTAGTAACACTAGATAATATTGATCGCACAAAAAATATTGGTATAGGTGAATCACATAATTAAATCATTTACGTATGTCTGACCGCCCGCCCACCTGTCATCTAAGTAACTCAAAAACAAAAAGTTGTAGAAATTTGGTGGCGTATTATATTCTTTTCAAATAACAAAATTTTTAAATAGAATCAAAATTTTTCAGAATGAAAAAAACCGCCTTCAAAACAATGAAGAAGAACGGGGAAAAACAATTTTTAGTGCCACACAAAAAAAAAAAAAAAAAAAAGTATTAAAAAAATACAACCATGTTAAAAAAATGAACTAACAAGTAAAAAAAAATTGTTTAATGAACACTTCTATAAATAGTTTCCTTGTGGTCAATTACCTTTCTCAATCGACACAAAACAATTAATTTTTTACTTCAGGATGAGATTGACACCGACCTCGAAAGGTAATTAATCACAAGGAAATTATTTATAAAAGTTATTATTTTAAAATTATTTTTTACTATTTAGTTTTTTGAAGACGGTTCTATTTTTTGAAAAATTTTTACTTTTCTATGTTGTATATAACCACGAAAATGTTTTCCTTGAATGAAACTTAATCACTAAAAATAGTTTCTGCCTCTTCTCTCCTTTTAGGGACATCAGATCGTGGTTTTCATGATACCACCCTTAGAATATCTCCTTTCCAACAAAAAAAATAATCTAAATCAACACATTAAAAAAATATATACGGCCGAAATGAGAAACCTTGTTTTTTTGAAGTCGTTTAAAAAGGAGAAATTACGAATAAGAAAATGCGAATCTACCGCTTCTCTACTGAAACTACCTTTGACAATACTGCACTGCTTTGAAGATGAGAGATAGACTTGAAGGATTATCTGTATCGGACACTCCAGCCACAATTTAATATAAGATGTTTATTTTAATTATTTAATCTAGCTCTAGTAGTAAAATAATTTAATATTATAAAATATTATTAAGTAATATTTGTTATAATATTATGTTCTAGACATTATGTACATACATTTTATTATATTATACTTATGCTTTTTATATCAACCACCAGCCAGCCTTCAATATTACCTCTGGGCATTGGCCATCATGCGAGTATTTTTTTGACTAACAAAAAGGTTTTAGAGTAACAGTTTATGACAGTTTTCGTAGGGGTACGTCAAATTAAATATATTGTTTTTGTTTTTTACTTTGTTTATTTATTTAAAAAGTGTATTTTTAATATATCAAAAAAATTAAATTTGTTGTTTATTTCAAAAAATAAGTTTTCCTTGAAGTAAAAAAAAAAAATATTTATACTCATATTTAAAATAAATTCATTCGTTACAAGAATATTTATTAAAATGATTACCAAGAAAAATTTGATATAGAACCTTCATAAAAATATAATTGAATATAATACAGTCATTTAGTACTTAACAAAGATATTATCCAGAAAGCTTTTCCTAGATTATCCAAAAAATTTGGAAAATTGATAATTTTATAAATGTCAATATATCTCCTTTCCGACTCATTTTACGATAAAAACCGTTCTATAAGGAACAGGGATGTGCCTGATCGTTAAAAATTTCGATCCGCGAATACCGATAATTAGTGTCCAGATCCGCGTACACCAATACGGATACGGATCTTAACTTTCCAACTCAATCAATTGGTACTTTGTGTTAGTAATAAGTATTATAATTGTTAGTATTGTTAATTTTAAAGCACTAAACTAAAAGCCTTGTTTACTTCTCGAAACCTGACTTTGTTTCGGCCTGCAATTTACACTAATATAGTGAACAGGTTTTTAGTGCAGCAGGAATTGTTTATAATCCTCTCCATACTAGACTTACTTTTATGGGAAACAACACTGCACAAGTAACTCTTTTTGAAGTTTAATTTATCACCAATTAACGTGAATTAGCATATAATTTTTTTTTAATTTTCTTAAAATGCGATTTATTGACTGATTAAAAAGTGATTGTGATTTGTGATTTATTTGATTTACAAAATAAATTTGAATTTAGATTATGCGCATGCTATAAGAATTACCACTAAGCTTACTACAATAACGGGTTGAAAAAATAAATTTTTACCAAATATGTAATTTTTTTAAAATAAAATCTATTTTAATAGGATTTAACAGTATTTTATTGCTACCTTTACTAATAAAATCAAAATTAATCTTAATAATTCAAAAGATCCGTTTAAGATCGGCTGAAAATAAAACGGATACAGATCTTTTTTTTCTTGTGATTATCCGCAGATATGGATACGGATATATAGTCTTCCACAGGTTTCCACAGGGAGGACGCTTACTCCTCTTCCTCTTCTGCTGGAAATATCTGCTGACATAGCTCTAAAACTACTATTTTGCCTGTGTCATCAGTATACGTCTATCGTTTTACGGTGTCGTTAGCATTTTTAGAGCAATGGCTTCCAAGAAAGTAATTTTCTCTTTGTGGCGTTCGAACGGCATTGCAGACGATAAACTTACAATACCTTTAATTTTAGATTAATAAATTACATGTATTTTAGGACCTGGCTGGATGTACCACGATAAAAAAAGCACTTATGTACTCAATGTCAAGGGTGTAGAAAGTTTTGGCCAAAACGCGTGTTGAAGTAGACTTTGTAGCGCTTGTATTCTGGTTTTCTATTTAAACGCTTGTATATGCCAAAATTATAGAGACAAACAATTTTATTTCAACAAAAATCTATGAGATTTTTTGTGTTTAAAAATAACTCTTTTTCAGTTGATATAAATAATAAAAACACCACATCATTTAAATAAAAGTAAATTGTAATATATTATTATGAAATTAATAAAAATTTAATATGTTACACACACAGATAGATAGGTATTTAAGATAAAATTGTTTGTTATACGACTCACCACCACCATCATCATCACTGCACAGTCAGTCAGTCACAGTCACTACAGTCAGTGATAAAGAATCAGGACAACTTTCAATTCAGTTCGTTTGTTTGTTACCTCTTTTACTTATTTTAATAATACGTACGATAAGTTTTTTATTGTGGAATGTCACGATATCCACTTCAATTTATCTATCTATATTGAGTTGACTAATTAATTAAATAACTACTACCTCACAAAAAATATTTATAAATATACAGGGAGTAACAAAAGTATATTACACTGATTTAACAGTAAACATACAGAGTGCTGGACTCTTATTTTTGAAAAATTAATTTGTGTGACTAACAAGACTAGACCTTCCGATTAATAGTTGTTTAACATGTCGAAATTATTAAATCTGACAAATGCATACAAATATTTTACTTTTGGTGTCACTACCTGTCAGCCTGTATGATTTTCTCAATGCAAAAAATCTGATTACATCCCTGGCGTTTGAATTTAATTTAAAAAAGTATTTTCTATTTAAAAACTGTTCAAAATAATAAAATTTACTATTTAAGAACTGTTCAAAAAAAATATTTTTTTTTTAAATTTTTAACAACCCAGATAATGACTGGCTTTTCGAAAAAGTTATAAATAATTTATTGTTTTTACTTTTTATATTATGCTTTGTTTTGTTACACCTTGTACTTTTGTAGTTTATTATTGTTTTTTAACTTTTTTTTAAAAATCAGAAAGAAAATATATTTTCTGCTTGAAGCATGATGCATCATGCATCCATTTATCGTACAGACAAATTAATAAATACATTGATATACATTTAATAAATTAATGGTGGAAAAATTAGCTGCACGCAATCTTATCAAATTATATTACTGTTACTTTGATGTATTTTACAGTGTAATAGTTAGTATCACTATTCTCTTATCACTAACAGAATTTATCCCTTAAGGGAGAGTGTTGCCTATGTAATAAGCACACTCCTTAACGTATAATCTTCAAATTTTCGCACATTAATAACTCAAAATCATACATTTCCAAATGTATGAAATTTGGTATGCACAATATTGACATGAACACGGAGAGTATATTTAAAAGTTTTTGCTAAAAAACCATATACTAATCTTCATTCATCCCAAATTTCATAACATTTGGATAATTATTTGAGTTATTTATGCACTATAATTAAAAGAAAATACAGAGGCAACAATTATTAAAGGCAAATATCATTCCAGTTTACTTCCCAGTTATATCTATGGATATCGAAAGTATTTAGTACACATAAAAAATGTTTTCTACTCCGATTAGAAAATACCGATATGGAACAACGGCACATACCGATTCGAAAATGGTGATAAGCGGTGTCGACATTCGACGGCTATGTCAATGAGATTCTGCCACACGTAATAAAGGATTTTACAACCCATTCAGCACTGTAACAACGAAGTCACAATGCCGTTCAAGATCGTCTTGCCCGCGAAGCACGTTAATCCTCGGGTGATATCTTAGATAATAATAGGCAGGTACTTGGCGTACGCAGTACGCTGCGTTTAAACCTAGTGATTCTGAGCGAGACAAGAAAGGAGATAAAAATCGTCGACATATGAATTTCATTTGAAGGTGCCCCGGATTCCTTAGAAGTTGCTATGCAGCTGACTACAAGGTCTCACTGGATGCCATTTAGCGTCGGTTCGCTCGTAATCAGGCGAGCCCAGAATTATAGGGTTGCACGATTCGATCGTCACGTGACATCTACATTGAGCACTTAACCTGACAGAGACAGTACTATGATCACTCCTTGTAACAAAGCACGCGGTTACAAGATAGCTCTCACAATTGTGCTACAAAACTACGCCATCAACATAAGTGAGTTCAAAGTGATTAAGTCTGTGAAATGTACAAAAGTGCTATTTGTGATAATCTGTGATATTAGACACTTACTTTTTTGTTGTTTAATCTTTGTTTTAATATTTATTATTTTTAAATGCGTAGACCAATTAATTTAATTGCTATTTTTTAAATTTTTATCGTTGTTACTCTATGTATTAAAGTTATTGAAGTTATACTTCTTTAGGTACACGGCCGTCATACAAAATTCACAGGTTGAAGCTGTTGTTTTGATTTATGTTACACTTAATGTAAATAATATATATTTATTTATTTAATTTTTCAAATTTAAACAGAGCTTTATCGACTGTGTTAACAATCCTTCTCCAATCATTTTATTATTTTATTTTAATTAATTATTTGCATGCAATTAAAAATTGTTTCTTAATGATACCAAAGAAGTATAACTTCTGACGCACGTACATAACGTACACACACCCATTTTTTTAAATACACTTTGATTATTTAGTGCCTACATTTTCCAAAGCAACATTTTTAAGTTAATAACTTAAACGCACATTGTTCAAAATATACCAAATTAAAAATTCCTAAATTTGAACCACCATCTTTTCAAATTCACATATAAAGATGACAACATTATTTTTAAATTAAACGAATATTAATTTGAAAATCTTTTGGGATCTATATTATAATAAATGTATATAACAAAAAAAAAAACAAGCACTTGATATATTATAAGTAGTAGGTATAATAATAATTATTTTAAACCCTAAATAATTTTAGTATCATAAACAACAAAAACAAGAAGAACATATTAAAAATATGTATGAAATTAATGTTACGAGCAATTAATTTTGATAACATCACAAATATACACCCTGAATTATTTATATATCGTCATCGTAGCGTCATCATCATCCAGTCGTTATGTTCTTGTTGTAATAAATATATTTTATAATAATGTTGTTTATTCATCGCCCTTTATAAACCGTTTTGTATAATTTTATTTTGTAAATGCTTAACATAACATAATTGTTACACTTATGTTACATAACATAATTTAAACTCTGTAAAAGAAGTTATTAAAATATTTAAAGGAGAAGAACGGTAACCATACGGCATTTTTAATCATTTTCACTTAAATTTTTATAATTTAATGGAAACAAATGTTTTGATTTGATATCACATTAGACCAGGGTCGATAATTATTGAGAAAAAATAATTTAAGTAAGATGAAACGGAAGAACTTGTAACAAAAATTAAAGGAAATATAATTTACGGGCAATCTGACGTTGGCAAGTGGAAGTGGGTGAGTTTTTAAGGGTAAAACACGGTTTATCTCAATTTCCGGCAAAATTACAAGCCGTATGGAAAAAAAAAGTTGTAGGTAATAAAAAGATCTACAAATTTTGTTTCTACACTTTTTCATATAACGTCAAAATTCATGTGAAAAATTGAAATAACCAAGTCCATGCCATTTTTTTATTTTATTTTTAAAACATTTATTTTTTCACCTTATTTTGAATGAATATCGAAAAAGCGCCCTAATTTTCAATCAAAAATTTGGAGGTTAAAGTGAAAAACGTGTAAATACAAAAGTGGTAGAGTAGTTTTTCCACCAAAGGACTTGTAGTTTTGCCGGAAATTGAGATAAGCCATGTTTTACCCTGAAAAACTCACCCCTTCCACTTTCCGACCTCAAATCGCCTGTAAATTATATTTCCTTTCATTCTTGATATATTCTCTTCCGTTTCCAATGGGTTTCATCCTACTATAATTTTTGTTCACTTTTTACCATTTTTAAACGCTTCTACCCTGGTCTACATATATTATGAAAGAAATACTTAGATTCTCTGAATACATATGCTGAAATTATTTTAGATTTATTTATTTATTTATTCACAAAACCAGTACTACATGCACTTGCATCCTACAGAGATAAGCTAGTCACCTGTACATAGGCTTGGTACCCAAAAATTAAAAATTAAATTAAATTATATATTAAAACTTAGATTAGATTAAATTATATTGCAATTAATAATTACTGACAATAAATAGCCTAATAAATAAAAGTAATAATAAGAAATTTCAAAAACAAGATATACATAAAATACATATTTGTAAAAGGTATCATAACATAGGTAATAGGGAAGATGCAATAAAAAAATGTCCTATTTTTTACCCATCAAAATGTGAAACAAGGTTCAATAAAATAAAACTTCAAAAATTAAATTAAAATTGATTCAAAAACAACTAAGTTATAAACAGTTTAAGATTGTTTTTCATCTCTTTCTTGTAATAAATTATGTAACATTTTTATTCAGAATCAACTCATTTGTGCATACTAACATTATTTATGTTAAATTTTTAAGTAAAGTGTATTGAAGTGCCATGGACATCGATATGAGGTCCGTTCGATGACTCATAAATCACTCATAAAACTTACAAGAAAGGGATGGAAAACAATATTTAGGAGCTTATAACTCATTCGTATTTTAATCAATTTTAACTCGTTTTTTAATCAGTTTTCAAATTTTGTTTGGTATTGAACCTAGTAGTTTCACATGTTGATGGGTAAAATATTAAATTATTTTTATTGCATCTTCCCTATTAGGTATTTATTCAATGAAAGCACTGCTTTTTTTATTACTTTTTAAATGTTTACTAATTTAAAATTGTCAAACATTTTTTATTCAATACTCCGGTATTTATGCTACACATTTTAAATATTATACATAACATATAATGCATGCAGATAATATATATATATAAGTTTTAATTTGAATTCGTTATTTAATTAATAATTGATGAACCGTTGTTCTATTCTAATCAATACAAAAGAGTAATGTCTATATAATAATATTATATATATATATATATATTTATATTTATATATATATTTATATTTATATATATATATATATATATATATATATATATATATATATATATATATATATATATATATATATATATATATATATATATATATATAAGTATAAGTACATATATATTATGTGTAATAGTTATAATAGCATCGTAAGGACTGGGTCTACCATTATATAAGTAAAATATCGCATTCGACACATGTTATTAAAAGAATTTGATCGTATATGGTGCCCAATCTAAACAATTTACAAAAAAATTTACATTTTTTGTTCTGTTATTTCGTTTCTCAGTTTCTTATTTTTTAATATTTGAATTATGATTTTCCAAATTCACGCTACCAAAATTTCCGTTAACTATTTTTTTCGTTTGTTGAATTACGATGGACGGGCAGATGGAAATGGGCTAGAAAAATCATTCTATTAACATCTGTACCAAAATTTTTCACGTGTCTTCAATATTTGCTTTCGTTACAAACAATAAACTAAATTTAATATATCTTCATATATTTCATCAAATATATTAAGATGTGGCATGTTAACATTATGTCTTAAATGTGCACTTAGTTGTGTATTCAATTTAAAATTAATATTCAATTTAAAAAAATTACTTTTTGATAAAAGAAATACTACGGCAAAGTCAAAGAAAGAAGCCTAGAGGGTAAACTAATTAGCCGATAAGTAGTTTAACCGATACGATTGATAAATAGGGTGACAAAAAATTCGATTTAATTTTTGTATTGAAATGTATTTGTGTTGAATATCAAAATGGATCCCAATTTGTACAATATATATATATATATATATATATATATATATATATATATATATATATATATATATATATATATATATATATATATATATATATATATATATATATATATATATAACACATGGGCTGAAAACACGTTTGAAGTCAGTAAACCAACGTTTTATTTTTGTTTCTGATGGAGCAGAGTCCCCATAACACTTTTCAAGCCATTGCTTCGCTTGAACGGTATTTTTTCCCATCAAGAAGCAGTGTAAAATTAAAACACGAAATTGTTTTTGATCCATTGTTTTGAAAATAACAAAAGGAGCGTCACTCTTAGCACAATAACTCACAAACTAATGAATAGAATATCATGAAATTTTAACATTAAGGAAGGTTAGTATTAACTGAAAAAAAGGTGACGGCAATAAAACTAGCACCATATATGTGTTAGGCCCGAGATTTTTCAGTCCATGTATTATATCTTAATAGCATTCACTTAACCACAAAATGTTTTAAATAACAAAATAAGTTTCAAAGAACTAAAACATTACCACAGAAATTTACCCTTAAAAGTACGATACAATAAAATATTCTTATACGAAATTAGATACAGATATATTTAGAGGAAAACCGTAGTCGCATACTACTTGTTACACCTAAAATGTACTGCTTAGTAAGGTAAGTTTACATGGCTATCCTATGAACATCACTTTGTTTAATTTCGTGTACGAATATTTTCTTTTTAAATACAGATTATGATTAATTTTCTAAAATATTTAATAAAGTTGAAATATTTTATTAAATATTTCTATCAATTATTTCTTTACAAGTAAATCCTTCAAGACTTAAAAAGTAAAAAACTATTATTATGAAATATATTTTTAAGTATAAAATTAACTATTTATTTATATTAATGACGTATATATTTTATTTCTAAATAAAATAAAACCAAATGTAAAAGCACAATTACAGTAGACCTATTGTGTATTTAATACGATCCTGTTAATATACCTAAATAATAATTATATAACAATATACAGATGTTAAAAAATATGAGTTAAAAATTACAGATAATATTTATTTTAATAAATGTTTGATAGAAAATTATTGAAGAGAAATTATCGCTGATAAACAGTAGTTAAAAATATTTAACTAACACATTTATGAGTCATAGTAAGGTATGACTACTATTTAATGAATGTTAGTATTAAACCGCAGATAAAAAGATAAAAAACTTGTTGACAAAATTACATTAAAAAAGGAAATAAAAAACTTTCATTGGAGCAAGCCTTTAACGAGGATGCGTAAAAAATCGAAAAATTACTAAAAAAACGAGAGGTAAACGGTAGATCGTTTTTAGCCAAAAGCTTCGCGATACAAATTTGGATAAGTAGTTTGATACAATATCATTGCCTTACACACATAGACCAATTTCTGAAATCATTCTGGATTCAGGAGACACCAAAACATATATTTTCGGTGAAAACTCAATATAGAAATTTTGACAGAATTACGATACTTACTATAGTAGTAACAAAAAAAGTAAAAATAATTTGGTTGGCCATCATTAAACATTTAGTGTCATATTTTTAAGTAAGTATACACTTGTGGTCAAACAAGCCTTATAAAGAATCAAATTTTTATTTGAAATCATTAGATTCTAATTAACTTATTTGATTTTTTTACATGTCCAGTCAAAAGAAATACAGTATTATTATGTATTATATGAAAATGATTAACAATGGAATTATTTTCATTACCTAATTATTAAAAATTTTACACTGAATTTTTATCATATTTTCACAAAGTAATAATAGTTTTAAAATAATTATTTATTTTAATCATAAGAAAACTTGTTTTTATTAACTAAAAAACTTAATAATTAGGATTATTTAAGGGTATATTAAATTTAATCTAATGTTTGTAAAGCAAAAAATATTAACAGAACTTTAACAGAACTTCGGTACAACTAGTCATCTTCATAGTATCGACTGATTAGTCTATTAGGACCAGACTGTTAGTCCGTCGGCCTGACATTTATGAAAAAAATCTTAAAAATAAAAAAGAGATGGCAAGATAGAATTGATATGGTGTAAATGGATAAAAATCCGTTTAATGGGTCTCAAGGATCCATAACAAATCTTTTAGACTATAAGGGAAAAAAAATGCTTCTTTCTTAAAAAACACACAGCGATTGTTTAGAAAATTTTTGATAAACTTGATTGTGCTTAGCTTAACTTTGTGGAACTTATTTTATAGTAATATACAAAAATATATAAATTATTTTGTGTTAAAATTAAATTAAATTTTCAAAAATTAAATTGCCAAACAATGAAATGTCTCAGAGGCGAAACAAATGTCACAATTAATTTTATAATTTTTCTATTGTAAAATCAGAATCTAAAAGTTTAATAATGCAAATTCATTAATAATAAGTGAAGATAACAACTGAAAGAGTTAATTGTTTAGATACGAGTACAAATCTTTTAGAATCATAAAAGATATAAGAAAAGTTGAAATACAAAAAAAGTTTTGTTTTAACAAACACTTTTTTTTTTAAATATTTGTTCGTAAAATGTCTGAATTCGCCATAATTTCAGCTGAATATTAGCTAACAAATTGTATAACTGTATAGACTGGATATTTATAGTATTTTATAAATGCTAATAAAATATACCTAGTCCAAACAATGAAATTCAAATCATATGTCTCGACATTTTTTAGACTATTTTTAATTAACATTCATAAAATACTATGAGTACCCAGTATATACAGTTATTAATACATATACTTATCATAATTATATATATGTTTATTAGCTAAATTTAAGCTAAAATTGTCGCGAATCCAGACATTTTACGAACAAATATCTCAAACAAAAGTTGTCTTTTTAATAAATCAAACATTTTTTTTTTTTTTTTAATTTTTCTTCTCCCTTTTATAGTTTACAAGTTGGGTCAAGGATCCATTTGGCCCAATGGACCGATTTTAATAATTCCTATATAATATGTCAACTACAAAAAGACTGAAATTAAAGACATTAACTAATTATATTAAAAGAAAGTGTATTTATGTTTACTGGCTGTTTTTCCTAGTTGAGTAGTTTAAGTTTGAATAAAGTTTTTCAAAATTAATAAAAAATAAAATAAATAAATAATCTGATTGGCTACAAAACAAGATTCTTTTTTCAGATAGTAGAAAACTATCTGAAATCATAGTAGACGGTTTCATAAATTTTACCACATTCTTTAAAATCATTTTAAATGTAATTAGACATTGTTTAAGTATAGAAATGTTGTTTACTCAAAAGTAAAAAATAAAAAATTTAAAAAAAAAAAGAACCGCCTTCAAAAAATTGAGTTAAAAAATAAAAAATAATTTTAAACTAAAAACTTCTACAAATAATTTCCTTGTGACCAATTAACTTCCGTAGTCGACGCTAACCAATCAATTTTTTAGTTAAGGATAAGATTGGCATCGACATCGAAAGGTAATTAGTCATAAGGAAATTATTTACAAAAATTTTAATTGAAAATTAGACTTTTTAGTACATTTTTTTTTTTTAAAGTGGTTATTTTTTTGCGAGTGTTGTATACAACCACGAAAAATTTTTCATTTGGATGAAATTTAATCATTAAAATTTGTTATTTCTCCTTCTCTCACCTTAGGGACCCAAGATCTTGTCAAGGCACCACCCTTCGGATACATTATTTCCAACAAAAAAAGAATGATCAAAATCGGTTCATAACCGACGAAGATATCCACAAATACACATAAAAAAGTATTTGTTATTTTAAAAATTTTATTTTTTTTTTTAAATAATGTAATAAAATTTTTGGTAAACTACACAAAAATCATGTAATAGAAGTTTGGGGCGATCCTGTAGAAATAATTCTGTAGAAATTACTAAAAACTTTATCTACAAGTCACATAGTCACTTGACAGACCTTACAGAATGTGTGATTATCAACTATAGCGAAATAATTAGTTCGATAATTTTAAAATACGTACAGAGATAATTGTCAATCCAAAATGATTTATCTACGCTACGTTATCCAAATGTTTAGCCATAAAAACAGTTATAGAATGCGCGTGCATTCATTTTGATGCACATTGTATTTAAAATATGTAGGAGTTAATGATCGATTTAACTGTACAGTAAATCTTCTCATTTAGTTTCAATAAGTAGTTACAATAATTTTAAATAATATATTTAAAATAGCATTTTAGTGGAAGTAAATCAGGAAATTATTTTGGAACAGGTTCAAAAAACTACTTCTCGATTTTTATGAATTTTTTTTTTAAATATCGGTAGTTTTAAATGGTGGAACCTTTATAGTTTAAAAAATGACACTGTAGTCAAGAGGGTGGGTGGCATCCCTTCTAAGGGATGAAATTTCCATTACTTGGAAGAACACACAGAAATTCATAAAACAGCAAATTTTACACAAAAATCTAACTTTAAAGTTTTTTCGAAAAGTCAATACTTTGCGAGTTATGCGTGATTTAAAATATCTGTTTTTCGTTTAAAAAATGACTTTTTTAAATCAATTTTTCATAGATAGCCGGAAAATCTCACAATTAAACACAAAAGTTTAGGGATAAAAATGAAACTTACAGGAAAACAAGCAGAAATATTTGTTTATTATTTCTATTGATCTTATATGAATCGAATTATATACTCGTTTGAGAAAAATAGTACCATTTAGCGTTAAATAATAGAAAAACGAACAATATTTCGGAGACAACTAACAGGTCATTATTAAAGTATGTAAAAAACTCTTCAAAATTAATTTTGGTAGAAGTTTTTAGCCCAAAAACTAGCACAGTTAGAATAAAAATAAAAATTTGTATGTTTTTTCGAAAATATATACGAATAAATTAGATTCGTTTTTCAACGATAACTCTCTGATTTTTTAAGTTAACCAATCGATTTGAAAACTATTTTGCTGGAAATTTTAAAAGTTACAAGGTCTAGTATTTTAAAGGCTACAAGGTAAACTGCCTTGAGTGCTTAGTTTTAGTCAAATTTACAATAAAATTCATCCTCATACTTAAGTGAAAAATTACAGTCCTTAATATCTCTCTACTAATTTGCATGCTACAGAAATAAAAAATCAAAATATTTATGGAAAAAACATTAAATTTTTGAAATGTAGTAATTTATATCAGTTTTTACTCTTATTTTAGTTTAAAAAAATTTTTTTATTACAATTTTTTAAAAATTTTTAATACATAGAAAAATGATATTTAAAGTAGGCCATTTTTCTAAATGATTTTTCTAAAAAAAAAGATTTTAATAAAACTTTCGGAATGTGTTTTGGATACTTAGAAAATGTAAATTGTTCTTGCGATTCGTTAATTTCAATCTTTTTTAGAACCATTGATTCAAAAACTAGTTTTTGTTCTAAGAAATTAATTAAGCAGTTTTAATTTCGGTAATTTTTGGGATAATAACTTCTATCAAAATTCATTTTAAAGATTTTTTTTCGTAATTTAATTGATTTCTGTGATTACTTATTATGTTGAAACTTTCATCTCTTCAAACGAGTGGCACCCACTACCTCAGGTACAGGGTTATTTTTTAAACTATAAAGGTTGAAGAATTTTTTAATTACCTACATTTAGAAAAAAAATTCATCAAAATCGGAGTAGTTTTGACCTGATCCCAAAGAACGCACTTTTTTTGTCTAAGTTTCTTCCATTATATAGAGTCAAGTTATCATATAATACAGATACACCTACCTTTACACTCATTTGCATCTCGAGCTGTTGCCCGCGCCCATGGACGATCAAAATGGAATGGTTTGCAACGTTCGCAATCACGTCCAGCAGTGTTATGTTTACAATCGCAAGCCAATTTACCATCACTACCCATCATACATTTACTTGCGTGACCATTACATTTACATCTGCCCCCAACAGTCAAATCAGATACAGCATAATGGTGTGTCATGGCCCTACTACTGGCACCACTACCAGCACCATCGTTACTGGTTGCCGTTGTACTGATTGTTTGAAAACTGTGAACTGTCTCCTTTGTTATAATTGTACCATCAGCCACAGCACTTTGCATTTCATTCATTACAACCGATGGTGGACCTTTTGTTGGATCCTCATCATCATCACCACCATCTTCATCGTCTCCATCCTCATCTTCATCATCGTCCTCATCATCGGTTTCAAGTGAATCGGCATTGTTACGTACAACAACCGGTACAACCACATTCTCACCAACGCTGGGCCCTTTTTTCATCGGAGCCTCCAGTTCCGTTGGCATGTATAACCGATTAAAAATCACTCGTATGTCAGTGGCTGTCACCCAATCTTGTAACACAGGTGACGAATCTAAATCACTTGCACTAGGACGACCTTCCAATGTACTAAATGCGATACGAACCATAGATCCACTGCCTGCCGTATAACGATGTGAATCCGAGCAACGAGCTTCTTGCTCATTCAACTTACTAATCGTTGCACGATTTGGTCTGCCATAAACTTTACGACATTGACTTGAATAATATTGAAATGGTTGCCATGTATTTCCATAATCCATACTCTTATAAATCGCAATGGAATCTGGTATAATAGTTTTTGGACAAAATTGTAATGTCACATACGTTAGTTCATATTTTTTGCCCAATGAGAGAGTTAGCGTAACATTATCGGGTGGAGCAGATGGTGACAATGATGTAACAATTGGATCACTTCGCCAACAGGTAACATTATTTGGATTATTCAAATCCGTTAGATAGCTTGCTGGAAAACGTTTTTTTGCTTGAGATTCATCACAAACATTACAATTATCTTGTGAATCACAATATTTTGCTGGACCATGTTGACCACATGTAGAACTGGCTTCAACCGGTATACCAAATGCTGCATTCACAAAATCTGGAATACATCGACGAGGTCGATCTTCATCGTAGCATGGATCAATTGGATGCTGTTGTAATGCAAACATTTTTAAATAATTGTCTGTTGTAAGTGCATTTACAGACAACGTAAAAATTGTAAATAATAATATTGCCGTAAATTCCATCGTTGAATTTGTTTTTTAATAAAAAATAAATAAATATAAAAACTGCAGTGTTTTTTCTATGTTGTCTTTTAAATATTTATTTCAAATGGATATAAAAAACAAATATTTTATTCACTAAAATCGATCATTATAGGTTTTTCCTTTTGTCTGCGTTTCGTTTTGTAATATATTTAATCAAACATGCACATGCAATCATCAATCAGACGTACAAACTAAATTACCACTATTTTCTTTCATTTTGTTACAAAAAACTTTTTTAAACTCATTTCAAAAAATAAAATAAAAATTAAAAAACTTAAAATAAAACTGATCACAAAATAAATAATAAACACAAAAATTCACAAAATTATAACAAATAAAAAATAATTTTTTAAACACAAAAAAAAAACTGTATAAATGGTCAGTAGTAAGTAAATGGTTTATTTTTTTTTTTATAACTAAGTGGTAAGTAACAATTCCTGAAAGAAGTAACTGTGTTGTGTATATTATATATATGTTGCTTGTGGTATGTTTGTATTTAATATAACGAACGCGTTATTTCCGATGGATGCTGTGTACTCAGAGATGCATCTGTAGAGTATACACGTGGTGACTGAACAGCGGTCGCGGACATACTGTCTACCGAGTCCGGACTCGAATGCTGTCAGCCCCATACGATACAGTCGTGGTTGCCGACCGTCAAGTTAGTAGTCAGGGGAGGCTTTTGAATACTTCTTTAATCAACATACAAATAAATATTCACAAATTTATATTATTAAGTCTTATCTGTTTTTCTTTCAATTTTAAATAAAGTTATTTTATATAATTATTTTTATCTAGAAATTATTCTCAAAAATTTTCAATAAAAATAATTTTTTTACTTTTAAAAGATATTTTAATTATTTACTTTTGATCATGATCAATTTTTTATTTGATTTAAACTGAAACTTTTTTTGTTTTGTTTTAAAAATAATTTAATAAATAAAAAATTTGTATTTAGATAACTTTTTACAAAGAAATTTTTTTTTAAATTTTATATTTAATATATAATATTATATTTTTTGTTCTAATTAATAAATAATAATAAAATTAAAATAACTAATTTTAATTCGTTATGAAAACATAATAAATTAAAAATTATATTTATTTTATTATTATTTTCAATTTTTAGGGTTATGTGAATTTCTAATTTTTCGTCTAGTGAATATAATTCTTCATTTTTTGTATTTCTGCTGTTATCTTTTTCGTTTTCTTCATCTTTATCTCCTCTTTTTCGATTTTCTTCTTTTTTTAACATTTTCATACATTGCCATTTACTTCTGAACTATGGTTTCAAGTATCTAGCTTATAGATAGAAGTTTAAAATCAATTACAAAATTCAACCTGGAAAGAAATACATACAAGCGCATTAAAAAAATATTTGACTATAATGCCTTGGTTTTAAAATTTTACCTGATTATTTTCGACATGAAAATGTCAATTACATCTTTATATAAAAAAATCATATTCTCAAGCACTAATCACGCTTTAACTTCGGATACCGCTCAACTGATTTCAATTTTAAAAATGTGTATTGGGTAGTCCAACATAAGTTATAGGTAGTATTTATCCAGAATGGTCTCCTTCAATTTTTTTTGCAAGTTTAAAGAGCTTTTATAAAACGAAAAGTTCAAATTCATTTATAAGTATCATAAGTTTTTAATAGATGACGGTGAGAGTTAATCGGTTGACAACTAAGGTTTTTTAAAAATTGATGATGTGAGTTGATTTAATTGTTATATTAATATTTATAAATTAATATAATATGATTGTTTACACTTTACAATCAATTGTTGTATGTAGTTATAAAATTTAATATATTATCAATTAAGAACTTTAATATAACTTATTTTATTAATTAATAAGGTTATTTTAATAGATAATCTTAGCTAGCTGTTACCCGCCTGCATCACAGGGTAAATTAAACTTTGTATAAAACTGCTTATTAAAATTAAAGTAAAGAAACCAAAAATGAGTAACCGTTCTATTTTGCGATCAACTAACAGTTTTTTTTTATCCCACGAAAACAGTAGATACTTTTTATAGATTAAAAGCACCATATTTATTTTTCCGTTATATGATGATCGATTGAGTAGTTAATATATGAAGGTGTCACAAACAAAGAAACGAATCAACATCAAACTCACTTTCGCATTTATAATATTAATTTGATTACAAAACTTGTATTGATGATGTAATTTATATTAAAATCGTCCTCAAAGTTATTTAATTTTGATCATGAAAAAACAACGGTGTAATGGAAAATTTCCAGCATAATATCATATATGAAAAAAAGGAAAACCATAAACAAGTAGAAACAATTGAAAAATCCCAATTTTCAGATGCATCAAACTTTTATAAATGCATGAAAATCATAATATTTTACGACCATGAAACTATATACGAAATTTAAAAAATCGATCACAACTACTAGGAATTCATTAAAAATGATACTTGTTGAGTAAATTTATTTCGTGTTATATATTAAAATAATATTAAGCCACCTCTGGCTTCATATGGTAGGTACATTGTAAAAAAAATCTTATAACTCACTTTTCAATCATTTCTTTTTATTTAAAGATACAATGCAAAGGTTACGAAAGTTTAAAAATTGGTGGAAGCGCAGGTAAATTAACATTGTAAAACATTAACATAAAAAATTCACTTTTTATACTCGACATATATAAAATAGTTTTAGTCAAAAGTTTGTTACAAAAACTAACAAATATTAACCGCACAATTTTTTGTAAAGATATTCATAGAATCACCTAATTAATCCATATCCGTTTTTCCATCCATTCGCCATCAAGATAAGTCAAAAACGAAAAGAGAAAACAGGCTGAAATTTTGATGGTGTATTCTGGACCAAAAATTAAGTTCGAGAATGGGCAAAATCGGCGCATCGGGTTCAATTGATCCATTATTTAACTTTTGAATTATAAAAGATACAAAAACAAGTTCAAAAGAAAATTTTGTGAGGGCCTATACAGAATGTGAGGTTTAGCAGAAAATATTCTAAAGAATTTGCATTATTAATTAAAGTATTAATCAAAAATTGTTTTTGGTATTAGGTAAATTTTGAATAAAACATTAAACGTAGTGAAATATATTATTTCAATTTGAAATCAGATTTAAAATATGGTATGAGACTGATACTATATTTGCTATATTTCACATCAAGATGTGAAACTGGACTCAGTACCATAACTAAATTAAAATTTATTCAAAAAATTTGTAAACACTGTATAACATGTTATCTATATGGAGTTACTAATAAGTGACGTTATGAATTAGTATTTATCTTTTTATTTAATCAGGAACTTTGAATGCTCATATTTTGTTTATTTTAAAAGATTTTTAAAAATAACTCAAAATGTGTAGTAAATCTAAACGAGTTAAAGTATGTAGTTAATAGAAATAAAAATAAGGTGAGAAAATAGATTCTTAAGAGGATTCGGTAGAGCGGAAACTACCTATTAATTGCAATGAATTTTTGCGTTTTCTGTAACATCTTTTTTCTCGGAATCAGCGTTAAATATCAAGCAGAATTATTTTCAAATTTCCATTTATGTTAATATAATATATAATTAAACTCCTGATACTTAGAAAATTGAATTAAAATAACCGCGATTCTTTAAATTTCATAATTTCTAATTTTAACTTTATTAAATTAAGAATGAAAATATAGTTTACATAATTATAATGTAAAACATAAAAAAAATTGATTCTAATTTTATATAATATAATTATCCTACATTTAAATGTAGCATATATTCATTTTTTACACAAAACGGTAAGAAGAAAGTAGTAGAAAATTTACAAATGTGTGTTTACATGATTATGAACAGTAATCATAATAAAAGTGTAAAGTTTTTGAAATTTCGAAGAATATAAAAACTATTTTATTCCTAATGAGTTAATGAGCTATGCTGATAGTTCCTGGGTTGGTCTATAATTAATATCAGCCACATCGTTCGTATCTCTACATATATAAATAAAACTTTACTTTGCTTTAGCTTGGCGATTTTTGAATGAGTAATGTATGTGAATATTTTTCTTCAAAATTAATTCCGTATCTGTAGAAAATATAAATTAGCGTTTGTTACATTTACGAATTTAAAAATTGCATTATAAAACTTTGTGTTGTATCACCAAAATAAATACCATTTTGACATCATACAAAATTATTATATCAAATTAATAGACTTATTTCTAATTGCAGCTAAAATTATCTTTTTTATGTATATTTTTAAATCTAAAATGTTATTACAATTATTCATAATATTTTTATTAAATAATGAAATAAAATAATTATTATTATGGTCTTGGAAATTAAAAAAAAAAAATTTTTAATCATATTATTGGGCTAAATGGCTCTTAAATAGGATAGGATGATAGTTAAACACATTAATTTCCATCATTCCGTATCAAGAGATGGCACAACAAGCCACATACTCCAGTCAGATTCTCTTAGATAGGCTGTATAAGCTGTTTAGGCTGTTTCACTTTTATTTCTAATAGTACCTAATTTTCTTTAATTCATTTACTTCATTAAATAATGTAGATTGATACATATTGAATATGTCAGAGTACTAGGTGTTCATAGAATCATTTAATTAGTCTATTTTCGTTTCTGCGTCCGCCAGCCCGCCTATTCGTCGGTCAGTCATTAAGATAACTTAAAAATGCACAGAGATGAAATTTTGGTGGCGTATTCAAGAATATTGTAATTATAATACATGATATTATTACATATGTATTTATAATAATATGGGCTAAGTATTTAGTTGTTTTACTAATGCTAATGTTTGTGTTATTAAACAAACAACTTTTGTGTGTATATATATACAAAAGTTATTTGTTTCAAAGATAAATACATTTTTTGTCTTTGATTTATTTTACCATTTATAGTTTAAAAGTTGGATCAAAGATCGAAAAGAGACCGATTTTGTATTCATTCACGACCTTAAACTCATGTTTAGAATACGTCCACAAAATTTCCACCAAGAGAGTGCCGGGACACTAAAAACTCTAAAATAAAATAAATAATTAAAAAAAAAAAAAACGAACAACAACAAAAAAATTCATCAGTAATGCACCCAAACAGAAAAACAAGCCAATTAAATGAAAAATTAAATACTTGTTGAGTAGCAGACGGGAACTTCTAATTTTCCTTCGATTTATATAATTTGCAATTCATTTAAAGTTTATCAATCTGGTTTTGGTCATTTGATTCTATTACATTTAAATTTTTTCTTTTGCAGTCAGGTTATTAATTTTTTTAATTATTTATTTTATTACCAGTTTTTATTTAACTTACCCTGTTAGTATGGATCCAAGCTTGCAATTGAACTTTAAAACAGTAATAAAAAAACTAGATTGAGAGGAAATGTTACACGTTTCTTTTGGATGGCAACGATATGGTTATGAAATTAAAAGGTCTGCTGGTAAAAATACGAAAAAGAAAAGGACGTCACGATTAATTCAACAAGGTCTGCAATATTTTCTTATCTACCATAATTAAATGAGTATTAAAGGTTTTTCGGAAAAGAATACGAAAAATAATTGATGTTACACAAAATAGAATATGACGAGTGCACCACGATGATGGATAAAATTTTCTTATCTACCCTCACACACCTTTATCTATTTCCCTAAGTAAGACGTCATTTTACCCGATGCTAATTTATGCGTGACTGATTATCCATGGACATTTTACTACAAAGTTAAAAATTAAATTAACTAGTGGAGTCGTCCGCAGCATTAATTGTTGGTAATAATATCATTGCTTACATTTGAATCATAAATTCAAAACAACTGTGGCATTTTTCTGATCGTTTTAACTTGATTAATCATACAAAACCGGCACAGTGGCGGCCAAGTGAGTAAATTTACTATAATACATTTAACCAATTGAGTACTTAAACTGGAGGTTCATAGTTTTAAATAAACCGCGGCAAGATATACAATTTTTACTATTTTCAGAAATTGATATTGTCGTTGAGAAAAATGCTCATAGCTCCCAAATGACCATAGAAAAACATTTGGTGTCAAAATATGGCCTAAATATAGTTCTATTCGACACTATAAACTAACCCGTGGCTAGAAAAAAATTCGTTGTGAAAAATATGAAAACATTAATATTAAATTAATTATTGATATTATAAACGCGTGCAGTTTCTATATTGAAACCGTCAAAAAGTCAATTATAATATCAAACTGTGCTTAAGGATACCTCTATTTGATGCTTTTCACATATTCGTAGATGGACAAATGTTCTATGAGCTTTGCTTCTCGCAATATTTAAAGCTATTATTTTAATGATGTAAAAAGCGGTGTAGGCGCAAGGAAATTCGTTTTATATAGATATAACTTATGGTGGTGGCGCAGAGAAGTGCATTGCGATAACTCGGCTCCTGACTTGCATTTCGCAATGATTTGAATTTTTCTGTTAGCAAAATAATCATAAAAAACAAATATAAATATAAATTTTGTTTTTCTCTAGAGGGTCTAGTTTTCAATTTACTTTATTTTTGGTGGTGGAGTCTTCACTAAATGAAATCTCAGTTTTGAAAGCTCATACGAATATGTACTAACGCTCATATTCCAGCACTATGTTTTTAGTTTTATTCTATGATTAATAATTTTTGAATTATTGAAGTGGCTAGCTAGCATAAGGCTTAAGCCACCTGGCTGTATCTCGGAAACTGAGCAAAGAACAGTAAGCAAATAGCAAAAAATTCGCCAATAAATTTTATTGTGGCTAGATGAAATGGCCTAATTAGCTTAATAGGCCTGCTCTTTAGGCCTGCTCATAAAACCTTAATTTTAATTGTTATTTTTGTATATAACTAGTTAACAAAAATAGCTTGTAGTTAACACGGCATTCAAAAGTCAAGACTATCTACCACACTGTGAGATAGTAATCTTTTAAAATTATCAAAAAAAATATATATCAGGGGTGTGCCGAATATCTGTATCCGTAACCGCGGATATCCGCAAGAAAAAAAAAAGAAAGATCCGTATCCGTTTCTTTTTCAGCGGATCTTAAACGAATCTTTTGCAATATTAAGTTTTATTCCGTATATAAGTTATGGTAAAAGTAGAAATAAAACACTGTTAAATCCCATTAAAATACTTTTTATTCTTTAAACATTGCATACATATTTGGCAAAAATTTAATAATGCAAACTTCATTGTAGTATGCTAAATGGTAATTCTTATTCTACCTTATCAAAAGGTACTAATTAGTAATTTCAATATTTTAATTCAAATTTATTATTCAAATCAAATGATATCACAAATCATAATCACATTTCAATCAATAATCATTTTAAGGAAATTCAATTTCAGGGTCCTGCACTGTGGCAGCCATTATTGAAAAATTAAGATCTGTATCCGTTTGTATTGCAGGAATCAATCAATGGGCTATTTATTCAGGAAAAAATCTCGAAGTGCTATTAAATTAAAGGGTGAAAATGGGAGAGCGGAATGGAAATGCAGCCAGACTTTGTAGTTTTTAAATATCTCGCAAACAAAGTAAAATATCGACATTGTTTACAAGTTCATATTCTGTAGAGAGTTGAATTTTCATCAAAAAGGCTTATTCAAAAAGTTTAAAACATTTTTTAATGCCAAAATATTAAAACAAAAAATAAGCCTACTTTGGAATTTTTATGTTTTAAAGCGCTTCTGCCTATAACTTTTTTTAGGTCAGAAATAAAAAACTCCTATTCAATCCTATTGATTTCCTATTAATTCCTATTTAATTTCTATAGGATTGAAAAGTACTCAGGGATAAGATAAAATTTCTTAAATCGCTTACAGCATGAAAACGAAGCATTTTCTGTAAAAACTCCTATAAGTGATTATTTTTTTCCAAAGTATATAAAATAAGTACTTTTGAGACATTCCAAAATATAACTATTTTTCGAGCTTAAATCACCTATAACATGAAAGCGAAGTATTTTATGTTAAAACGTGTCCCAAAGTGTTTATTTTTATAATACATGTATATAGAACAAGTATTTTTTAATTATTTTTATAATTTAGAAAAATATTGTTTATTTAATGCCTATTGAAGTTTTGGACGATTTTTCGAAAAGTGCTGTGTTTTAGAGCTAGAAGGGATTTAAATTCGGAAAACAGTCACCAAAAAAATATTGTTATATTCGGATGGCTATGTTTTGGTCAAATTTTAACCAAGAAAATTTTTGACACAGCATTTCGAAGTTAATTTTATTTTATTCTTTTTCAGTGAAGCAAACCTATCCCTGACTATAAAAAGATTTGACAGAAAAGCCAAAATAAAATGGAAATTTTGTCTGTTTTCTTATTTTTTGTATCAATAGTTTTGACATTAAATAATTCCATTTTTACTCTTCTCTCCTATTTTCACCCTCGAATTCAATAATAAAAAAGATGAACGTCTTCCTTCCTTATTGTCGTGTTTTTTAGGACATCATCCATAACATAATATGCTCAAACAAAAAGTATTAAAATTGAATACGATTGGCTTTCTAATCAAATATTCCTTTAGTATACATAAATTATATAAACAAACAAAAACACGTAAAAATATTTGAGTAATGCAGTTTTATAAGTTACGATAAAGATATCCTTGAAGGTTGACGACTTTTATATGTTTTTTATTTTCTTCGGCAAGTCTATAACCACCACCATTCAACAACTGATTTTATTTATTTTTTTATATTAAATCTTTTTTTTCTTTTTTTTTAAATCACAAATTTTTAAAAATACATTTTAGCACTCTGCCACACTAATTTGTTTGCTTTACCAACTTGCAGTGAAACCAATGTCCGTTCGACGCCCGTTCTAGCTTTATATTGTGTTAAATAAGAGCTGTTACACTAACGTTTATTAAATGTGCGTCGAATGGACGTTAGTTTTTTGTTATTTTTATAAAAATTGTAACATGGTTAAAACATATTTAGTTCATATGAAACTTAATTTGTTTATTCTCAAAAATGAAAAAAAGTATTTTATGATTATCTGGATTTAACCTTAATGCCGTCCTTGGGCACCTCGCAAAACACCGCCACACTACCGAAATTTTACATAAAATGAATAAATTTTCTATATAATACAATTTTTAAGTAGAACTTTCTGCAAGCGGCTGAAACCTTTAAGAATATTCTAGAACGCTCCAAACCCCAATTCGATCGATCTAGCCGAATTCAGAAGTTATGTGTGGCTTATATGCTTGTTAGAAATGAGTTCTAGGTCATACAGGGGCGTAGGAACGAAATTTTTGCTGGGTGGGCAGGTTCGAAATTTTTACCCCCCCCCCTAAATTTTCGATGATAATAATTTTGTATGAAAGATGTTTGTGATTGTTAATTAATATTATACCAGACAAGGTCATACAAACACCAATAACTGTTGACAACCCCTTTAACCCAAATTGGATAGAAATTAATAAATTTTCATAACGGAAAATTAAAAATTATGAATTTAAATAATTCTTAAATAATCATTTGTCACTTAAACTGCAATATTTATAATTTTGACCATACTCTTGATAATGTAATGATATTTTATCTATTATAGTTTGAAGGTGTTTTAAACACAATGGCACTTTTCAAAGCATTTTCCATATCGCGAAGAAAATTTCTTTTCTCACTCTACGAATTTTTCCGCCTCTAAAAATTTGCCACCCTGGGTACTAGCCGCGACTGCCACAATCCAGAGGTGATTATTATTGTAAAATGATTCAAACAAATCAGTTTTATTATGTTTATTTCTAAAAATTCATGAATTATTTTCAAAACATAAACCTTTTTATTATACGAAAAAAACCAAAGAGTTTTCTTATGTTTAATGATTAACTCACAATTGATTGCAATTTTGGTAATTTTAGAGAAGATTTACAAAATGGGGGGAGGGGTAATTATACCTGTAGTTTTAGTTTATATATAAAACATTTTGTGTTTGTGGGGATTTCAATGTAAGGTAATGAAATTTTCCTGTTTCTCTTAACTATGTCATATCCGCATCTTTCTAATATGTATAGAAAAAGGTTGGTATTTTTTTTTTTTAAATCGGAAATGCTATAAAAAAATAAAAATACACATACCTATGTGTTTTTCTATTTCATTCATTCTACATTGATTGTAAAAAGCCAAATTTATCTAATATATTTGGAGAAAAAGTTGATATTTTTTGGAAATTTTGCCCAAACAGAAGAATCCAATATATCTTAATATAAAACTAGTCTTATTCACTTAAAATCGATAGCAAAAACTGCATTTTGTTGCAATAAAAAATTTAAGTTTATATATTTTCCCTAACTAGGTCTTCTACTAGTTTCTAGGATAAACAATTGGTAATTTTGTAGATTTTTGCCAAAAGAGAGAAGGGAAACAATTCAAATTTCAAATTTTAGTATTTCCATTAATTATGTCATATAATTTCACAACGATTACAAAACCGGTTCCACCGGAAAGGGTGGGCTTTATTTTTAACCAACTTCAAAAAAGGAAGAGCTTGTCAATTCGTCTGTAAATTAAAAAAAAAAATTATATTTTTTGGTGATTAAATTTCACTCAAATGAAAAATTTTTTATGGCTTTATACAAAACTTAAAAGTAAAAAATAAAATTATAGTATTTTTTCATAAAATTTAATAACCTGCTGCTTATTTTGACAAAAATTTTTATTTAAAAATAGTTTATTGGTAAAGCCTCTTTAAAATAATATCCTACAAATAAATTAAACACACAATAGTATTTGTAGGTTAAATAAAACATTTAGAAAGAAGTTACGACAATATCGACAAAAAATTTAAATCGTAAATTTCTTAGTAGTTGCCAGGGTAGAAGCTTTTAAAGATGGTAAAAAGGGGTACAAAGGGAAAATGGTTTACGGGCGATATGAAGTCGAGGGTGAGTTTTTAAGGGTAAAACACGATTTATCGCGATTTCTGGCAAAACTACAAGTCCTATGGAAAAAATTTAAGTAGCAAAGTGGTAAGTAATAAAAAGATCTACAACTTGTGTATTTACACTTTTTTATATAACCTCAAATTTTTTCGTTTGAAAACTAGTGTGCTTTTTCGATATTTATTCAAAATAAGGTGAAAACATTAATACTATCAAAAAAATTACAGTGTATTTGTAACATTAAAATGTAAGTTTTCACGTAAGATCTTCAAAAAAAAATTTTTTTTTTTTTTTGTAAAAGAGAAATAAAAAACGAAAAACTTTGGTTAAAAAGTTGTAGATCTTTTCTAAGTGACAGATCGCTCGTAATTTATTTTTCCTTTCATTTTTGTTACATTCTCTTCTGTTTTCAATTAATTTTGTTCTACTATAATTTTTTTTTTTTTGTTTCAAAAATTATCGACCCTGGTCTATATATTGAATAAAGATATAGAAAAGTATTAAAACAAAAAATATATTATTTGTAGTTTTGATTTTTAAGAATTTTTTTTATTTATAATTTCACCTATTTAAACCAATTGCTATCTATTTATGTGCTAATTACTTACTCTATTTCGAATTTTGTATCCTCAAAGCATTCAGGATATAACGACACTTAAAAACTAAGTCACCCCCAAGTCAAAATAATTTGTTGCTCTAAGAATCGAACATTTTGAACAAAATCCACTATTTACTGTATAATCCGTATATAAAACTAGGACTCTCCATACAAAAGCTCATGGATACTTTGATCGGATATCAAAAAAACAAATAAACCAGAATTTGTTGCAATTTTGTTTCTCTTAGAATCCGGAGTAACATGTTGATAAGAAACACCTATGTATAGTAATATCCGTATATAAAATTGTATAAAACTATTTTAGAAATTTTAAATGTTCTAAATATATTCGTTTTTGTATATTAAATCAAAATAATTAAGAATCGTGAGGGAGCCAAATCGTTTAAGTACATGTTTGTTAACGTCTGATATCCGGATCCCGATTTACGTAATAAAATTCCCTATGATTGTTTTTTAGCGGTTTAAAAACCTGAAAATTAAAAATAAGAATTGTGAGGTAACAAAACTGTAAAGTATACTTAATACAGCTTTAAAGTATAAAAAGAATACGCTGTATTCTTATTATATTATGAGAAATAGTGAAAACCGCTTAAAAATTTCCATTAAAAACATTCATAATTGTTAAATTAAAATATTAATTAATTAAAGATGGTTCTTTTATGTGCAGTGAATTTAATGACACGTGGGAGGAGATTCAAATTAGGTTTAACAGCTAATTTTGTTTCTTTTTAGTATCAGCGGTTTTACTCAAAGTATAATTTATTTTCACCTTGTATAAAACAACAAAATAGAAAAAATAATTGGATATAGGGTTTGTATTTGGAAAGCATGCCAAAATTATACTATTTTTGTTTTTTATTACGATAATCCAGTCAAAGGGTTTGAACCTTGGTGGGGCAAGGATTATATAAAGATAAATGTGGGTAATATGAATTAAATAAATAGGGATTTTACTACAAATTATGGAGTATTTTTACAAAATGTTAGACCCATACTTAGAGCAATAAATTTTGGTTTACTGGTTTTTGGAATTTGGGCAAGTTTTGGCATGGGGATCGCTAGGTTAACGTTAATCTGACCCCTTCCATTTAAAATGTCATTATCTCTTAAACGATTTGAGCAACAAAATTTGTAAATATAGAGCAACTAATTAGCACATAATTAGTACTTAATAATTTTATAGATTTAGAATTAATTTCGCATGCGAGGGCTTAGGTTTCGAATAAGTTTGTGATCAGAGAGGGAAGGGGTTAACATGGGTTTCATTTTCGATATTTTATTAAATCCGTCACGTTGTTGCTCCAAAAGGAAACAACACTTATAAACGTTTATATAGATTTTAGTTGTTTAACTAAAGAGTGCTTTTTTCAAATTTCCCATAAGTATATAAAAAAAAATAAAACTTCGAAAAGTAAGTTAAATCGAGTAAGTCTCAAACAGTAGTTAAATCATTTAAAAGGCCCGATTGATCTAAAGTGCATTCTTAACTTTAGGAGGATTACATTAAACGAGGGTCAATTCCATTTTTTAAATAGAACCCTACAAGTGTTTTTGAGATTTTTTTTTTTGAAAAATGTTTATATGTTAACTTTTTGGAACTTGCAAATTTTTGTTTCGTGTCGGTCTGTGAAACTCATTCTGACGAGCACGCATATCTCCACGGCAATTGAACGAATGTTTAAACTGGTAAATAATTTATCTATCCATTCGTCGACTTACTGGCAAATACAGAGAATTTTATATGATTCAAATGTAAAAAACACATTTTTTCCAAATTTTCAAATTGCAACTCATTCGTTCAAGACACATCGGAAGTAATAGCTATTTATATGATTATATTCGTACGTAGCGAGAAAATTTTGTGTTCATTATTGGCTGTGTATTTTATTGCACCCATTTTCAGAATCCTTAAATAAAGAAAACAATTAAACTATTTTTTTTTTATTAAAATGAATAGTTTTAAAGAAATGTGCAAAAAGTCGTAGATGTTTTTACAGGTACAAAAACAATTTTTATACGTACAACAAACAAATTCCAAAACTAGAGCTTTTTAATAAAATTTGGTAAGCCCTAAAAATTTTAGCAAAGAATATTTGAAAATTAGTTCAAATTTTTTGGCATTTTTTTTTTACAAAAAAACAAAAAATAAGAGCTTAATTTTTGATTCTAAACGAATTTTCTTCCATAACATAATGTCTTTGATTTAAATAAAAATTTTCACTATTTGTAGTGATATTAATTATCATATTTGTATATACAAAACATAATTTCAAACAATATAATTTTCGCAAATAACCAAAAAAATAATTATTTAGACGATAGGATTCGAATATCGATTTTTTTTTTGAAAATTTGGTAAAAACATCAAACGTTGTTTTAGTTATTTGAAAATTAATGTACAAAATCTTGGTTCTTATATGAGCCTCAAATGAATTCAGGA
The DNA here is from genome assembly GCA_020423425.1 of Chrysopa pallens. Classification (NCBI taxonomy): domain Eukaryota; kingdom Metazoa; phylum Arthropoda; class Insecta; order Neuroptera; family Chrysopidae; genus Chrysopa; species Chrysopa pallens. The sequence goes on along the minus strand of CM035594.1, from coordinate 4,867,910 downwards.
ATAGAAGTTTAAAATTAAACACAAGATATATTTTAATTTAAATCGAAATTCAAAAATCAACAAAGTGAGGACTATTCTAATATTGGATAGGCGATAGTATCTCAATATTGGATATCTAATATTATATACTCTATTTTACATAGTAAATTATGACAGCAAAATAAATACAAAGTGTGATTCTTTCTATGTTAGAAACTTAGAAAATTAACCAATATAGTAATAATTTGAACGTAAATCAGTCTTCAATTAATTCTAAGCTTTTGCGAATAAATAAGAATCCAGATCGATTTATGAGCAGCGATACAATCATCGGCGGTATATATAATCAAGCCTGACTTTACAAAATGTTAATATCACGAGACTACCCATTTCTGTTAAACTAATTCCATTGAAACGAACATGTTTCTGATCTTTTATGCGTAAAACCCTTAACATTTTTCACTGAACGGTAGAAACTCACGTGTTTTGAACGTTGAAAATGCGGAATTAGAATATATTACAACATATTGAAACCTGAATCAGAGAATATGTGCTATAACCTCACTGTAGCTGATTTTCTCAATTCCGTTTTCAATACGTTGTAAAAATAGGCCAGTGACAATAGGATGTGGAATATTATTCCTAATAGCCCATTGAGATGCCGTCACTCTTATATTTGACGCACGTAAGCCATAGTATACTTTAGTAATTTGCCTCCAATTTCTTGATGAAAGGTAGATTTTGTACCTAGTTTACATAATACTAGTTCTTATACATTTAATTTTCTTTTGACTCAGTCTTATAAAGTGCTTTTAGAAACATGGAAATAACTTAAAGACATCCCACCTCATTAGGTTTATTTCATAGCAAATGGACACCACACTTTTCTTTTTATAATAGAAATGATTTTCTGAGAAAATTGTTTTAAATGTTTCAAATTTAAAACGAACTTCATTTTTAAATAATAACCCGAATATCGCATATCCTATATTAAGCAATAACAAGTATCTGATTATGAGAATTTACACATGAAAATTTACAAAATAGCCCAAAATTTTGTGTTGCTATTCCAACAAATCATAACTTAATAAGTAAATTAATAAAAATTGCATAAGTAAATTAATAAAAATTAAATAAGAAAACATTATTATGTACTTAATAATTTTAAATATTGACTTTCAATACTAATATTGCAATTTTTTCGGAGACAAAAGTCAACTTCTTGACAAGTCTGTTGTCATTTTGAGAGTTATTTTAAGGTACATGCTGTAATGCTACTATCTAAGTATTATTAGTATTATTAGTATATTTGAGTGTCCGAAATTAGGCCATTACACAATATTCGTGTTCTTTACCCTAAATGTAATGTAAAATGGTCGTAAATGTAAATGTAATTGCATGCATGGTTGTAAAATAAAAGCGGAAGACGTGTCGAAGAATTTTTCAAGAAAAAATATTTCTAAATTTTATTTTTACTGTAGAAATTCGGCCAAAACTTTTTATAAGTCCTTCATTTTCATTTCAAGTCGATGCATACATAATTTCACTAATTTGGATAATTATTTTTTTATTGAATTGCCCACGAAAATTGTGTCTTCATTATAGTGTCTTTTGGCCTTAGTTGCTATTTCAAAGTCATTCTCATGTAATTCTATATCTTTGTTCAATATTCGTTTTATTTAGGGTCTTTAATACGCAGAAACAGACACCTACAAAAAAAAACCCTTCAATGTGTCCTCGGAAAAAAATGTTTTCGCAACAACTTTTCGACGTGCCCTCCGTTTTGATGTAAAGAATTTGCATAACATTAGAGTGCATTCAAGATTTTCTTTATTATAGAGGTGTAATTTTTTTTTTAGTAATATCTATTCGAGGTGGGTATTTAAAGTGATTACCAACAGAATTTACTAGATTCCACCAAGTCTCTGAAATTGTAAAATAAAGTCGCTAAAATGAAATCAATCTCTACTAAATTCTGATGGTAATCACATTAAATACCGATAATAATAATAATACTTTATTAATTCTTTAAGTTACATTATATAGAACAAGTCATTTTTTATTTATTTTCACATAATCAAAAGCAAAAAACAAAAATTAAATGGATGTATTGTCCATCTCCATGAAAAACCATGAACAGGATGGTTGATGATAGCTGAAGTCATCATTGAGTCGTGGGTGATTCTAAAATATATATATATATAAGTTTCATAATTAAATAACAACTGCTAAATAAATACAATAAAATAAATGTTTGATAAGAGAAATTTTAATTTCAAATTTAAGACGTAATTAAAAAAAAAAAAAAAAACATATGTTTATAAAAAATATATGTTCTCAAATTGATTGTCAGAATGTGAAAATTACTGTCAAAAATAAAAACCCTTACAATCAGCCCCAATATAAGTAGGATTGTCAAGTGAATAAAATATAGCTCCTGTACTGAATGAATATTTTAGTACTGGGTTGTCAAAATATAAAATAAATAAACAAATACTTAAATAATGGTCAAAAATATGAAATAAACTCAAACTTATGTTGATTTTCAATTTGTAACAATGTAATTTTAAGTACTTCAATACTTAAACTTTGGTCTCAGATTGTCATAAGGTAAAAAGTGATTTCCTACAATATTCAAAATACCATTTAAGTTGTAATAAATGTTTTGAATTAAAAAACCTGTAACCGATGTCTGAAAATTTCTTTTATGGGCTTTCATGTCTTCCAAAATTGTTGAGCTACAGTTAAATACATTATACATTTTCAAGGCCTTGATGCGTGTTCGATTTTGCACTATGTATTTTTTTTTTTTTAAGGGACAATCAAGAATTTATTTGTCCTTGTAACATGACCAGTTTTTTTATTCCAGTGGATTTCAAAAATTTTTGGGTTCTTAATAGCAAGTTTCTGTACTTCCAAAACATATACAAAATAAATAATTATATATTGAAAAGGTAGTGCCATCTGGTGGAATGTATTAAATTCTGTTAGATAGATATTCTGTATTCATTAAAATTAGGCCTGCGCCTTTTACCACCTATTTGTCTATTATTAGGATTCATCTTTGTACATCTTTAGTTTTTGAGTTATAGCTAATTAATAATTTAACCAAAGCAAGCACCCCTTTATCGGATTTTCTCGATTGTTTTCCCCAATTTCTAAATATACCTCCGTATAGTGCAGATTCTGGTTGGTAGATGGCGTTGATAAGGTATTACACAAATGATGTATTGTTAACCGAGTTATCGTACCAAACACTACTAAGAGATGGCGGTACATTACTGTACTATAAAACTACATTCTTTTTAAAATCTTTCAATTATACATTATATTGTGAAATTAGAAAAATTCGAGATAATTAAACCTTTGTTAATAAATATCAATTTATAATTACATTATTAAATTTTTAAATATGAAAAACTTAATATACAATTTTATATAAACTGTATTATTATTATACGTAAAAGTGATAGTTTTCAGGAACGTTTTGTTTCGCCGCCAAATTTAGAAATACCTACAAGCTAAGTTCGATTTCAACGTTAAACATAGGATTGATTAGGAAATGAATTAATATTCAATCCTATGAATTTCCTATTCGTTCGTATTCAATTTCTATAGGATTGAAATTTTTATTTCTATAGGAGTGAAATAAGCACCCATATTTTGAAATTTTTCATAAAGAAAGTTGCGCTGGTTTTAATTACCTATTTAGGCCCAAGCTTAAATAGTTGATATAATAAAAACTAAAAATATGAGAATTTCCAGTTCATTTTTTATTTATGCAATCACGGTTGTATATTTAAGTATTTTTTCGGTGGATAAGCATACTACTACACAAAAAATATAAAAAATAAAATAATAAGTGATTTTTGAAGATCCCGTTTTTAGGATACATCTAACGGCGAAAAATTCGAAACATATTTCTTAGCGGGTGCCCCACAATACTTCTTGCTCTTTTTATAATCTATGGTTTAGATTAAAAAGTAATTTATGACTTTGTAACTCGAAACATAGTATAGTACGAAAACTTATTTAAATTTCAAATATTTGAACGCTTCAACACAATTAACAGTTCTAAAACTGCTGTAGTTTTGTATCTTTTCCATTCATGTTCATGCTAACAAATTTTATTTTCAAAAATTAACACTTCATTTGCCAATTGTATGATAAATAATTTAAAAGTTATGCGGGAAATGATTAACATTCAATCATGTTTACAACTTATATTTCAGTTTAAAATCTTTTAGGGTTAAATAAATGCTTTTATGGTATAAGTTTGTGAAATGTACGAATTGAGCTCTTTTATTTGATACTCAATAAGATGCATTTCAAAGAAGAAATTATTTGTAACTTCCAATTGTTTTGTTCGAACGTCCACCATAGTCATATTAAATACAACCTATAACACTATAATAACGACTAGATGGATGCATCATTCATTAAAATCGGTTCAGTAGTTTATGAATGAATAGAACACATGTACATATCCACTAACATAGGCTACTAAAATCATAACCCATCCTTTTGGTTTTGCCGTAGTCGGGTAAAAATAAATAAAAATATTTTTATTATTAATTGTTTACAATTTACAATATATGTCAAATTACATAGCAATCTTATACCACAGAGTTATAATTTTGGTTATTTGTGCTTGAATTGTGTTTAAATTATAGTCATTTAACAAAAAATAATAATTAAATTTTGTAAAATGTTGTAAATTGTGGTACTTATATTTGACATAAACACGATAATTTCTATAAAAAAAAATGTCGATTCTCGAAAAATTGGCGAAAACACGAAAATTGGTATTATTCATTTTCGTCTTATTTTGCCTTGTTTTAACAAAATTAATCAAATCGAGGCACCACGGATATCGTAATCTCTCCCAATAATCTATATCCGTTTATATTTTCATAAAAAAATAGACAGGCATTGACTATTGAAAATTGATAGAACTTTTCATTTCAATGAACGATTCGTTTTACTTTCGCAATAAGGTTGGCAGCTATAAAAAAAAAGCTATAATTTATTCAAACTGGTTTTTTTTTTACATTCTACTCGAAACAAAAGTGACTCGTATTTTTTTCGTAAAGAAATTCGTAAAAGAAATTCTGATCATATATCAAAAAAAAAAGTCTTAAGTAAGTAAATATCACCAGATACGTACAACGAAGCAATGAACTTTTTCAAATAGTTTAAGTTTATTAATTGTTTTTTGTCTAACAGGTGGCCTACTTCAGATAACATCGTAAGAAATTCTGAAAAGAAATTATGATGCTACTCATAAAATATATTACCTAACGGATTACCTACGATGCTACTACTTCTGACAGCGTCTTATATATGCGCACACGATTAGATTTTCAGATGATAAAATCTGATGTCTTATAGAATTCTTACCGTGTTCGGGGTGTAACATAAAATACATGCTTAGAGTTACATCAGGATTAGTGATTGAACGCTTATAGAATAAACGTGTCAAATTACTCAAATAATTGACAGCTGAGTGTTTGAATACTTGGTTTATATTTTTGGTATTACGGCGCTGATATCTTAGTATAAATTGGAGATAGGAATTTAACCATCATTATCGTCAAGATCAAATACAACATTTATATTATAAAAATCATTTTATTTGTTACTTAAAATAGTTTTATGTTTATGGTCTTTTAATTCACTTTGTTGTGTAAGAACCAAGTTACTGTATTCACATGCATATGGTGGTCTATCAAGATGTACAATATTAAACTTATTTTTTATCTAAACTCCATATCACAAAAATTAAATGAAAGTGGTTTTTCACTCATGAGTTCGTTTATGATAAACTAAACCACTTTTAGAAGAAAATTTTTTATTACAAATATCACAACAAAACTGTTTTTCTCCACTATGAACTATTTTATGTTTAACTAAATCACCACTATAAATAAATGTTTTATTACAAATATCACAAGAATATGATTTTTCTCCACTGTGAATTCTTTTATGTGTAACTAAAGTATTACTTTGGGTAAAACTTTTATTACAAATATCACAAGAATATGGTTTTTCTCCACTGTGAATTCTTTTATGTTTAACTAAAGTATTATTATGAGTAAATCTTTTATTACAAATATCACAAGAATATGGTTTTTCTCCACTGTGAATTCTTTTATGTGTAACTAAAGTATAACTTTGAGTAAATCTTTTATTACAAATATCACAAGAATATCGTTTTTCTCCATTATGAGTTCTTTTATGTGCAACTAAAACACCAGTTCGTGAAAAACTTTTATTACAAATATCACAAGAATATGGTTTTTCTCCGCTATGAATTCTTTTATGTACAACTAAATGACTACTTTGTGAAAAACTTTTATTACAAATATCACAAGAATATGGTTTTTCTCCACTGTGAATTCTTTTATGTTTAACTAAAGTATTACTATGAGTAAATCTTTTATTACAAATATCACAAGAATATGGTTTTTCTCCACTGTGAATTCTTTTATGTGTAACTAAAGTATTACTTTTAGTAAATCTTTTATTACAAATATCACAAGAATATCGTTTTTCTCCATTATGAGTTCTTTTATGTGCAACTAAAACACCACTTTGTGAAAAACTTTTATTACAAATATCACAAGAATATGGTTTTTCTCCGCTATGAATTCTTTTATGTGTATCTAAAGTATTACTATGAGTAAATCTTTTATTACAAATATCACAAGAATATGGTTTTTCTCCATTATGAATTCTTTTATGTGCAACTAAATGACCACTTTGTGAAAAACTTTTATTACAAATATCACAAGAATATGGTTTCTCTCCACTATGAATTCTATTATGTCTAGTTAAATGAATTTGTTTAAAAGTTTTATTACAGATATTAAATGAAAATGGTTTTTCTTCGGTATGAGTTCGTATATGTCTAACTAAATAACTTTTAAATTTAAATGTTTTATTACAAATATCACAAAAAAATGGTTCATCCTTATTGAAAATCTTTGATTGTAAAACATTTTCATCGAATATTTCATCTTTGATAATTAATTCTGTGTTCAATTCTTTTTCAAGTTTAATATGTTCATAATTATCAATATAAAAATTTTTTTCATATTCATCATTACTTTTAATTTTTACATCACTGTTACCTTGTATTTCGTTAATTTCATCAGTTCCCCCATTGCCACTATCTTTAAATATTTCATTTTCAATTATTTCATTTTTGATGGTTATTTCGTTTCCAGTTTTTATATTGCTGTTGCCGAGTTCCATTTCATTATTTCCATTACCTTCTAGTATTTTATTTTTAATTATCCAAACTTCCTTGATTAATTTTTAATAATAAATATTTCTGTATTTATTTCATTTTCAAACGCATGCAATATTTTTATCTTTGGCAATTCCACTCCAATTGCGACACGATCTAACTACAATTTTTCATTTTTACGTGTGTGTAATTTTTATTTTTGGTATTAACAATAAAATCGTATGATTTCAAGAAAGATTTCCAAAACGTGTAATATCGTATTTTTGAATTATTGTTCTTAATTTATTGTTCGATTATTAACATAACCTTATTTTACTTTTGTTACATGAATTTTTAATTTTTTTAAATGTAAACAGAAATGACATATTTTAGGTCTGCGCAAAATGTGACTTAAATTAGTTCACTAATCGAACAGATCTATTTTAATTTCCTATGTAATCCGGTCAATTTAGACCAAAAAATGAGAGTGAAGTTACATAAAGTCCCAACAAGCTGAATTTTTGTGAAGTTGTTCAAAACATAATAACAAACAATGTCTAGAAGTTCTCCATCATTCTCCTGTAAGGAAAAAATTTAATTCAAGGTCAAAGGTCAAAAAATGAGTTTTTCGCGATTTTCAACAAAACGGTAAGTTTTATCATAAAAGTACCTCAGACAAAAATTGTAGATCATAAAATTATCTATAAAAAATGTATCAGTATTTTTTTTCTTACGAGCCACCGTTTCTGAGATATAACGATTCTAAAAGTTATACAAGTTGTTATCGTCACTATATGCATGAGTACGCCACGTATATACATCTAGAGTTGTAATATTTTATATAATATATATATATATATATATATATATAACTTATACTTACAATATAAAATATACATAAGTTTTAACTACAAGAATATCAGGTAAAAAGAAACCCTTAAATCTTTAAGCCAGTGTAACTTCGAGACATCTGTCTCTTGTTTCATTGTGTGCATGGCTAGGGTCTTATACCTGCTATAATAAATGAAATGAAAACCGTTTCTGAGATATAACGATTCTAAAAGTTATAGAAGTTGTTATCGTCACTATATGCATGAGTACGCCACGTATATACATCTAGAGTTGTAATATTTTATATAATATATATATATATATATATATATATATATATATATATATATATATATATATATATATATATATATATATATATATATATATATATAATATATATATATATATATATATATATATATATAAAACTTATACTTACAATATAAAATATACATAAGTTTTAACTACAAGAATATCAGGTAAAAAGAAACCCAGTCCCTTAATCTTTAAGCCAGTGTAACTTCGAGACATCTGTCTCTTGTTTCATTGTGTGCATGGCTAGGGTCTTATACCTGTTATAATAAATGAAATACCGTTAGTCTTGAGCGCCACTCTGTAGTGAAAACACGTGTTTATTCTAACCTATATTGTGCTGTTTTGAGTTTTATATTAAAAATGTCTGAATATTGTTTTATTTGTGCTAAACTTTTAACTGAAAGTGAAGTTGTTACTGTTGAACGTGGTATGAAGACATTAATTAATGCAAGTATCGAAAGAGCTGATTATTTTTCGGAATATCTCAGAAAACTGTGACAATACATGAAAATTGCCGTAAAAATTATACTCGAAAGTCTTCTATTGCTGCAGCTAATAAAAGACAACGTGAAGAACAAGAAGCCAGTACATCCACAGCAAGTCCTCCTCGTACTAGATCACGTATCAGTGAATCAGCTTTTTGTTTCAAAGAACTATGCTTATTTTGTGGCGAGAAATTAAATGAAGAAAGTGAAAAAAGAAAATCCTCAGATTTTCGGCGTCGAATCAGCCAAGTAAGTACACTTCAATTTAAAGATTCAATTCTGGAAACAGCTCGGGCTCGTGACGATGCTTTAGCAAAAGCTGTTCTTGCTCGAGTCCAATTTGAATATGATTTAGTTGCTGCTGAAGCTAAGTATCATCGAGATTGCTAATTTTTTAAAACCTTCCACTGGAGCTAAAATGGGTCGTCCTAAAGAGGAAACTACGAATTTGGCAATGGGGGAAATGTTTACTTACATTGAAAATAGCGATGACTGTCAGTTCACTTTGAACGAATTACAAAAGGTTTGCAAAACTACGACTCTAGATAACAGAACGATTAAGCTACGTCTAAAAGTAAAGTATGGTGATAAACTTATTATCACTGAGAAATCGGGAGCAGCAACATTCATATGTTTAGTGGATAATCATCATGATATTTTGAATCAAGCCCGGTACGAAAAAAAAAATGAATAAAACAGAAGAACGATTGAGAGTCCTAGACGCAGCTGCAGTTATTATTCGCGAAGATATTCAAACCGCAGTATTTGATAATTCTAACTACCCTCCACCAAGTCGCATGTTTGAAGATTTAAATAATGAAATCCCAGAATCATTGACATATCTTGTGGAACGAGTGATTTTAAAAAATAAACGATCAAATTGTTCTACCTGTTTAGATAAGCATCGATAAGTTCAATTAGCTTGTCTTCCTCCAACCTCAGTTGCTGCTCACCAACATCTTTTTCGAGTATATTACCAAGTTCAAGTGTGGCTTGGTTATCAGCTAGACCCTACAGACTGGGGTTGGAAGTTGGTCAACAATATATTAGAGCCAGTTCAAACTTTACTTCCACCTGCGCCGGAAAAACTGCTGAATACTATTTTTTGCAACTACAAAAAGGGATGCAGTGCTAAATGTGGTTGCAAAAAAGTCGGACTGTCTTGTTCTTTGGCATGCACAAATTGTCAAGGCCGGTCGTGCTCTAATATTGAATCACAAACAATGGAGGATTCGTTTGACTCCTACGAAGTATCATGCGATACATCGCTATTGACGCAATTTACTTGCATCCAAAATGAAGATGAAGAAGAAGCAGGAGAAGAACAAGAAGAAGAACAAGAATTTGAAACTTACGAATAAGACGAATAAACTTCAACACTTTTTTTTCATTTACATCGGTTTTATCTTTCCCAATCTTTGAAAATTTCCGTTATTTTGCAATAGTTTTACATTAAACAAGATCACAACTGACCCGTGGAGTAGGCCTACTGGGGAAACCACGTTAAAAAAAACGCGCTAAGTACACTACCTCATAGGTGGCGTGGAAACGTGTGCATATTATGACGATAACAACTTTTATATCTTTTAGAATCGTTATATCTCAGAAACGGTGGCTCGTAAGAAAAAAAGTATTGATACATTTTTTATAGATAATTTTATGATCTACAATTTTTATCTGAGGTACTTATGATAAAACTTACCGTTTTGCTGAAAATCGCGAAAAACATTTTTTTGACCTTTGACCTTGAATTAAATTTTTTCCTTACAGGGAAATGATGGGGAACTTCTAGACATTGTTTGTAATAAATTATGTTTTGAACAACTTCACAGAAATTCAGCTTGTTGGGACTTTATGTAACTTCGAATGTCTAAATTGACCGGACTATATGATATTGCCGACTTGTCATATATTATATAAACAACTCTAATTCAATTTGCAACAATTTTGGATATACATATATCTTCAGTTTGTAATAATATCAAATATTATAATACAAAAGTTATCTACAATCTAATCAAGCTAGAATAACGTAAAGTAATAATTTTTACTTTTAAAAATTAATTCGTTATAATTTTCTTAGTTAAACAATTACACGAAAAATTAAACTATTAATTGTTAATCTAAAACTTTAATTGTTAATCATAATAAATATAAATGTGATTATGTGTAAACATTTAAATAAACAGCGCAATAATCTATGAGTTCACGCATGCTCAGTAAGTGTAGTAAGAATTCAAGTGTTATAGGTTTATAACACTTCAAAATTATATAAATAACAAATAATAACTAAGAATGAATAAAAAAACGTTACAGTCAAATTTATTTAATTCATTTTTTAATAAATTTAATCGAACATTTACAAACAATTGTTGGCTAATAAACGATTTACAAAAAATTAATACAACTCCGCCAAGTTCAGGTAGCCGTAGCCCCTGAACTTGGTCAGGAGCTACCAGTCAGAAAGCAAAAGTTGACATTTATCGACAAGCCAAAAAATTAGTAAACATTAAAATGGAAGACTGGGAAATTAAGAAAGAAACATTAGGAGATTGTAATAACGAAGAAGATAAAAGCAATATGAAAAATGGAAAGATTAAAGTTAAAAAACAATTACATACAGAATTATTTATTAAAGATGAAATATATGATGAAAATGTTACAACGGAAGATTGGAACGGAATCAACAAGAGCAATACGAATATTGAAAATATTCAAGAAAATCAAATATATTTTGATTCATATAATTCCAAAAAAATTAAAATTGAAAAACAATTTAACACTGAATTAATTATTAAAGATGAAATATTTGATGAAAGCCTTTTTACAACACAGAAGATTCACGGTGAAGATAAATCATTTGTTTGTGATATTTGTTGTGCAACATTTACTATTAAAGTTAATTTAGTTCTACATAAACGAATACATAGAGGAGAGAAATCATTTTCTTGTGATATTCGTAATAAAACATGTACTCGACAAACTGGTTTAGTTCACCATAAACGAATTCATAGAGCAGAAAAACCATTTGTATGTGATATTTGTAATAAAACATTTAATCATAAAAGTAATTTAGTTCAACATCAACGAATTCATAACGAAGAAAAACCTTTTACATGTTATATTTGTAATAAAAAATTTACTCAACAATGTAATTTAGTTCAACATAAACGAATACATAGTGCAGAGAAACCATTTTCATGTGATGTTTGTAATAAAACATTTACTCAACAATGTAATTTAGTTCAACATAAACGAATACATACAGGAGAGAAAACATTTTCATGTGATATTTGTAATAAAACATTTACTCAACAAAGTGGTTTAGTTCACCATAAACGAATTCATAGAGGAGAAAAACCATTTGCATGTGATGGTTGTAATAAAACATTTAATAATAAAAGTAATTTAGTTCAACATCAACGAATTCATAGCGGAGAAAAACCATTTGCATGTGATATTTGTAAAAAAACATTTACTCAACAAAATGGTTTAATTCACCATAAACGAATTCATAGCGCAGAAAAACTATTTGTATGTACTATTTGTAAAAAACAATTTAATCATCAAAGTGGTTTAGTTCTACATAAACGCTTTCATAGTGGAAAAAAACCATTTTCATGTGATATTTGTAGTAAAAAATTTACTCAACAATGTAATTTAATTCAACATAAACGAATACATACTGGAGAGAAACCATTTTCATGTGATATATGTCATAAAACATTTAATCAGAAAAGTATTTTAGTTCGACATCAAAGAATTCATATCGCAGTAAAATCATTGTCATATGATATTTGTAATAAAACATTTAATGATAAAAGTAATTTAGTTCAATATCAACATATTCATAGTAGAGAAAAACCATTTGCATGTGATGTTTGTAGTAAAACATTTACTCAACAATGTAATTTAGTACAACATAAACGAATACATACAGGAGAGAAACCATTTTCATGTGATATTTGTAGTAAAACATTTACCCAACAAAGTGGTTTAGTTCACCATAAAGGAATTCATAGAGGAGAAAAACCTTTTGCATGTGATATTTGTAATAAAAAATTTTATAGAAAAGTTAGTTTAATTCGCCATAAGCAAATTCATAACTAAGTGTTTAAATAATGATTTATAATTCAAAATTTAGAAATGGAATTAATGTATTCTTATATTTTGATATAAAAATGATTACAATGTTAATTTTTAATATAAATATTTTTATTATATAATTTAATTTTTTATTTTAAATAAAATTTATTCAATTCAAATATAATATTCAAGTCTATATTACACAAATATGATTTCTATGATATCACAGCAACCTCCTTGAGTTCTGAAGGAGACATTTGGTACACACAATTTTGATATGGAAACGTAGGGTGTGTTGAAGACTTTTTCTCGAGAAAAAGTTTCTAAAGTATAAATCAAAAATTTTTTTTTAGAAATGTTTTTTTTTTCACGAAAAGCTCTTCGACTCGTTCTTCATTTTCTCGTTTAGATGATGCATTCCATCAAATTTCATTAGATAATATTCATTTAATTCTTAAGTTATTTACGCGTGAAAATTGCGAAATTAATTAGCTCCACCTTTTTAGCATACTACATCCGATTTTCACTATTTTCATTGTGAAAATTTTTTGATCGCTATGTTTCATCGTTTGGACATTTTAATTTTTCGCGTTATTTCTTGATAAATAATGCCCTAAGCCAGTTTAATATATTATATTTAATATAATCCATCTTAATACCTTTGTATTCATTTATTTACCTATACATGTTTGATCCGCTGTAACTCTCGAATGCACTTCAAAAACATATATTATTTTAGTGAAAAATAGATATTTTTAATAATTATGAATACGTAAAATAATACTGAGTTTTCGAAAAAAAACTACAGATCTTTTTGTGCTTAAAATTTGTTTCTTTATCGATTCCTGCAATATTTAATGTTACAAACACCTAGATAAAACGTGGTAGGGTATGTGGAAGAAAGCACACAAAGTGGAATACATTTTAGTATTAAGCATATTAAACTTATTTCAGAAGGTTTGACACCGATACATTCACTGTAGCAGAATTCCTAGGTAAAAGTTTTAGGAATTCTATTATACCATAAATTATTGCCTTTGACTCGTTTTGTTAAAACATGGTGGAAGATAACAGAAAGGTGTATGTGTATATAGAAATATATGAGTGTTATTAATAAGTGTGCATCAGTACAGTGTTAGCATTCGTCACATACGTATGTATAAATAATATGTACTGTTGTTGTATAAATAATAATAATAATAATAATCCCCTTTGGTTAATGGCTATATAACTGAAAGTAGCTAAAGCCAGAAATTAAAAAAAAAACAAAAAAAAAAAAAAAACGAATTACAAAAGTTTTTTATTTGTATAAATTAGTCAAACAAACATTATGATAATGTTGATATTAATTACAACCGAATTTAAGAAAAACTGATGGTTTTAATAAAATATATGAATCAAAAGAGTTTATAATGTTTAATAATTAAAATATAAACGTAATAATAATAATAATCTGCTCGAAAAATTACTTAATTTGTAATCTTTGGTATTGGTACTTTCAGTAGTGGGTAGTACGGTCTTATATAGAAGATAGGTTAAATAAACTGTTGACTTCTTTGTGAGTCAATAGTTTATTGACAAAAAGAAAGTCAATAGTTTATTGAAAACATGGTGGAATATATAAGTCTCTTTTGTGTATAAGTTTATATGTGACACTAAGCGTCAGCAGAAGTAGTAAGTCAGTACAATATTGGTTAGCAAATAGCATGTAGTTAGTATACTCTATTTGCATGCACGACGAGTTGTAAGTACAGCAGTTAATATAACACTTTTGGTGTATGTTTCGAAATATGATGGTGTTACTGGGGGGTAAGGTATGATATCATCGAAATTGTGTATTAGAAATATTAAATATGACTTGGTATATAAGACCGTGGTCTGACTCATTTTCTCTGTTTCTGATGAGTAGTCAATTTCATGAGGGTTTTACTTAGTCCTTCTCATGTATGTGGATTATGATGAGTAAAGAAGTACTATCTCATATATGGGACGAATTGAAAAACATCCAGCGAGGACTATCATTTGCTATTTACTATGAATCACAGTGAATATTTATATTACCTTAAGATCACTATTTTAAATATACGTTTATTATTAAGCGTCTTATAAAAAGAAGGAGGTTTTTTCTCAATTATTTATGACTTTAATAAATAATACGTATATTTGAATTTATCATTCAGTATATGTTGTTTTATCACAAATGTTATACATAAATGATTTTTTATTAGTATGAACTCGATGTAATTACAAAATAATAATTTTTTAAATAATAGACAGAATAAAGATCATCTATCCGGTTCAAAAACTGTATTTATTGGGTTGACAGAAGGTGCAGTTCTGGCCATCTCCTTTTCAAAATTTGATGATCTCAATCCTTACAAATAGCTATAGATAATATCTCAAACGCTCTGACCACACTACACAACTATTTAATCTCTATCAATTTTGAAATATCAGTTGCCAAAAATTCAGCAATAATTTTCTCTGAGCGTAGGTGTAATATTAAATTTATACCTTTTCTCAATACTTTTATTACTTGTCAAAGTAATAAAATTCCTTAAAGTCTCTGTAAAATTCCTTAAAGTCATTTTTGATAGAAAGTTGCAATAAAACTCCCATGTCGATTATATAGTAAGTAAATGTACCCCACGAATTAACACTATCCGTGCCCTGATCAAGGTTTGGTGGGGTGCTGATCAAAATAATTGACTTGTTATATTTACGTTCTTTTACGCCAACTGTCTAATCAACAACCTTATAGGTTAGATAAAGTCCAATTTTAATCCTTACGCATTACCTTTACCAAATGCGCTCCTGTCAAAACAATGCCTTACTGATTGAAGCAGTTTTCTCATACGCTATCGACACGGCCTTCAACTTACTCCATGTCTTCAAACACGATTCCATAAATGGGGCGTGGACAGGAAACATATATTAGTTATAAGCCCCATCAGAACAGGACACTACTCACTATCAGCGCATCTACATCGTATTCATGTTTTTCCTAACACTAGATGCAAATGTGGCTATCAATTCTGTGATATAAATCACATCACGCCTGTCCCCTCCTCAATCAGCATAGTTTCTAAATTCCCTAACCCGTATGGGTGTTTTTGTACGTACCTTAAAAAGTCCAAAAACCTTATTTAAATGTAATTTGCTAACCTCAATTTACTTTTAATTGCTATACTTTATTTTCTCTTCTTTTAACCTATACGTTATCTATTGTTAACCTTACCGTGGTCTACTTTCCAGTTTTTAATTTTATAAATCCTTCGTAAAATAGTCTTAGCGGGCCCCAACGACGAACTTCCTTTTGAATTGCAGTTTGTATATGTATGTAGTTCACTGAATTGTTAATTGTATTTGGATAATAGCTGTACAGCTGCATTACATAAAACCAGTTTAAAAAAATAAAAATTTGTAACCTGTGATCATCATATTTAATTTAAGTGTCGACTACAAAGTGAGAAAGAAAACTCTGTTTTCTGTGATATTGATATGTACATGTACGTAAAATATATTAAAAATTTACAAACTTGCATATCTATTTTATTGTATTTATGTACGATGGTATATTAACTCAGAATTTAAAAACATTTTCAAGAAGCCTGGACATAATACTTTGTTAAAAAGGTGAAAATCTAAATGGCGTCCTGAAGATGTTATTTACAATATTTAAAAATTCATTTTTTTAAATAGATTTGCTGATCAAGAAAAAATTATTAAAAACTACTCTAGCCAACGGCGTCTATTAAAAAAGGCAGTTTAAATACCCGTATAATATAAGTTATTGGTTTATTTTTGTTCGACTTATAAATACAACATTGCATTTACCCATTTTGTTCAAGATAAAAGAATCACCAACTTAACGAAAATTTATCGCACTTATTGCCACAACCAAATTTAAAAAGTTTGTGTTTTATTGATAGTATTGCCATTTGGTAATTGTTTATAAACAAAGAGCTTTCATTGGTCTTTGAATTATGTATTTGACATATGCACGTTAGTGATTTTTTTTAAAGCTTCTGAGATATAGGCTTAGCGCACACCATCGCACAGTCCTATAAGAAATTCTTATAAGAAAATCTGATCAGACAAAATTCTTATGCAAGCGCGTATCATCGAACACGTACAACAAACCACAATGAACTTTCATTTTTAAAAGTAAGCTAGATATGGACATTAAAAATCCCTAATTAGACAAGGTAGGAAATATATGATTTATGATGTCATTCTGAATATAACTTAGCGCAGCAATAAAGAACAAACCTATAATTGTAGCTAACCTAACTGTCAAAATCAAAATAAAGTGCCAACTATCAATCACGATGTTATTATCAGTTATTATATGACTGTGGTCACGATTGATAAAAAGGTTAGAAATTGTTAGACGGGATAATAATCTTTTTAATCAATAAGAAAAATGCCAAAAGATTTATTCCATGATGTGAATATACCTTTATTCATAGGTGTAGAAAACATTAAGCATGAAAAAGAGGAGATATCAGATGTGGCAATGGAAGTAGAACGAGTTAAAAATGAGTTTATAGATGAAAATGTTACAATAAAACATGAACAAATTAAAAAAGAAATAATAGATGATATTGTACAGTTGAAACATGAAACCATACATGTAAATGAAGCATTCTTAACTAATACATTGAATACAGAAATCATAATTAAAGAAGAAAGACTGGATGAGTCAGTTTCGGAGTTAAAAGAAATATATTCTGAAGACAAATCATGCGAAATTTGTCATAAAAAATTTACTCATCAAAGTTATTTAATTAAACATTTACGATCTCATACTGGAGAAAAACCATTTTTATGTGATATTTGTGAAAAAACATTTGGACAGAAGAGTCATTTAAATCAACACAAACGAATTCATACTGGAGAACGTTTTTTATGTGATTTGTGTAATAAAACATTTACTTTTTCCAGCAGTTTAGTTCATCATAAACGAATTCATACGGGAGAAAAGCGTTTTTCGTGTGATATTTGTGGTAAAGCATTTACTCAGCAAGGCACAGTAAAAGCCCATAAACGAATTCACACTGGGGAAAAACCATTTCCATGTGATGTTTGTAGAAAAAAATTTAAAGAAAAAAGTAGTTTAACCAGACACATGCGAATTCACACTGGAGAAAAACCATTTTCATGTGATGTTTGTTTTAAAGCTTTCAATGATTCAAGCACGTTAATCTGTCATAAACGAATTCATACAGGAGAAAAACCGTTTTCTTGCAATGTTTGTAATAAAGCCTTTAATCAGCAAAGCCATTTAAGCCAACATAGACGAATTCATACTACAATTAATTCAGTTCATAAATTCAATTTTCCTTTAACCATCGGTGCAGAAAATATCAAATACGTAAATGAAGAAAAGTTAGAAGTTAGGGTGATGCCAACGACAATTGAAGGTCATCTAATCAAAAATGAATTCATAGACGGAAACATTCGAATGGGACAAGATCAAATTATAAAAAAAATAACAAAAAAAAAATTTATTTTGAACAATGAACAAATTGATGTAACAAAACCATTCTTAACGAATACATTAAATACGGCAATAATAATTAAAGATGAATATTTAAATAAAAATATTTTAAATCAAAACGTAATTTTAACGAATACATTAAATACAGAAATAATAATTAAAGATGAATATTTAAATAAAAATATTTTAAATCAAAACGTAATTTATGTTGGAGATAATGATTCTTCATCAAATGAAGATAAAATATTTAATGAACGTAGACGTTAAATTCAATATGAACGAAAAGAAAAAAAACCATTTTCATGCGATCTTTGTGGTAAAGAATTTAGCCATGAAAGCTATTTAATTAAACACATACGAATACACACTTGAGAAAAACCTTTTTCATGTGACATTTGTGAAAAAACTTTTAATCAACAGAGTAATTTAAATCAGCATAAACGATCTCATACTGAAAATAAACCTTTTTCGTGTGACGTATGTAATAAAACATTTAACCACTCTAATAGTTTAGATAAACATAAACGAATTCATACTGAGGAAAAACCTTATTCATGTGAAATTTGTAGTAAAGCATTTTCTCAGCATGGTAATTTAATTGGTCATAGACGAATTCATGCAGGGGCAAAACCATTTTTTTAAAATACAAATCACTTTAAGTAAGCACACGCGAATTCACACAGTAGAAAAACCATATATTTGTTATGTCTGTAATAAAGCTTTTAATCATCAAAGCACGTTGGTTAGTCACAAACGAATTCATACTGGAAAAAGCCCGTTTTCATGTGATTTTTGTGATAAAGCTTTTAATAAACAAAGCATTTATAATTTATTTTTATTTACCAAAAAGTTAAAGTTAAATAAATAATTTAACTCGTTTATTTCCTAATGTAGATCCCATTTTCTTAAATTTTATGGTAAATAAAAATAAATTTTAAATTTAATGGTAAAATTAATAAAATCTTTATTTTGCAATTAAAACTATTTAAAATAACAGTCGAAGTTATTAAAATTTTTATTCAAAATTTATATAGTTAATAGAAATAAAAATAAGACCGTTCAAGGTGAGAAAATAGATTCCAAAGAGGATTCGGTAGAGCGGAACTGCCTATTAACTACAATGTATTTTTGCGTATTGAGTTTCTGCGACATCTTTTTTCTCAGAATGAGAGTTAAATCAAACTAAATTTTCTATTTCTGTTAAAATAATTAGAGACCTTTCATATTAGAAAATTGAACTAAAATAATCGGGGTCTTTTGGATTTATAATTTCTAATTTTAGTTTTATAGCTATAAATTTAAATTTTTAATCTTAATTCTCAAAAAAACAATAATAAGAAACAAATTTTGAAGTTTTAAAAATTGTTAAATATATTTCATTTTCTACACAAGAATTCTTATTAAATTAAGAATGAAAATATGGTTTGCAGAATTATAATGTAAAATATAACAAAATGGATTATAATTTTTATAATGTAATTATTCGACATTTAAGTGAATATTCATTCTTTACACTAACCTGTGATATTGAAATTGTAAATTTTCTAATCCTTTCTTCCATTCATTCAAATGTGTGTTTACATGATTATGAACAGTAATCATAATAAAAGAGTAAAGTTCTTGAAATTTCGAAGACTTCCAAATATAATCACAAAAGCGTTTAAAACAACGTAGTTTTCACGAAAATTTCATTTAAATGTAAATTTTCTGGCGGTATAATCAGCAATTATTTAATAAAAATTAAATATAAGTTTATTTTAATTGAATGTGGGTGGCATATACTTCTGGATACACAAACGATCGAAAATTGTTTGTTTCTTCTAAATATAATCATAAAATTGTTTGTGATTTGTTTTGTTCAATTATGAACTAAATTGTTCAATAAAATTCGAAAAAGTATTAAAAAATTTCCCAGGGGACTTGTAGTTTTGCCGGAAATCAAAATAAACCGTGTTTTACCCTTAAAAACTCACCCCCTACTTCTTCCCGAACTCAGATCATCCGTAATTTATTTTTCGTTTCATTTTTATCATATTATCTTCCATTTCCAATTGATTTCATTTACTATAATTTTTTCCCTTTCAAAACTTACTCCGGTATTAGTAATTAAGCCATGCTATGCTACTGATTTTAAAAACAGTATAATAATCCAATAAATGGTAACAGTATAATAACCTGTAAAATTATGGCTCAAACTAAAATGTCGAATGTTTACAATCATATTAAAATAATCGTATGTACTTAATAAAATAATTTATATTATTGAAAATATTAAAGGTGTAGCAATTTTTCATAACATAATTTAATGATATAATGAATAAACAAATGTACATAAACGAAACAATTTGAATTTCTGTAAAAAAGAGCACTATTCGTACATTCATATGTTAACAGCTTATCGTTTATGAAACTATTTGCACGAGCCTTATAATGTATGCAAATTCCATAACTTTACCATAATTAGAAAATTTAAAAAAAAACTTACAAAATTGACTTTTGTTATAATATTAATGCTATTAAAAAGGATTTTTTATTACCTCGAAATTAAAATTTTAAAGATTTTATCTTTCACATACAATTTTTTATATGAAAAGACTGTTGTGTTAAACGTTCAACGATCCTGGCGAGGGGGAATAGATACATACAGAGCGAGACTGAATAAGTGGCACTAAGCGCAGGCGTTCGAGTACCATCGTGGAAATGATAAATGGTAGGAATGATCTAAAAACCAAAGGGGGAATTACCATTGATGTAGTTTATGCAAGAAATATTGAAAAAATAGAATTTCTCTACTGGAAAATAATAATGATAATTAAAAGATACGATCAATTGTGAATTGTAAGTAATGTAAATAAATAGAAACAATGAGTTCACTAAAAATGAATTTCTACCCTTCATATTTTCATTTCCATATTACGAAGTTTCAATTCTTCCGCACGGAAAACTCCACGCACTATTTTATATATATATATATATATATATATATATATATATATATATATATATATATATATATATATATATATATATATATATATATATATATATATATATATATATATATATATATATATATATATATATATATATATATATATATATATATATATATATATATATATAAAATTTAATTGAATAAAAATTTAAAATAAGAATCATACAATAAAATGTGTAAGACAATGACAACGGAAATTCTAATAAATAGTAAACTTATATAAATGTAACGAAACACTTCGTCAGTCTATTGGAATAATAAAAATAAAGGATAAAATCAAGATAAAAACATTATAAATTAACAGAAATTGTTTTATTGTGATAATTGTATACTTGTTTGTTATTTTCGATAATTCATACTCAAAAATAATGTATTTTTCGTATTATATATTGGCACAAGATATTTTTTTTAACTCTTAAAAACTAACGTTGTAATTGTATTATTATTATTCTATTAAATTTTATTTTGTATTGTAATATTGTGCATTATTATTAATTTATACATTTCGTTAAAATGTTTTAGTTTTATTGTTTTATTATCATGGACAAAATTAAACAATCGGCTCAAAAATATACCTGTAAATACATACACGCACACATACATACATTTTAAATAAAGCTGACTAATTTTTTCCGCTTAATGTTATTTAATCGATTATAATTTTTGTTTAATAAAATAGTAAATTGTTTACAAAATAGACGGAAAATTTTATTTTACTATTGCAATTAATACATGTACGTAAAATTGTACGTGAAAACTTGCATGCGCACATACAATTTAATAAAATAATCGAACAACTTCTAAATTATAAACACCAAAATCGATTAAATAGATATTCATTTTTTTGGTTAAATTAAATGGTAATTGATCAAAAATCTGATAATAACTTTTAGGCATAAATAATTCTGATTATATAGTGAAATTAATTTGTAATGATTTGTATGTAGCTAAGACGTTAATTTTAAAGTCAGACAATCGAAAATTGTTTAAGCAATAATTTTATAAATATCATCCATATTCAATGAATTAATAAGACTACACCACAGATATATTCGGTATCACTTATCCGCCTTAACAAATAATACGTATAATTCATATTAAAATAAGTCAATTTAAAAAAATGACCCTTTCAAAAATATACTCCAATTAGACGTTATTCGGATATCGAAGTGCCAACTTTAGAATCGTTTTTTCTCAATACATTTGATTTTACTGGGTAAAAAACTCATACCAAAATCAATATATTGATCGTTAAACATGAAACTTTTAGTACTTCTTAATAACCCCCATAATTTCTACGACAATAAAAGTACAAAATTTATCTCATGATTTATACAATTAGACAATTTTATGAAGTGAATGGACTAGTTTAACTTAAGAATACCATAAATTCAATATACAGTCGAATCTGGATAATTAGGATCTGGATAAGTGAGAAACATCTAATTACAATCAGCTTCTAACACTTTTTAAAATATGACAGTTATTAGGTTATAATGACTGTTATAATTAAAAACCTTTATAACTAAGATTTCTTTACTAATTGAAATGTAGATATTCTTATGACTTATTTGTTTAGACTCTATAATTGGGACCTGTTTGTTCAATTCATATTGTATAATTGGGACAGTAGTCATGACCTTTTACAAGTGTAAAACGTATACACAGAATGATTTCGAAACCGTAAATTTAGCATTATATAACATAAAAGTAATTTTATATAACATAAAAGTAATTTTATATAGCATAAAATATGCATATCCTTTAAAATACCTATTAAAATCGATTTCTTATTTATTTCTATTCCATTTCAGAATTGAATAGGACTTTTTTATCATATATGAAAATATGAAAAAAGGTACTTTTCCATTTACATAAGATTCTTTGTGAATGACAACTGTCAGTTTTTCCTGCCTATTTGGGAAACTGAGTAAACCAATTATCAAACCTCTTTACATTTTTAAAATCCTAATCCACCAACTATCCATATTCCCCTACATTTATTTTTAATAGTTGCCGTATAAGAGATCAATCCCCCTACCTACTAAACGAATGAAATATTTTAAAATTATTAAACATTATTTGGTGTACTAAACAGACATTTATATGTCGACATGTTTCAAAATATTTTCTGTATTAACGATGTTTAAAATGTTTGTTTCTTGATTTATATTGTTTTATAGATTCATTGTTTTATAGAACATTTAAAATAAATTTAAAATTGCAACATCATCCATATTGGTGTTTTTCTTTTATGTATGAATATTTTTTTGGCTAATGTTTTTATTATTTATAGTAAATTGTATTCGAATATAGAATGACATTGTAAAGTATTTTTTATACAAGTATCAATTTTTATTAATTAATATTATTTTCTATTTTAAAGATAAAATTAGCTTCTTTTGTATTCAGTTTATCAAATAGAATCTTTTAAAATTCTTTTTAAATTGGTGCAATTATTATTTTTAATTTAAATTTGAAAGTTTATTATGAGTTCATAATGTAACAAATCTATAGCCTAGTATGACATTTTTATCTAGATGGTTTATTCAAAAAAAAATTATAGTAAAGACCAATAAATTGATTTGTGTTTACTCATTCTTTTTTTGAGAAATAGTCCTAAGCAGTCTCTTTGACATGCCCTCCGTTTTCATGTCAATATTGTGCATATCAAATTTCACAACATTTGGATGATTATTTTTTGAAATATTTATTCGCGAAAATTGAAAACAAAATTATATTACAGACTGCCTTTATTAATAGAGCCTGCAGAGGCTTCTATCAAAAATACAATCCCCACCCATTTAAAGCCTGGTAGATTTAAAAAACTTAAGCCTCATAAGTTGAAATTTGAGAGGTATTCACATTCTACATTGTTGTGTTAACGTAATTTCCTCCAATCAAAAACCTTTTTAAAACTATAATTCTTAGGAAGTCAGAGAACATTTAAAGATCTTATCTCAAAGATATGTTAAACATTATCATAGTTATATTAAATTTAAATGACGTCCATATAACAGTCACCATTTTATTTTCTTATACCATTGATTATTTTTTTAAGTAAAAACTATTTTAAAATGACAAATAGTACTGAAGGAGGTGATTATGTTTACTTGTTGGACAAGGTGATATCAATATTGGAAAAAAGTGTTGGGAACTTAACTGTTTGGAGCATGAAATACAGAAAAATGGTACATTAATTGAAAATAATAACAATAATAATACATTCATTCATAAATTATAAATGCATTCTGTAAATTATGTTCAAACGACAGATATTCTTTACGAGTAATATTTATTGATTTTGATCCTGATGTCATTGATACAATTCGAAAATCCCCAAATAGTTTTTATCATCCGCAACAATTTGTATATAGCAAAGAAGATGCAAGTAATTGTTTTACAAAAGGTAAGCGATTCAATATGAATTAAAAGAATGGTAAGAATTCCGCTACAGTGAGTGTATAGATGTGAAATCTTATACATTTTATTTTATAAGTTGACTACTAAAATGTTTACTCATTTATTTAGTGTGATACCCTCTCGAGGTGTCATCCCATCTGAGAGAGTGCACGCGGTAAAATTAAAATAACAGATAAAGCAGACAATTGAAAACAACAAATTTTCTATAAAGTTTTTCGAAAAGACAATAAGTGTTGAATACTCAGTTATTAAAAGTATCGATTTAACTAAAAATGATGTATGCTTTTAAAGATTTTTCACGAATAGCTAGTAAAGGTTTCATTTATCGAAAAAATTGTAATGATAAATGATCAAGCTTTTTTTTATTTCTGTAGATGCAACATTAACCGAATATAGTACGTTGAAGGTGATGTTCTGTTAAAGAAAAATTGATTTATTTAAGGGTTGCATAAAAACGAAAAAAAGCTTGTAAAATGAATCAGATCTTAAATAAAGTACACACGTAACCTAACCTTCAAAATGACTTATTGTTGACATCGATAGATAAAAAATAAGATTTTTCATGAAAATGGAGTTTTTTTCTAAACAAAATTAATTTTATACCAATTAAACTTTCAAAATGTAAGTTTGGTAATTATTAAAAAAATTTACATGCGTTACTCAAAATTTTAAAGGTTGGGGAAAGAAACACTATTCATTAAAACACTGATTTTTTCGGTAAAAAAGTAGTAAACAGAATTACTAATGCATTTTTGTAGCAGAGTTCCTCTAGAAACTCTGCTTCATTGAATGCATTGGTGTAAAACTTTCTGAATTTTAATTTATATGCTACCATTTTATTTTGTGTGTTTCCTTCCACAAAACTTCACTACGCCTCATGTGTGTGATGTAATTTGCAACATTAAAAATAATTACAGGAATCGATACAAAAAATACTGAATAAAGTTTTTACGAAAAGTCAACAATTTTTCAGTTATTCGTGATTAAATATGATTATATATCAATTTTTATTAAAACAAATATATAGTTTCAACGGTTTTCAATCAATAATTCAATCCACTACATCAACATTACGTTTTCATTTAACAATTAATGAAACAATGTTTGAGCAACAATTAATTGATTTTACAAATGCCAAAACAATCAGATCGATTACATTTTCCAATAATTAGTTATGCTCTAATTGTATCACAACAATAGGCATGATGACAGATTTTGGAATACCCTTAAATATAGGTAAACGTCTACTATTTCCAAAAATAAACATTAATTCAACAACAAAACTCATACGAAAAAATTCTTTAAACAAAAGGAAATAAATATTTTTTGTACTTCGAATTTTTCTTCTATTTTTTATAGTTTAAAAGTTGGGCCAAAGATCCATTGGACCCAATACATCGATTTTGCTCATGAACTCACTTTGAATGTTAAGAATACGTCACCATAATTTCAGTTAATTATCTCTTTTTGTTTTTGAGGTATCATGATGATGGGCGGACGGACAGTCGGAAATGGACTGATTAGGTGTTTCTATGAACACCTATAACAAAATTTTGTTTGTGCGGTCAATATTTCCAAGCGTTACAAACTTTAGACTAAAATTAATATATTCTGACATATTATGTACGTCGAATATAAAAATTGCTTAAAATCTTTAAGTTTAGAAAAATTTTTTTTTTTTTTGTTTGTTTGTTGAGTAAATGAAAACATATCTTTTCAACTAGGATAAAAAAAAACCATGCTCTGCGATAAATTTTAACATTTATAGATTAGACCTTTTCAATCACTTTTAACGTACAGAAAAGTTCAAACGTTAAACTCCCGTATTTAAATTTAGTTTAAACTAAATGTTACAACGAATTATAATTTTTTGCCCATTGCATTTACAGAAATGAAAAACAAATAAGATTTACGATTCATGAAAAATATTCAAATCTTACATGTTTTAGTGTGAAATCGGTATTCTTAATGGCAGATAACTCAAAATGTATTCACTTTTCAAAACAATTCATGGGACATTTTTTGCCTTTAATTAGTTCTTTTATCAAACATTTTAGTATATAACAATAAAAAATTCATTCAAATCCATTCACAATAACTGAATTCCATCATTTTGTACTTATATTTTATTGTTAACCTTTTCAAATTCTTGTTTACATTCAATCACAATTATTGAAATTAAAAATATTAATAATAAAATGTTAAATGAATAGTTAAATGTTAAAAGCATAAACATCGCTTTCGATCAAAATATTCCTCAAAATGAATTCGATAACATATTACAAAAATATTATGAACAATTTAAGAGTGGTTTTGTTGATCATAATCTAAAAACGTTACAAAATGATCTACTATCATTACAAACTATCTAAATCAGCTTATTAATAATATTATTGGGTTATTCATTAGATATTATCAATGTATGGTTGGAAATTTCGTAAAATATATAAAAGAGGAATTTTACATTGATACATGGAAGGATTAACTGTTAACTGATTAGGATGTTGTTTTGGATATGTAAAAAAATTTCATATTTCATAGGCTATCGGATTTAACTGATGACATATTTAAAATTTTATATATTTTTATATTCGTTAAATCACTGTCAAATTTAATATTGATCATACAATGACATTCTAAACGCCTCATTTTGGAGAATTTCAACACCGTAATAAGAAAAATATAAAGGCGAAAAATATTGTAAATTGGTTTAGGTGGGTATGCGTTTTTGATAGAGATTTCTACAGTCTATATTAATAAAGTCAATCTATAATGTAATATACTTTGCATTTTTTTTCAATCCACTCAAAAAATAATTATTCAAATGTTATGAAATTTAATATGCGCATCTTGACAAGAAAATGGCGGGCATATCAAAGAGTTTGTTCCAAAGGATTCTAAAAGAAAAATCAAAATTTTATTTTATATAGAAATATAAAATATTTAGAAATTTTTTTTCGCGACTCTTCGACATGCTCTCCTTAATAATATTTCGATTATTTTTTTAGTTATGCGAAAAAAAAAATACAATGTATATTACATTAGAGATTGGCTTTATTAATAGAGCCTGTAGCGGTCTCTATCAAATCACAAGGAAATATCTTGTTTCACAAGGGTAATCACAAATCATAGAGAATAATTAAATCATACAAACGACTTTTTTGTATTTTTACTAAAAAGATTTTAATTTATTATATTTGTAACTATTTTTTAAATGTATTTGTTATAATTTGTTATTTTAATATATTTTTTTTAAAAATAAATATTAATAATTTCTTATTGTTTTACCAAAAAAATTAAAAAACATTTCTCAATTTTAGTCACTCAACTTTATCGAGATCAGAATTTAGTTTTGGGCATTTTGTTTTCAATGATACAAAAGAAGCTAATTTTATATTAACATAATTATTTAAATTTTTTATTTATAAAAATTATCATACAATAAGACTTTATAAGCCTTCTTTAATATTGTTTTGTTTTTATTTATTTTGTTTGGAATGTTAATTTTCCAATGATTAAAAAATGTAAAAACGGAATTAATTATATAAAACGAAATGATATATTTTAATAATTATATGATTTTTTTAAATTATTTTTATGGTGTTCCAATATAATATTTCTATAAATTTGAATAACAAATAAATGAAAATATTTTCAAAATCACATATTTAATGATGTCACTAAAACGTGACAGCAATAATACAATTATTTTATTATTCTAAAATATTTATTTAAAAATTCTATTCGAAATATTTTGATACTTTAAATTTAATAATAAAAAACTTTAAAAAATTATTCTTTCTGTCTTCATCTTCATTTTTTTATGTTAATTTTTAAAATATACAAACGATGAATAATGAAATCCTTAATTAAAAAGAAACACAGCTACGAGTCTAGGGAAATATCAATTTAGCATTGAATCGGTTAAGCAACTTGTTTTTTTTGTAGTTTATTACAAATGTATATCACTCATCGGCTGATTTTGTATGTTAAGAAAAAAAGGAATAGTTTATCCTATAAGTCCAAAAAGTAAAATTTACTTTAATTTCCTTACAGATTATTATTCAAAGGAATAAATAATTTGGATAGGGTTGTGAAACTATAAAGTTGGTTTGGTAAGAAACTAAAAACAACGCGATCATTGTTTCATCAATTTGATGTATTCATTTCCATCACAAGACACATGGCTGTGATTCTCAGATATCAGGTTCATATTGATATTATACCAATAATTTCATTTACTTGTAAAACAAATTATGATTTGATAACATTCAATATTATACGAACTAATTAAACAAATTTTAACATCTCTTTTCAATGTAATCTTTTGTCACTTCAAGGACTATCTAGTAACAAAACAGAGAATAAGAAATTGAATTTCGAATAAAACTGAAATAATATTAGAAAAGTTTTCAGATAATTTATGGCCATCATAATAGATACAATATTTTAAAATTTAATTAATTTTAACTCAATAGGGAAGATATTTTTTTTTTAAATAATAAATAATTTTTTTATAAAAAAGGGGTTACCTGATAATCTTTGTGGACTATAATTATCTTGCTAAAATGGTTACAATTTCCAAGTTCATATAAAGACATTGAATTCCAGAGTGTGTGTATCTGGTCCAAAAAGAGAAACCATTTCTAAAATATAGATTTACTTTGATAATAAAAAACATAGCTAAAATCATTAAATACAATATTAAAAACAACTTTCGAATTTAAACTAACATCTTCCCTATCATAAAAGTTAAATAGAACTTTCAGTGTAACTTCATTTATTATTTTTTAATATTATAAAGCTTAATTTACATTAGTATTATACTGGGATTATGTGTTAAAATATGTAAAAATAATCTACTAGGTGCCTCGATTAACAATAATGACAATGTTATTAATAAACGTTTTGAAATTTTTCTGCGATTTATTTTGCTTAGCCAAACAAATTTTTCCACTAAAAAAATTCTTGTTTTCTCTCATCTAAAAAATTTATTAAGTTTTCTTTACCGTTTTTTTAATGCGCCGAAAAGGTTAATATTAATGATCTACGTTGCTTATGCTATTTTATTGGGAATATAATATAATTACTTTTATCAAATGCTACTATCGAAGAATTATAATGAAGAAAAATTGTTGAGTAAAGCATAATTAATCTTCATAAAAATTTCAAGGCATGCATAAAGCATAATAACATCAATGATCATTGTTTTTTTGTTTTCAATTATTGATTTTTTTTTTACATTAAAATAATTTATGAAAAAATTTAATAATTTTTTCGAAAGAAAAAAAATGGAAATCAATTACACAGGCCAACGATGTAAAAACGTATCGTCCACCAATTTTTCATATTTTAATACTTAAAACTGTGAAAAGTGTATTCTTAACAATTTGAAATATTTTAAGTAACAATAGTATAAAGTTGTAAACGTTTCAGTGAATCCTAAAAGGCTGGGTGTCCATAAGCATATCCTTTCATTTATAAACATATTTCTAAAAATTTGTATATAGCTTAGTTATGAATTGTGAACCGTTTTCTTTTTCGGAACACGTAAATATTTCAATTGTGTCCACAATCTTCAAATTGACAGATATCCGTTTTTTTTTTGCCTAGGAAGATCATTAAATAAAAATGTAAAAACAATTTTGTCCGCCACTTGATAAAACTAGATGTCCGTTGTCCGACAACCTAAAAATTGTGAAAAATTGCAATTTTTATTTTGTCAGACAAAGTGACATTCATAATTCCGTTTTGTCACATATTTGACAACAAATCGGATTTTTAATTTATTTTAACGACCTGTCTAAAACAAAAAAACAAATGATTGACAATTCCCAGCTTGTGGGGACAGTATAAAATTTTACGAATTCCAAAAACCGAAACGTCCTGCTTTTCAAAATTTTCTTAGAGGAAAACGTTGTTACACTAATCTTAATTAAGCCAAACACAAATTTTTAGAAGTATATCAATAACATTGATAATATTTATTGTATATTTATCAATTATATGCTTACCTATATGGTTACATGGTTACCGAGAAGTACACAATTGAATAATTTTGAATGATGTATCTAATAATGTAAACTAGACTTTATAAATAATACATAAAGCAGCGTACACGCATGCAACATTCGCGTGTAACATAACGAATAGGGTGGACTCAACGACTCAACGCTTACAATGACAGTCACACGTTTGCAATCGTAAACGACGTAAGCATTATTAATTTGCATTTTACTTGTATTTATATATTTTGGTATATCTCGAGTGGAATGAACAAAATACAATACCATTTATTGAAATTTATCAATATTAATGGTACATTGTTTGGTAAACATATGGCAACATTCCCAAACCTTTGGTTTCGTAATACGTAACTTGTAAACCGTGCACGTGTTTACGCAGCTTTATATTATATTAACTATTATTTTTAAACCAGAAAGTACTTTTTATAAATTTTGATATACAATATCGATATTTTTTAAAACTAAGATTAATTAATTACGAGATTGTGGTATGATAATTTGTTATTTTTGTGTATAAAACTAATATCGTTAACATCATGGTTAATTTTTAACATGTACACAGAGTTTTATAAATTTGTTGTAAATTGTTTTTTAATCGTTATTAATAACAGTTTAATTAATAAAATATAAGAAAAAAATTAATATTTTGGTGTTTGATTTGTTTAAGTTAATTATGTTGTTAATTTAAAAAATGAATAAAAAAAACAGATTTATGAATTTTTCTGTTGCATTTTTTGTTGCATCATATTTAATAAAATATCACTATACTGTTGCATCATTAACACTACATTCGCTTGATTTGTTGAATTATTAGCACTATTTGCTGCCGTACTCATTGCAACTAAATCACGTAAATTGTTATGGCTAATCACATCAATTGATTCACCACCTCCAAGACCACTTCCATCTTGTAAATTATTTACATCTTGTTGCTGTTGCTGCTGCTGTTGTTTTACAGCTAATTGTAATATTTTTTGTGTTTCTAACATGGCACATTCTAAGTTTTTCATCATATGTGATTTATCAATTTCCTCTGTGTTTGTTGATTGTTCTGGTGATGTTTCATTTAATGTTAAACGACGATATAATTGTACAACATTTTCAGCAGTATGCGTTAATTGTTCAGCTATTTTGTTACATAATTGCGATGTTACTGAAACAAAAAAACTCTTATTTATATTTAATGAGTAATTTAAAGTAGTTTTTTCTCCGGGAAGCTTTTAAGAAATTCACTAGATGGCACCAACTCGGGGGTACAGGTGTTTTAAATTACCAATTAACAACAATTTTAAATTTACGTATTAAGCAATTTATTTTACTATTAAATTCATGTCAAAATAGAACTATTTAAGAGTAGATAATGGATATTTGAAAATAAAAATCGGACCACATCGAGCACCTTTTCTAAAATTATTGAACTTTCAATCAATGATTGCAAAAGTTATTACAATTTGAAAAATCGCCATATTCGAAAAGTTTATTTTCTATTATTTAGGACAAAACTAATAATATGAACTAATATTTATTTTGCGTATGTCATTTTGTGGGCTATTTTAACAGCTAAAATGTATGAAGCTTTTTTCGAACAGCTAATCGGTTGACGGCAGACGTCATGTGCAATAGATATGACGTTTGGGATTGTCGATTTTTAAAAATGTCTAATGAACCTAGATACTAAAGCAAAGTATAAGTTTAGGTCTCCAGAGTCGAATATTGCATACCCATATGTGTACTATAGCTATTGATATACGATTCTAATAGTTTTCTCAATAAAAAAAAGTTAATTTCCAAAAACGTTTATTGTTGTTAATTTATAATTATGTAGTCGTTATGAAATTTACAAAAAAATTCTAAAGTTTTGACCAACTTCTTTTAAGTTAAGAAATTTTGGTCTAAACTAAATGTCGTAAGCAACCGTTAGATCTGTCATTATATTTTTATAGAATTACTGTCATTTTAAATACGCGATTATATACTTAAATATATTTTTAAATTGTTATAATATGGATACGATATAGATGATTTAAAAATGTCATTATTTTGTAATTCTCCTAAATTAGGTTGGAACTGAATAAAATAAAATTAAAACTCAAAAATTTGGTTAGAACTCAATAAATAAAAGACAATGTGGTAAAACCTCATTTGACATCAAATATGAGGTAGAATTTATGTGCCCATTAAAAAGAATGCTTATTAAAAAATTTCATGAATTTCACCATTTAGTACATTCAATACTTCGCACTTAAAAATTTCATTTTTAAAGAATCGTGTTCATTCTACACATTTTCCATCAACTGACTGAGCTACGACTACCTACTAAGCTACGACTACCTACCTTTATCAATTTATGTAACAAATATTTTATATATGAACACAGAGTTAATTAACTCGTAATTCTGAAACAACTGAAACTCTTTTTTACACTATTAGTTTACATTTTGTATTTATTTAGTGATAATTTTATTGATATCCGTATTTCTGACTTTTCAAAATGGAGTCATTCTGAGAATTAAATAATCTCGTGAATTTTCGTCATCATTATTCCATGAAAATTGAATTTGCTACAATTAAGGGGAGTATTTATGTATCCAGGGTATAGAGATAGGAATTATAATTAATTTCCTGAGTTTGATGAAGATATACATTTACCAATATTAATTTAATTACATTTTATAAAATTACTTAAAAATTTATAATTTCTTCTTACCTTCGGAATTGGCTAAGTCTATATCAGAATCAGTTTTAGGAGTATCTGTATTGGTTCTGTCTGATAAACCATTCCTACTTCCTAGAATATTAAAAGAAACATTTTCAGAAACTGCAGTATTTTGCGTCAACATTAAGGAGGTAAGTTGAATACTACTCAATTTTCAAACAATTTTCAACTTATCCCTTTAAGAAACAAAGATTTTAATTGAAAATTTTTAAAATTTTTACAAAATTACCTCTAGATTTAGGCCCTAAATTTTCTTTATTTCTACGTTGAATTTGATTCCAATTACCCCCACCACCAACTCCAGCCGTGTGATCAATACTATGAGACCTATTTCTGGTCAATTTATTTGATTTTAAATGTTGTTGATCATCACTAGAACTATCGTCTTGACCAACCATTGTTAAATTTGCTGCAGAATATAAAATAAAATCATCAAATAGATACCATAGTAATTTTTTATTTTTTTGTATTTTTCCTAAACCAAGTATTTTTACCTGTAGAATAAGATGATTGCAAAGCTCTTCGTCTTAAATTCGTTTTATTTGTATTAGCAACTTTGTTTTGTGAGCTAATAGTAGGTCGCATTAAATTACTTCTAGGCATAGCCTTAGGTGGTTGCATTCCACCATGCAAGCTATGCATTTCTGCTTCACTTTCTGATTGATTTAATATTCCTACAGATGAACTTCTAGTCATATTAGTACCTTTTGATAAACGCATATTTTGTTGCACTCGTGGTATTGGTTTGTACATAGTTTTGGCTAAAAAATCAATCAAAATTTCAAATATCAGTTTATAACTACAGAAAACCAAAGTATACAGTATCCTTGGTAATCAACAGCCTTTCTGTATCGGACCAATAAATGGATATTTTGTAAAAAGTATTCAATATTTCTTTTTATTATTTTTAAAAAAAGTTAGTTTGTTCATATTTAAACATCAGAACGATATATGCCAAATTATTACTTGGTATACAAAAGTTATTATACAAAAAAAGAAACAAAAAATGAGATGAATTTATTAAATTTTTGGTTAATCATTCCCCCTTCTATCAGATCAGTAATTTCTTAGTAATAGATTGTAAAAATAATTTTACTATACAAAATATGAAAAAATACATAGTTTAATAAACTAATGGGTATAAATTTTTTAATTCTATTCTTCAATAACAACAAATTAAAAATTTCGAACGAAGAAACTTTAATTTTAACTACATTTAGTGTCACTAAAGTCGTTGCCACACGAACTACAGGTATGGAATGCCATGTTGAATGACGTTCTGTTACACAATGCGTTCTAATAAGTAAACTCAATTTTTGCTTATTTCCTTTTGCTCCTAATGTTTAATTATTTTCTTATTGTTTTGCTTATTTAATTATTTATAACTTCATTTTAATTTGTTTATAATAAATTTCGATTTTTGTCCCAATTTCCTAGATCAAAATATTTTGTATTTTGCAGTGCAAACCGTCAACAAATTACCAACGAGTACCATCTCCTCGGAGAATCAATACGACTAGCTAGATCATACTAGTCATGACTACTTTGTAGTCGAAATAGGTATTTATAAAATACAAAATCATGTAAAGAAGTTGAAGAAGTTGAAGAAATTATGCAAATATATCGTACCATTATTTTAACTTTTATTGTTTTATTTAATCTGCAATTGCTCTTACTTTACAAAAGATTTTATAGGTTAGTTTTTAGGACATATTCTTTTTATCTGATGCTGTACTTTACAACGACGACGAAAATTGGGGCAAAAAATCGAAATTTATCGAAAAATCCTACAGTTTTCTTTAATAATATTCATATTGTTTATAATAAATTAGATTATGGTATTAAATTTAAAGGTTTTGTCAATTCCCACAAAAAATTGAACAAATATTTGTTGAATTGGTGAAACATCGTGTATCAGGTTACATGCCACTAATAATTATTGAATATTTTATATAACGTTGGAGTCCAACATTTAAATTAAACTTGTGGCAGTGGCTTAAGTTTATTGCAAATCCATTCAGCCATTTAACAAATTTACCTCTTTCACCATATTGATAAAAATATTCGAATTGGTCAGAATTCCTCTTTGCCGGATTCTCTTTGATTTAGATTTGTATATTTTACCTGTCGGTCAAATTTGTACATACAAAAACTAAAAAATTCAAAAAATAAAACTTACACGCACTAATAACTTAAAGATTTATTTTAAATACAAATGTAAATTTGGCATACTAAGCATGAAAATTGAGGACTTGTTAAAAGCTAAAAAAAATTTATAAATATAAAATAAATTTTTAATTTTTATTTAAGAATTTTTTTTTTTCGGGAAAAACTTCTTAACAAGCCCTTCGCTTTTATACCAAGATTGTGCAAGCCACATGACACAACATTACGATAATTATATTTTAATTAAGTTATTTGTGTTTACGAAAACCGTGTCTCAATTATAGATATCTCTTTTTTGTTTCACGTTCCCCATTAACATAAATTCATTAGATTCAATGTTTTAAAATAATAATAACTTAATTTGCGAACTTTAATTTGTATTTTTCTACACATTGTATTTTTAAAATTTGTTAGGAAAATACTGATCTTACAAAAAACAATATAGATTCAAAAATTTAATGTTTAAAAGTAATTAGAAAATCACTATAACGATTATTTTCGTTGTCTAAATTTAAGCTTAGAATTGGAAATTCTAGAAATATAATAATATTTCTAATTTAGAAAGATAAATCCAACCAAAATTTTATGCTTTATTAATTTTTTTATAAAGAATTATTAAAAATTGTTGGTAATTAATTCATAAACATTATTGCTAATTTCTATAACTAAATTACATAAAACAATCGTCACAATTCGATAATTAAATTGAAAAAAAAAAACAATCAAAAACTACATTAAATTTTGCACATTTATCCCAAAAAGCTCAATCACACTGAAAAACGATTAAATAAGAAACCTAAATGTTCAATGACAATAATATTTAATTTGGAAAATTATTGCAATTTCGGTGCAAAAAACAATGAATTACTAAAAATTCGAAAATTTCTGTTATCGATTTTTCTCTACTTCCATTATTACAGTTATAGATTAATTTATTGAAACAGAAATTTGCAAAATTTACTTTTATTTATTGTGATTTTTAATAAGCAAAATTATTTTCTGCTTCACATTAGATCTGCTGTGTGCAAAACATGCTTTTTATTCATTTTTTAAATTGCAAGTAATTAAAATTTTTAATATATTATTCCCCGAAATTTAAAACCAATAGTTACTAATACTATACCTGAAGATAAGTTAGATGTTTTTTGTTTTGCTGGGGACGGGTCAGTTAGGTCACTTAGTGAGCATGCGCGACGTAAACCACCTTCGGAATCAATGTCATCATCTGGGGGCACTATTAAAAAACATGCAAAAAACCAAACAAAAGTAACAAATAATTAAAATTTTTTAATTCATAAATTTTGAATTAAACAAATAATAATAATATATTTTCATGCAATTTTCAAATTTAAATGTTTGCTGAAATAATTTGTTTGTCATTTTTTTAAATTAATTATGTAAAAGGATAAAAATTAAGTTTAAAATGAAAATTGTTTTCCATTGTATTTACATTAAGTCCTGTATAAAGTACATGTGTAGTACAGTCATGTTTCCTTTCATGGTAATAATTTTTGTAAGCTAAAAAATTTTGTGCTTAAATTATACAAATTTGATAAATTAAAAACAAAAATTATTATGACGCATTAATAGTATATTATTGGTGGCCAGTTATGGATTAAAACATGGACACTTAAATGAAGAAAAATTTTGTAGAAATTATTATGTGGAACATTCATGCAAAACTGAAAGGTTAATGAGGTTCTAAGAATAGAAAAGAAAATTTAAGACCAAGATTAATATAACATTGGAATCAAGAAAGGATTTATATTTTATTGCATGTCGTAAAAATATTTTATGTATAATTATATACCTTAAAAAAAAAGGTCAGATTAAATTGAAATGAATAGAAAAAAATTGAATATTCGATTCAAAATTTTAAATGAAATGAATTAAGATTATAAAACTTGAACGAATTGGAAATTTTGTTTTCAATTCAATCCTATTCAATTCCAACTCAATTTCAAGAAATCGGACATTTTTATTAGGGTACAGAAATGTTGTATATATTAAGTGTAAAAATGATGTAAAGAAGTTGAAGAGATTATGCAAATATATCTTACCATCATTTTAACTTTTATTGTTTTATTTAATCTGAAATAGATCTTACTTTACAAAAGATTTTATAGGTCAGTCAAATTATATAAATTATAATTATATTCTACAGAATAAATTTAATGACTCGTTGATCAGTTATATCTGGCAACTGTCTCCAAGTGGACATTATTATTTCGTATAGGAACTATAATTTCGTGTCAAAAGCTTTACTCGCTACTGTTACACAACTCCTATATTTGTACTTCCAAACATTCCCGAATAAGTTATTTTATTGTGATCTAATCCTATTCACCGAAGTCATCGCATTTTCTGCCTATTATATCTCTTGTAATGTAAAGCCTATTTCCCCTCGCAGTAAGGTAATATATATTTTGCTATTTATATCGAAGACTAGTATATTTTAAGACTAGCATAATTATTATGAGCTAACATTATAAAAGTTTCAAAACACAATTATATTAAAAATTATAATAAATAAGTTACTGTGAAACAAACTTGAAAATTAATGTTTTTGAAGAATTTATATAAATTTATTTGTCCAAGTTTAGATCCAAATCCTAATTAGATTATTATAAATATGACACAGCATTAAAAAAAATTTAACAGAGAAAAAAATAAACAGAGAAAATTAATTATGTAACTGTCATTAACATAGATACTTTTAATTATGATTATTAATAATTAGTATAAATAAATTGAGGTGATAAGAAATTAAAAATTATTAATATCATTAATAATAATAATCTTTATTAATATAAAAAAATAATAAACATTGGACACTATGGACATAATTTTGGTGGACGTTAATATACTTTTGACACCATTGTGGCAACGCGACATTATGACATATTTTCCAGCTTTCATTGCATTATTAGGATATCTGATTTCTATAAAATGTCTTATCTTGCAGAGTGTACATGTAAATGTTTTAAATTTATTTATAAAATTATAAAATAAGCAAAATGAATGAAATGTAAGAAGTAGAAAAAATAAAAGTTTGAACACTGAACACATAGATGCACTAAGGTCATACATACAATACAGCAAATAAAAAACACAACAACAAAATCTATAACTATTTAACCTTACACATCGTCCAGAGAACAATTTGATGCTAGGAAATATAAAAATATTTGGAAAAAAATATGATGATTTATGATTAAAATTTCATCAAATTAAAAATTAACAAATAAGATATATATAATAATTAATTATATACAAAAACATAAATAATTAGCAACATTGATTCATGCTCTATTTAATTAAGTAAAATAGTGGTTAATTAGTCACCTGAACAGTTATCATTTCGTTCCAAGCATTGTAATTTTGATTTATTAGTAAAGTTGGATGGTCTAGTATCTTTAGTTAATTTATAAGATTTTTGATTTAAATTATTTGTTTTAGGACATCGTGTAGCTGGTGGCCACATCGGTTTAAAATCATATTTAGAGGTAGACGGTTTAGATGATGTCGATGTTGCTGTTGTTTGAAGGGCAGTTTTTATTGGTAATTTTGATTTAAATCTTGTTGGTTTTGCATTTAAAGAAGATGCATTTACGATTGTTGGCAAACTTAAATTACGTTTCACACGACAAATTGGAGTATTCATGATTTTTTGTTGATGTTCTAGCGCAATTTGTTCAAAGTTTTTTGAAAGTCTTTTTACTTTTCCTTTTGTTATTTTCTTTTCTTCAATTTCAACAAGTTTATTAATCATTTCAATTTTCCTTTCAATATCACGAAATTTTATAATATCTTCGTCTGATAAATATTTTAAATCTTTAATTTTTGTAGCTTCCAATGGTTCATATGAACAAGATGGAACAACATACGTAGGTAAACTAGTTGAAGTATCCTCCGATAGTATTATATTTCGACAAGTTTCCATTTCACTTTTATACGGTTTCTCAAATTCTCGTTCGGCTATATTTGGATCGTAACAATCTTCTGCACATTGTTTTTCATCCAATAAAAATTGATCATTTGATATATCTGGTAATACGCTTTTATTTTCCTCATACAAACCTATTTTACTAGACGTTTCATAATAATGCAAACTTACTGACTTAACATCAGAATCAAGAATTGTAAATGATCGATCTGGCTCCATGCAAGTATTTTCATAATCCTGTTTTCGAATTTGAGTAAATGAATCACTATTTCGACGTTCATCAAAAGAGCTTTTTATTTTATTTTTCATTTTTGTAGATACACTTCGCCTCATACCTTTCGGAGGTTTATGCTTTACAATGTCACCGATAAACGATTCAAATCCACTACGGTCGCGCTTTAGTTTATTTGCACTCATTGAAGATGGTGCAGATCGATCTAAGCTTTGCGTTGTATAAGCGTTACATTTTGTATTCGATGAATTCTTATCTAATGAAGTTGTAGCTTCTTTACGATCTAAACTCTTCGTATTACTAATTTTCGATGTAAATTTTTTCGGAATCTTTTCATATGGATCGGAAGTTTTATTACTATTATTAGAACTTATATCAAAAAATACTTCAAAACTACAACTTTTACTTTTAGCTATCATTTTATTACCAGTCCAAAATTCATTTGTTTTTTTTTCATATTGGTCATTTTTGTTTTGCAAGGTAGGTATGTTACCACAATCACGATTCAAATTTTCACGTAAAGGAAGTCTTTCATAAATATTAGAAGATTGCGGAACATTTTTTGAAATATTCGGTTCTTGAAAACTTTTACTTCTATTTACAAGTTTATGTTCCGGTTCGAATTTCATTAATGTTCTTTGAACGTAATTCTGTTCAATTGTAGTAGGAGGTATCGTAGCAATATTTTTTGTGCTTGTTGGCATATCAATTTTATCTTCAGTTTCCGAAATTTTTCGCCTCCGATGTGTACGAAATAATATTTCTAATGGTGCACTTTGTGTATCAACAGATTCATCAGAAAGAACACTTTCTAAACTATTACAATTTGTCCGTGATAATTTATCAGCCAAACAATATTCTTCATTCATTTTCCAACTATAGTCCGCTGAATCGGAAAAGTTTGATAATATACTTTCTTGTGATACCGATGGAGGTACATTAGCATTCCGTAAATAAAAACTTGCGGAACTATGTCTTTCATATTCTGGATAAATATTGTAAGGTTCAATAGATTCACTTTTATCATTATTACTCAGAATGGATTCTCTGGATTGTGATAAATTATATACATTACAATCCTGTGTCTCAATATCGAAATTATTCAAATTAACATCAGGATTCGAATCAATTGATTCATTTGAATTAGTTACAACACGTTTTAGTAACGCACTTGTACTTCTGGGTAAATTACTTGTATATATGTTTGTATTCGAATGAATTTCATTGTCAAGTTGTGATCCTTCTTGGAATATATCATAATTTGATATACATCTTCTTGACGCCGCCATCACTTTAGAATATTTTTTAATACGATGTGTAGCAATACTACTATCTTCTAATGAATCTGAACTAAAATTGTCTTCGTCATCATCTTTAACATGTTTTGGTAACGGAGCAGCAGCATGACATAAAAACTTTGGTTTATTTTCAATTTTTTTATTTTGTCCAAGATCTACATAAAATCCGTAATTTTGTCTTGATGGAGAACTTAAATCTAGATTTGAAGAAACGTTATCGCCACTTTGAAGATATGAATAATCACTGAGTTTTGCTTCCTCTGTCACCGGTGAAACTGGTAAACTTTTATGTTTCTTAAAAATACTATTCGATCTTAAATTATGTTCATTATTACTAGGCGAACCTAAATTTAATAGTTTTGGACGATTTTGAACTTGTTGAATATTTGATTCAATTTTTTGTTTAATTTCTGTCACATAATTTTGTTTTGGTTCCGATATTTTAGGCGGTGGCGGTGGTGGTTTTGTTTGAAAACTGTCTGTATTTTCTGTTTGTAAGACTAAATGTCGCATGTCTTCATTGAACTTGTTAATAATCATATCATACAATGTATGTTCGTTTGCACTTGTATGATCATCATCAATAGATTGATAATACTGTGAAGTAGTATTGTGAAGATGATTATCAGAAAAGAAAGGTAATGTTTTAAAATTATTTTTAATATTTATGTTAGCTGGTATATTAAAATCATATTTATTGATTTTATTTAAGTTAGTTGTGTTATTGTTATGTTGCAAGATGTTACAAGTGGTATTGGTAGGATCAATCGCATGTAGGCTAATTTTGTTTTCACCTAAAAATCACTCGTATTTGTTAATTTTCAATGTGATTACAAATCAATAGCCCAATCATTTGGTGTAAATGATTTGCTTCGAAAGATTAGCGGAACATTAAACGGAACTATTATAGATTTTAAAATGCTTTTATAACATTCCATTTTATCCTTATTCCAGTCATCTTAGTCAACGAAAGGGCTTAACCTCAGAATATAACGGAATAAACTAAATTTCTCTACAAACCTTGGTATTTTAAAAATTGACCTAAAAGTCACAATTGGTAACTTGTAAGAAACCTTAAATATTCAAGGTCAAAGGTCTTAAAAATTAAAAAAGATTTTTAGGAATAAATCGTTTTCTCTGCTTCCAATCGTATTGGAATTTATTATCGAAGTTGTGAAGGCGAAATTTTCTACATTTTGGCTGAAATATTTTTTTTACGTTGAACTGTTTTTGAGATAGAGGGCGAAGAAGATGGAGCGCTTAGCCATACGTACCTCAGCATATAAAAATATTAAAGCATTCCGCTAAACTTTCCGTGGAAAATCACCAGATTATGGGACCAAAAATGAAACAAACACTACAGAAAATAGATTTTCAAAAAGATACACAATGGATTATTAATTATATAGTTAAAAAAATAATCCCACCTCCCTCAATAGCAATACAAGATAAAAAAAATAGAAAAATATTACTTTGACCAAAAAATATGATTAGTAAAAACCAGAATATAAAAAAAATGCTTACCATGTAATGTATTACGATTTGATTGTGGTTTCTGTTTTTCAGGTATCGGACTCAAATCCAAAACAGACTGGCTGGATTTTAAATTTGATTTGTATCCCACCTATAAATAATGTCTATTTTTATAACTTGATTATCAAAATATTTATAGTCTTAATATAATAGCAGAAACAGAAACAAAATATAATTAAATATCTACTTTTATTCATCACAATAATAAATAATTGATCCAAAACAAATTATACTATTTTTGGTATTAGTTTCAAATAATATCAATTCATTGTTTCAATACAGAAAGGAAAAGTGCTATTGACACTGGATTTCTTCGAGCGAACCCAAACATCAACATTAATGGATTTGGTACCAATCGGATTTTCAGAGAAATCCGAGATTCATTAATTTTGTAAATAAAAATCTATTCACGAGTTGAACACAAGTATAGATAAGATTTTTATAACCATATCTATCTATATATATATAAATCAATTGCTGTTCGTTAGTCACACTAAAACTCGAGAATGGCTGACCGATTTGGCTAATTTTGGTCTTGAAATATTCGTGAAGGTTCAGGGAAGGTTTAAACGGT
The DNA here is from genome assembly GCA_020423425.1 of Chrysopa pallens. Lineage (NCBI taxonomy): Eukaryota > Metazoa > Arthropoda > Insecta > Neuroptera > Chrysopidae > Chrysopa > Chrysopa pallens. Next base: position 4,824,568 of record CM035594.1, on the reverse strand, counting down.
GAGAAACATAAATAATAAGTGAAGGAAAATACGACAATTAAACGAAATATAAACGACAATTTAATTTTCGAATACAAAATGTTCCTAGCTGTGAAACATATTTTGTCTTTTTTTTTCTCACATGTTACAAATCATCATTTCCATAGAAACCAAAATCTAATTTTGAAATTCAAAATAAAACTTCTTTATCTCTTCTCACTAGCAGTATGATGAATTGTCTACTATATAAAGTGTGCATATCGCATTGTTCAAGTATTACCGGAATCATTCTTGGTTCAGGAGGTCCATATACCTTTCATCAAGTGTATGTGTACCACAGCAAAAATTATCGGGTGAACGCGGTCCCGGATGTACCCCAGCAAATACCAGGTGCATATAATGTACCGGGTGCACACTAAATACCGGGAATCCGATAAGAAAGGATTTGAAATTCTTCCCCTAAGGGTAGAATTGCATCCGCATGTAAACGATGTAATATCATTTATTAAAATTTGAAAAATAACACAGCAACGCGTAAACCGTAATTTATTCTGATTTGCCGCAGCTTCATTATTTAGTTATAGACAGTTGAGAATATGTTATTATATTTAGGAGATATTGATGTTGATTAGAAATAATTTATATAACAAAACGATGTTTACCCGGGTCAGCTATTCAAAATAGAATTTATTTATCTCTCACATCAAACACGAATGTATATATAAATATTTCGTGTCACGGCTATCCCATTGGGTTACAAATCAAATATCGGGCATCCCCCCATAAGAAAATATTTTCTGAAATTCTACCCCTAATGGGATGAAAAGAGGCAAATTTTGTAGAGGACAACGGAATTCCTTCGTCCAATCTGCTTCAAATTTTGCATGCAATCGATGTAATATCAATTGTTACCGCAACGTGTCCGGGTATGCTTTAAAATATATATTAATATCATTATTTATTCTAATTTGCCTTAGCTTTCAGTATTAAGAAATAGAGGAAAGTTGTTAAGAATATGTTATTATACTTAGAAAATGTTGAAGTTAATTAGAAATATGTGGCAAAACGACGTTTGCCGGGCCAGATAGTATGCTATAAAAGACAATTTTTACTATTTTTTATTATTTTTTTTTTACTATAGCGTACGGCCTACTTTGTGCCCAAAACGACCAATGATTTAATGCTATCTCATTTATTCTAATGCAATAAAAAGAGATGTAGCGAAAAGATGGTCATTTTGGTTGTTCAGTAGACGGTATCCATTCACGCTCACCTACACTTGTAAAAATTTAAATATTAAATTCAATTATTATATTGAAAATGTCAAATTCATGGAAATTAAATGTCAACCATTGAAGCCAGCAGCTGTGGTAGTAATAGCAGTATTAGTGATACAGAAAGTAATAATGAAAATGCGGTAGAAAGAGTTCTTCGGCCATACAAAATACGAAATCATCAAGAAAATTTTGAAATTTGGGATGATGGTGATTTTGCTCGACGTTTTCGTTTAAAAAAAGATACGGTATTGATATTATTAGGAAGAATTGAAGACCAGCTAGAAGTATTTTGAAATGTGTAAGTATAATTTGAATCAGACAAAATTTATTTAATTTTTACAGCATATTTGAACATTAATTTTTGCATTGCAGAACAAGAGCATTATCACGAATAAATCAACTCTTATTGGTTTTAAGATTTTATGCAACGGGGAGGTTTTTTAATTTCAGCCAGTGATTTTTTTGGAGTTTGTGTTACAACTGCTTCGATAATTGTTTTGAAACTATCCAGAGTAATTCCTATGTAAAGGCCAGATTATATACGATAGCCACAAACTCGACAAGAGATTCAAAGTTTAAAAACGGGTTTTTATGCAATGCACAGATTTCCACGTGTTATTGGTTGTGTTGATGGTACTCGTATTAGAATAAGTTGCCCGGGTACGTAAAAAAATAAACCTCGAAACGTAATTAACCATCGAAAAATATTTCATTTAATATTATTTTCTACTTTTTATTTCATTTTTGCGAAGTTTGTTACATTTATTTCGAAAAATTTTGATTTTTTACTGTTTAGTCTCATAACTAAATATTGGTGTTTTGGGTGATATATAATTAATAAACCTTTATTTATGTAAATAAATTAGGGTTAAAATGAATATCAATAAACATATTCAAACTACTTACGCTTTGTAATTTCATTCTAGTTTCTTTAATAATTCTATTAAGTTCTTCACGTTTCCCTAATGCATCATTCTCGTATTTACTATGTTTAGCTTCATTAACTAATGGAATATTTCTAGCTGGTACACCACTTGTACTAATTCGTGTATTATGATGAAGTGATGATAATGTTGTTTTACCTAAATCAAAAATTTCGTGTTATTTTAAATTCAGTTTTTATTATTAAAGATATAGAATATAATTTGGTTAATTTTTATAAAATTATAATATTTTTTAAATTTTCAAATAAAAAATCTATAGAAACGAGTGACGAATTTAAGTAATTGTTAGCCTTGTTACTTTCAAAAAAATCCCCCATATTTGTGTTTAATGCATTTGTACACAAGACATGTAATATAACCACGGTGGATTTTAAGACTCTCAACTCCTGTTGGAAAAGTTGGATTCATAATTAGTGCGTTTCACTTGGCGTTGGCAACGATCACACCCACGACCACGGTTTTTGCAGTTCCACTACCTCGTAAGCGTCCCAACCACAAATCCAAGTAGAACCAAATTAACAACGGTCCTTTTTTCAAGTGGAACGCACTGGGTGCTTTTCATCTACATCGATCTGTAGCACAATGCCTGTCATCGCCCGGCGTTGATGAGTTGAGCAGGGGTATATTTTATGGGCATTATAGTTAACACGATTCATTAATCGAGTCCAAAGTTATAACTTGGGGCGGGGGGTGAGGTTTGTGAACGTCAAATTGTGAATAAAAGTTATGTTTACAAAAAACATCCATTTAATAACGAAAAAATTCCGGAGCTTGGAAATAGCGTTTACAGAAAACCGTTTAAGAAAATTTTCAAATTCAATTTACATTATTTGAATTGAAACAAAGATATTTTCTTTCTTTTGATGAAAAGAAGAATATTTGTGACAATTCGAAACGAAATACTTGAACAATCTATAGATTAAAGGTGTGTTAATCAAGGTAGGATAATTCTGAGACAAGGCCATTAAGCCACCGACAAGTAAAAATATATATAACGTCGTATTTACATTTCTTGTCATGATAAATATTTTTAAAAAAAATTTAGTTTTATAATAATTTAACATAATTTAATTGCTAAAAATGCCTGCGTTTTTTTAAACAAGCCTTTTGATTACCTGTAGTTAAATCTTGTTCCACGCCACTCAGTGAATCAAAAGCTGATTGTAAATATTTACCACGATTTGCAATTGTATCTAATGACTCCGTACTACCTGATAATAATGATATTGGATTTTTATCTGTATTATCACCGCTAGGAGTCGACGCCTGGAAAATTTATTACATTTATAATATTTATAATTTTTTATTTTCAATTGTTTCTTACATCGTCATCATCAAAGTCAGATTCCTGGCTCCCTGAAACTGACGTCGTTGAAATTGAAATTAAAGGTAGTTCTCGTTTCGTTTTAGACTTGCGTAGTGATTTTCTTAACTCGTCTACACTCATAGCATTTACGGTATATTCACTGTAAAAATAAAAAAAAATTCAGAAATTGTTACACGAAAAATCGATGATATTCCTATCATATAAAATTCCTAATGTTAAGTGGATATGTATTTTTGATAGAGACCTCTACATGCTCTATTAATAATAACGATCTGTAATCTAAATATATATTGTATTCTTTTCAATTTTCGCACATAAATAACTAAAAAAAAATTATCCAAATGTTATGAAATTTGATGTACACAAACTTAAAATGAAAATAGCGGGCATGTCGATAAGTTTCACGATAAGTTCACGAAAAAAGAATTCTATAGAAAAAATCCAATTTTATTTTATATTTAGAAATCTCTTTTCGCGAAAAACTTTTCGCATGCCTTCTCACCGTTTTCATACCAATATTGTGCATACCAAATTTCATAACATTTGGATAATTATTTTGTGAGTTATTTATGCGCGAAAATTGAAAAAAATACAATGTATATTACATTACAAATTGTCTTTATTAATAAAGCCTCTAGAGCTATCTTGCTAAATTTTCAACTGCACGCGCAAGTTCATAATTGACATATATTTGCTGTTTTGATATTCCTTGAGACAAATAATTCAGTATAAAATATAAAAACAATTTAATCCGTCACCAATTTTTATCGCGTGTTGGACAATATTGTTTTTGCAATGACTTGGTTACATTTTTTTACTCATGTAGATGTTTAACAATTATGTAATTACACAATACCTTGGTGAATCTACAGCAACTTCAGGGAATTGTAATTTCATCGATTTTTTACGTTGATCTGTATCTGAACAATCTTCAACATCACCATCATTATCAGCATTACTATCTTCACAAGTGTCACCACCCAGAGCGCTACTTCCACCTAACATACTTCCCAATGAACTATCATCCGTATTCGGATGATGTCTTGATGTAATATGGCTTCGATTCATAGTTATGGAATGGTGTGAGCTATAGGACTATACATAAATTTATTAAAATATATAATGCATTATTTTAATTTTTACATTTATTAAAATTTTTTTTTAAAAATAACAAAAAAACTAATTTCGCACCGTTAATGAAAATCGACAGAAATAGCATCTATTTCTTTCGCTTCTCAAATAAGTATTATGTAATAGAGATTTTGCATAAATTTCTTATCATAACAAATATAAATGAAAGAAGAATTTATTTGTAGTATATTCTGGTAATTTTTTTTAGCTTTCACTATCATACAAATTAATTAATTATAAACATGTTCAGGTAACAACTAACAGAATTTAAACTATTTTTAACCATTAGTGTTAATAAAATACTCTAAATTCCTAGTCTATACCGAATAATAACATATATAATAGTATGCATTGTAATTATATAGTTATTAGCTGAAAATTTGGCGAATCCAAAAATTTGACAAGCAAATGTTTAAAACAAAAGTTGTTTGTATTAAAAACAAAGAGTTTTTGTTATTAAATTTTTAAACTTTTATGGTTCAAAATTGGATGTCATGGATCCATTGGACACAATGATTACATCATTCACAAACTCAAACTCACTTTTTAGGTCCAGAATACAACAACAAAATTTTAGATCGGTATCTTTTCGGTTCTTGAATTATCTTGATGGCGGAAAGACAGGACGAACGGGCGGAAATGGACTAATTAGGCGATTCTATAAATACCTATGCCAAAATTTTGTTTGCGGCTTCAAAATTTGCTAGCGTAACAAATTTTAGACATAATATTTAAATATGCTCTGACATATTTTATATATGTCGAAAATAAAAACAAAAATCTCTATTATACCGAGAGGCCGAAATGTCGATTATACTGAAAGTGCATTTACACATATTTTCAAAATTAATTATTATTGATATTTTTATCATGTAAAAACAAACAAACAAAAATAATAATTTAAATTCTGGCTTATATTTTTAAATAGGTATGACATAGACCAGGGCCAAACCATTTTAAATACCGTAATAGACAACAAATTCTTTTCAATATACAAATTGTCGGAAAATGTAGTTAATGGTGTAAGTAATTAAAAATATCGGACTTACTGAGTAAAAGCCCCGGAAGTGGATGTGGTGATATCAACGTGATATAAGTTATTTGTGATTCGTGGCTAAACTATGCATCCTATCCGAAAAAGTTTAGTGTAAAAGTTGTAGATCAAGAACAAATCTAAAACTTTCTTGACCATAACCTCCAAAATTATCGAGAAAAATAAAAAAAATCGATTTTTGGTTTTTAATTTATAACTATCGCAAAAATTTTCATAAAATCAGTGAAAATTATCTTTTTTGTTTTTAAAACAAGCTCAAATTTCGCTGTTTTATGAAGAAAATTTAAAAAAAGACCAAATTTTCTTATCCAAAATTGGTATGCACAACATTCACATTAAAACGGAGGGCTTGTCGAATAGTTTCGATCAATGTAAACGTTTATTTATAATAAAAAAGTCAGGATTTTAATGAAAAATTGATTATTAAAAAGTAGTTTTTTTCAGTTTTAAACTATATTTTTGTATATAAACAATATTATATTTTAATTTTATATTAATGTTGAGATTTCAACAAAAAAAAAAAATAATAATACTGGTAAAATTAAAAAATTCAAAATAAATTAGTTATAAATTAAAAACCAAAAAACGCAAATCGCCAAAACGAAAATCACTTGTATTATATTTTACTACACTCTTAACTACATTTTCCGACCATTTGTAAGTAAAGTATAAAACATAAGTAAATTACAAAACATGCAAGTTTTCTATTCAATAATTTAGAAAATTTATCAATATCAAGACAATAGTCTATTCTGATTGCAGAACCATCAAAATCGTTTGTCTAAATCCTAGCATTCAGAATATTTTGCCCAAGTTATTATTTTTCAAAAAATTATCTAGAGAAAATTAATTGTGCACAGAAAATGTTATCAATATCAAGACAATAGTCTATTCTGATTGCAGAACCATCAAAATCGTTTGTCTAAATCCTAGCATTCAGAATATTTTGCCCAAGTTATTATTTTTCAAAAAATTATCTAGAGAAAATTAATTGTGCATAGGAAATGTTATTAGAGTGGGTTTCCTATAATTTCACAAAAAAAAGTCGGGAATGGCACCCTGGAAAGTTACTTTCAGACATGTGTACTGTCCATGTACAAGCTGAGGCTGAAATTAAAGATTTGCGTATTAACTATACAGGAATAAAATTAAAAAAATTAAATTACGACATTCGACAAATTATATGGTAATTTTCAATATTAAATAACGCCTTCCAATTTTAAAGGATCTTAAACTTCAATTTAAACGTACATATTCATAGTTTTTTGTATTTCTCAGGAAAATGGTGAAGATCTCGCTCGTAGTTCTATGTACAAAAGCGATTCTCTATCATTTATTACATAAAGCCAAAAAAAAAAATAAACTTCTAAAAAAGGAAAAGCTATTATTACTTATTATTTTGAGGCATTAATTAATTTTGGGGCTTATCCGTTATTCTCGAAAATGGCTACAACGCTACATTTGCTTAAAACTCACAAAATATTTTAAGCTTTACAACATTTTTTTTGTAAAAATTTACACCAGAGAGTTTCAGGAGAATAAAATTGGACCCTTGCATAAGCTAAATTTGAAAACATGTTATAAATTTGAGTAGAAGAAAGTTATCTGATGCTTATGTTTCCAAATAGACTATTAGATCCACCGTAGAGTGATCAAGGTCAATAAAATTTGAAGGAAAGATGCACTATATAATATTGAAACCTATCTCTTTTCACATCGAATCATAAAGATCAAAGTTATTTGGTTTATTTCTTCATTTTAAAAAATAAAGAACTACAGTACACAAGTACACAAGCAGAGCCCAAAAGGCTCAAACACCCATTATCAACGGTTAAACTAAAATTAACTCTTAAAACACCTATAAATTACACTTTATAATTTGAAGCAGGAAAGAAAAGCTCCTATAATTTCCATATACATTTCTAAAAAAACTTCATTGTTCGGTGCCATAATATATGAAAAGTTTTAGAAGAGTTTGATAAAATTCTAATAATTTAAATAGCACACAAAATTCAACATAAAATCCAATTTAAACGTAGATAAAATTTTACAGCATGCAATAAATTTGTGAATAGTGTAAATTGTACCTGTGAAACAGTAGTAATTTCTAATAAGCTTTCCGGACAAGGTTGGAAATCTTCTGTTTGTTCATCCTCCTATATTAAATAATAAAAAGCGCCAACACCATTAATTTAAGCAAATGATTTTTTTTTACAGAAAAAACACTTTACAATAATGATAAAATTATTTAAAATAAAAATTTACCTGTTTAAATTTAATTGTAGATTCTCGCCTATATTCTGGATAATTTCGTGATTCAGTTCCACTATCAATCGAACTATCCTTTGAACCATCAGAATCCGGTTTTGGATCTAAAAATTTATATAAATATATTAGAACAAAATAATTTGAAAATAATTAGTCACCGAATTAATTACACTAAAATAGAGAAAATACGTACAATACTAATTTCATTATTTTTTATTATTACAACATAAAATATCTATATAATATTATATAAAATTTATCTATATAATATTATATTAAATTTGTATATTTTTTTAAATTTATAAACCTAAGATGGGTTTCAAAAAAAATTTTTTTTTGTAATAATTGGAAAAATCATGCTTAAGTTTTATATCAATCAATTTTATTTTTATTTTTTTCGTTATAATTAAAAAGTTATATCAAATTTTAAAAAAAATTAGATTCAGTACGGAACACACCCCGATAGTTTTTGGACCAAAGTTTTACATTTTTACGTCACACGATGATAATGCCTGTTTTTCTAAAATATAAAATCAAGGATGATTCATCCACAAATGATGTCATCAATAATATATATTAGCATATATTTTGATGACCTGATATGATGATGCATATTCATGATGTTATACTTTTGAAACACAAGTAAAATTATTTATAAGAAAATCATGAAAACACTGAAATTATTTTGACATAATTAATTAATGTTTTAAAGTTTTCAATTTTAATTAAAAAAAAAAATGTATTATAATATTTTAAAATGCATTAAAAAAATTGATATTATTATTAATTTTTTTTCAAAAGCGAAATTGTTTAGCAGAAATTTTAACGTAACGTCTTAGTAATTTTTACGTGGCATGAATTTGTATGACAAGCAACTACAATTTGGATAACAAAAATAATGCATATAAGAAGAAATGTCAATTTTATTTTCTAATTTCACGGAAACCATATATGATGAATTGGCGGAGAGAGGGTTGTAATTCTCCAAAAAAAAAAAAAAAAAAAACTACAGAGGATCGGAGATTTCAATCCATAATTACACCCATGTTACAAATTTAGTGTGATCAAATTAAATTAAAGTAATCCGATAAAATTAAAACAATAAAAGGAGGTCAAAAAATGTGGAATATTGCCTTGAATTTCATATGTAGGGACAGCTGGGAAGCAGTGGAACACTTAGGATGCAGATAAATATTTAATTTTTAAACAAATCCACGAACTACCGGTTTAACCAATCCCAGCGACTCATGCACCACACGAGAACGCAATGGAATTTGGCCAAGCGATTATGATAAGATGTGAGATGTGAATAGAAAAGTATTGTTTTTATATTAAAAAATTAAGATTTCTTTTCAAAGAACTTTTGTTATCAGTAAAAAAATTTAAACAATATGCGAATGATATTTTTTTTCATAAATTTTGATCATTTTGTCTATTTGAGATAACTGTATATAAATCCCAAAACATAATTTAATAAATGCGTTCGAAATTTTCGATACCTCATGGGGCACTATGTATCGTGGCACAGTGGAACAATGTACTTTGTCGTGATAAAATATATCCAAAAGCAAAATAGATACTTTAACACAATAGATAGTTTAACACAATAGATAGTTTAATACAATAGAATAAAAATAGATATTTTACACTAGAACCCGAAATGGCTATGGTTTTAGCTGAAGATATTAACTAGTATTACCAAACTCATCCTTTAGTGGGAAAACTAAACGTCAAAAAAGTATTTACACTTTCTTAAAAAAGTATTAAAAAAAGGTTCAATACCTTTGGTTTATCGGATGATTACTGGTCTTGTTCCAATGCACCCCACACGCTGTTTCATTGTACCCCAGATGTGGGACACAGTGGAATGAAGTCAAACAATTCACAAAATCAAAGATAAACAGGTTTAAGTTTGATTATTGATCTCTCCTTTGTGTGCAATTTAAAGGTTAAAGTATATGGTTGATTTTTGTAAGCAGCAATTATAAAAAAAATACATAATGAATTTTTTTTTAAATAAAAAAAATTTATTTATTCCATTGTACGCTAACTGTTCCAAAAATTTTTTTATTCGTATAAAAGTTTGTTCCAAAACATTCAAAATGAGAATGAGAATAACCAATGTGAAATCATATTTTTTCAGAGTTTTCTATTTTCTATTTTCTCTTGATGTCTTGACGTTTTTCGTATTTTATTGATATTCAAAAAAAATGTTGTTTTTACTAACCTTGACGTTCTGGAAATGCAATTATACTATCAGTATCAAATACTGATCGAACTGAAATTCCACCCTGTTCAACACGTTGTGCCCATCGACCTTTCGGTAAATCTACTGATTTAGTTAAACTTGTTGCTGAATTGGTATCCTCTGTAATTTGTTTTTTCGCCCATAATGGAAGTGGACCAACACTAAATCTATTGAAAATTTTTTTAATAGACAATAACCTTGTTTAACAATAAAAAATATTTTAAACCGTATAATTTGATTATAATAAGGGATAATGTATTATAATCAAGGTTAAATACTTTCAAATATGTTTACCTGTAATCAGCTGTATCTAAATTAGCACTTGGTTCAAATAATTCTAATGCTTCTGTTGGAGAAGACATTCCATCAGGTTCATAATCACCACCGCTAGGAATAACTAGTGGTTTTTTCCTATAAAAAAAAAAAATTAAAATAATCATTTTATTAATTGCAATTCAAGTAATGAAATATTTTTTTGGTGAGAAATATTACAAATAGTATTTATATACAGTCAACTACAAAAATAAAGACCTTAAAACAACCTCGAAATCGTTTTGAAATTTTAACAAACATGATGATTTTGAGCGGTGTTTTTTTTTTTTGGATTTAATTATACGATTAGGTTAAAAGTTCTGCAGGCAAAAAGAAATATATTTTATTTGTCGTAAGACATAGTCTGGTCTATAAGCAAGCACCCGATTAATGATAATTTTTTTTATTTAAAAAATAGCTGTCGGAAATCAACATAATTTTTCATAATTAGGAAATTTTTAGTTATAAATATTGGATTTAATATGTTTATTTGATACAAGAATCTGTAAATGAAAAAATGGTCGAAAAATTTTGTTCAAATTGTTACATATTTTTCTTCTTTTAAGTTTCGATATTTTGCCTCAATTTCCTAGACATCAAAAATTTTTTTTTGTATTTTATACATACGTATTTCGACTACACAGTAGTCATCATCAGTATGAATTAGCTAATCGTAAGTATTCTCCGAGGAGATGTTACTCGTTGCTAATTTGGTGACGGTTTGCATAAAGGTATTTATTTTGGAAACTGCGCATTTTATACTTCCATGTATCTATCATATTGCTACGTCAACCAATCAGAATCGATCACGTGTTTAGTGCTTGGTCAATGATATTGAAGTATTGGACCAAGTGACAGTTATCTTAAAATTACAAAACTAACAATTAAATAATTTTAATTTCAAAATTCTTTTCAATTCTAGCAATTCAACGTCAATTTTGAAATCTTTATTGAATCGTAATTAGGAAAAGGTCCTTTATTTAAATTCATTGTTTCGTTTTACAACGAAATCAACACACCTCTGAGTGAATTAGACAAAGAACCTATTTCAAACTATGATTTAATAAAGATTTTAAAATTGAGGTTGAATTGTTAGAATTGAAAAGAAATTTGAAACTAAAATTATTTAATTTTTTAATTTATTTTAGTTTTGTAATTTTAAGATTAAGATTTTTAATTGTGAAAACGTGTAAAAAAGGAATTTCAAATTCACGCATGTCTATTAATATATAGATTTAAAAAATTCCGATTACTTACTGTTGCCTATGTTTCCATAGTAGAATACTCGCATCACCACCAGCTGAGACTAATCTATCACTATTTTTAGTAAATTTCAAACCAGTCGCTAACTCAGAATGGCCACAAACACATGCAAGTAACTGACCGGACCATGCACAATAAACTGCCAATGTTTTATCAGTACATGATGTAGCCATATAACGCCCAGACGTATTTAATGTTACCTTTAAAAAAATACCAGATTTTTTTAAACATGAATATTTTAACAACACTTTAATCTTAATCTTAAATATGAAAAGTACGATTTGAATATAAAATATGTCTTATTCATTGTAGACTGTTTTACTGTGTAACTTCATAATTACAGTTTGAAGAAATAATTTTATTTGCTTTGTTACTATGTTTTCATTTTTTTTATCAGTTCACTCTTTGTAAATCGTGCTAATAATATTAATTAGAAAATTTGTAGATTTGAATGTTTATTAACCAATCACGCATAACGGCTGAACGAATTTGAATGAAATTTGACACATATGTGGTCAGGAAGTCGTGTCACATATGTGGTGGATTTTCTCATAAGTAAGAAATCGACCTACTGGAGGAAATTTTGTACGATAATTTCTAATAGAGTTTAAAATATATTTTATGCAAAGTTAACGAAAGCCAATTCAAACAGGTTTTAATCAACAAACAGCATTCATTAAAAATCAGCTAAAAACAATATGAAATTGGCATTTGATTAAAAAAAAATTGCACAAAAATGAACAGTAGATAAAGCTTATGGTCTAAATAATTAACGAAGACGATGAAGATTTATTAATTAGTACGCTCCAGAGAAATGAAATTGTTTTTTAAAGTGAGATTTGCAATTAATGAACGTAATATTTTTTGACATTAGTAGTAACTCACAAATAGTGATTTGCACAAACTTTGGAAATACTCCCTTTATTTTTAAAAAAGAATTTAGGAATGCAAAATACACTTTAACCTAAATTTTAATGTATTATTTGCTGCCTACGATGCTCGAATGGTGAGTGATAAATTGATTGAGCGCACTAGTATTTGCGCAATCGGTCAAAGAATGCGAACGTGTATTCTATGTAGATTATATCCTTGAGATTTTTTAATAATAATCTACGAAGTAATTAAATTTTATTTATCCAGTCAACATCTAGCTTAAATCATATAGTTAAATCGTTTTCCTCAGTTTATTGTTTGCAAACAAAAGTTTCACGTGAACATTTGTATTCTACAATTTGATTAGATGTTTGAAGGTTATTATATTTAATTATAAATAATAGTTCACTATTATTTATAATATGCAATACGACACAGTGCATATTATATATTTATAATATATGTATTATACGAATAAAAAAAAAAAAAAAAATAGAATCGATAAAACAAGCCTTAATGTGATTACGCGAGAAATGCGAGATCAGTGGACTAACTAAAAAGATTCAACTTTAGTATCAATAACGCTAATTTTAAATAAATGAAAAATTTACTTGCATTGTTCCGTAATTAATCACATATGTGACAATCTAAATCAAGAGTAATTTCACTGACTTTTGAACTTTTATTATTAATAATTTCAGAGAAAATCGTGATAAAAATAGAGAAATAAAAATAGAGAAATGAATACTTAAGTGATTTCATAAGTGTTTCATTCTACTGATTCTGATTCAATATGGAAAACTTTTTAATTATAAGGATTTCGAAAAAAAGTTATTTTTTATAAAAATCTCTGCTTTCGAAAATATTAACAATCAGATATTCGCTTTTGACATCGAATGTACAGGGTGTTACAAATTGAAGAAAAGGTCAAAGCATTCCTAGTTTTGATCACTTCAATTTTAAATTAAAATTTGCAAATTCTTCTTATAAAACAGATTATCATAATAAGGGAAACGGTTCAAGAAATCACATCCCGAATTATTTAAAGAATAAAGAATAAATTGCAGTATATTTAAAGAATTTTTTAAAAGAACAATTACATATATGGAACGCAAAGGTGGTTGTGTTGAGGAAAAGATAGATGTAATCCAATGCTTGATGCTTCATCTGGACACTAATAAAACGATAATACGATTGGACGGACTCCGAACATTTTTCATCAATTTTTTTATATATGGATTATTATCTATGATTAAAAATAATAATTCTAACTGTAATTTTTTTTTTTGTAAGTATGACTTCATTACTTTGAAATAATAATTTTGAATGCTGTTAACAGGTAGATAATAATCCTTATCCGTTTCCATTGTAAGGTAAAGTCGCAAAAATATCAACTTTCGATTTTCTAAAATCGATTTTTTACAAACAATGTGAAGAAATGGTTTGTAAAACGGGCAAATTTCTTTCAAAGTTTAGTGACAGGTATTATAACAAAGCGTAACTAGGTATGACAATGTATATATATATATCTCGCAGAAAACTTTATTAAAATCCAATTGATGAAATATTTTTGGTTTTTCATTCGTTATTTTATACAATTTTGCTTCGATATAATTTATTCACCTTAATAAGACTTCCATCCTCAGATGGTGAACCACGTATGGATCTTACATATTGTCCAGCTTTCGTACTATAAAGTCGTACATTACGATCTTGACAAGCTGTTAATATATGTTTACTATTTGCATCAATTTCCATATCATATAAAGTTGTTCTCCCAGCAACATTATGATCACGTTGGAATAATACAAATGGTGTAGGTGCATTATTTCCAATCTACAAAATACAATTACAAAAGTATTTAAAACAGAACTGTCAATTAATGGATGTGATAAAACAAAAAAACCATACCATTAAATTCCTAAAAATAATACTTTTATCAGCGCCACATGAAATCATTTTTAATTGATCAATTGCTGTACTAATAAATCTAACGGCTGTTATTGACGATGAATGATCGTCTAAAGTTTGTAAAATATTATAATGCTGAAATAAAAATAAATGTTCAAAAATATATTTTCGAAATTTAATTTCATAAAACTTCCAATAGCTTGCAATAGGATACATTTTATTTTATTTTTTAGTAATCTTTTCAATATAAAATATTGTTTAATGAATAGTAGGCAAAGAACTCGTGGGATATTTGGCTAACGATCTTTTTGGAAGGCAATAATTTTATTTGAAACTTTTTTTGTTCTCTAACTCTTTACCCTTTTGAATTTCAGCCATTACCGTATTTTTTAATATTTCTTCATGAAAATTTTACATAATATTCTTCGAATGTACTATTCCTTTTAATAAATAGATTTTAACTGTATCATTAAAATAAAGGCACAAAAATGTACTTTTTATTGCACGAATTAAACCAACCTTCCCTTAAGGTAGCTTGGTAGCCGCAATCCGAAAAAAATAAAATAATTTATTTTATTTTTTTTTTTTACTAATAAATATACGAAGAATGCTATAATAATTGATAAAAATTCTCATAAGAATTTAATTGATATAATTTAGCACGGATTATAATTAAATAATTAAAATAATTAAATAATTAAAATATTATTTGACTAGTAGTCAACTGTCACTAGATAATACCAACATTAAATGATTTTCAAAACATAACCCTGAACTGTCAACTTTATTTTTTATATCGTTAATTCTTTATTTTATTTTATTTTTTTTTTAATTTTAATATAAGTAAATAAATTATTTCGTTAAAAAATAAATTTAATATTATAAAAAATAATTTTTATATTTATAAATGTTCAATATCCTTTGGTTATTATATATTATTTATAAGTGTATTAAAAACGCTAGTTACTATTTGAAATTGGCGCGCTTAACGGAGCCACCATTTTTTCCCTAGTAAATATGGAGGAGAGAGATAGAAGCCACATTTCAATATTGAAAAATTAATTACATGGAAAGTACGAGGTAAATTATTCTGAAATTTTTTCAGTGTATATTTGGGATACAGTTCTATCAATTTAAAAGTTTTTTTTGCGGGGTCAACTTTGCCAATTTTCTACAAACCTTCCATTTCCGGTATTATTGAACAAGAACACTCATAAGAGCTCGTGTTTTTTTGCTAAACTTTAATTAATTATCTCTTAAACGGTGTGGTAAAAAAATCTAATTTTTTTCTATAAGTGCATTTAATTATAATCTTTCGAATAAACACAAAAAAATATTGGGTAAACTTTAAGTCATTTGTAAAATAATAAATATTTTTATAAAAATAGGTATTTTTTTGTTATTTAATATAATAAATTATCAATTAAGACAGACATTTATGATATTTTTTTAAAAATTGATTCAGTATTTACAAGCTATTCATTCCATTTATGGTTAAAATGAATTATGAATTCGTAAAAACTAGAAATACTTACGTCATCCACATTAAACACATGAATTAATCGATCTCTAGATGCTGAAGCAAGTAATCGTGGATACGACTTTTTTGGTTCGTTTAATCGACCATTTTTTGAATATTCTAAACATAATACTTCAGCATCATGTGCTTCAATTTTATAAATTTCTTTCATGGTTCGCATATCATGTATTTTAATATTACCAGCACGATCACCAGCCGCCAAATGAATTGCATCCGGTCGTATACGAATACAACGAACACCATTCTTTCCATCATATGATATTTCAACTTTATCGTTGCTACCAGTTAATGTTTGATCTTGATCTTTAATATAATTCAGATCTGGATCCATATAAATTATTTTTAATAATTCCTAAAATGTTTATAAAAATTATGAACAAAATTGAATTTTATGCAATTGTTGATTAAGATATTATTTTGAATTATTAAATAAATACGATTCGTATTATCTAAATACTGTAAATAGTGGAAGAAAATTATTTCGAAACAGGTCAAAACTACTCCGATTTTGATAAATTTTTGTCTAGAATGTAGGTAATTAAATATTCTTCAATCTTTATAGTTTAAAAAATGATGTTCTAGTCGCGGAGGTGGGTGCCACATTCTGAGGAATTAAAATTTCAACATAAAAAGTAACCAAAGAAATCGATAAAACAGCAAATAAAAAAAAAAGTATACCTTAAAATTTTACTAAAAAATACATATTTTTTGAGTTATCCATGATTCAAAATGTCCGTTGTTTTCCGTTTAAAAAATGTATGTTTTTGATCAATTTTTCATAAATGGCTCAAAAAGCTCACGCTTTAACAGAAATAGTAAAAATTTTCAAAGAATTACTTAACACAAAAATTAGTTTTTGAATCAATAGCGTCGTGTAAACATTGAAATTAAGCGAAACGTATGCACACTTTAAATTATCTAATTGTAAGTACCAATAACAAATTCTGAAAGTTTTTCTGGTTTATTTGGAAAATCTTTTTATTAGAAATAACATTCGATTTCCGATTCGATTAAATATTATTTTTTGACTGTATTAAAAAAAATTTTCTAATCCAAAATAAGTCTAAAACTAAGATATGTACACCGCCATAACCCCCCTCCGCGTAGAGCATTATTTTTTAAACCATAAAGGTTGAAGAATTTTCATTACCTACATTCTTAACAAAAATTCATCAAAATCAAAGTAGTCTTGACCTGTTCCGAAATAACGTACTTTTTTTATCTGAAGACTAACGGTATTTCGAAACAAAGAAAGATGTTGAAACATTTTCTTCGAATTCTAATCGAATATATCATCAAACCCTTAAATCGCAATCACAATTATTTTCATAAACTTTTATCCCTGAGAACTTATTTTAACAAAATTGAATTTCTTTTTCGCTCAGAAAAGACTACAAAAAATTTGTATTACAGTAATCAATTATAAATTCTATTTATTTGTAGAATAAACTAGGCAGTATGACGGTAATTTCTTTTCAGTAGGATTTTATAGTCTTGACTCAAATATTTTATAATGTCTTTTGAATTGTACCAAAAAAAAATAAATAACTTACATTACTATAAATATTTCCTAAATCATGGTTTCCTTCTAAATTCCAAATACGAATTGTATCATCTGAACTACAAGTGATAAAACAACCATCTGGAAGTGTATCTTTTATAGGATTTCTGTATAATGATATTTCCTCTTTCGTAGGAATCATTTCAATTCCCCAAATGCAAGCAGAATGATATAAAAATGATTGTGATTTCCCCACCTGGAAACAAAAGTAAATTATTTTTGATTCATTTTAATATTATGGTTTAGAAAGCTGATAGCAATTTAATTGTACGATTTTCATACTAAGACTGGTGGGAAAAAGAGAAAAAAATAGGGGAAATTTTATTATAGTAAATTTCGTTGGTTATTATGAATGTTATTTTAGTTTATTATAAACGTTTAGATTGTTTTAATTTTTAGTATTTTCTTTAGTTCCTTTAAATTCTATTGAAATTAATTCGGAAATTAAGATTTTATTCGTAATTTTGAATAGGTTTTTAATTTTTGATTCAATATTTGAATAGGTTTTTAATTTTTGATTCAAAATTTGAATATGTTTTAATCTGAATAATCGGAAATAATTTACTATTTAAAGAAATATTTTGAAAAACTTGAAATTTTGGTTAGGGAATGAATCGGAAATTTAATTTTTGTTCGGATATTAATATTTTTCGATGTAATTTTAGTAAGATTTAATCGAATTTTTTTATTAGGGAAACATAGATGTTTCTAGACAGTTAGGGATAATGGCATCAAATATAATATTTAACATTGCTAATATACAATAATATTGATGACAAAATATACCTAACTGGCCAATCACAACAAAATATTTCAAAACATACAACATGAAGGAAATCAATCAAAAAACTTGGGGCGCATGCAGGAGAGAATTGATACATTAGCTCAACTAATGGTGCTGCAAGCGCCCCATGTTTTTAGTTTGAAATTAGAGAAATTATTTTATATTTTTCAATCCCTTATAAAAACATGGTACATTAAAAATTATTTCTATTTCCTAATTATTTAATTCTAATTTCTCTTAACATATTGTAAATTTCAAAATAAAAAAAAGTAATTGCTGTTAGCTCGATAATTACTTTTTAAATGAAAAATTAATTTACCCTTCTAACTTCTCGAACATCCCAAACATAGATCGAATGATCATTATATACTGAGGTAAGTTTATGGTTGATTTCATCATACGCTACTGCTACTGTATCAGGATATTTGGCATTAGCTGGATGAATTGACATGTGACTGTAAGTTGAAAATGAATTATTAAGTTATATTTAGGGAGCTTTAAAGTGTCAGGTAAAGCTTATTGGCAAAATATACCAAACTCTATTCAGGTCATTTTTGGTTCTAGGACTCAATGAATTGAAGCGTTGCATATATTCATGACCATATACAAATGTGGTTAGCATTTTGCTTGGACGCACGGTTTTTCCCCCATCAATGATCAGGTACACATTTTTCTTGGGTTGGGTGAGCCCAGAGAGCATATGACCAAGATCTTCAACACGTATACCATGAATCCTATACCCATAAATTGGCCGTCAGCATTACATTGCAAGTATGCTTACAGTGAAAGCACATACTAGCACTACCTTATCCAACAAATTTTTATTGTGAGAAAATAAGTAACGTCTGGCGGCCCTGAGATCGATCCATTATTATATAATACACTTTATCGATATTGTTTATTAAAAATTGAAAACTAAGTGTGTTTGTTAATCAATCAGTTTTATTAGAATGTGAACGAAAGAACGTAATGACTGGCAATTGTAGACATGTTATGGTTTTAACATAGTAATGATATGTGAGTGCAAAAGAAAAGACCGACATATAAAGTTTAACGTTAAAAAAAATTATAAATTTCCCATTTGCTAAAACTTTAAGCATTTTAACAATTTTTCACTATTTTTCTTCCATCACAATAAATGTACCGAGAAATCAAGAAATTTTGATTATCATGACAACTCGAGTCTTTATTAATTCCAATTTTCCCTATCATACAGATAGGTTGAACAAACAGTAAAAATGGTTTTGTATATAATAATAACAAACCTTATATTAGTACCAAGACTAACATCTACACCCAAATGATGAGTTCTTGGCAAAGTAGTTACAAAGTTAAGCGTGAATGGATCAAAGCATCTAACAATTCCTTCGGCACATCCAACAAATATATACTTTTCACCTACTGTCATTGACGATGCACTTGAAGTCTATAGTAAGAAAAACAAAACGTTATTATAAATTTTCGTTAAATATAGGGAATAACATAATATGTTTTTAAATACAGGTAGTATCAAATCCTATTAGCTGGTAAAACTTTATATCTCTAGTTAGACATATCTGGTTGTACACTTTGTGGAATTTGTGGTTATATTTTGTATCCACATGATTTCGTATACCTTATAAACTATTAATTTAGTCTAATATTTTTAGGTTTTTTTACTTTCTTGGCATATCAATATAGGACATTCATGCTAAGATATATTCTAACAACGCTTAAAATAAGAAATGTATGGGAAGTCACCTCATAGGCTGAAAATTTACCGTATGCGAAATGTATTACTATATAGTGTAAATTGGATATTTGACCAATATTGAATTGTCTATTATGTGTCACATCAAAATTTGAAACTAGACTCAACAAAACAAAACATAAGATCATAACAAAACTGGAAAATTAAATTCAAATTGAATATAAAACAAAGAAATTATAAGCTCTAAAAGATTATTTCCAATCCTTTCTTGAAAAATGATTTTTTACATTACGTCATATATTTAATACCTCCCCTCTTTGTGTAGTTTAGAGTTTTGAACGTACATATTATGAAAGGAGGAAAAAGACTATCAAACTGACTAAAAATAAGATGAATTTGAATTATAACTTTGCGAAGCGTTTCCACTGAATTTAGTATTTGCGTTTTATTATTATTTGATATGGAATGTTGTTCAAGATCATTTGAATAGTTTATTTCACTGTTCCAAAATTACTCAAATCTTCTTATGATACATTAACAATGATAATATAATAAATCATTGTACGTACTTCTATCGCGTTTTGAAACTTGTTTTCTTAATCGTTAAAAATAAAATAAAATGTTTTACCAGCTAATAAAGTAGGGCAAATGTCTATCGTTGCTCGCTTTGTTGTTCATACTCACCCTTAATTCAAGCCATTTATCTAATAATCTTCTATTATTTAATTGACATAATAAACCTGATTTGGTAACTACATATGTACTATCAACACATTCACCACGTCCACATGCAACCGCAACAAAATTTTGTCCTCTTTGTGAACCTAATATTGCAGCCCGACCTACTAATGGTACTGCTTCTTTGTACTTTGTATTTCTTGTATATTCTAAATACCAAAACTTAACATGTCTGTTGCCAACTGTTACAAAATAACTACCATCTTGTGCAAAACAGACACCTTTTATTTTTTGACTAACTTTATTACTTGCAATCTTTAAATTACTTTTCCAATCCCAAACATTTACTATCATATCATGTTGAGATCCTATGCTAACTACATACTTATTTGATGGAGAAAAGGCCTGAAACAATCAGAATTATAATTAGAAATTTATTAATAAAAATGAATAAATTATTAAAATAATTGTCTTATACAGGTACACAATACTTGGGCGTTTCTAAACGCGAATCCATCGTTGCAGGTAAGATTCACAGCCATAATTAAGGTTAATATACTAATATTATATCAAATGCCTTAAAAGTGGAGCGAATTATAAAAAAAACTGGTAACAATTTTCTGTCCCATTCAAAAGTTATAGGATAGCATTTGCTTGAAAAAATTACCAAATTTCTCAACAAAAACTGCTGCTATAAATTGGTAATGCATCATTGTAACCCCACCCCATCTGAAATATTTTTTGTACACTCGGACTTCTTATGAGAATATTGTGTAAAATTTTCATTGAATTCTTAAAGTGATTTTATAGGTAGTTCATATATGAAATTTTTCAAACATTAAGAATTCATTGAAAATTTTACACAACATTTCATAAAATTTGCATTGAAAAATTTTTTGCATCCGTGTAAAAGAAAATTAAATTTAAAAAAATTTTTAATGAAAATTTTATGGAATGTTGTGTAAAATTTTCAATAAATTCTTTATGTTTGAAAATTTCATATATGAATTACTAAGCAAAATCACCGTTTTTTTTAAAAAACTTAAATTCAATGAAAATTTTACACAATATTCACATATGAAGCCCGAGTGTTCAAAAAAGGTTTCAGATGGGGTTACAGTGCATTTCCATTATGTATGTTCAAATCATCCTTAATAAAATTGATAAATAAGCCGTACAGGCTTTGAAACGCGAAGCATTTCACGCACACATTTGTTGTTCAGTCGATGATAAAAGCAATCCTGCCTCCCACTCGGAGTTTTATGAGCTTTTTTTTACTTGCGATACAATTATTAGGGAAGGCTAAAAGCAGGAAATTTCTGTTTATTTTTTTTAATTTTTCTTTCATGTTTGCAGGAATTAAAGTTTGTTTTATATGATATAAAAACAGAATTTTTAAAGAGCTTTTAATGATTATTAGCAAAGAGAAAATATAATCATCCAAATCATTGATCATTAGTCGTTTTTTATAATTGTAACGTTGTCCCTATTTAAAATAAAAAAATAAAAATGTCCATGGAATTTTTATAAAAAATTTAATCTGCTACATTATTTAGTATTTTTTTCGACACTGGTAAGTGGAATTAACAGTAGATTTGGCATCCTCAAGATCGAAAACCAGAAGCTTATATTATCGATCATAGACGATTTCTTGAGGATTCTTTTTCTAGAAGATTTTATCAGATCCATCTAGCCGATTTGATAACTGAAAAATATTTCCTTCTTTTTTTAATTTTTAAGCTGAGAACTGAAATATATACAAAATACCGTTAGAAAAATCAGCAATTTATGGGAGATAAAATTTTTGTTTATGACTTGAAAAAGATGATAGGTGATTTTTGAAATTGGACAAAATAACCTTAGAGAGAAAATTTCCTAACAAATGATTTCACTCCCGGAAAGAATAAGAAAAAAAGCAATCGGAAAATTTACAAAAAAAAAAATGTTTGTTACATTTTCGAATTTTCACTTTTCGTTTTCAAGTTATAAACAAAAATTTGAGGCCATATTTTTTTCCAGTTTTTTGTTTATAACAATTACAAATTTTTGCAGAAAATAAAAATAACGTATTTTGCAGATATTCACTCGGTTAGGCTATAAAGAAATTTAAAATTCGTAATGGCCAGCATGACAATATGAGTTATGAAACCCGCCTAATAATTTGACATTAGTGTGGCGAACTGAGTGAATGTGTGTGTACGTGGTTGCCTGAGCAACAGGAGTTGTTGTTACATGCCGCTGCTATTGTTTCATTCATTCGATTCTTGTACGTCCTGCGAGACACTAATGTTCAAGTTAATTTAATAAAGTTAATTGTATTTATTAATCTCTTGCTACTTGTGTTTGTTAAATTATACATCAATTGTAGATTACCACAATTAGCACCACCATGTTGAAGTGAACTATATTAGAATTGAATAAAATAATTTTTTATAATTATTTATTATATTAAAAATGAATCGTATTAAATATTACAAGAATTTTGCGTTGGTGTAAATACTTGTATATAATTATTATTTAATAATATAACAACAATAATAATATAATGATTTGTTTTGAGTAATGATGCAATTTGTTTGACATTACTTACCACACAATTAATTCCGTATTGATGTCCCTGAAACTCAGCTATTTGTGTACCACCAGAAGAACCAGATGTATCTTGTAAGTCCCATATTCTTACATATGGTAAATGCCCACATTCACCTGTAGCTAAATATCTTCCATCGCTACTAAATGCTAAGGCGGTGATTGTTTTACGGCATGTATTTATTATATGTGCTTGTTGAACACAAGTTGCTGAATTGTACAAGACGACTGTGCAACTATAAAAGAAAAAGAAGAAAAATACTTTTACTTTAAAAAAATAAAATTAATTAATTTAAAATATTTAAAACAAAGTTTAGCTGGCATATTTATTTTTTTAAAATTTATACAACTTATTTGATAAAATTGTAAATTTGGGGAATATTAATTCTCAAGAAGAGTTCAGCCATAAATTGATCAAGCAAATATTCAAAATTGAAGAGTAATAATAGATTTCACCATAATCAGCTTTATGATTTAAGTTTCAAAATGCTAAATGTTGTTTTCGAAAACAAGTTATAAACAAAAGTTGAAAGCATTCTGATAAGATGTAGAATATATTAAGACGGGAACCGCAACCACACCTTGTGTCTAGACCTTTTGGTTCTCTGTACCCTCTTTAGAACACTCCATCACGTGATGGCAAAGATGCCTTTTAGAACACTCCATCACGTGATGGCAAAGATGCCTTTTAGAACACTCCATCACGTGATGTCAAAGATGCCTTCTAGCACAAGGTGACAATTTTTTTTAATGTTGTTGGTGGAGCCGGTTCAAGCGATGACAGTATAATCAACCAACCGCGTTTTTTTTAAAATTATATTTGATCAAACATCCGCTGCTTCAATTCGCACCCGCAACCTCTAGCTTAAGTAGTCAAATGGGTGAGTGTATTAGTGCCTTTATTCACTTGGCTACTGAGCCGGTTATTTTCACATGAAACATTTTTATTCGAAATTTTTGAAAATCTACTGAAGATAAATGTGGAAAAGTGGTTGAACAGCTTCTATCTCAAAAATATTTAAACGTCTAATACGATGTATCGATATAATTCCGATAAAAATTTCATGTTTGCGATAGTTGATTCATTTGCCTAACAAAAATTTTAAATTTTTGAACTCAAAAGAAAAGCACTGGTGTTGTTGAAGTGTTGAGATTTTTTCGGCAGTGCCAAACATCTGATTCTTAGTTTAAGAAAAATGCTTTATTAGAGACTATATTATAATAAATAAAATTAGTATTAATATCTGTTCAGAAACAATAAAAAGTCGTATCATCAAGGGAATCCGATATTTTTACGAAGTGACAAATAGTGATAACGAAACATTATATGTGCTATTGTTAGTGTTAGTGGATAGTCACGTCTTCCTGTTGAGATGTTTCCCAAAAACACTTTAAGAATTATATGATAAAAGCACCAGTAACTTGAGGTTTGTTGTCTAAAGAGCTTGAAAATGTATTTTTTAGTTTTATATATACCGTGGTTCACTGTATACTGGTGGTGAATACAGTGGACCGCTGTTTAAATTGACCGCCACTCTTTGTTTGTTATTGTAGTATAGAGATCTTTCATAATAAAAATCTAATACAAGTTCACGCCCCGCCTGAACCAACACACACACCTTACGACACACGTCATGGATCTGATATTTTAGATATCGTGCTACAAAAAAATTTTCCATTTCCATTTTTTATTAGAAACTGTGACAGTCTATCTTCTGACCATACTGCTAATTATGGTAATTTTGAGTTTCATCGAAGAACCTTTTGTAACGTTCAAAAACAAACCTATTAAAACGGGAAGAGTAAATTGGGAAACTTATGAAAGTGAAATCTCCACATAAAAAGGCAAATTTACTCAACAAATGAAATAGATCAAGCCATACACCACCTTACGAATGCTATCGTAGCTTCTGCTAATAATGCTACTGTCCAAACAAAGGTAACTAACAATGCCCAACACAGTATTCCACATCACATTCTAAAAATGATAAAAGAAAAACACATAACGAGACGCGCTTGGCAAAAAACCAAACAACCTGCATTAAAAAAAACCTGAACAAGTTAATCAATAAAATTCACGTTGAAATGGAACAATATAGGATCAACTTATATGAACAATATGTTTCTGAATTTAATCCAGCAGACGAGCAAATGTGGAAGGCTACAAAATACGTGCTACGTGAAAGAACAACAATTCCACCTATAAAATTCCAGAACAAAACATTATACTCAACGCAAGATAAAATCGAAGCTTTTGCTGATCACTTTCAAAATATTTTTACTCCAAACGACGAATCCAATGACACATCGATCCCAAACTGCAAATTATCTCTTCCTCTTGAAATAGAAACAACATCACCAACGGAAATAAAACTCTATATAAAAAACACTGCAAATAAAAAATCTCCCGGAGAGGATGGTATATCCAACAAATTTTTAAAACATCTCGCCAAAAAAAGCAATAGCGCAACTTACGTCTATAATCAACGCGGGCTTAACAGTTAGTTATTTTCCTGTGAAATGGAAAGACGCAAACATAATAGGACTGCACAAACCTGGCAAAAACAAACGGGAAATCGGAAGTTACCGACCAATCAGCCTACTAAATGGAATGTCAAAACTATTGGCGAAAGTCATCCATCATCGACTAAAAAATTTTTTAAATAGTCTTAGTGTCCTTCCAGATGTACAATTTGGATTCAGAGAAAAAACACCAACATGCCATCAATTACTACGTCTAATAAAGACTATAGAAAGTGGCTTTGAAAAGAAAAAATACACTTTAGCTACGTTTCTAGACAAAACTCAAGCATTTGACAAAATTTGGCATCAAGGACTATTAAATACATTACACAAAATTCAAAGTCCACCATATATAAATCGAATAATTCGATCATTCATTCAAAATAGAACGTTCTCGATATCAATGAATAATTGCGAATCAACTACAAGACCCATAAAAGTGTACCACAAGGATCTATATTAGGTCCATCCTTATTCAACATTTACGTGCATGACATTCCCAATATAAGCCCTTCATCAGATATAGGCATGTATGCAGATGACACACTTGTCCACAAAACCTGGATCTAGACAAAGCCATACACAACCAACAAAGAACACTGAACATATTACACAATTATTTTAAAATCTGGAATATAAAACTAAATCCACAAAAGTGTGAAGCAAAAATATTCACTCTTAAACGTGGAACAACTCTAAAAAATTTAAAAATTGATAACCACAACATAAATTGGAATAATGCAAGCGTTAAATATCGTGGAATATTGCTCAATAAGCGTTTAAATTGGAACGATCACATTAACGCTAAAATTAAACAAGCAAATATCCGAACCATTAAATTATACCCCCTCCTCAATAAAAAATCTAGACTACGAAATGAATGTTCTCATCTCCTTTATAAGTCCCTCATACGACCCTTGTTTACCTACGCTTGCCCCGTGTGGAGAAACACCTCTAAAACACAATTAAATAGAATGCAAATTTTACAAAACAAAACTCTCTGAATTTGCTTGAAAGCACCATGGTTCGTACGTAACAAACAAATTCATGAAGAAGCAAACATCGAATCTATTGGGCAATTTATCGACAGATTATCACAAAGATTTTACACGAATTTACAAAATTGTCGCCAAGCAGCCAAGTTTAATTTGGATATTATTCCCCCAGACAAAAGACTTAAAAGAAACCTGCCTCAACAGTTCTAAAAAAATATATATATAATAATAATAATAATAAATAATTTTTCTCCCAATTATGTTGAGCACTCTGTATGGGACAGTAAAATAATAACATAAAATAATAAAATAACATATTTTTGTCAACATTTGAATATTTGTGCAATGTATAAAAACAGATATATTGTTTTTTTTAAAAAAGCAGACAATATTTTATTTTATTTAATAATATAAATAGTTCAAATTATGTGAAATTAGGTGAAACCATTATATAGTGACCGAGGCGCCTCGTAAATGAGCGACGACCTCTTAATGTTAATTTTTTCTTATTGTCATGTATCTTATTTAAAAATGCCATGTATAATATTTGAATATTGGTCTGGTAAATAAAAGAATCATTAAAAAAAAGAGATCTTTCAATAAAAAAAATGTAAAAACCGTTTTGTCCGCCACGTGATAAAACCTGCTAAAGTTCGTTTTCCGACAACCTGAAAAATTGTGAAAAAACTTTGATATTGACGAACAAAAGACATTCCTTTTTTTTATAATTATTAATAAGAACTCTAAGGTTTTGTATTTTTATAAATACGTATTTCGACTACAAAGTAGTCATCATCAGTATGAATTGCACGTGCAAACCGTCACCAAATTAGCAACGAGTCTCCTCAGAGAACCATTACAACTAGCTAATTCATACTGATGATGACTTTGTAGTCGAAATACATACTTATAAAAATACAAAATAATTTGATCTAGGAAATTGGGGCAAAAAATCGAAATTTATTTTAAAAGACATTTCGTTTTGCCACAGGTTGGGCAAATTCAAGATTGTGGGGGGGGGGCAATCGAAAATTTTACGGCAAACTTTTCAGAATTTTCTTTGTTACAATAATCATAATTAAGCCATATATAGCCATATATACAAATTTACATAACTGCATTTATCATATTATGCATATTATTGGTTAGTTCATTTGAATAACGTCTACACAATAATAATCTCTTTGATTTTTTATTTCAGATGACAACAGAAGGCTATGTGTTTCCTCGAAACAGCTCGCCCATTCTTTCGACGACTCCACTTTGACATTAAATATTATAAATTAATGTAAAATTAAGTAAAAATTACAAAACGATCGCATATTATATATTTTCTTGTTAAAAAATTCACGATAAAACGTCGAAATTTCAACCGTCACACCGGACTACTACCTTAATTACTTTGCGTTTTGTCAATTTAGTTGATAACATTTTCGTTGATAGTTAATGGGCTAAGAAATTTATTCCATCAAATTTTATCGAAACGAAAAATAAACAAAATTTATGTTTCAATTTACTCTGTTTTTTTGGTAAACCCGCGCTAAGGAACATAGTTCTAAAATAAATTTTTATGTATAGTATTTTTTTTAAGATTTTAGCTCATATTTTAACTCACATTTTAAATAAATCGATTATTTAAAATAAGGTCGTTTATA
This sequence comes from Chrysopa pallens, assembly GCA_020423425.1. Lineage (NCBI taxonomy): Eukaryota > Metazoa > Arthropoda > Insecta > Neuroptera > Chrysopidae > Chrysopa > Chrysopa pallens. Next base: position 4,795,966 of record CM035594.1, on the reverse strand, counting down.
TAATATTTTAAAAAAGATTCATTATTTACTAATCATTATGTCAATACACAAAATTTCGATTCTATTTAAATAATATTTGGTAAATAGTAATAAATAGGTGATAATCATTTGATAATACAAGTAATATTATGAATATTCTTATTACTACAGAATAAATATTAAAAATTTCATTTAACATAATATGTGAATATTATGGCCTTGTCTATTGAGTATAAAGTTAAAAACACACCCAATAATCAAAGTATTACTTACTTATTATTTTATTAATTATTAATCAAAGTATGTTATATCATTTCTTATTTTAAATAATAATAATAATTTTCTTCTAATAAAGATGCATCAAAGATTATCAACTTTTGGGGGAGATTACGATATACCTTGATTTGACGATTAATTTTGGTAAAACATGCCAAATAGAATTTAATAGATATATATTGTCCATATTTAATTAGTAATAATTGAAGTTTTTAGGACAAATTATACGATGTTAAATAAAATTGTTTATTATTTTTGCAACGTTTTGACTTTTTAATTAGTCATCATCTGACATTAAAATATGAAATTATAAAACATTATATAATATAAAAAATGGAATTTTTAAAGTTATACTTCTTTTGGCGCGTTTGGATGAGAATTCCAAAAAAATGACATGACGAAGTTGGCTACAGAATAGAATAAATAATATATATTTCTTTAAATGACTAAGTTAACTTATAAGTTTGAAAACTTAATAATATACTCTATGTACTATAAGTATGGTACATAGTATATTCAGACTGAACGCAAGTAAGTATTATATTTAGAAATATTAATAGAGAGTTAATTATTTTTTAATAAATTTTTAATTATTTTGTTTGTCAAATCTAATTCTTAACATATCTTTATATTTTATATTATAAATTACCTTAATAATTTTCTGGGATTCGATTGAAAATAACATCTAGCATTGTACTACAAATACTGGTAAGTATTTTTAATTTATGTAATTATTATTAATTTTGAAAAAATAATCATTAAAAAGAAATGATCATCAAGATAAGTAATAAATGAAAAACGCCAAAGAAGTATAACTTCTAAAGCGTGTACATAAGTATACACACACTTTTTTAATAATATTTGTAACTAATCAGTTGAAATTCAAGATCAATATAGAATGTTATTTTATAATTTCATACTATCATGCCTACAGACATGGAATATGCGGACAGCTAATTCATTCAATAACTTGAAGAGAAAATGCAGTGCCCTCAAAAGAAGTTAAAGTTTTTTTTTGAGAACAAAACAGTGTATGAAAATATTGACGGTTAAACAGAGATAAATTTAATAATAATTTAAAATTGTTATCTGTCAAATACGTATTTGATTATTTCAACGAAATTAAAAAATCTTATTAAAATAATAAATACTGCATTTTTTAATTACCTTTGTTGAGTTTTTAATTTATTTTTTCAGATATTATTCCTTTTTACTTTATTAGATAGAACTTTTTATATATAAAATAAATAAAAAATTAAAATTTTTTATATATAAAATAAAAAAAATATTTCTATTTCTTCATAAAAATCTGTTATCTATTATCTATGTTATACACAAGAAAATAATTTGTAATCGTGACGAAATACTTCGTCAATCTATCGTTTATAAAAAAAATTTTTTTGTTTTGTTTTGATTCTTACTCCTTTGAAATGTTACATTTTTTTGTGCTAACCTTGCGTTTTTCAGAGGACGCAATTTTATTGTTGAGACATGTAGGGGGAAGGTCACTAGGAGTTTAACTTTGAGTTTGTGGGTTGCAACCCTTGTTGCCGCGGCAAACTTGACCCCTCCTATACGTTCCAACAATAAAATTTCGTCCTCTGGAAAATACCAGATCCAATGTAACTTTTCAATAGACTATCTCTAAACAATTCTCAAGAGGGGTGTCTCAATTTTTTACCCATGCGTAATTAGTGCCCTCTATTGAGTTCACTTTCAATAACCAAAAGCTAACTGACATTGAAAAGCACAAAATTCTTTGTATCACGCAGCATAGAATCCCAAGATCGAACATTGTAACTGGGCCACTTATCCGTATCGTGCATAGTACGTGGTAAGGACCTCTTAGGCACATCGCACATGAGGTGATTTGCGTGAAATCGGCGATATCATACATATGATTTGCTTATGGAAACCAATGTATAGTCGCACACGACGTGATTTTCGTGATTTGAAATCATACATGTGATAAAAAAATCGTTGTTAAAATCCTTCGTTCTTAAAATCATATGGGCAACTTTTTTTTATTCTTGTTTATACAGTCATATAAATCAATGTTTATGACAAAGATAGAGAGTTAAATAATGTTTTTTTAATATTTAAACATAAAAACTTGTCAATGCTTGTTTATATTTAAAATTAAAAAGGTTACATTCATGTCCTGAACCATATAGAACAGGCTTAATAGGTGCATCTTATAAAGCAGATTATAAATTTTTTTAAATACATACATATGCTTTAAAGAAAAGGAACGAAGAGTAGCGAGTATTAAGTAAATGCTTATAATATCCTGCAATATTTATATCTTTGAATACATGCTATACTTTTATCGCATATATGGTATTGTTGCAACTGTTGTGTCGTATACGGATAGAGATTACTTTCCATAAGAAAATTACAGGTACGAAATCGCACTGTGTAAGATATGCATAATCAAATACTGAAATCGTAAGAATTCCATCATGATGCGACAACAATCGTATGTAAATTTACATTCGTAAGCAACGTTGTCAAATACATAATAGCCTCTTTCTCTAGGTATACTTCTCCTAATTGTTGTAGCAACGTTGCAATAGATACAACATTTCTTCATTATGGCAGTAATGACGTTCTGCAAGAGTTTATAAACTTTTTTTCTTATAACACTTTTCAAGCGTCAATATTAATTTCATTCATTTCAATGACAGGGTAAATAAACAGAAATGAACTTTAGACTTATTTTATAAAATTAAGCCAATACATCTTATACTATTAAATACTAATTCTTATTATTATGTTATGTTTACAAAATGAACTGTAGAAATATAGTAATTGTACAGTGGCTATAATCTGTATCTATTCTAATCACATTAAACAAATAAAACAAGTTAAGGTAACTAATAACAGAGTTAATTTTTTAGATATTCGATATAACATTGAGCATCAATGTTTGAACTACTTTAATCATTAGCATTCATATATATATATAGTATATTAGTATTAACCCATCTCAGTCTCCCGTTCGTCATCAAGATAACTGTTTGAACATTTTTCGGAATGTTTATATTCGCCACAGTTTAAGCTAATTAACAGATTCTTATTATATACGAAAAATGTTCATTAGTTATCTTCATGACGAACGGGAGACTGAAATGGGTAAATACTAATATACTCTGACTTAACCTTATATATATATATATATATATATATATATATATATATATATATATATATATATATATATATATATATATATATATATATATATATATATATATATGTATGTATATAAGATTTGTAAGACGAAATGCGAATTTCAAATGGCTTAAAGTATAATCTATTATAATATATATTATTTATTACTTGTATGTATTTCATCCTTTAAGACACTGTATATACATATTTTGTTGTTAGTAAACAAACTATGTATTATCCCTTCTTCAAAAAACGTTACAAAGTCGGAGCAACTTCTGTTGCTCCGTGTGCGACTAAAATGCTGTGATATCGCTGATATCGGCGATATCGCCGATATCGGCGATTTCGCCGATTTCACCTAAATCACCTCATGTGCGATGTGCCTTAATCGATTAAAAATTATTGAATAATTACATAAAATGACATTTAACTGTAGTTTTTGGTTTAAAAATTGAAAGAATCATCGAATAAATTGCATTAGTAATTATTTTTAATTGCAAATAAAAATAATTATTCATTTAAATTAGTTAATATTTAGAAATTTCCTATGATTAATTAAATCACAGACTTATTATATGTCATTTGCTTGATGAAGTAGTATTTCATAACCATAGAAACGAATGAAAACATTTGAAGGCACAGAGCACATAGATACTAATCTAGCGGTGGAATAAACGGGTGGTAGCAAATTAGCAAACAAACAATAAATAAATCACATGAATAATGAAATCATGAAATTCTGAATGTCAAAAGGAACCACCATATTTTGATTTATATCCAAAATAAATCATCTGTATAAGTAAAACAAAAGAAAAATGATCTCATGATACAATCAATTATTGTTAATAAATAAAAATTGATTTGATAATGATGACTTAGATAAAATAAATATACATACCCTGAAGGATAGGCCACTAAATGTGAATTTGGATCGGTAACAAGGGCTGAATTACTGCTAAGTGTCACACCCATAACATGCTCCAATTGAAACTGTAACAGGAAACAATTTTCATTAGTTAAATAATAACTATCCTCTTTGTCCTTAACAAATTATTATAAGTAATACACATATTATTTGCATTATCATATAAATATCAGATTTTTTTTATCTTGAAAATGCTTTGTACAGTGTTGTCTACTCATACCTATCTCAAAATATTGATGAATATCTAGAAAATTCAATACTATGTAATAGTATGGTAATTCTATCTTCATTAAAATTAACCCAGCAATTTTTTAAACACATTAATTTGACCAAAATTCTTTGACAAATACATTTTTTCGTCATAATTCGATCAAAAAATCAGATAAAATATCGTATAAAAAATAATTTTTTGATTTTGAAGTTATACTTCTTTAGGCGCGTTATAAAAAATTGATTTGAGTGAAATTTTAAGATGCGCATCACCGTCACACAAAATTCACAGGTTGAAGCTGTTGTTATGATTTATGTTACACTTATTGTGAGAAAATATATATTTATTTATTGAATTTATCAAATTTAAACTGAGCTTTATTGACTGTGTTGACTATCCTTCTCCAATCCTTTTATTATTTTATTGTAATTAGTTATGCAATTGAATATTGTTTTTTAATGATGCCAAAGATGTAAAACTTCTGAAGCGCATACATAAGTATACGCACCCATTTTTTTTTATATAACACATAATATTTTAGAGAATAGTTCGATTTAAAATAATCTTTTTATTGAACAGGAGGGCATACTTAAGTTGGCTCAAAATAAATTTTAAAATTATTTCAGGTTTAGGACGAAGATTTTTGGTGATTATGTATGACCCAAAATATATTTTCTGTGGTTGTGTATCACACTCCAACAAAAACTAAAAATTTTTCGCAGTAAACAGAACCGACTTCGGAAAAGCCGGAACAAAAAAGTAAAAAATAATTTTAAATTATAAACTTCTATAAATAGTTTCCTTGTGACCTAAATTTTGAAGTCACCAAACATATTTTCGATAAAAATTAATTTAACTGCTTTTTGAAGTTGGTTCTTTTTTTCTAAGAAAATTAGTTTTATTCTTATTCAACGTTAAATGCTAGTACGTCAATTTTCCTGGAACGAATTGGCACCTCAAAAAGCTATAATATTGTATTTAAAGAATGCAAGAAAATTCACAATTCCCTTAGATTTTTTATAAGCTTCATTTTTATTAAATCACAGATAACTAAAAAAGTATTGACTTTATGAACCGGTTTTACACAGCTTAAACCATTTTGTGTTAAAAATTTGTTGGTTTACCGACTTATTTTGGTTAAATTGTAATGTTACAATTTTCAGCCACCAGGTGGGATCGCATCCAGACTTGAGATAAAAGCATACTTCGAATTATTGAATTAATTTTCGTATCTTGAATTATTTCATTGCGACTGTTAAACTTTATGGCAAATCCATATTATTAAGAATTCTTGTGAATATTATTAAAGAGAAGTCTAGGATTTTTTTAGAACAAAATTTTGTTGTATTTTATAAATACGTATTTCCACTATTTAAGTAGTCATCAACAGTTGTGATTTTAATTTAATGGTGTATTTGTGATGATTATAATAATTAATGGTTTTGATTATTTTTTAAGCTAATAAGTAATAAATGAAAAACTATTTCAAAAGTATAGTACCGTTAATTTTTCAACGAGTATTTGTTTCATTTATGTATTACATACATAATTATAAATATGTTTATTTATTTTTTGATGATATATTTTTATAAATAATATTTTTTTGTAATACGCTCCACTGATCCATTGTAATAAAATATTCATCCATGATTTTATATATTTTATTAGTTAATAATTAATTTTATTAAATTTCTTATTATTATCAAGTTAATAAATCAATTATTATATATTATAAATACATACGTATCGGGTATTCAAAAAATTCATTTAATTGCAGCTACGAATCTACGATTTTTTCGAATCGTATCAGTTTTTAAGTTAAATTGTTAAAAAAAACTCATAATGGAAACTTTTAACATTGTCTAATTTTCATTTTTAAAATTTTTTGAAAATTACAACTGCACTACTTTCGACTTATAAAGTCATTCATCAAGTAATGAATAATTATTCTATTACTTTGAAAATATATAGGGAAAGTAGTAGGTAAGATTATTTTAAATAGAGAAACTGTGAGTGGAGTTGATAAATATTTTTTTCGGTATTTAACATTTCAAATTTAATAAAAGGAAGTTATTAAGGTTTATTTGATTATTTAAAATTTTAAATTAATTTATTGATTTCAAGGGCTTCTATCAAATTTAATATTTGACTTCTGTCGCAAATATGTCAACACCTCCGCAATTGTGTTCAATATCAATTTCATGACCTGTATTAGTAAGATATATGAAGAAATTAGAATAAGTTTTATGGCTGTTTATGTGCTCTTTGTACCTTGTTATAAATGATCTACCTGACTGACCAGGTACAAAAAACAGATAAACAGCCATAAAACTTCTTCATGCATCTCACCAATACAAGACATACAATTGATATTGAACACAAGCCCGAGGTAAAAATTGAGAATACTTCAACAAATATGCAATCTTTAGTACCCACCCATTAGCTAAAGAAAATTTTTCATTTGTGTGACTGACATTAATTACAAATATAGAAAACGTATGACCAGGAAAGACTATTTTCCCAATCTTTAAGTCCCAGCATATTCTCTCTTATTTTGATACAAATTTACACTGCGTGAATTCTTTTCTGTAAAAAAGAATCCAGTAGCCAAATAGACGCTAAGTCAATGGATATCATGGATGAATATGGTTTTATGAGATAGATTTTAAATTCCTTGAAAATAAAAATAATATAGTAATAATATTTTTGTTTTTATGAATCTTGAATAAGACTTCTAGAAGGATTACTTCTAATTAAACCAACTTTTTGAATACCCGTTGTAATGTGTATGTATGTACATTCAAATAATATTTATCTTACATATTCTAATATTAATTATTTTAATAACAAACATTTAATTTAACAATCATATAACAATCATTTAAAAGTAAATTGTTTTAGTATCAACCAACAATCATTTGTGAATTGTAAACTTTACGATAAATCAAATAATTAAATTGTATTGAAATGTATAAATAAGAATTAATTAAGTGGAAGAAAGAATTCTATTACCAAGTAGTTCCATAAATAGAAGTTAGCATCTGAAAGCGGGCGTATCGTCAAGGGAATGAAAATAAATTCAATTTATATACAAGTTATATAAAAGGAATAAATTCTTTTTGTAAAGTTAGACGCTTTAAATAATAAATTAAAACAAGTGAAGATAAAAACGAACCGTTTTAATGTTAAAATACTCGACACACTGTTCACTATCATTGTTTGAACTATTTATAATCATTAATATTCATAAAATACACTTAATATTCAGTCTAAATAGTTATAATCATTTTTTATATAATAATTATATACAATTTGAGCTGATATTGTGGCGAATCTATTAGTCCCGCTGCCCCTCATCATATTAAGTCATTGGTACTCTTCTTCAATTTTAATATGGCTTAGTTATCGTTAGTGTAATAGCTTTTTTTTTATACCAAAATTCCCAAGATGAAAAATTTTTGATTGACGTGAAATTGATGTAAAACTTTTATCGGGATATATTTTTGACAAAACGCGATTTCCTTTGTGACCTTGTCCGACAACATCAAAATCGCTATTTTTCACAATTTTCAAGTTGTCGGACAACGGTCATATGATTTTATTACATGGCGAACAAAATGGTTTTTACATTTATAATTGGATGTCTATCAATTTGAGGAGACAATCAAAAATTTGACAGGCTCCGAAAAAGAACATTTTTCCGAATTTTTGTAGAGAAAAAGTTGTCACACTAATCATGACTATGCCGTATAAAAATTTTTACAAGACTATTTATAAATGATTTGATATGATGGCGGCCACCCAACCTGCCTATAAACGCTTTAATAAAAAATGTTTCAAACAAAAGTTGTTTGATTTCAAGAAACAAACATACGAATTTTTTTTTCAGAATGTATTTGAATTTTTCTTCATTTATGGTTTAAAGGTTGGGTCAAGGGTCCATTGGTCCCAATTGACCGATTTTGCTCATTCGCATACTTAATCTTACTTTTTAGGTCTAGAATAAACCACCAATTCCATACTGCCAATATGACAATTAAATCAATGCTTTACAGCGTTCACTAGAATTCATAAAATAAAATAATATACGATTTTAATTAATTAATGTATGAAAATAAATTAAATTTTTATAAAAAAAATATTAAATCATAATCCTAACTATTCGTAATTTAACCAAAAGTTAGCTTAAAAAATTCTGTTTGAAGTTGAATTTAAGTCTTAATGTTTGTTTTTTAAGATTTAAAATATTAATAATTTCATTTTAAAATAAGTAGAAAACAAATTTATTATAATTTTGTAATTTACGAGTCTAAGATTGAATGAAATTGTAATGAATGAAAAATATAACTATAATCGTCTGAGTTAATTCCATACATTTTTACAACCACTTTTATCTCCCAAACATCCTTATTATGAAAGGTATTCAAATGTTTCTATTTTTAATTGTAACAAAGTATTGGATGCATTTTGTTTAAAAATTATTTCATTTCTTAATAATTAATCGAAATACGTATTTATAAAATACAAAAATTTTTAAAAATTGAAGCAAAATCGTAAGTTTATATTTTTTTATTGTGATGAGACTTGACTCGTATTGTTATGAAAAAACGACATTTCATTAAGATGACTTCGTCGACAGTCCGATATTGAATCAGGACAATTGAATAAAAAAAAAAAATTAAATGTCAACAAATATTAATCTTTTGTTTTGATTCAAAAGAAATGTTGGCGTTATAATAATGATTTTTCTCATATAAAAAAAAAAAGAAAGTTATGTTTTTTTTTAAAGAAATAATAAAAATGTGTTCATTTCAAGTAATTTATTGAGGCCATACTACTCGTAACCTGTCACTTATAAAACTATAAATTTTTATAGAATTTTTCTATATTTGCTGTTTTTTTTTTTTTTTTTTAAAGATATGTAGACACAATGTATGTAACACCACCATGCTCGGTGGTTGTGGCGCACATAGCACATACAATTTATATTATTAACAAGTTTTCTATTTTTGAAACATTACTCTTATAAAAACGAACCAGTTATGCAAATTCGTAGTTTTGTTTACGTTTTTACTTTTTTTTTTGTGTACGTATTTTGATAAGAAAACATATTTTACATTCATATGTAAATACTTACCGATTTGTTTATGTAAGTATGTAACACAGCTGTAAGATTTACATAATATATTATGTTTATTCATAATATCATTATTGATTTTATGTAATTTAATATAAATAGATAGTGTCTCAATGTTTATTTAAATTTTTAAAATCGGTATCCAACCCAACCGATCTAGATGCATATAGTATCTACATTCAAAAACATGGCAAACACACGATGAAAGACCTATCCCAAATTCAGATTTAATAAAAATTTCAAAATTGAAGTGGAACTATTAGAATTGAAACGGTATTTGAAATGTAAAATTATTTAATTTCATAATTCATTTTTAGTTTTGTAGGTTCAATTTTTAATTTGAGATGTTTTTAACTGATAAAATAACGTAGTCCAATACTTCAATATCAGTGGCCGAACATTAAACACGTGATCGATACTGATTGGCTTACGTAGCAATTTGATAGATACTTGGAAAGTATAAATTGCGCATACACCAACATACGTATGTGTATTTTCAAATGTTTTTTTTTTAAATTTTCCATTTTATTAAAACGATGTAATGAAAATTTGTAATCTCGATGTAACTAGTATATAAGATGATGTATTATAGATAAAGCTTAGGCTAGGTGCTATAGTTATAAGCCGATTTGTATTTTATATATATTTTTTTGATGAAAATAAAGAATTATTCATTTGAAAAATACGTATGTGCAAACCGTCACCAAATTAGCAACGAGTAACATCTCATTAGAGAATCATTACAACTAGCTAATTCATACTGATGATGACTACTTTGTAGTCGAAATACGTATTTATAAAAATACAAAATAATATGATGTAGGAAAAATCGAAATTTATTAAATTGAGCGTTGATTGGGATCAACAAAATCACTTTCTGAACGAAATTATATTACTTAAACAATTCATAACTAAATAACATGTATTTTATATTAGACCCTGCATACGGTAAGATTTCTACATAAGACATCAGATTTTCTGATCAGAATTGCTCATTAGAAAATCTTACGATGTTGTCTGATGTAGGCTCTATCTGTTAGTTAAAAAAGTAATTAATAAATTAAAAATATTTAACGTTGTACGTATCCGATGATACTCGATGATATGCGCTTGCTTAAAACTTTTGTCTAATGTATGATCAGATTTTCTTATAAGAGTGTTCGATGGTGTGCGTTGGAAATCAGATTATCTGATCAGAACGGTATGCGCTGGTCTTTAATATCTGAGCTATTTTTAGGCATGATGACAATATTAAAGAATAAAAAAAATACTGATGTTAGGGAAAAATTAATGTACATTAGTAAATTAATTCTAAACAAATTCCAAGCCATGTATGTATCTCATATAGGTGGCAACTGAATTTAGAGTTTTCGGGATTGGGGAGTACACTTCCGCCGCCATCTTGAAAATAAGATTTAAGATTTTAAGATTCTTGTAAACTATTAGGACTATGAAAATTTCGACATGAACTTTTTATTAGATAATAATATCTAAAACATTATCCTTTGCGTTTTTCTTCTAACATTTAAAATTCAAAAGTTGTAAACAAAAGTAAACAAAAAAAAAGTCATCAAATAGATTTAAAATTAAGCTATGTTTTCTTTTAAAGCCCTAATATCTTCTCCCTTAGTTAAAATATTTTAATTTTATACCATTTATGATTAAAATCCGAGTGTTAACTTCTGAGTAATACGAGGACAAACATACAATTACTTACCAATTAAATAAGAATACCATATGGACTAATATATACGAATATTGTATAATTCAAACAATAATACATACACACGGATTGAATTGATAATCTGCTTGCTAATGGAAATGGAAAGAAAGTAGATAAAACCAATGTAAATCTTATTTGTATACACATATGTTCCTCATTTATCAAATGATTACTTTTCATTGAAGTTCTAAAACATCTCAAGAACTATGGATAACCCTGGACATATACAAATCAAATTATTCGTTAAAAAATATTATTAAAAAAACGATCTGATAACAAATTTTTAATAATATCAAGTATAAAAATGTTATTAGACTTTTAAAGAACACATAGCTTAATTTTAATCTATTAATCTTTATTTTAATTTATTATTATTTAATCTATTTGATGCATTTTTTTGTTTATTTTTGTTTACAACTTTTGAATTTTAAATGTTAGAAGAAAAAGGAAAGGTAAAAAGTTTTAGAAAATGTTATTATCTAAAAATATTAAATCCCTGACAAAATTTTCATAGAGCCTAATAGTTACGAGAAAAACGCAAAAATCTTTTTTTCTCTCTCCCCGATCTCGAAAACTCAAAATTAAATTCATGGTGATGTATTTCATTAAATAAAAAAATAACATTGCTGCCTATGAAATGCACGGTTCGATTCCGGAATTACTATAGTAATGTTGAAACGATTTTAAAAATGGGCCACTTTTAATATAAACATTGAGATTGATATATTATATAAACATTGAGATATTTAATAAAATTAAAATATAAAATATTGTACTCTGTCACCTTAATCGAAATAGGCTCTTAGAGAACAGTAACGTTATGCTCCTAGAATATAGAAAAAGCTTTAAACAAAACTTTTAAGTGTTAAAAAAACTTGAAGTGTGCAAAATAAAAATCGGTTCAAAAGTTTTTCGTTAAAAATATAAAAAGAAAACCTTTCAAATATGGCGATTTTTCAAATTGTAATAACTTTTGCAATCATTGATTGAAAGTTTTAATAATTCCAGAAAAGATGTTACTAACTAAGCTCAATAATTCAAAGAAACCTGTCGTCTGATAAATAAATTCACTGAGGAGATTCTATCTAGTGAATTAATTTAAATCTCCTTCGAAGGCAAAGGCTAATTTTAATCCAATCTTAAAAATTCAATTTGGCTCATTTCTCGGCTGAGCTGCATTTTTTCTTACATAATATGTAAATCGAATCACAATATAATATTATGGTCATATTGTTCGATGCGACCATAATATTATATTGTGATTCGATTTACATATTATGTAAGAAAAAATGAAATCGAACAATATACTTGTGATTTTCTTGTTGAACGCTACCACTTTTCAAAATTTCACCATTACAACATTTCTTATATATTATACAAATTTTAGTTTTACATGAAAATTTTATGTAAAAACAATTTTCTATAATGTACAAGCTTTTTTTACTTTTTACTGTAATAAAAAATGTTTTAAAAAAGTACGTTTTAATTTAAAGCTCGTTTTTAAATGTTAAAAATAAAATACAATACTTACACGTTCACCTTCCTCCGATTTAGCTCGTTTCAATGATGGAGCACGTATAATCATTTTTCCTTGTAGTGGCGGATCCATTTTTCAAACAAATATACCACAAAAAACGCTCAATAAAAATTTTATAATTACTTTTAATTAAAATTAGATAAACAATTGACTTGTATATTTGTCACATTGTAATTTTCGCAATTGATTTTTGTCTTTTAATCCTTTGGCTTAAATTATACCCTGCATTGTATTTCAATATTTTCTATTTTTTTGGATTTAATATTTGTTGAATTGTTTTCAAATCATTGAGCAGCATAAATGACTAATTTGACATCGATTGAGCAATACGTTATTCATTTGTTTACTCATGTTCAATCTGAAACAAAATTTAAAAAAATATGTATTAATATTGATTAGCAAATCGTAGTTTGATAAATAATCGATTTTATCTTTATTTTCAAAAATATGTATATTAGTTACAAATATTTTTTGTACGAATAATAAACATCAATAATATATTTAATTCTTGAGGCAATACGACGGAATCGCAATGCGATAATATAATATATTATGTGATAGATCCTGACACATCAAGAAAAAGAATTTATAGCAAGGCTTAGAAAAGAAAAAACAATTTTACAATTGTTCTTATGTTAAAGGTAATATGAGAGAAATATTCCTCAAAAATTTAAGAAACAGCTTCTATTTCCGAACAACAGGTTGGGTATTAATCGGGAAAAACGAATATAAATTCACAGTATTAAATTATGGAAAACGATTTTTATACCTTAATAAAATATGATAATGTAATATGTAGCCTGTTAACAATAAGCTGAAAGTTGGTGATAACAAATTTTACTATATAGTATTTTAAGATCATCTTCTCAAAAATTTAGTTTCTAATTTTATAAAAAATAAGAATGTCTAAACAATTTTAAAATTTCAAGATATTTACCCGGCAATATCCTGTTCATTAAATTTACCGCCAATGATGGTAGTTTTTATAATTTGATGTTACAAAATTCGCCTTTCAGTGGTTCTTTTATCTAACTTTTATTGACAGTTAGTGTATGACTAAAATGTTTATTTTGACTATAGCGAAAAAAATGATATATATTTGCAGAACAACTCAAAAAAAATCATTTTTTGTAATTGATTGATATATTGTAGGTAAGCATCCTAGAAATAAATTTTCATATTCACAGAAACCAACTTCACTTAATTTTTAAAATACATACAACTTATTGAAAGTTTTCATTTTTTTCTTTTACATTTGAATTGCTTCATTTGAAAATAAACAAAAAATTAATGCAAACATATTATCTGAAATTCTCAAATTTTCGGAAATATCATAGTAAACTTAAATAATAAATATGCATGTTTTTGACATTTATTTGTAAGGTTATATCAGCCATTGTATATCGCAGTACGTTCCACTTAGCGATCTCAACGGTCTATGGAGGGTAAATATTTTAAGGAATACAATCTCATCGAATTATAAAATGCCCATCAGTATGCATAAAAGTTGAAAAATTTAGGCAAAGGGTATGGTATGAAAATAGCAGTTGTTGACAAATTGAAGTGTGCCAAGTTAGGAAATTTGTTATTTTTAGTGACTAGAGTAGTTAGTGTACAGAACTTTATTTTCGTAGTACGAAATAAGTAAATATAAGCTAACTACTGTCAAAAAACGTGGAGGTTTCATGGACAAATTTTGTGTCATAATAAATTATCCTAGTGGACTTAAAAAGATTTTATGAACTTATGTGCCCTATTTGAAATTTAGGCAAAGTGTATGGTATGAAAATAGCAGTTGTTGACAAATTGAAGTGTGCCAAGTTAGGAAATTTGTTATTTTTAGTGACTAGAGTAGTTAGTGTACAGAACTTTATTTTCGTAGTACGAAATAAGTAAATATAAGCTAACTACTGTCAAAAAACGTGGAGGTTTCATGGACAAATTTTGTGTCATAATAAATTATCCTAGTGGAATTAAAAAGATTTTATGAACTTATGTGCCCTATTTGAAATTTATCCATTTGTTACTGTAACAGCATCCGAATTTTAGGTATTTGACGGGCAATTTCCTATAGAAAGTTCTTTGCCGTTCCACTAGCTTGCGAGCCTTCCAACGACAAACCCAAGTAGAACAAAACTTTTGCGTTTTAAGCGTTTGGTTATATTTTGCAAATGGCGGAATTGAAAATAAATCAGAAGCTTAAAGGTTACGTTATGAAAGATAATTTGTAAACCTTGATTTAACTTTAATTGGTTAACTTGATTTGTATTTAAAAAAAATACTATTCAATTAATTATATTTTATTTCCGTGAAGTGAATAATTTACGTTCAAATATAATCTAAATTTTTAAATATAATTAAAAACCATCTGTTGAAGAAGCATAAGTTTCTACTATTCAGAAACATACACAAAGTAATGTTTTTTGCTACCATCTTCTAACATAAAAAAATGCGCCAAATTATCAACGCCTACTTCGATCCACCTCTAAACATGAGTCGTTGTGAGCATACCGTAAGCAATAATAATGACGACATTAATGACGTTTACCACGTTCATCATGTATGCTGAATGCGTATTTTGAGCATTGTGAGCGACAATTGGAACGCACTGAATCAGTATCTTCAAGTGATACTGATACACTCAATTAGGTGACAATTCATAGACTATGAATATTTGTATACTGTGAGTAAAAATATGCTTAATAAAAAAGAGAAAAATTAAAACACAAGGTAAAAAAAACTATTTTATTTATTTGTCTGGTAATAATTTGGAAGAGAGGAAGATTAATTTTATTATTTGTAATATTATTTAGTAATCAATTGTCTTTGCGTATTATCAGTTTGTTTAGCATTAATCGAATAATTTTTCTTTATTCGATTTTGAGTAGTCTTTAACTGTCAAAAGGGTGCATTATCAATAATATCATAGCGATGAATCATCGTACTGATCAGCCGGTATAATATTGAACCACACACATATGGACTGAAAAGTCCCAGGCCTAACACATAGATGGTGCTAGTTTTATTGCAGTCACCTTTTTTCAGTTAATACTAACCTTCAAAAGACAGCTGTTAAAATTTCATGATATTCTATATTCATTAGTTTGTGAGTTATTGTGCTAAGAGTGACGTTACTTTTGTTATTTTCAAAATAATGGATCAAAAACAATTTCGTGTTTTAATTTTACACTGCTTCTTGATGGGAAAAAATACCGTTCAAGCGAAGCAATGGCATGAAAAGTGTTATGGGGACTCTGCTCATCAGAAACAACAATAAAACGTTGGTTTGTTGACTTCAAACGTGGTGGCAGAGACACCGATGATGCAGAACGCAGTGGACGTCCAAATGAGGCGGTAACACCAGAAAACATAAAAAAAATCCACAAAACCGTTTTGAATGATCGAAAAGTGAAGTTGCGTGAGTTAGCTGACATCTTAAAGATATCAAAAGAACGTGTTGGCTTTATATTGCATGAACATTTGACTATGAGAAAGCTCTGTTCAAAGTGGGTGCCGCGTTTGCTCACTGTTGACCAAAAAACGAGAACGTGTTGATGATTCTGAGCAGTGTTTGGCCATGTTTAAACGTAACAAACCGGAATTTTTGCGTCGATATGTGACAATGGATGCAACATGGATCCATCACTTCACTCCGGAATCAAAACGATCGTCATCTGAGTGGACAGCAACTGGTTGAGGATTATTTTGAGGCAAAAGATAAATCGTTCTACAAAAGTGGTATTGAAATGTTAGAGCGGCGCCAAACCAAAAAAACTGTGTTTTCTTTGTTAGACCCGGGACTTTTCAGTCCTGTTATAAATTAACTGACATCATTAATCTAACTATGATTTCTTGAAAATTATTTCTCGAATTATACTTATAAAGTTGTAGATTATTGAGTTTCTATAAGTAGTTGATTTTTTAAAAATAAAAACTTAAAAAATTTGACATTTATCACTCTTATTGGACCATAAGTACACCAAATAATGATTGACATCCATAATTAACGTTTTAAAATGTATTTGTTCGCTCATTATTAAAAAATTCTTATAAGAAATTCACCCTCTTACTGAAAAACAATGTTTACAAAAAATGCAATATCTATTATCAGAAACTATTTTAGGAAATTCTGACGTACACTAAGTGTTTTCACGACCAATCGACATCGTTTCCAACATGTATTAAAAATTATTCGTTTGAATTCTCGGATTACGAATTCGCAGTTATGCTCGAAAAAAAAATATACATTGTGCTAATTTTGTAAATGATTTTTTATTGCTATGGAATTCTAAAATGAATTATTTTCCATACATATAATTATATCATTTTCAACTTAATCGACAACTATTGTTTCAAATGCAATTCTGAAGATGTTCCGCAAAAACCTTATGACTTAAATTACGAAATTAAAAATAAAAATTTAATAATAATCAGTCCATTTGTGTAAGTGGAATTATAATGGTATAATTATAAATAGAATAATAGAGTAGCATATAGTGGCGTATTCGCTGGAAAAATTGCCTGTAGTCCTAATTTTGTTCTTATCATGACAGGGAAGCTCTTCTAATTATGTTTGTATAGGTATTTTGCAGAACCTTTCTTTTATTGGATTGAGTGTCATTCAATTTCGGGAACAAGTTTCCTCAAAATCGGTTTACTGAAAAATAATAAGAACTGAAACATTACATATCTGGGAAACAAACCAGAGACCATAACCAATTGGTAGTCGTAAGTGCTACCAACTACACACTAGGGAGTCAACTACAGATATTTTATAGGTAATGACATCATTTAAACCATTTTGTATGTTTGTATATAGTGAGAGTTATATATAAACATTGCCCTGATTGTATTATCAATTATTATTATGAGCACAAGTGCGTTGTTTTAATTTTGTGAGCGATTGTCAGATTCTACAATTTAGACATTTTAAACAACTTTTGCTGTACTGAAACTTTTTGTCTGTTTTACCTAAGAAGTATTATATTTTTAACAGTTATGTCTTCAATTCACCCATTTTGTATGTTTGTACATATAGTGTGACTTATATGCTTGTGTTTATAATAAAAATTCATATACAGTCCATAGTGCCCGGTACCCCGCATAATACCATCGATAAATACACTTCTGAAAATTTGTATATAGCTTATTTATCGTTAGAGTAATAACTTTTTTTCTCTACGTAAATTCTGAAAAAAGTGGAGTTTTCTTTTTTGAAGCCCGTAAAGTTATCGATTGCAAAATCAGTTTTTTGTTATTGTTTTCTGAAGATCGTTTAAAAACATATCTAAAAACGATTTTCTCCAGCATGAGACAAAACGGGATGTCCTTTTGTCCGACAATATCAAAATTGCTATTTTTCACAATTTTCAGGTTGTCGGACAATGGACATCTGGTATTATTACGTGGCGGACAAAATGGTTTTTATATTTAATATTGAATGGCTTTTCAAAATTTTTGTAGAGGAAAACAATCTAACACTAATCATAACTAAGCCACAACAAATTTTTAGAAGTGTATTTATCTGATTTGATATGATTATGGGCACCCAGGCTACAAGGCACATGTTTATGTATCACTCAGCCAATTCATACAAACACATCATCAAATTCACAGTTACCAAGCATCTTAATTGGTAGGACTTCCGACTATCAATTATTCTGGTTCTGGATTCGACTCCAGTCAGATGTGTAATGTCTCAATTCTGTATAACATATATCTTTAAAACTACTTAATCGATTTTGATGAAACTTGCACTGTATCCGAAAAAAACAATTATTGTGATCTAATTACTAGTTTCTGAGAAATGTGAAGACATTGATAATCATGACAACATCCATGTCATAATAAGAACTATTATAAACAAATTTTGTAACGACTGTGCCAACTATGTGCTACTCTATAAATGATTATTTAATTGCTATTGCATGAATGAAATAATTTTAATGTATTTTATAAAATATCAAAATATAAACCAGAAATATAATATTGCATAAAATACAGTCTGTAAAAGTATATATTGATTATATTATATAGCACCACTATATATAATGGAAGAAAATTAGACAAAAAAGTCCGTTATTTCGAAACAGCTCAAAACTACTCCGATTTTAGTGAAATTTTTATAAATGTATGTAATTTTAAAAATGCTTCCTTCATAGTTTAAAAAATTGACGCTCTAAAAAGGGAGGTGAGTGCCACCCTTTCGTAGGGATGGAAATTTCAATATAAAAAGTAACCACAGAAATCGAAAAAAACATAAAATTATATAAAATAAATGATTAAAGAAAAAGTGTACTTAAGGGCCCCCGCAGACTGCAGACTTTTTATCGGCCGATAGTTTGGTCGGTTTCTTAATCAGTATGGAGAGGAATGCATATGCGCACACTACTGTAGTGTGCGCATTCCTCTCCATAGTCATTGCTAAAGTACGTAAAAAAATTTTCAAAATGAATTTTGGTAGAATTCGTTAGCCCAAAAACTAGCGCGACCATAATCCGAAAAAATTAGATTCTTTTTCAATGATAACTTTCTAATTTTTAAACTTGACCAATCGATTTGATAACTATTTTGCTGGAAAATTTTAAAAATCACAAAATTTTGTGAAGGTAGACTGCCTTAAGGGTTTAGTTTTTGAACAAAATTTAGTTAAATATAAAATAAAATTCATCCTCATACTCAAGTATGAACTTCAGTTTTTAATATCTCAGTCAATTTTCATGCTACAGAAATAAATAAAAAATCAAAATATTTGAGGAATAAAAAACTATATTTTTGAAGTGTAGTAATTTTTACATACATAATTTAGTTTGCATATCTTGGATTAAACATTTTTTTTTAAATTCATTGGATAAATAATTGAAGTAAATCGAATGTTTTTTCTAAACGAAAGATTTAAAACCTGTAAAACTTTCAGATTGTGTTATTGGTACGTAATTTAAAGTAAGCTTGCGATGATATTAATTTCAATGTTTAATAAATTACCATTAACTCAAAAACTAATTTTTTGTGCTAAGAAATTAACTAAACAATTTGCATTTTATTGTTTTTGGGCTTCATAACCATTTCTACTAAAATTCAATTTGAAGATTTTTTTACGTCCTTTAATAATGATCCTATGAGTTTTCTCCGAAATATTGTTCGTTTTTATATTATTCAACGCTAAATGGTAAAATTTTGCTCGAACGAAACGTTACCTTTAACGCGCTATAATTTGGTTCATATAATACCTATAGAAATAATAAACAAATATTTCTCCTTTTTTCTATAAGCTTCATTTTTAGTGCTAAAATTTTTCCGTTGAAGAGTGTAATTTTTGACCTATTTAGGACTAATTGATGAAAAAACATTTTTTAAACAAAAAACGGACATTTTAAATCACACATAACTTAAAAATTATGTGTAATTGACTTTTCAAAAAATCTTTTAAGTACCTTTTTTTTTTTTAATTTGCTGTTTTACCGTGGATACTTTTTATGTTGAAATTTTCATTCCTAAATGGTGGCACATATCCCACCGATTAGAGCACAATTTTTGAAACTATAAAGTTTGAATGTTTATGAAAATCTGTAGTTTTGATTTGTTCCGAAATAATTTCCTAATTTTCTTCCACCATATTATAGCAGTAGTTAAGATAAGTGATTATTTTGTTTTCTACACCCATGGAATTGAGTGAGCCAGCCACCCACAGATAAATATTTAGCTATGATTATGGTGTTGTGTTCTGTATTTGTCGTAAAGTAGGTGTCTTGTCTTTCTTATATTATTTTGTTGTTTAATAAAATGTATTTTTGTATGTTTGTAGAATTTTGAAGAATATTTCTTAATAATATATTTTTCAATATGATTAGCCTTGAATTTATGCGCTGATTTACACATATGATTGTGTAATTTTTATAATTATTTTAATGTTTCTCTGTAATCTTTGTAAGAAACTGTCTAGGTTACTTTATTTATCTATTTATACATTGATAAAATCTAATTAAGAAACTACCAACCCACTTGAACTCAGATGTTTGATACGCAAATGCAACATAAAATGTTGTGTATCTGGAAGTAACCCTGCAAAGGCAGCTAAACTGGACACAGATCGCCAAAAAGTATCTAGCTTTAGGAAACGCATCCTTTGCAGGATTATATCCATTACTCTGCCGCAAGAGTAAACTAGACGACCGTTTAAAGCATCGACTTTGCAAATCATGTATCCGCCCAGTACTCACAAACGCAGCCCCCATCTGGATTAACGTTACATCTTCGTTGCATCAATTCAAAAACTGTTGCTCGAAAAGGAGTAATCTCGAAAAAATACTGAAGATTTACGTCCGAAGCTCACTCCCGCGAAATTCGACACCCGACTATCCACAACTTCATCTTTACAACCTCAGAATCTTTTTTACAACCTTTGTGCTAAAGGTTCCCGAAAGTAAGCGAACTGGGTCAATTCGACCCATTTGCGCTGCTTTTCCGGAAAAAAATTATCATGTACGATGTCGATTGCATGTGATTCCGGGTTAATCTTAATTGTATATATTTTCTTTTAGTTTAAGTCAAATATTTTTTAAGATAGTTATAGGGATCCACAAAGATTAAGTTTTATTTTTAGTGGTATTTATTTAAAATTTTTCCATTTCCTAAAATGATGTATCAAAAATTGTAATCTCGATGTATACAACTAGTATATAAGATGGTGTATTATAGATAAAGCTTAGGCTAGGTGCTATAGTTTTTTAAGTTGACTTGTATTATTATGTTAATAAAGAATAATTAGAAAAATTTGAATTTGTTTAAGAGAAATACGATCTAGAAAGGCGATATCATATAATAAATAAATTCCTTCATTTTTCATGTTTTTTACAATGAAGTTTAATTAAAAGCGTCGAGCAATAATTAACGTAGCATAAGACGTCCCACAGATTTGATAATCGATTTAAAATTGAGCAATTCACAGTAAATGTAGTGATTATTGACCAAATGTAGTGATTATTGACCGAACGAAGTGAGATTAATGGTATAACTAGATAATTTAGCATTTCGTTTGTCTGTATCTATCTATGTTTGTTCCTCTATAACTTCCAAACGTCTTGTTCGATTTGGACGAAATTTGTTAGGTATATTGATCACACTTATCAAATTCACTGTACAGTTATCAAATCTTCATTTCCATCTTCGGAAAATATAACTTTTTTTCTAAAAAAATTAATAACCGAGGATTATTAATTTAAAACATAGGGCTTTATTTTTCGAAAATAGGTTTTCTAACCACTAGGCTGCTGGACATAATATTTAATTTGTCTAAGATCATGCTTTGGATTGTGTCAGATATCTTCCAAATTTTTACTTATTTACTTGTGAGTGAGGTCTAGTGTTCACAGAACTACTAACATAAACTGTATTGATTTTTTTTATAGATCAGTAGCCATTTTTAAGATGATACATAAGTAAGGTATTTTTTGATGTCAAGAGCTGATTAGGATTTCATGGAATCGATCGGTGAAGCCGATCTAAGTTTCGTGATTCTTTTTGAAACGCCATGTAAGGTTCAAATCGGTCAAGCCGTTTAAAAGTTATAAGCGGGTCACATACTTACATACACACACACATACATACAGAAAGGGTGACACCCTCACAGAAACCGTCAAAACAGTTTTCCAGGACCTTAAAACGTCAAGATCTGATCAAAACACGATATTTGCAAAACGGGATAAAACCAATAAATTCCCGATTTCCGAAAATTTTTTATTTTCTTAGTGGGAAGTTAAAAAAAAAAGAAACATTCAAATAGGATTAGGTCTTCTGTCCAAAGTTATTTGTGGTTTTACATTTAACAAAAAAATACACAGATCAACTAGAGAAACTTTCGAGAACTTTCGTATATTTTTTCGTCGGTTAAATTCACTAAATTCACACATCAGAGGTTTTAGACTACTTGACGCCATCATTTGACGTCTTTAAGTATAACATTGATTATTAAATAAAAAAAAAATGTGATTTACTATGTTAGTCTAAGGACTTTTCAGTCCCTGAAAAAACTATCCACAAAAAGTAATTTTATTTGTGTAAATAACAAGAAATTTTATACAATCAGTGATGTATGTTTGAATTTTGCACAGTTATTTTTTTTCTCCATTAATAAAATTTATCATTTTTTCTTAGTCTATATTTGGTGATAAATTACCATACAGAAGACAACTTGACGTACGTAATAAATAAATGTCTTCTTTTATTTATATACATACAATACAATATCTATTAATTATGTTTGTTTACAAAATAATCTTATTAATAAATAATTAAGTTTACAGACATTCTTATAAGAACATTGATTTATTTATTTACAAAGTATTCCAGTAAATTTCCTCTTCTGCACATATAATTGCCACTCTCTTACGGGGTATTAGAATAAAAAATTTGTAAGACATCTAAAATAAAGTGATTATTTTGGCGCACAATTCACTCAAAAAGTAATTATCCAAATGTAATTGAAGTAAATAATGCAAAGAAGTCAGATTAGGTTATTTGTGCTGCACCTAACTTTCACATTTCCCATGTTCAAACCCGATTTCCTCTTGTACATTTCTTATTTTTTCATAACTTCTTTTGCAGAGTTTTGATCTAAGAACACTAACTGGAACGAGCTCTTCACTTTTGCTCACTTACAATTGGTTTAGTTGGAGGGAAACTAGGTGCGAACATTCAAGTTGACTTTTTTCCCCACTTTTCCACCTTATTATAAACTAAGAGCTCATGAGAAATTTGAGTAAGGTTATTTCTATAAGTCTCTAATTTTTTTCAATAATGAATCAGAGTATGGAAATTACAAAAACCATGTTCTGGCAGGAATCAGGCTTGTATATCATCAACTTTTACACATTTGAAAAGGGTTTAAAATAACAGTTATGGAGCATAAAATTTTACATACAAAAGATTTTTGCCATTTTTTTTGCTATTAATAAAGATAATGGAGCCAGAACGTTTTTACGTTTTAACCAAGAAAGACAAAGAATCTTTGTCTTAAGTAAAGTTTTATGATCCAAAACTTTTATTTGAAACTTTTTTCTAACTCTTAGCGTTTTGATGAAACATCTTTCTAACGCGTAAGAGCTGATGACGTGCAGAGTAGATTTCTGCCAGAACATGATGTCTGTATTTTCCATATATAGATAGATGAGCAAGATATTCCCTTATAATAAAATGATCTAGCAGTAAAAAAAAAAATTAAAAGATGAGACTATTGAATGTTCTTTGAAAAATTTTAAAACGTATTAAATCGAAGAAGATTATGAAAAAACTCAATTATTAAACTAAAGAAATCAATATTTTCCCAGCAAAAAATTTACCTTTTGGTTATGGGAACGTTTATCCTATGCTATGCTACGTATTTTACGTATATATTAAATGCCAATTATCCGCTGTTTGAGAGCTTTAGACGAAAAACACCTTTAACGATCTATTAAATCGAAAGAGCGATGCCTTCCAGGAAAACAATTTATTTTTTCTGATCGTAACCTCAATCTTATACAATGAAACTTATACAACTGAAAACGATCCTTTTATTTTGTTTTTTGAGTTTTGATTTTAGAGTTTTCTGATTATTTTTTGAATACAATTTTTGATATATTCAAAAATGAAACGTTGATAATTGAATTTAAAGATTTACCATTGCAAATGATTATATGCATTCAGTAATTCTAAGTGAGTCGACAGTCGAATCGGACAAAATAATAGGGTCAGACGTAATTAAATAATTAAACAAAAAAATGTATCTTATGACTTATCGAGGTCGACACATGATAGCGGACATCTTTCAGTGATCAACGCTATGCACTTTTATTTCACTCGGCCAATACTTTCACTTCATACAAATTTTGTTTATGTATCTTATGACGATATTGCTCTAAATCACAACCGAAACCATCATATCTTTTCATGCGGACAAAATTGAACAATTTCAGACTACCAGACTATCAATATTAAAACTACTTACAAACCAAAAATAGTTGATGTATCTGATCCATAGTTTTTTTAATCTCCTCTCCAATATGGTACTTAAACCGGAAATTTTACACATTCATTTATCGAGTTAAATGATCAAGAATCCTACGTATCATAGCTCTAATAAAGAGCAAAGATATGGTACAATAAACGAAGTATTATTAGTCCTATTTAATATTAACGTAACATAAATCTTGTAGTATAAGACTGAGATTATATTAATTAACGTAAATTACGTATCATAGCATAAGATTAACGTTACGATAAGAAAAATAATTTGTTTGCCCGGAAATCATTGCACTTTCGATTTAAGTAATCGTTAAGGATTATTTTAGATCAACGCTTCCAAACGGAGGAAAATGTCACTATTTTATACAAATGTAAAGTATGTGTCAGTCATATCATGAGATTGACGTAACGATAAGAAATAAAAATTTTATACGCAGAGGACACTTTACTACAATTTGTAACACTTTACAAGTCACTAATCAAACTACTTATATTTATAAAGTAGTTTCAATAATACAGAAGTCTCCCTGCGTTTCATTCTAACGGGATCTAATTCATGATAAATGTATTGTGTTATTTATTTTACAACATACATATCGAAACGGCGCGGCGGGCGCGTAGAATTCTTTTCCTCTATAGAAAACAAATTTTATTTATGGAGTGTATCTATCTATATTTTATGCAAAATTCCTACGGGAGTCATTACACATTACATAATATTTTGATAAAGAAGTAATATATAGGTAGGCAAGTTTACTATAGGTATGTACATACATTATTGAATGAAATATCTATACAAAGCACATATACCACAGTTTGTTTACAGCAATAGTCGAGTGTATATTTCTGAAAAGTCAGATAAAGATTAAAAATTTAAAAAAAAAATAATTTAAAATTCGGCATTATGTTTACGTCCAATTTTCAGAAAAGGATAACAGAAATTTGGACAGTAAATAAAACAATCAATCTTTTCTGATAATTTAAAATTTTTACTTGTGACCAATTACTTTTGACAGGCGACGTCAACCAACCAATTTTATAGTTAAGGGTAAGATGGTCACCGATTTCGAAAGGTAATTGGTCACAAGGAAAAATTTTAAATTATTTTATTCTTTTTAGTTCATTTTTTTGTTTAATAATTTTTTTATTTTTACTTTTGAGTGTTATATATATTTTCATTGGGATGAAATTTAATCACTAAAAATTGTTTATACCCCTTCTCTCCCTTTTAGGACATTAGATAATGGTTTCCTTATCATGGTACCACCCTTGGGATATCTTCTTTCAACGAAAATAATCAAAATCGGTTCCTAAACAACGAAGTTATCCGTGAACACACATATCACTACAAGTTGTTTTTGCCCCTTCACATGTTTTAATTATTGTACCAGAATTTAGAAGCCTATTTGTAAATTTAGGTCAAAAAAATTAAGATTGTTGTTCTACTGATCAGGTGTATAGTTTATTTTATATCAGAAGGTTGTAAGCGGAAGGAAAAATTTTTGAGGATGATTTATGAATATATCATTGGTTGCAAAAAGATGAAGTAAGAACTATCCTCTCCACTAATATTACGAAATTAAACGGTGTTACAATTCTTAATACTTGTTTGTCAAACCATGAGGGTTATTAATATTACTCCACAATCAATTTAAGAGAGATGAATATTTGTTTTCTAGTACTATTTTCTATGATATTTAAAACAGAATTAGTAAATTTTTTATTAATCGTTTTGTACATTGGAAATTCTCTCATTTGTCTTTAATTACAATGCCTCGATGGAGATCTAACAATAGCCGTATAACACAGTGAATGTCCTTTTACCCATGTTTTAAAATAAGTTTTATGCAGGAAATTTTTCACTAAAATTTAATTAATAACATTGACTCCTTTCTATACCCTTTTATATTATAAAAATGGGATGATTACCGGATTAAGCTACCATGTAGCACGTAGCAAATTTGAACATTTTGAATTTGTTTTAATGCTGTGGAAGAACGTTTTTTGTGATCACAATAGAGAAGATGCAATAAAAAAATTGATATTTTACCCATTAAAATGTATGAAACTAGACTCAATACCAAATAAAATTCGAGAATTAAAATAAGTTATAAGTTATAAGCTCTTCTCGTTTTCCATTTCTTTCTTGCAAATAAAGTTTTATGGGTGATTCTACGATACGCGGTCGTTTTCTATAGAAAAAGCGCTCAACAAAATTTTTTGTAATCACTCATTTGAGCATACCAACATTATTTATCTTCAATTATAAAGGAAAGTGTATGTAAGTGCTATGACCATCGATAGGACCTCTTATTGTAAAATAACCCATTTGTAAAATTACTATGAGATAGAGATGAATCCGTATGACGTTCTTTATGCAAATCCTCCGTCTTTGTTTAATTAAGATCATTAAACGTCCATATTCTGGCTATTTTGGAAGATTTAAAAAAATTACTTCAAATTCATATTCGTAAAGTAAAGGCGCTTTAATTGAAGGGATAAAACAAATTTGAGCATCTTCCGTATTCCAATGATTTGTTAGAAGTTTATCAAATTAAAGTTCCAGAGCCTCGTGTACACCAGCAAATATTTTTGGTTTTGAGATTCTCGAATAATTGCTTCACACCATGTTCTTTTCATTAATAGAATATTAAAGCTTGATTATAAATACAAATATGAAACAAAATGCAATAATTAATCTGAATTTTGTTTATTGTAATATTTACACAAGTCACACACAACTGAACCATTCAAAGTTATTAATCAAATAATAAGACAATCTGTTTTCACCGATATTTCGCATACACTTGTGCTTCTGGGTGGGCGTAGGCATTCCCCAAAAATGATAATAGATTGTTGTATTAACATTATTAAAATAAAAGAGCTTTCTGTGAAGACCAATATAACTTAACGTTAAAAAAATGTCACAACTCTCATATATTTGTTTAAAAAATTAAAAATTTATGTAAATTTTCAATAAAAGTAGTAAAAAGCTCATATAGTATTTTTGACCAATACTCTTGGGACTGAAATCATAGTCGCATGCAACAACACAACACAATAGGGTATTTGACAAAATCTTTTTAAATATATTCAGTTGAAGAATATTTACTTCACGACGCACATGAATCTGCAGTTATTTTTTGAAAAACCTTAAAAATAACATTCAAAATAATAGAGAGAAATACTGACAAAAAGATAAATACTTACTTATGACGTCATTTGCTAGTATTTCCATATAAATTATATATTAAACATTATTTTAAAGAATGAAATGGATATATAAATTTCGATAGCTTATAACTACTTTGTTTTTGAATCAATTTTAATTTAATTTTGAAGTTTTGTTATGGTATTTTGTCTAGTTTCATATTTTTACGTGAAATATAGGAAATGTAGGATCAGTGAAATATCCCTTATTAATGAACCTGGCACCTGCAAAGTTGCGAACATTAGCTTGCACAACATAAAAATAAATTTGTAACATTCCTATAAATATATAGATATCCATGTAAAAACCACATTAAGAAGGAAATATTGGTAAAATAAAAGTATTTACAGACTCATATCAGTACATAATCTTTATTGTATAAACATTTGACATGTTTGACTTAGTTTTTATTTAAAACAGACAAAAAAACAGGATAAACATGTATTGAAAAATGTTAATCAATCACCTTAAAAAGATTAGTGCATAATAGATATAGTTCGTGAAATTACATTATTATGTGTTTATTTTGTGCAGAAACTGATCGATAGTGATTGCATAAAAGACAGTGTGAGTAGGTTTTTTAAATGCTCGTTTATAAGAAATGTCCAAACAATGAATATACACATACACGAAAATATATAAACATAATTCAAGTTTATAAAAGGGCTCTTTAAGCCCGGCAAGGCTTCAAGTGCCCGTTTTGCATTCACTGTTCTAATGGGTATTTGTTAAATCTTCGTCCAGATATATAAAATTCAAACATTAAATAAAACGTAACCTTAGCAATTAAAAATGAATGAAAATTTTTTAACGTGCGAAATCAAATAATAATCTATCTACTAATTAAAATTTTAAATTCTGTTTTAAGGATGTTTGTGAGGTATATAAAAATGTTACGATGCGAATGAAAATTTAGTAGAACATTCATCATTTCATTCTAAATCACCTGCATAAATTATAAACCAATTCACTAAACTATTATTGAAAAGTTACTGAAATTTTGAACACTTTTGAAAAGTGAAAGCTACCAACAATTTTAAAGTTTTATAATATGTAACTTGTACTCGAGAACTAATTGACCATAAATTTATTAAAATTCTGAAGAAAAAAATTAAAAACTGACCGATAATGTCGTTTTTATTGGGAAAATTAATTACTTCATAAGAAAGTTGGGAAGTACTGTCGTCAGCTGGGACCTATAGTCAAACATACAAAATCACTAGAAATTGTTCATCTTAACTTATTTTGAAATCGTCATTTAAACTTGGTGGATTATTTTTTTTTCCCAACAATAAAGACATGATGTAGGCAATTTAAGAATTTTAATAATTGGTATAAAAAATGTTAACCCATTTTTTATGGTTTCAATTTGACAGCTTATAGATAAAGAACGTATATTACAAATATACGTAACAAATACAATGTATTAATGAGAGCTTGATATATCATCTTTGAAGACGATACCAGCATTCGAATTATATTACTATTTAGCATTTTACAGTGATGACCAGCTTTCTAACAATAAAATAATATTTTATTTACTTAATGTATGAAGATATATTAAATTTGTAACAAAAAAAATAAGTAAATCATACTGATGAGATTATATTTTTCTGTTTGAAGTTGAATTAAAGTCTACATGCAGAGACAAAAGTTTTTTTAAAGATATAAAATATTGATAATTTTATTTTAAAGACGTAGAAAATAAATAAATTTATTATAATTTTGTAATTTTGTCTAAGACTTAATGAAACTGAATTGGAATCTTTTTTTTTATTTTTATATATCTATAATTTTCAACTGAAATAATGAATTCATCATGCCATACACTTTTGTCGCCGTTTACTCCATTTAGTGGTTTCTTTACAAAAATTAAATTTTCTGATTGTTTTGTCAATGTTAAACTAAAATGGAAACAAATGAAAGAAAGACATTGTATCACTCTATCATGTGTAGAAGTAAAGTAGCATTTTGGAAGACTTGCATCTTATTTTGTAGGGTATGGAATTAGGAACACGTCAAAAAAGGTTTCATAATAACATGAGCTGTTTTATAATAACATGAGACTTTAATTTATCCACTGTTGTTTGTAAAATCTTTGACCCACATTAAAATGTTACAAATTAAAATAACATAAAATTATAATTTATTGAAATCTTCCATTTTGATTACAAGTGACACCAATCACATCAATGATGGAATAATTACATTTATCTTGGAAAAACGCATTAAATAGTATCCAAGAAGAGATAAAGCATATATACTCTCTCTCTCGCTCTTTCTCTTGCCTCTGTTATAAACAATAGTAGTCCAGTCCATTTTGTCAATATAAGATTTCAAAATGACGGAATTCAGTTATAGTGAATGGATTTTAATGAATTTTTTGGTGTTGAATTTATAATGTCATATTATATCTACTAAAAAGTTTGATGAAACAACTAATTTAAGGTTAAAAAAATTCCATTAAGTTTTTTCGAATAAGTAAATACTATTTGAGTTATTTGCCATTAAAAATGCCGATTGACCACTAAGAAATGTTATTGAAAAATAGCACACGAATTGGCTCCTATTACAATCGAAAATGTATCCACGTAAAAATTTCTACCTATCCAGTACATAGGTAATAGTTACTTTTTACATACTCAAATTGAACAAGTGCCAATACTACCAACTCGTAACAGTTTTTACATCTAATTTAATTTAGATCTGTACAAATATGAATATTTTCAAATAGATTTTTAAAACTCCATTAAAATATGCCTATAAATAAAATAAGTAAATCTGTGTGCAAGTATTATGTAAATGCTTCCTTGTATGAATGAATACTTTTCCTTATAAGATGATGTTGACAAAATGAACAGGAAATCAATAATTTATTGTTGGGTTGTTGATAAGTAAATAATTGTTTTTTATTTTTTTGTGTTCAATGCATCACATCATTGTAAAATTAACGTCTTATTATTATTTAGTTTGAACAATAGACAGATAACAGAACTATTTTCTCATAATAGTTTCTATTCAACTTTATTCTAATGTCAATAGATAATTCAAACGACATGTGACCTGCGGCCATACACGCATGGAAACAAATATAACTATTTTATTTCTACTTCAATTTATTATAAACTAGCTGACCCGGCAAAACTTGTTTTGCCATATAAATTATTTCTAATCAACATCAACATTTTCTAAATATAATAAATCATCAATAACTCTGCTCTATTTCTAAATAATGATGGCAAATCAGAATGAATAATGATATTAATTAATATTTAAAAGCAGACTTGAGTCAGGCGTTGCTCTGACAATATTCACAGAAAAAAACATTAAAAAAAACAACAATTTTCCCGTTTAATAAACGATATTTTACATCGATTTCATGCAAAATTTGAAGACGTTTGGACCAAGTTATCACGTTGTCCCATACAAATTTTGCTCCTGTTTATCATCCCTTTAGGAGTAGAATTTAAAAAAATCTTTATCGGATGCCCGATATTTTGTGTGGCACATGGTATGTATTTGATGTGGGCATCTGGTAATTATTGCGTGACACCCGAGACACGAAATTTTTACACATACACCCGGTACTTCGTGCTGTGGTCTTCATATACTTAATGAAAAGTTGTTTGTCGGGTCCACTATTATAAGTAAGACGCTGTATATATGAATATTCCTACGTATCACTGACAGTTGTAAACGAGGAATAACAATGACGAATTTATAATAAAAATATAAGTACTTTTTATAATAAGTGAAAATTAATAATTTTTTTCAATCTTAAAAAATAAAAAATTGTAGATACAAATATATACACATGTTTTCATTATAATTTTTATCTATAATGTTTAAAATATTTAAATTATTTTTTGTTAGCATAAATGTCAAACTGACAGTTCTTAGAGAGGAGATATAATGGTGGAAACGTAAGAATACCTATCTAAATAATTCTCTATTATAACTATACAATAAGCGCCAACAATGTAGAACACCAGTAACTAACAAAAACGTATGAAACTACAGCATGCACCTAAAATTGTGTTAGTTCTCTATTACAGTGACAAAAAGGTATTATGTATCGTTTTCCAACATCTGTAGTTAAGTGTAAAGAAAATATGACGTGTACTGAATTTTAAAAAGGATATTACATTATCCCAAAATTCTCTTCAAATCATTATTTAAATTGTTACATTTTCAATTTCCTTTTATAAATACGAAATATTACCAATAACTATACAGATGAGAAGGATTTATATGAGAAAATATTTAGCCGAAGCTACAAGGGGGAAATTTTTCAAGGACAATTTTATTAATGCATTTTGTTAATCGAATATTGTAATACCAAATTAGTAACGAGTAATATCTCCTCAGAGAATCATTACAACTAGCTAATTCATACTGACTTTGTAGTCGAAATACGTATTTATAAACTACAAAATAATTTGATGTAGGAAATTGGGGAAAAAATCGAAATTTTTCAAAAAATCCTAGAGTTCTCATTAATAATTATAAAAAATAAATAAATAAATAAATAAAATAATAATTATAAAATTGTAATACCTAATTAATACAGTTTTAATAAAATTAAAAAATGATTCTGTTTTTTACAAAATTCGGCCGAGAGCTTTGAGTTTGGTTTCTATTTTTTCAACATAACGGTCACATTTTTTAGATTTCGTTTAATATCTTTGGTTATGTTTTTTTAAATTTTTATTATTCAGAACAAAAAACGCAACGACTTGAATCTTTCAAGATTAATTAAAATTTTAAAATACATTAATTTTATGGTGTATTTTATAATTTTTTTTAAATGTGTAAAATTGAAAAAACTAAAATTTTGAGGTTCCTGGAAATAAGCTCTTACGTATATTTTGATATAAAATTTTCTATCCTTTGATAACGGGTACAAATAGTTAAAGCAATGATGCATGCGTACGTAATTTCAGTCTTTCAGTTTTTAAAATTGAAAAAAAATAATCATGTAACATTCGATCTGTTTTTGCTGGACGGTTTTTGAGAAATTAATGGAAAAATCGAAAATTTTCACCACTTTTAACTTTAATTTCTCAACAATTGCCCAGCAGAAACGGATCACAATTTTTCTGTATAGCATCTCTACACAAAAACAAGAATTCTCAAAGGCGCATCCGGCTATTACACAATTTTTTTGTTTTCGAATTTCAAATGACAATTTTTTTAAAACAATATTGAGTACGCATACTTTAATGATACCGCCTGTTCATTCGGTTTTTAAACAATATTTTTTTTTTACATTTTGACCCCCAACATTTTTCTCCGATTCCGTTCATTTTATGTTATGAAGTACTATAAAAAACGTTGACCAATTTCCTCAGAAACTCAAATACCAAGAGTCATTCTGTAAATTTTTCAAACTGAAGTTACGATTGCCTTAAATAATATATGATCAAAAATAAATCTTTAGAAATTTCCGATTTATAGGTTAGGTTTTTAATTGATATATCAATGGTATAACTAGATGATTTTGCATTTCGTTTTTGAACGATTTGGATGAAAATTCCTGTACGCATTCATCACACTCAAAAAATAAACCAGTTTCGAACATGTGACCAAATATTTCTAAAGCAACTTCTTTCGCTACTAGACTAATGCATTATGTATTTATAAACTATTTTTCTTTTTGAAGTTATACTTCTTTAGGCGCGTTATGAAAAAATGATGAGTGTGAAATTTTAAGATGCGCGCACATCACTGTCACATAAAATTCACAGGTTGAAGCTGTTATTATGATTTTTATTAAACTTAATTGAAGAAAATATATATTTATTTATATAATTTTTCAAATTTCAACTGAGCTTTATTGACTGTGTTGACTATCCTTCTCCAGTCCTTTTGTTATTTTATTATTTAATTCATATATTATTAAATTTTTTTACACAATACGTAATTTATCAATCAATTACAGCTTCTAAAATAATTAAATTTTCAAAATGATATTTAAAAAAATTTTTTTGAGTTAATGGTGCAAACTGAAGTATTAAGATCAATATTCACTAAAAATTCAATAAAAAAAATTGCACTAATAAACTTTCCCTTTTTACATATTTAGTTTATCCAATTGCGTCGACTAATTTAAATTAATTTAAATTTTAAAATATTCAATAATTTAACATTTATGATCAAAGTTTGTTGAACTCATTCATATATTATACGCAAAAATAGACAAAAGGTTTTAAATTACAATTAAAGAAAATAGGCAATATTTAACTTTAGGAAAATAATTTTGCATGCAAAAAAAATTTTATGGATATAAACTTCTAGACAACAATAATATAATTTTCATGTTTATCATTAATCTGTAAACATGCTAACGAAGAATAAAAAAAATGTCAGTTACAAGAATTGTGTATCTCGAATCTTTCAAATTTAAATAATGTTTAATTATATTAGTCTGCATACAAAATGTTTCATATAAATACAGGATGTTCCAAATATTTTAGTTAGAGAGAATAATCAAAAAGAGTGTGATATTGATAAGATAGCTTCTTTGTAGTTTGTGGATCCGAAGCAATATTTGCAAACCTTTTAACCGAGCTCAAGTATTTTTAATTAAACAAATTTTTTTATCGTTCAATAAAATTTTTTCGAAATGGGGGTGTAATAGGGAATTTGACACTTCGTCCGTAAACGTTTTTTCGACACCTTCCGTCGGTAAACCTGGGTATTTCAATTTCCGGTCGTTTTTTCAACCTGTTAATGCACTCAAAAAATTTCGTAAAAATTCA
Source organism: Chrysopa pallens (assembly GCA_020423425.1). Classification (NCBI taxonomy): domain Eukaryota; kingdom Metazoa; phylum Arthropoda; class Insecta; order Neuroptera; family Chrysopidae; genus Chrysopa; species Chrysopa pallens. Next base: position 4,761,032 of record CM035594.1, on the reverse strand, counting down.
TGCTCATCTGTGAAACCTTCAACTTAACATATCAATCATAAAATTGTAGAAAAATTCATTTTTGCATATATTTTTTATTAAAAAACTGGAGCAACTTGCTAAAAAAACGGAGGTTTACTCAAAAAATCGTAACTTTATGAAAAATTAAGATATTGTAATTTTAAATAAACCAAATTAAAGGTCAATAATGCAGTTTTCAGGAAAAAAATATTTTATTTCATTTTTTTATCAATAAATGCTTAAGTTTGGACAGGTAAAACAGGCAATGAAAGATGTATCAAACATTAGTATAAACACATTTAATTATCAAAAAACATTTTTTTTTACAAACTAAATTATTTTTAACTTATATTCGTTACATCTAAATTAAATTAACTGCAAAAGTATTTTATTCTACACAATCTACACAACACATAAGACGATGTTCTTCACAGACTGCTTTTTGACACTTCACGCAGCAGTACTGCGTTTTTCTGTCTTTATCGACTTTACAAAAATAACATCGCTTTCTCTTCTCTAATTTATCCTTTCCTAATGTTGGTCTGCCAATTTCATCCGAAGACAATATTTCTTTGAGGTTGTTTACTAAGGGAGAGGAGTTAAATTGCGAAAAATTTGAGGTTGGTTTTTTTCTATAATTAATTACGAACATAATTAGCCATGTTTGATCAAATCCGTTCTGCTTCAACACAATGAGATATTGCTTCCGTCTTTTTAGAGCGTTACTTAAAAATTTTCTTTTTTGCAATTGGGTTTTGGATTCTTTTAATTATTTATTTAACTTAATACTTTTATTAAATTATTTATTTTACTTATGAACCAAAACTGTATTGTATTTATTTAACATTGAATTTATTAATTTAAACATATAATTTATATATATTTTAGTAATCCAAATTTCATTTCCTTTATTTTGATAGTCTATACTCGATAGATTTAGTAATTTTTCGCGCCTGAAATCCGCCTTTTTGTTTTTCCAAACATCTATATAAGGACACTTTTTAAGTCGAATATAATGATACCTTAGCTGTAAAAACCGATCCAGTAGGAAAATTCGAGGTAATAAAGAAATTTAAATAGATACAAGATACGCACAAAAGACATCATCTTCTTTGCCAGTCGCTAAAAATATGAATTTTTATGTTTTGAACATTAAATATTTTCATTATCTTTTTGTGAATAATAAATTTACAGTAAATATGTTAAGAGTAGTTATGCAATAACTCTTTTAAATTGTTGTATTTAATAAAATTTTAATTTTACTAATATTCATTCGATTAATTCTCATATACTGGGAGTAAAAAATAGCGACACCAGAATAACTGGGAAAATAAAGAATTTAACATAAAATTTTAGATAAAATAAGCCGAGGTGTTTGAAAAATTTTTCTCTGAGAGATAATAAAGGTTATTTTTCTGTAAACTCAAAAGTTTTAAATTCACTAAGAATAAAATTTTTAATAAGTATTATTGTTTTCATCAATTCTTGACGTTCCTTTGTAATGACGTAATGACATACAAATTACTTATTTTAGTGCTTGTTTCTCTTTAAGCGTAAACATTATCCGTGCAGACTAACATGGAAAAAAAATTGCATTTCATAGTTTCAAAGTTCACTGGGTCAGCTACATTGAGAACGAATAATGGTGAAAACTAATAATATGTTGATTGCGCCACCAACGAATTAATTTCTACTTTTTTAATTCACCCCCCACCTCTTACTTACTCTTTTCTCCACTTATAAAATAACGTTAGAATGTCCAAAAAAGAATCTTCTTACCTAGAACAAAGAAAAGGAAAATTAATTAATGCATCTATGTTTGGTTTGTCAGATAAAATATTTATATGAATCAGTAACATGAAAATGTTTTTATCACCTTTTCAATACGTATTTATTGTTACATCTTAATGGTGGTAGAAAATTATCTTAGAACACTTCAAACTACTCCGATTTTGATGATTTTTTTTAAATGAAGGTAATTAAAAATGCTTCAACCTTTACAGTTAAAACAATGTTTAGTGGAGGGGTTGATGCCTTTTTTAAGGGATTTAAGTTTCGACATAAAAAGTAACAACAAAAATAGATAAAACAGCAACTTTTTGACAAAAAATATTCATTAAAATTTTTTAATAAGTCAAAACTTTTTGAGTTACTCGTGCTTCAAAATATCCGTCTTTCATTTAAAATATGCATGTTTTTTTTTTCTTTCATAAATAGCTCGAAAATTTCATACTTGAACGAAAAAACAAAATGGTAACAAAAGTGAAGCTTATGGAAAAATAACGAGAAATATTTGTTTATTTCTATAGATACAACATTAAACGAATTATAGCCTGTTAAAGGTACCGATTCGTTCAATCAAAACTTTAAAAGTACCATTCAGTGTTGAAAATAAAAACGAACAATATCAAAAACCTTGATTTTTTAAAGGTTTAAGAAAGTTTTAAGAAAAGACTTTTGACCCAATTTCTTAGATAAAAAATTTTGTGGTATTTTATAAATATTTCGACTACAAAGTTGGCATCATTAGTATGTATGTAGCTAATCGTAATTTAATTATACGAGGAAATTCCACTCGTTGCTAATTTGGTGACGGCAAGCACAATGGATTTTTTGTAGCCCAATTTATACTTTCCAACTATTTATCAAATTGAAACGTCAACCAAGATTTCGGCCAATGATATAGAAGAATTGCCCCTAGTGATTTTGACAGTTCTCATAAATAGTGGCAAAAATCTCAAAATAAATATTAAATTACAGAACTAAAAATTAATAAATTTTCTTGCAATTTTAATAGTTCAACATTTATTTGAAATTTCTATTAAATCGGAATTTGGATACAGGTCCTTTGTCCTTTGAATGTAGATGCTTTTATATGCATTTAGTTTTCAAAGTTTTACATTTGATTTGTCGATTTTGAGATTATTTTTAAAACAATTGAGCGGCTACACATGATTTACCTTATACCAATTTGTTGCCTACTCTGTCATATATATTTCTCGGAGCAATATTGATCCAATCCCTGAATGTTGATCGTTGATGATTTTGTCTTTTGGATTTCGAAGTAGGTGTGTTAATTTGGAGCATAATTTCAAATTATGTTCATTTGCTATTTTATTGATACATGGTCGAAAATATGTTAATTTTTACCAATTTTTTTTTTATCGGTTTAAATTTCGTTTTTCGGTTTTTCAATTTGTTCATTATATTTGGATTAAAGCTTGTTAAATATTGTAACCTGTTGAATGTGTTTCAACTCTTTGAAGTAGTTTTACTTCGTGGTATTTTTATTAAACGGTTCAATAAGAAATTAAAAATGACTAGATTGTGTCACGGTGGGCTATTGGAATCCACTGTGACTTATCTTTCAGTGTACCTTGGTTTCCTGTGTATGTCGAATTCTAATCTATTAGAATTATTATTTCCTGATATTTTGTTGTGAAATTGATTGATGGGTACATATTGTTCAGATTGCTAATAAAAACTTGCGGGTTTTGTTAATCTGTGTCAAAATCGTAAATGAGATTTTTCTAAAGATCTTAATAATCAATCAATATTCATTTTTGTACAAAAATTTTTTTCTCCTAAATCTTGTCTCATCATTCCGAAAACTGGGTGCATGTACTTATGTACGTGTTTCAGAAGTTATACTTCTTTGGTATCATTAAAAATCAATTTTTAATTGCATGCAAATAATTAATTACAATAAAATAATAAAAGGACTGGAGAAGGATAGTCAACACAGTCAATAAAGCTCAGCTTAAATTTGAATAATTCAATAAATGTTTATATATTTTGTTACATTAAGTGTAACATAATTATTAACAACAGCTACAACCTGTGAATTTTTTATGACGTTGATGCGCACTAAAGAAGTATAACTACAATTCTTCATCATCAATCATTTTACTATTACTGTTTGCAAAAAACTTTTTTTGTCCCGTTTTCTCTTTTCAAATCTTAAGTTCAATTTTATGCTTGTGAGCATAAAAATCATCATAAGTTTTGAGAAATTATTATTTATGGCCAATATTATATACGAAACTTCCATGGCAGTCATAGCTGGTTTGAATTTGATCAATTGCTATTTTTTTTTTGCATTTACTCACATCCGCTCTGAATGGTAAAAAAACAAAAGAATACTATCGATACAAAAATTTAAAAAAATAATATAATTTCTCATACAAATCACCTGAATATATATTTAAACAAATGTATGAATGAAACTCAATTGTTTTAATATTTAATACTTGTTTTTTTGTTCTTTTAATATTCATTGCACAACATAGGTAGAGGTAGGTAGGTACTCACAAATCCATCCATATACAATGATAAACTTAAAATAGCCGAAGCAACATGGATCAAAAATAAAATAAAATCGAAATTTATATAAGTGTAATTTTTTGATTGGATATAATTGCTATCTAATAGTGAAAAATTTTCATAAAATTTGGCCTGGATTTTTCTGTTTGGTCACTATTTTTCCAACATTATTAAAAACCAAACACAAAAATTGCCAATTTCTAAAATTTTGTCATTACATTTGTAACCGACATCGAAGAAAAGAAAATTTTTCACCAAAATGTAGATTTTTTGAAATAGTTAAAGGTATTGAAAAAAACCCGAATTTGCAAAATGACAAAAAATGCGAAGACCTGAAGCTTCCATACTTACTTAAAATTATAAAATACACTAATTTTTGGGTGTATTTTATAATTTTTTCAGTTTAAAATGATAATTTAGATAGATAAACAAAATTAATTCTGCTAAACAACTAAACACAATATAATGACTGAGAGTATTAAATAGGTAAAAGTGTCACATATTTTTTGATTCTGTGACATGGTTCAGTAGAAAATTTTTTCTCAAACATTTCATTTTTTAAAATTTTTAAATCGAATTAAAGTATCCACAAAAATGAAAGTAAACTAAAAATGTGGCAAACATGTTGGAAAAATGGTAACCAAACGGAAAGCTTCAAGCCTAATTTCATCAAAGCACATTTTACACTATTGAATAGATACTAGCTGACCCGGCAAACCTTGTTTTGCTATATAAATTATTTCTCATTAACATCAACATTTTCTAAATATAATAAATTCTCAATAAAACTTTTCTCTATTTCTACATCATGAAGCTGAGGCAAATTAGAATAAATAATGATATTAATTTATATTTTAAAGCAGACCTGGGTCACGCGTTGCTATGACAATTTGTACAGAAAACATTTTGAAAAAAAAACTTTCCCGTATGTTGAACAAATTTTCCCGTTTAACAAACGATATTAAATAGATTTCATGCAAAATTTGAAGTCGATTGAACCAAGAAATCACGTTGTCCTATACATACTTTGTCCCCGTTTATCACCCCCTTAGAAGTAGAATTTCAGAAAATCTTTTCTTATCGGATTCCCGATATTTTGTGTGACACATAGAATTTGGTATATACACCCGGTATTTGGTGCGTAACATCCAAGACACGAAATTTTTAGATATACATTCATTTACTTCGTGCTGTGGTCTTCATATACTTAATGAAAAGCATACGGATGAATGGTTTCGGTGATACTTTAATGATGTGATATGCACACTTTATATAGTTGATAGTTCGACATACTGCTAGTGAGAGGAGATAAATAAAATATTTTAAATTTCAATTTTAGATTTTGGTTTCGATGGAAATGATACTAATGTGCCAATTTGCACAATAAAAAATACTTTTTGGGGTGGATCACTCAGGGGGTATAAAAATAGCTTATGACTTATTCTCCGATACACTGTATATACACTAAAAATTTCATTAATATCGGCCCAGCCGTTCTTTAGTTATAAGTAGTGTAACTAACACGGCTTTGTTTTATATAAAAATTTTATTTTTATTTTTTGTTGTTGCTTACTTGCCCTGTTGCTTCGACTAAAAGGTATACATGATGATATCGTATTACATTATATTATTATATATGTGTGTGAAAAATATTTGTATATGGTATTCTGTAATTGTTAGTTTCAAAAAAAAATTATATTATTTATTATAAATAATGGTCATTGACTTGAATATTATATTTTGGTCTTTTTTAAATGAATTAATAATAATTATGAATATAGACACACCATTATTATTTTTGCATAGCATTATTAAAATTTTAATAATTATTATATTATTATGAGTGTTATTATTATATTGTGATTATAAATAATATATAATAATATGTTATTATTTATAATACACTTGTTATTTATTAATAATTTTATTGTTCTTATTATGGCATTCTGTTGCATTTTTAACATACAAAGTGGTTTAAGACAAAAGTCGTTTTAAGTAGATATTTATTTTCTACTTAAAACGAATTCTATATTTCAATTAGAATTAATATAAATAACGTTATAATACTTAAATAATGAACGGATTTTACAAAAATATCCTAGTGGTTATTATTAATTTTATCAACCACTTGCGAGCGATCTGTGACAGCTAACTTTTCTTTATCATTCCATTATGTCTCTTTAAAAAAAAAAGGTATAAGTTATTTATTAATATATATTTTTATAATTATCCTTTTAAAATCCTTAATTTATGCCCGACTTGATAGGTTTGGGAGAAAATAGTTTTTTTTTTTTTTTTTAACTTGAATTTTAGCGCCAAAAATGGCAATTGTCTTTATACTCGACATACGTAAAATGTCAGAGTATATTAATTTTAGTATTAAAGTTTGCATTGTTAGAAAATATTGAAGCCACAAACAAAATTGTGTATAGATGTCCATAAAATCAATAAATTCATCCATTTCCATTTGTTCGTCCGTCCGTCCGTCACCAAGTAACACAATAACGATAAGAAATAACGAGCTGAAATTTTGGTGGTGTATTCTAGACCTAAAAAGTAAGATCAAAGTCGTGAGTGTGCAAAATCGGTTCGTTGGATCAAATAGATTAATAATCTAACTTTTTAACCAAGAGATAGAAGAAATTTTAAAATAAACATTGGATTCTCCACAATTTTAGCTCAAATTTTGGTAATGACTGAAGAAAACTTCAAGGATATATATTTTGCATTATTCCACTATTTATTTTATTATTTATTAAAAATTAATAATTACGTCGTGACATGTTTCGGTTTATACAACCATTTTCAAACTGTGAAGATTAATCTTTTTTAAGGTCTTATATACTATAAATTACTATGACGTATAAAAATTTGGTATAAACTTGTAGATCAATTTCAACAATTACAAAAACAAATATGTATCATTTGTTACGAATTTAGATAATTATAAAACAATAAATAAAAATAAAATTCCATTACAGGTACAGGTAGCCCTACGTTAAAACTTATTTTATATAAAAAAACAAAAACAATAATAATAATAAAATTTGGTACCGAAAGGCCCATCGTTAAAAATTTTTGAATATAAGATTAAAACTTAGACAAAGTATTATTAAAAACAAAGTTAAATTGGTAAAATAATTAAAATAATTAAAAGTTAGCATCGTTAAAATGACGTTGTAAAATATTAAAAGAACTCAAATGGAAAAAGGAAAATAAAAAATTACAATAGAGAAAACCATCCATTTGAGTTCTTTTAATATTTTACAACGTCATTTTAACGATGCTAACTTTTAATTATTTTAATTATTTTACCAATTTAACTTTGTTTTTAATAATACTTTGTCTAAGTTTTAATCTTATATTCAAAAATTTTTAACGATGGGCCTTTCGGTACCAAATTTTATTATTATTATTGTTTTTGTTTTTTTATATAAAATAAGTTTTAACGTAGGGCTACCTGTACCTGTAATGGAATTTTATTTTTATTTATTGTTTTATAATTATCTAAATTCGTAACAAATGATACATATTTGTTTTTGTAATTGTTGAAATTGATCTACAAGTTTATACCAAATTTTTATACGTCATAGTAATTTATAGTATATAAGACCTTAAAAAAGATTAATCTTCACAGTTTGAAAATGGTTGTATAAACCGAAACATGTCACGACGTAATTATTAATTTTTAATAAATAATAAAATAAATAGTGGAATAATGCAAAATATATATCCTTGAAGTTTTCTTCAGTCATTATCATGGATTTCCACAAAGTAAAGCTCTCTTCAATAAATCAAATTTTGGTAATGAACACATGTAGGTAATTAATAACAATACATATTATTATTATTATTATTATACATGTATTTAAATATGTAAATCATTAATTGAATTTATAACAAATATCAATCTATAAAAAAAATTATAACAAGCGGTATTCGTTAAAATATAAAAATTTTCTTTCTTTGCCTGGTAAAGTAAAAAATAATGAATCCGAAAATCGGCGCAATGAAAGTTGAGCACGAATCACCCTCAGAAACGTTCTAAACTGTATAAGTAAATAAATAAAATATGCCTTTAAACAAAATTAGCTAAACACTGATGATATAGCTTTTCTATTGCTGAAAGAATTTTTAGAATCAATTAGTTTTAGTAATTCCAAAGATTATGTCATACAACAAAAAAAATCTTAATCTTTGCCTTTCTCATACAACGTGAATAAGTAGCACTTATTAACATAATAAATAGACTGCAATCAAAACATAATCAGTAATTGAAATTTCATAAGCAAAATCTATTTTTAATTTTGGGAACGTGCTTAAGGATGTTTGGTAGGTATATAAAAATGGTACAAGACGAATGACAATTAAAAATAGATCGTTCATCATTCGATTCTAAATCACCTGCATGAATTACAAACCAATTCACTAAACTATTATTAAAAAGTTATTGAAATTTTAATAAACTGTAATTTGATATGTAATCTTATGGAGATTTTTTAGCTGAACAGATTAAATTTATTTTTATTAACTGAAAAAAGTTACCAACAATTTCAAAATTTTAAAATAAGTAACTTGTACTGTAGAGAACTGTTAGAGCATAAATTTATTAAAATTCACTAAACGATTTTCGAAATATAAAATTAAAATAATGATAATGATGATTGATAATGTCGCTTAACAACACGTCAGCTGAAATCTACAGTCACTAACAATTGTTCGTTTAAACACATTTTGAAAACGTTTTAATTCGTTTAAATAAACGTTATGGAATATTAGTTTATTCTGCCATCAATACAGACATGATTTAGACAATTTAAGAATTTGTATCCAATTTAATTTTTTAACCAACAGTTTTGAATGTTATGGTTTTAATTTGACAGCTTACAGATAAAGAACGTATCTTTGACGATTGTACCAATATTCTAATTATGTAAATATTTTACATTTCAAACAATAAAATAATATAAGATTTTATTTATAAAAATAAAAAAATGTTCCAATTTGGTTTCATTAAGTCTTATGGTCGTAAATGACAAAATTATAATAAATTTTTCTGTTTTCAACGTCTTTCTAAATCAAATTATCAATATTTTATATCTTTTATAAAAAACTTTTGTCTCAGCATATAGACTTGAATTCAACTTAAAACAAAAATATACTTAATTTTTTTTAAGTTGTAACTTATTGTTAAATTATTTTAGAATACATTACGAATAGTTACGAGTATAATGTAATTTTTTTTAACAAATTTCAATTATTTTCATACATTAATAAATAATAGTTACAACTTAGAAAAAATAAAGTATAATATTTATGTTTGAAGTTGAATTCAAGTCTATATGCTGAGACAAAAGTTTTTTTATAAAATTTATTATAATTTTGAGTCCAAGACTTAATGAAACGAAATTGGAACAATTTTTTATTTTTATATAGCTTAAATCCGTCAATTGAAATAATGCGTTCATTCCATATACTTTTTCCGCCACTTGTATCACCCAAACATCCTTAAACATAAATTATGAATTCAGCCAATATGAATGACTTTCCTACGTACAAATGACTGAAAGTAGAAAAACTATTTTAAATTTGAATAGAGTCTAGATAGATTGAATTAGGACACATTCTAAAAACTTCACATTATGATTATGAAAAGTTTTAAACATCATAAGTAAGTATTTGTCTAACATAAACTCGACAGTTATAATAAAAATATCTTATAAAACATTTATTATTTTAATGCTACAGTTAATTGAATAGATAAATATATGAGACAATGTTAGCTAGCTTTAGCTTTAGTTAGCTACTTCATAATTATCACACACACAGTCAATAAAATTATATTACCTGAGGTTATTTAATTATTCATAAATAATTATAGAAATGAGGGAATTCATTTATGTGCGGTACCTACAAACATTATTTATTTAAGCACCAGAGAAAGATGTTAAAAAGCATACACAGTCGAATGATTCTTCATAAATACAACAGACGCTGGAGGTAAAAAACAATGAATATTAAAGATCAAGTTTTTTTATTGGTCGACATATCAATATTTAAAAGCCTTATCCTTAGAAGATGCATTTCACTGCTCACTCACGTCATATAAGACAACTTCAAGCTTTTTGACCACGCGGTGTCGATTTTGTCAGTCAGTAATTTATTAATTTATATATAGAGATAAATTCTTTCTAACGGTACGGGAAAAGTATTTAGTGTATTTTATAATGTTAATAATTATACATACTTAAAAAAATTAATATTTAGCAATATGTTAGGTAGTCTACAGTCGTTATTGTTATCTCTAATAATAAAATTAAAAAATACAAGTCGAGATGACATTGTTAATTGTTTAAATACTCGGTAAATAATACATATTATATAAAGTTCATACAGTTATAAATACATATATAATATTAATGTATTATAATTATATGTTTATTATCTAAATTAAAAAGCATACACAGTCGAATGCTTGTTAATAAATACATCACATGCTGGAGGTAAAAAGTAATGAGAATATTAAAAATCCGGATGTTGTCGGATTATTTTTTATCCAATTTTTGTTCTTAAATCATCTCAATAAAGTTTTAGTATTCAGTCATTTTGAGAAGTATTTTATGCATAAATGAAATCTTTAATTTTTTCATAGAATGCTTCGTTTTCGTTCTATAAGGTATTAAATAAACTCAGTACGACTCATTTTACAAGACATCGTGGTCATTTGCACCCCTGTTGCAGTTACAAATATGTAGATCTTGCACAACAATAAATTGTATAATAGAGCGAGATAGATCGAGCTTTTTGATTGTAGTAAAAAAGCATTTCATAAACATTTGTCCATACTCATTAGAAGAAGTTTCGCTGTGAGCCTTGGACACAACTTTCCATCTCTTGTAAAAAGCACTCTTTGTTCGCTGAGTGACTTACAATGTGCTGAGCACAATTGTATTAAAAATAGATTTATGTATACTTATTTAAAATTATTGTATTTATTCTGTAAGGATATTTCTCCCTACAAATATGACTTCTCAGTTGAATCGATAATAAATGGTCGATTTTAATTTTAATAATAATTAAGTTTCATTTAGATTGATAAATATATTTTTTTTTTGGTTTTCTGATCTTGCGTCGATTCAACAAAACTTAACTTTTTGCCTGCTGTAATTTTACAGCTTTCATTTAATAACTTCATCTAAGTATTAAGTGTATTCCACATCCTAAACCGAATCACTGTCTCAGTGATATTCGGGAGGCATTTGATCATTATTATCGGGTGTAGGCTATCCTTACCAATGGTTTTCTATGGTTTTCCATTTGGTTTGCACAAAGTGAATACATAAGTCAGCCATAGATGCATACCTTCCTCGTCCCTTCATATGCCCCATCCCATTTTGACATATTCTGTACATTTCTAAAAATCCAAAAAGCAAAATTTTATGAGGAAAATAAATTATCGTCTAAATGATCAAAAAGCCACAATTTCCTAAATTGCATAGAAAAAGTTGAATTTTGGTATGTTTAATGTTTCTGAATAATTTCACATTGGGTGTAAAAGAGCCTACCTTCGTCGTTTGTAAAGTAAAAAGTTGGCACTTTTGGAGAATTTCCCCAAAAGATAATAGAATGAAATAAATAATTTAAAAAATCATTTTTTGTCTACTTATGTTATATCATTTTCGATATCAAAAACCGTATCTCTCTTGTATGAATTGAAAATTAAATTAAAAAAAAAAAAAAACTATACAGTAAATTTATGATATAATATGTCTACCAAATACTTATATCACAGATGTCACTATGTTCGCTCAATTATTTATTGATAGAATGTGGTCCTCGACTTTGCATACTTGCGGACCTTCAGCGCTTGCTCTAAAATTCGTGAATTACAAACGTTTGTAATTATGAATTCAAAGTCCGAATTTAAATTGAATTAGACTTCTGACAGGTGATATTCTTTAAACTAGACTATTAACTATTTTTTAATATATATACCCGACATATATATGAATATATGAGGATATATTAAATTAAGTATTAGTACACTTGGTTGAGGTTACAAACGTTTTTGGTAAAATATCCGTTCGTTCATAGATTCATTTATTTAGTCCATTTTCCCAATTTCGACCCTGCATATGCCTGCCATCAGTCTTGATAATTTAAAAATGAAAATAAACAGAGAGTTGAAATTTTAATGGCGTACTTTAGACCTAAAGGTGAACTTAAGTTCGTGACTGAGCGAAATCGGCTTGGCGACGAAAAGATTAAATTAAACAATGCATGATTTTTTGCAAATACTTTTGTTTGAAACATTTCTACATAAATTGATAAATTTGTACATTTAACATAAAATACCCAAATATGACTAAAATAAGAAGATACTTACATCGTATCTTCTTGTGGAATTTCTATTAGACCTAAAAAATATAATATATTTATATATCTCAAACCGTTCGGGTAGCGTACGATCATAAATAGACAAAGCTGTGCTTTTTTCCGATTTAGTTAAGAAATATTTTCAACGTGAGAACGTACACTTTTTAGAATTTGTTTAGTAGTTCTAAGTTTGTAGTTTGGGCTGTACCCTGATCAATTAAACCAAATTATAACCAACCGCTGAACCATTTGAGAGGAGGGGCGGTAAATTTCAAAAAAATAATTACTTTGTTTTAATTTTGATTATAACAGAATCACATGTTTTAAATATCAAGCTATCACACAAGCGGTTAGGATAATTTAAACCCCTTCAAACTTCACCCCCTTCAAACTTCACCGATTTCATTTAGAAACTTCTTTAATAGTCCTTACGTAATAAAGGGATCCTATTTTAAACCTTCGTAACCTTTTTGGAGTTGAATTTCAGAAAATCCTTTCTTTGGCCTCGTTAAACCAGGTCCTATGGCGGCGGTTTGATCAATCAAAATTTGAAACCCGTATTCGCAACGAAAATTTCTTTTTACTGCTCAATTACGTTATATAAGACAGAACACTTATACACAATTTCAAGCCTCTTCACAACGCGGTTTCGGATCCGTCATTATTTTATATATACATATAAATTCTTTATAACTGTATGGGAAAAGTATTTAGTGTTTATTCACATTTATATCTGTTTATTAGCTAACAGTTTACAAAAAAATATTTCAAACAAAAGTTGTTTGTTATAAAAAACACATTCTTATTGTCATTGAGTTTTTCTATTATTTCTTCGGTTTAAAAGTTAGGTCATTAATCTGTTGGACACAATGGACCGATTATGCTTATTCACGAACTTAAACTCATTTTTCAATTTCAGTACGCTATATCTTTTCATTTTCGAGTTATTATATACTCAGACTGATTATATTTGTCAGGCATAAAATATCAGACTATTTTAATCAAGGCACAGTGACATGCCCAATACCTCGAAATAAACCTAGACAATGCAAATTTTGGAAGTAGTATAGCATTTTTACTGAAGAAATTTCAATAATTGTTGAAACAAAGTCGAATACAAGCATAAAAATTCTTTATTTTATTATCTTATCCAAACTTTGTGACTACTGTTTCATAATAATTATACTATTTTTCAAAATTCAAAAAGTTTTAATATTTTCATGAAAATATATTTTGTCGAGTAAAATGGCGTTTTTAAATTGGATTTTTTTTAAATACTGCTAAAATTAAAATGTACACGATTTAAAAATTTTTAACTTTCCGCTAAGAAAATCGAAGATTTTCAAAAATCAGGAAGTTATTGGTTTTATCCCGATTTAAAAAAATCGAGTTTTCATCAGATCACGACGTTCTGAAGTTACAGGAAACTTCCTTGACTACCCCTGCGAGGTGAACCGCTTGTAACTTTTGAACGGCTCTACCGATTTCATCGCGGTTGGTGCCTTTCGAAAGGGCTTGACCAAACTTAGATTTTGAATAATTAAAAATTTTCCAAAAAACCAGGAAAAATTTATTTTTTTTAATGTGGTTTTTTTGAATAACTTTTAAACGGCTCTTTTTTTAACATCAAAGCTCAAAAACAAAATTTTAAGCTCAAAAACATTGTAAAATGTTAAATTTTAAGTGCTTGGGTATGGAATTAGCGGGAAGTTGCAGGGCTGGCCTTTAATGTCAATCGTTTTCCAAATTTTTTATTAAAAAAAATAAAAACAGTTGAATTCTACGAGTTTTTTCTACCTATTTCAATATCTTTTTAAAAAAAACTATTGGATTACTTAGAGTGAATCTTAAATTAAAGTTTGGCACAAGATTAATTCAATAAATTAAATAGATAAATAATAAAAATAGATAGTCGCAACCAAAACCACAAACAAAAATGATAAGAATAATAAGAATAACATGACTACATAACACCTTTTGACACTGCGTACATGATCTTAACATTTACACACGCAGTATAATCATTAAAAAACTTAAATAGAACGCGACTAGGAACTGTTTTTCTACGTGGGGTCTACTGAACCCTATGTGACCGTAATATCATTACATGGAGGTAGGACCGCTATGGGTTAAAAACGTGCCTGCCATTTTAAAATTTGCACAACATTTTCAAATATAACTCAGTCCCTAAGTCGATGTAAGTTGGCATCATCCATAATTAACTAGAAATTATCATCGTATGAAATGACTAAAAACAATTCACAATAATTTGATACAGTTTAAAATTGTTTAATGTATAAATTAAGAATATACAAATATTATTTTTACAATAGTTAATGTGGGAAATTGTATACAAATTATTATTATTTGTAATGTTTTATTGTACATTACCCGTTATTTCCTCTATATTTTTTAATAGAAGAAAAGAGAAAGTCATGTTGAATTTTTATTGCTTGATACATTTTCAAATAAACATTGACCCAAGCATTATTAAAATTAAAAATTTAACACTAGAAAGAAATTAACAGCAATCATGCAACCTTTATAGAACTACCAAATTTCTTCAAATAGTGTTTTTATTAGGACAATGACTTAATTTGAGCTAGTTTCTGTTAATTTATAATTAAGAGAGATTTTGTTTTGTTAGAGGAATAAGGAACTAAGAGTGTAAATAATATAATTTATTACAACTAGCATTAGTTCTTTTAATTTGTTTTATTAATAATATAATTTGAAATAACAAGTTTATTGTCGAATATCTAACCTAGAATAAATCGTCGTTTTCAGCGTCGACTTTTTATTTAGTGATAAAAAATTAACAAAAAAAGAACTAAAAAGTAAAAAAGAAATTAAAATTTTTTCCTTGTGACCAATTACCTCTCTCAATCAACGCCAACCAATCAATTTTTTAGCTAAGAATAAGATCTGCACGGCCTTTAGGGTTCTTTTTCTTTTAAATTCATTATTTTTTAATTTTCAGTGTTGAATGTTATACAACCACGAAAAATTTTTCATTTGGATGAAATTTTATTACTAAAAATTGCTTTTTACCCCTCTACCCTTAAGACATCAAATCCTGATTTTCTTATTATTGGCAAGGATATTTTTTTTCTAACAAAATAAAAAAGAATCATGAAAATGGGGTCATAACATAAGAAGTTATCAACGAACATCACCGTTTTTAGACTTTTATTCATTTGTATAATCCAAATTAAGACAGAGACTTGAAAATTTATATGTAGATTAATTCTATGCCAAAAAGATGTGTTTTGGGGGACTCAACCTTTAAACCTTCTTTCCATTTTTACAAACAAAATATAATTTTGGCGGTTTTTAGGGAGTTAGGTCCACAGCTGCATGTTTTTGTGGCTTTTAACTCTTTTTATAGCAGTCCCAAATTAAGTGGATGAGATTAAGGCGTGTTGCTATACGCATTTAATGAGTGGAAAATATGACTCTAATGAGGGAGCTCAGGTACACATCTATTTTTTTTTAAATTTTTTAGCTCCTATGAATTTTACTTCGATCTTTATTTCATCCTTTCAAATATTGCTACTGAAATTTTAAAATTATCTATCTAGTACTTTGGAGTCTTTCGACGTTTATCCGCAGGATGTTAAGTTGGTCGGTCACAAGGTTACGAATATTAGAAATCATAGGAAAAATTTTTTTATAGAAAAGTAAATATTATAATTTCCATACTGAAAAATATAGCTTAGAAGTCATGAAGATCCTAATATGCAAAATTCCCGTGTAACGATGTTGGGTGGCGGTGTTTTATACTACACATTTATTAGAAAATTGTTTTATATTACACTCCAGCTTTGTAGGGAACAGTGCTATTTTCTTATTTTTTCTATGCAAACTAAAAAGATGTTTTTCAACCTTTTTTTCTGAGAAAATTTTCCCAGTAAAACGTGCATGGGTCTGCTAGTAATATTCATAAAAGCATTTTTTTAAGTGTATGGTTTAATATTTTACTTTGTTTTCACGGAGCTCTTACACAGGCTTTGAACTTAGCATAGAATACTTTGAATAATTTTATTAATTATAACTACAACGTTGCTTTTAAAATGTTCATGAATGACGTTAATAAAATATTAAAACAATGTATCGCTATTTATTATCTACAATCAACTACTTACTCTGTTAGATAATCAAATAAGTAAGTCATTACGTACGTATAACATTCATTTACATATGAATTAGATTTAATTAGAAAAAATTGAACATAATGAATCTTTTTGATTCTAATAAACTGTTTTTTTAAAGAATACATTATTTTTTTTTAAGTAAAATAATAATTAATATTTCACTCATTAGAATCGGTATCATGACTTGATGTGATGAAAATAAACTTTAGAATGTACGTCATTCATTTATAGTGGAAGAATATTAGGAAATTATTTCGGAATAGATCAAAACTACTCCGATTTTTATGATTTATTATTTTTTTAATTTTTTTTTTTTAAATATATGTAATTAAAAATGCATTAACCTTTATAGTTTAAAAGGGTGTATTGGAGAAGGTGGATGCCACCCCATCTAAGTGATATTTTAGATATAATATGAACCGAATTATAGCTCGTTAAAGGTGTTGATTCGTTTGAGGAAAATTTTCGGAGAATACTCATAGGATCATTTTTTAATTATGTTAAAAAATGGGTTTTTGTAGAAGCTGTTAGCTCAAAAACTAACGGAGCTATAATGAATTAAAATCTGTTTAGTTAATTTCGTATAAAGGCGTATTACATGCTCAAATTAAATTAAGTACCAATAATACATTCGGAAAGAGCAAATTTTTTTAATCCAAAATAAACTAAATGGCACAAAGAAGAATCCGCATGTTAAACGAGCTATAATTGGGCTCATATTATATCTATAGAAATAATAAAAAAATATTTATACTAGTTTCTCTGTAAACTTCATTCGTGTTCTTCACTTTTTAAAACGTATGAGATTTTTGAACAATCAAAAATTGATTAAAAATATGCACTTTTTAAACGTAAAATTTATATTTTTAATGACGAATAACTCAAAAAGTATTGACTTTCAGAAAAAACTTTAAGGCACCTTTTTGATTTAAAATCTGTTTTATGCTTTTCTGTGATTACTTTTTATGTTGAAATTTTCATCCGTTAGAAGGGATACCACAAGAGCGTCATTTTTAAACTATAACGGTTGAAACATGTGAGTAATTATGTACATTAAAAACAAAAAATTCATCAACGTCGGAGTAGTTTTGGCATGTTCCGAAATAGCACACTTTTTTGTCTAATTTACTTCCACTATTATGAAATACATACATGAATATATATATATACATACAATAATATATATATATATATATATATATATATATATATATATATATATATATATATATATATATATATATATATATATATATATATATATATATATATATATATATATATATATGTTAAGTTAAAGCATTATATTTGAAATAATATAAAAATTTTATTATAATATATTCCATTGATTAATTACTAATAAGTATAATTTACATGACCTTCATATGAAGATGTAAACAAATTTTTTTTATTTCAATTCACAATACAATATTGGTTATTATATAATAAACTAAATCAGTATTACACGGCTTCGCAGGTACACTTTTAGCATTCACTACGCTATTTGCACTGTGTATATATAGTTCGTGAAAGAGACTACTTACGTTAATTAATTAACGCATTCTAGAAAATATAATTTTTTGTTCAATTGTTTGCATGTAAATTGTATATCAAATGTCAAACAAAAATTATTGAATAATTATGAAAAATTAAATTTACCTAATTATAGTAATTAGTTTGAAAATGGTAAGAATAATTGAAGAAATTGCATTAAGGCGGAATTCCACTTAAAGGCTGAATGCTGTATGCAATATTCAGCATACAGCAAGGACGCATGCTACACACAGTCTTCTTCCTATAGAAGCAACACAAAGCAACAAAAAATCACAGTCTCAATGCGTATATATTCTAAAAGTTGACCCTTGCTTCCTGTCAAAGGCGCTCCTTTGTTGAGTCATTAAGCCCCCCTCGAGATAAAAGGACATAAGTCAAGTAAGTCAATGTATTATGTGAGTAGCTATGATAAGTTTAATTTTTCTGACATATAAGAATTTTCCCAGAAAAATATATTTCAAATACAGATTGCAGAGCTTAAAAAGTTTTATGAATATACTTAATTTGAAGAAAACCGTTCTTCCCATTTTTAGAAAAACGTAAAAAATGAAAATCACTAGAATAAATTGATGATATATTCATGTTTTTAACAACCTAGTAGATCGATTTTGACGAAATGCGGATTTCTTATCCTTTGGTTATTCGAAGCTAATATATAATAGTACTTCTAAGGTAATAATAGTACATACTTCTGGTTTGGAAGATATATTGGTCACAGACAGACAGATGAATTTTTAAAAACCATTTTTTGATCTCGGAATTGTGCTGAAAACGTGTTTCCAGTAAAAATTCTATGTCGAAACTTACTTATTACTATTATTACTTTTGTATGGTAACAAAAAGAATAAAACTGGTTGAAAACATATAAAACTGAATTATAAAAAGTGAAAATAACTATTTTTAATCATTAGCATTTATAAAATATCCAGTTTATACAATTATAAATACAGATATAATGAACTAAATTGGAGCTAAAATTGTGACGAACTAAAAAAAGTTAAAAGGCAAACGGACATAAATGAGCTATTTAATTAGGTGATTTTAGGATTCTACTTATACCAAAATTTTGATAGAGGCTTCAATATTTCCTAGCGTTCTAGCATACAAACTTTAGACAAAACTTCATTTATGACTCATGTGAAGTAAAAAGTATAAATAACATATTTGCAAAACTTACATGCAGCAAATAGATATTTGTATGTATGTTGAAATTACCTGCAAAAAAAAAAGTTATATATATTTTTGGAATAATATTAATAATCTTAAATCAATGGAAATGGAGGAAGCGATATTTTACAAAAGGGATTGGGATTATTTTAAGATATTTTTTCAATGTAAAATCACTAAATAGTATAAAACAAAGTCGCTTTCTCTGTCCCTATATAGCTATGTATGCTTAAATCTTTAAAACTATACAACGGATTTTGATGCGGTTTTTTTAATAGATAGAGTGATTGAAGAGGAAGCTTTATATGTATAACAACATCCATTAAATAGTGGAGAAATACTGTTATTTTTGAAGTTTCTAATGTGATGTCGTAAATAATTACATTTTTTCCGCTTACATTGCAACACCCGTGAGTCAAGGAACCGATATCAAGTGTCGCATATCACATACCGCGTGTATAATATATATATATATATATATATATATATATATATTCGTACTTTTTCTGACGCCAAGTCAAGGCCAAAGGCCGGCCTGGAGAAACCGGATGGCCCATACCAAATACCGGATATACATATAAAAATTTTGTGTCACGGGTTTCCTACACCAAATACCGGATAATCCACAATAAATACGGGGTGCTCCAAAATGTCAATGCAACCCGGGTCTGCTAGTGTATTATATATAAAAATTATAACTCACATATTTGAGATTATAAGTGCAATAAAATGAGGCTGTAATGAGGAATAAATATTTAAAGTTTCTCTTCAAAATATCGTTCATTGAAGTTGTGATAGTCTCAAGTATTTCAATAAACTTTGGCTATGATGGTTAAACCATTAATCATATGAAACTCAGATACAAAAAATGCAACACTTCAATTATCTTTCATACATATTTATAAATTATAAAAAAATATTCGAAAAATCTTCTTTTATATAATATGAAAGATTTAACTCGTCTTTTTTTTTGAATAAACTCAAGGTATTACGAGCAATGAATCATTATTTCAGAGATTATCTTGTATTTACACTGTGGAAATTTTTTGTTATTGTACCTTATGGTAGGGAAGTCCAAGCGGGGATTTTTGGATTTACTCGCGCGCGTTAGATTACGATATGGTAGATACTTCACCGCTGGTTGAGTACCTCCACCAAATCTTAGTTCTCTATATTGTGCCGCGCGCGTATAGGGTAGCCGATTAGAATATTAAAACGAAAAAATCGATAGTTGGATTTAATCGATAGATACATTTTACGCATCTGACGATTTGATCGTGACGTGTCTTTTTTGCAAGTTAGCGAACCTCCCATTCTCTAGCGTCACGCTCAAATCATCTGATTTAAAATATACACTTCGCGCTAGATTAAATCCAACTATCGATTTTTGCGTTTTAATATTCTGATTGATAACCGTATTCGCGCGGCACCATAAAGATAGCTAGGGTTTAATGAAGGTACTCAACAAAGGGTAAAGTATCTCCCATATGTTAATATGACGCGGTTGAGTAAGTCCAAAAATCTACGGTTGGGCTCCCATACAATTATAGACTATATTAACATACGCAATTTGTCCTCAACATATTCAGTATATTTACTTATTTTATCTTTTATCTTGTTCACTTCTACGATTACTCTTATTATAGTCATTCTCACTTGTCCAATAAACGTCTAAGTTTCGACTAAATTTTTATAATTAAATAGCAATAAATGTTAATCCTATGTAGCTTAATTCCCATAAAAATTTGAATAAAATATTTTCTAAATCTTTTTTATTAAATATCTTTTAAATTAGATAGTGAACATATTTATGTTGAAATTTCTTTACTAATGTTGAAAGGGAAATTGGTACAAAAATTAAACCTGTATTATAAAGTCAATCTTTAATGTTAATATACATTGTATTTTATTTAATTTTTCGCACAAATAAATAAAAAAATTATTTAAATGTCTTGAAATTTGGTATGCACAATCTTGATATGAAAACGGAAGGCGAAAAGTTATTTTGAAAAAAATTTTTCTAATTAAAATTCTATTTTTGGAAATATTTTTTTGCGAAAAACTTTTCGACACGCCCTTCGTTTTTATCGTTTTTATGTCATGATTTTGCATAACCAATTTCATAACATAATGTTTATTGCATTAGAGATTGTATTTATTATAGGAATTTCATTTTTTATGTCAATTTCCTTTAAGTTTTAATTAGATAGTTTTCTATTTCAGTCAACTCCAGGCGAAATATCAAAATATACCATGTACCATCCGCTTTGTCAGAAGACCAATACCAAAAATACTTTTGAAGTTAATTTCTTTAAATAGTTAGAAAACTATCTCTCAAATTTACAGAAATTTAAGTAAATGCGTATAATTATTAGAGTTGTACTGACTAAGCGATCACAGAAATAAATTACAGTAACTTTTTTATTTTTTTTATTTTTACAATACATATGCACTTGCAATTTTGATTTAATATTACTGATTCTAAAAAAAAAAAAATAAAATATTAATAAAAAATCAAGGTATTATATTAACAATATAATGTTATACCTCCTCTAAATAAATTTGACTAAGCAATTCATACAGGGGTAAAAGCCGGATAGTGGATGCTCTTTACCGAACAGTTGCCAAGTACTCGCCAATTACCGATTATTCGCCGACTAATGAACACAGTATTCTAATAGTTATACAACTACAAAAAAAAAGTGAAGCCTTTTATTGAAAAATGCTTCGTTGCTAGTACTACCTTAAGTATATGAGTCATTTATTTCATTGAACTTGAAGCGGCAAAGGTACAGTACAATATCTACAATACATAATTAAAAAATTTAGATAATTAAAGAATATTTATAATATTGCAACAACCTTCATGAATCTCGCTGTCATGACATGCAAAAGGTAAACTTGGAAATTATTAACATTGAACTGTTAAGATAAAGAAATATATAAATAATAATGTAAATTTTTTTAATAAAACAAGTAATGTTTGTTCATTCATAGTGTATAAAACATACATAATTAAATGTAATTATATTTTTTTAACAAGAAGATTTGGGAAGTGTTAAAGGAATTCTATTTGAAAAATTTTATTTATTCAGGCTCGATGGTTATTTGCTAACAAATTAAAAATAGTTCTGAAACATGACGTTTTTATACTCGACATATTTAATATGTTAGAGTATATAAATTTTATTCTAAAGTTTGTAACGCTACCTAATATTGACCGCACAAACAAAATTTTAATACAGGTGTTCACAGATATACCTAATTGGTCCATTTTCGACTGTCCGTCCGTCATCTCGATAACTCAAAAACAAATAGGGACAGCTGAAATTTTGAACGTACAGCTTGCATACGCAGAGCGCGTCTGCAA
This sequence comes from Chrysopa pallens, assembly GCA_020423425.1. Lineage (NCBI taxonomy): Eukaryota > Metazoa > Arthropoda > Insecta > Neuroptera > Chrysopidae > Chrysopa > Chrysopa pallens. Next base: position 4,738,088 of record CM035594.1, on the reverse strand, counting down.
TGCATACATGCGTAGTCAATATCTAACCCAGTTGTGTACCATCAAGTGCTGTGGCTTGAATGCTTGTCCTTCTTTAGATCTAAACACATGCATACATCACAGTTATGATCACGGTCTTTCTTTTTCATGTTAAGTCCTATAGATACTTCTAACTCATACTCTCGCACGTTATGTGCTATATCTATGTGGTTGTCTCTATTTACTGTCGGTTTTTCGTTTCAGCGAGTTTGAGATCACAACGATTCTAAAGAAGTTTAACTAATAAAAAAAAAAGATTAATGAAGGAGAGAAGGCCTTTACGTGTGTATTTTTCTTAGTTTTTATGTCTAAAATACGTCACCAAAATTACATCTCGCTATCTCATTTCGTTTTTGAGTTATCTTTTTCATTGACGGACGGTCAATATTTTCTAACGTTATAAAATAACTCTGATATATTAATGTAAGTTATAAAAATACTAATACAATTTTTTAGCTGTCATTTTTTAATGGAATGTAAATTTAAATTATTAGAGAGTACAGTTATTCAAGTGATAATGCGTTATCACAAGCAATAGTTAATTGTAATTAAAATATAAAGTTTTTAATTAGTAATTAAATATTAAATGGTTTATTGTTGTTTTTGAAAAATAAAACAATCTAATGTTTTCATATAAATATTGTTCATATACAAAACATAAAGGTCAAAGACTTTCTTGCATTTGTGATGCATTTAAAAATTATGATAATTAAAATTAAAAAAAAAAAGAATCGCCTTCAAAAAATGAACTAAAAAGTAAAAAATAATTTTAAATTAAAAACTTCTTGAGACCAATTACCTTTTTTCAGTCGATGCCAACCAATCAATTTGTTAGCCAAGGATATGATTATCACCGACTTCGAAAGGTGAATGGTAACAAGGAATTTATTTATAAAAGTTTTTAATTTAAAATTATTTTTTACTTTTTAGGTAGGAAAATTGTTATGTTTTAATTTTGAGTGTTGAGTATACAACCATGAAAAGCTTTAAATTGACATACATCCATTATTTTACGATTGGATTAGGAAGATCATTCATTCAGTAAGAAATAAAAAACACATTTAGTCAGTCATGTGATGATAGAACCAGATTTCGGTGGCCGGACAACCTGAGAGTTGTGAAAAATAGTAATTTTTTATGTTGTCGGACAAAAGATATTTTATTTTATCACGTGCCGAACAAAATTAAGGAAATTTTGTAATAAGCGAATGATGGCTATAGATGAAAATTTTGAGATGCATTTTCATGCCATTTTTAGATATCGTAAAAAACATCAACATAAAAAAAAAGCTTTTAGATATCGCAAGAATTTTTAAGGTAGCTAAGTTGATTACGAATTTAAAATAAAAATAAAATATTTAGATTTTAATATTAATTGAATTTATGGTTTAATAGTTTATTTCATTTATTAGGTACAATAAAATGCATTCATTCATACTACGTTACATGAACAATATATATTATTTTAGTAGGTATTCAAATCGGGGGTTTTGAATACATTAGGCACCAAGTATCAAAACATTTCATATTCAGCCAGTGTAATATGAATGCATTTTATTGTAGCTAATAAATGCATTCATTTAATTACCCATCATAAAATGTATTTTATATTAAAATCTAGTTATAAATTTACAGTTTAAATATCTCAAAAAAATTCCATATGACCCGTTTTTTGCGGGTCAAAATTCGAATTGATTAAAATTTATAAAATGCATCACAAAATTTGTGTGTCATTCATTTTCCTCACTCAAACGCACATCACTAAATTTTCTTTAAAAGACTGCCAAAAACCGCTTTTCTTTAAAAAAAACCGTTAAGCTTTTGGTAGAGCTTAGTTCGCCATTTTTTTTTAAATTAGCTAAACAAAGCTGTATGGAAAACAAGTTCGAAGCTCCAATATAAACATTCAGACAAGGAATATTCTCTTTTTTAATTCCTATTTTACAACGTGACTCGAATTATTAAATCAACCTTAATTTTTTTTGCCAAATTTCGTGACGAAAAATTTTTTGGTAAAAGACTTGGTTATTTCAATTTTTTACCTACAACTTTGCTATTTAACTTGTTTCCTTAAGATTTTCAGTTTTGCCGGAAATCGAGATAAACCATGTGTTACCCTTAAAAACTAATCGCTTCCACTTCCCGACATCAGATCCCCGTAAATTATTTTTCCTTTTATTTTTGTTATATTCTCTTCCGTTTCCAATGGGTTTTATGCTACTATAATTTTTTTTGGTTTTAAAAAATTATCGACCCTTGTGTATTCTAATAGACCAGGTATATACTAATTTTCTTTTTAATATATATAATATTTAATTTTTGTACATAATATTGAATTTGTCTAAGACGATTTTTTGGATTGTGTAAGACCATGTTGTAGATATCTTCTAAATTTAAATTTTGTGTATGTATTATATGTAAATTCACTTTTTATTTAATTCTGAGTGAGATCTACAGTCCAAAGAACCACTAGTTTAGCTTTCGTACTTGAAAAATCCTATTTATCCGTTGCATCCACCAAATGCATTTTATTCAATGTTGTCGTCAGCCTATCTCACAATTAACTATCTACTATACCTACTGTTTAACAATGACATTAGAAAATTAAATTGATAATGATCTAATTAATAAGTCTAGACACGTGCGTACACACTAGTTTTGGAATGGTAACCACTTTGTGTGTGTGTGTGTGTGTGTGTGTAAACATGTAATACATTAATTAATTAGTAGCCGAGTCTAGACATTAAAAATTATAACTGTAATCAGATAATTTAAAAAAATAAATTAAAAAAAACAAATTAATTGTATAAAAAAACTCATTCTAATGTATCGATTCATTCACATGAAGCAAAAGGGATGTTTATTCACACGCTAGCGAACAGTTTTACATCATTCTAACATTTAAATTATACATTGTTTTTATAATATTATTATAAAATATTATTTTCCAAAAACTGAACTTAACTGGTTATTATGTTATTGAGACATTTAACATACCAAATTGCAAGTTGTGATGAGCCATATATTAAATTTTAAATCATTTTTTATGATTTCTTTTTAAAATGAGCAGCATCTTGCAATTTGTATTTGTAGAAATTTTTTCCAAAAAGGTAGGAGGTGCAATAAAAAAAATTAGATCTATTTCCTCCTAATTATTTCAAATTAATATTTTTGCAGATTTTCCTTAAAAGGGAGAGGGATGCAATAGACGTTACAAGTTTTCTTAAGTACTTGTATTTTTTTATTTTATTTAATTTAAAAAAATCTTTCTAGTTTGCATAGAAAAAGTTGGTATTTATTTTAAGATTTTCTCCAAAGGGGGAGGGATAAGTGCTCCTAAAACTTTAATTTTCCGAATGGCATCAATATGCTTATCAAAATTCACCAAAATAAAACAAACCACATCTTCCTATGTACAGAAAAAAGCAGGTATGTTTGGAGATTTTCCCCAATAGACAATATGAAAATTTCTAAAAAGTTATACAGTAAATTTCTCGAATGAGGCAAACCTTCCTAATTTGTATCACAGCGGATATCTGTATCTGTCATCTACTTAATGCAAAATCATAACGTACGTAGTATGCTAAAAATATGTATGTTTTTTTTTTTTATTACTAATGATAAATCAATTGTAGTCGAAATACGCATTTATAATACAAAGAATTTTTAAGCATCGTTTGAATAAATTTTAGACGTAGTTACAGTAATATTTAGTCAGCAATTTTACCTACATAAAGACACATCTATATCAAATAATTTTTAGATCGCTGGCGTGTGAGCAGTTAATCTCGTGTAAAATAATAAGTCATCAAATAGTGAAAATAAAATAAAATAATCTTTCTAAACTTTCAATTTTTTTATATAAAGCAAATAAAAACGTGATTAGTAATAAATACCAGCGACGAACAAGAACAACCAACTCTACTCTATCTAACTAACAAGATTTGATTTTACCATTACCATTCACAATACTTATACCATAAATAAATAAACAAATCATGTTGGATACGATCTTTAAAATCAAAATCAATTACTTTCTGGAAATTATTGCATTCATTAAATAATTATACAAATTTTTTCAAAACGTTTTATTTAACTTCACATTTATTTGGGTCCGAATTTAGCAATCAATATTTCACCGATTTCCACGAAAGCTATCGAATTAAAATTATGTACACACTAGGGAAATCAGAGTAAAAAAAAAATTCAGTTGGCACTTTCCCTTCGGGGAATACCTCCAACACTACCAACTTTCTTTCTATGAAAAACTTGGAATTTATAGGATTTTTCATCAATGTGAAATGATAAGGTGAAATCGTAATAAAAAAAATGTGTGTGTGTAATCACACATCGGATTAAAATTATGTACACGCGTTAGAAGTTGCAAAAAACAAAACTTCAGTAAAGATCCAAGAAAAATATTAAAATTAATCAAAAAGGTTTTATTTCAGTAAATATAGATATACAGTCAAAACAGATATCCATAGGTTCTTCTGGTAATGATTGAATAAGCATGTGAGTTGCAAGTATATAAGTTAACTTAGTCATTTAAAGAAATATATATGATTCTGTAGCCAACTTCATCATGTCGTTTTTATGGAATCGTACGCGCGCAGCTCACAAATTCACTCTCATTCAAACGTGCCAAAAGAAGTATAACTTTAAAAATATTTTCAATTTCATCGCCACGGTCTATAAAATTTCGAATTTTACTATTTGTAAAATAATAACTTACTATCAGAAAACTAATAAAATTGTTAAAATATCTCTAATTTCTAATATAATTACTGCTTTTATATTATTTATGATAAAACAATCGCTCGTGTACAACGCTCATTCTTTTCAGACAAGTCAAGCTAGCAGAGCAAAGCTTTCAAAATTGGATTTAAATATGTTCAAAATTAGGTGCTGAAAAATTAAAATATGTGTTCTAATTTTTAATTAAAAAATTGAGTCATTATAATGCTCATTTCTGTTGTGAAAGAAATCACGCTGGCAGATGCTTTTATGATGTGTCTTCAATAAATCAATTTAATCAAAATTACAATAAAACTTACTGCAGTGATTCATGAATCACTGCTTAAAAAACAGACTTAAAAAAATTGATAGCTTGACTCTTATCTTTAGTGATTCATGTTGGACGAATTTTTTTGGTAACTTTGATTAAGTTCATTTATTGAATGCACACCATAAAGGTACCCACAAAAAGGACCTAATTTTGGGACTTACATTCTATTATAAATATTATTTTTTCACATTGCTCTGTCAGCGTGATTTCACGGCAGCAATTATCATACTTAATTTTCTTAATTATAAATTTGAGTAGTAGTATACGCTTTTTTATCATCTAGTAAGCAGTAACATGAAAAACCATATGAGTAGTAGACTCCACAGATCGATGAATTACCCAAAAAAAGAGGCAATCAGTTTTTATCGAATTTTACATTTTTTTCTTAAAACTTAATTCACACTATAAGTAGCGCTTTTAAAAATTTAGCTAAATCGGTCAACAAGTAATGAGCTTTTAAACAGGCACAGTATTAAATGTATATTCATATGGGTAAAGGAAATATCTCGTTCGGAAAATCAATTTTCAAAGCTACTGACTGTGTAAGTGTTTGAAACTGTAATGATTTTCGATAACTGAAAATCAAAATAAATATTCAAATATTACTCAAAATTACTATAAGAACCCTAAATTGAACGTAACGAACTTGGCAGTAAGATTTTGAAGGTTTTAGTTTTATAGTATTGTAAGTTTTGTAATGGAAAATGTAAAATCTTGGGCATGCAAGTGCAATACTGTAAGAATCTGGCGATATCCAAGCAGTCTTTGGCTAGAATATTGGCCTTGCATGGTCTAGTAATAATGGCCTTGCATGGTCTAGCAAGAATAAATGTGTTGTAACATGAGAATTGACTTTGCTCTTCAAAATTGACAGGCTCTTTGGAATAAATGTGATTGTGTTAAGAATAGCTGAAATATTAAGGATGCGAATATTACACCAATCTGGACCCTTTTTTGCAAAATAATTATAATTATAACTATTAGGTGATTTCAGATCGGAAAAAGAGAAAACACGCAATTTTTATTCAAGAGGCTGCTCTACAACAAAATTTTTAATTTACTTTTTTTGGAAGTTATCGTAAAAAGTTATATTTATGTGCAATTCATGCCGTTTTCTTGCAAAATTTTTTATATAATATTCTGTAAACATACAAAGTGTGAGGAAAATCGTTGGAACCATTTTCGAGAACGTACAAAACCTGAAAATTACTAGAATAAAATGGAACACCCAGTAGTCTGATTTTAACCAAAAGCTTCGCGGGATAACTAGTGGTAAAAATACGAAATTTGGTGAATTTTAGATAAAGCTTTCGATACGATATCACTACTGTCACATACACACACTATGCTTCTCTCTCTCTCTCTCTCATACATCAATTTGTAAAATCCACGTTTTTGATTTAGAGAACTCATAATGAAAACAGTGGAAATTTCATGTAGAAATTTTTTCAGAATTACAATACTTCATATTATTAGTATAGTAAAAAAAAAAAGTAAAAATAGCAACAATACAAAAGTATTTATTTTTGTCCAATATACATAAATCAATGACTTTTTAATTTGGATTATTTAGAAAAATTTTCGAAATATAGTAAGAAATAGAAAACATTTTAAATAATCAGGAAAATTCAAAACTGTTTATTTTATGAATATTGAACAACAGTTATTAACCGAAAAAGGCTCTCTTTTAATAGTAGTCAAAATACGAAAAGGTGTAAGGAAAATTGTATTCATCAGTTTTTTTTTTTTTAGACAAGGTTTTCAATTTTTGTTCGATCAGTAGAATGGTTTTCACTTTTTTGGTCTCTTTGTAAGTTTGGATTCAGGATCTTGACATATATTGATTATATATATATATATATATATATATATATATATATATATATATATATATATATATATATATATATATATATATATATATATATAGCTTTCGATACGATATCACTACTGTCACATACACACACTATGCTTCTCTCTCTCTCTCTCTCTCATACATAAATTTGTAAAATCCACGTTTTTGATTTAGAGAACTCATAATGAAAACAGTGGAAATTTCATGTAGAAATTTTTTCAGAATTACAATACTTCATATTATTAGTATAGTAAAAAAAAAAGTAAAAATAGCAACAATACAAAAGTATTTATTTTTGTCCAATATACATAACTCAATGACTTTTTAATTTGGATTATTTAGAAAAATTTTCGAAATATAGTAAGAAATAGAAGAATATATATATATATATATATATATATATATATATATATATATATATATATATATATATATATATATATATATATATATATATATATATATATATATATATATATATATATATATATATTTAAACCTTGTGCAAACATTAAAAGGAAATATCAATGACTTTCTTTTATTTATAATTCACCGTCAAAATAAATTACTTTTTTAGATTTTCATAAACGAGGACAATAATGTTCATTTAATAAAATAAAAAAGATGGATATTTATGAATAGATAAGTTTTACTTTGCCTACAATAAACTAATGCATACGCATGACTGAATAGCACTTGTGCATAAAGATTATATTATTATTTATTGAACAGATATTTTATTGAAGTTAGTGGTGGTCCGTTGATCACTGTCGATCAACTACCTACCTACCAAATTGAGAATATACCAAACCATCGCCGGATGCAAATTTTATACAATATGAGAATTTTATATACGGCCATAAGATATTTGTGGAACACGTTCTGCCATCAAAAAATTCTCAAGAATGTGTTCAAAACAACAAACGGAATATCGAGTGTGTGGGAACACGTTATCCAAATTATTAAAATTTTATGGAGGCCGAAATCAAATCTTTGTTAGAATAGTATTTTGCTTTAGTTTACTTTAAAATTATCTGTAAGCCTTACTTCGGAAGTTTAATAAAACGAATAAATTCCTATAGTAATAGATAGTAAGTTTAGTGTACATTAAGTACCTATTAATTCTGATTTACTTCTTCGGCTGAACAACGAAACCTCCAATTTAAAAAATACCACTTAAATCACTCATAATCTCTCAGAAATTATTGTATTTCTTTCATTCTAATTTCAAACGTTTTCTGGAATAGGACAATTAATCTCGTAGTGTAGGTAGGGCATTGTTTAAAATTTTTAGGAATAAAAGGGCATTAACAAAAATATGAACCCTTACGGCCCATAGTGAACTAGATTTTCGCATAGACCAAAGTCTCAAACACGTTAGTTAAAGTCGCACCTAAATCAAGCCAATCAAACTTGTAACATTGTAAGTTAAAGCAAATACTATCTGGTAGAGGGTTTTCGATCATTAGAGGCTAAAGCTTAAGTAAAATAAATGTTTTATACAGCTTAGCTATATACCCAAATATCAACCATTGTTAAGACAGTCTCATCCGTAGCCAGAATCCATTCAGTTGATGCCTTAGTCACGCTTAACCATAAGCAAGAGATATCTTTCAAACTAAATCTCAGCAAATTTTAATGTAGTCGAATCTACTTTTAACATACAGTCAAAGTCAAACCCGTTTGCTCAATCTCCGAGATTCAGTGTGTTGAGATTTTTAAAAAATCTACAGCAAATCACAAGTTACACGTGAGAGGAATGTTACCAAGCTGCCCTGAAAATGTACATTCTTATCGTTTTGAATTTTGATCTACAGAAAGGTATTAAATGTTACACGTTGGTTCGTTTTGAATATTGTGTTGTCACGGTGATGGTTTATAAAATTTACAAGACTTGATACAGAATGATGTGTAAGAAGTTACACAAAAACAGTTACAGTATTATTAATGACATATGGTTTTGATGAAGTATTACACAAATACGTTATTTATTGGTAACCGACTCTTTAGTTTAAAATTCAAGTACGAGATGGCCATGCAAAACTACACTATAAAGCTTTATTTATAATTTTTGTACACTCATGAACACTTTTTGTATATCATAAAAAGTTTGTCTCCTCACGACGTTAATATTTGACTGACACATATTGTTTTATTTATGTAAACTCTCAAATAAAATTTATAAATAGTAGCAAAGCAATGCTATAATTAATTATTCTTAGAGTGTCAATTGTAAAGCACAGTCTATTTATAACATACATTTAAATATATAGTAATCAATATCTTATCGTGATAACAGTATATGATAAATGATTTATACAATTATAATTAATTGAATTGAATTTACACATCAATAGTGAATGTACAGATATATACCAATACAGAGTGATCAACTAAAAAAGAAAATATAATCGCAAAAACTTATTTTAGAACTTTAATATATAGTGGCAACTAAACAAGGCGTAGTTAGGTGAAAATTAATACCTAATTTTTTTATTAGTTCCCAATAGCCTTCAATTCTAGCTTAAATTTTTTTAAACATCAAAATATTTTCAATATAAATAATAAGTAAACACTACCAAAGCTCATTGTTTGAATAGCGTGTATTCAATTTGAAATTGTGACACAGTTTCGAAAAAAAAATGTTTCAAACCAAAGTTGTTGTTTCAATGTTTCAAAATAAAGTATAAAATTTTCTGCTGATTAAACTTTTATGTGTATAAGATTTTCCCAATTTTGAATTTTGCGACCTTTTAAAGTTAAAAAAAACTTAAATCACAGCTTTGAAAAAGTCATTTTTATAAAGAATGTTCGCAAATGTTTGTTCATAAGCAGTGTTCACACGTGTAACATTCGTTCGTAACGTAACACCGTATTGTTACGTTTACGTGTTACATGTTACGAGACGAATGGTTTGTACTTGTTGCGTAGTGTTCCATCTGTTTACCAAGCAGAGTACATTCACTTTAAGTATTTGTTTATGTTGATAAATTTCAATAAATTGTAGTATATTTTGTTTGTTTCGCTCCATATCGAAATATTTAAATACAATTAAAATAAAAATCAATAATGTATACGTCTTGTCTTTACCAATGTGGCCTTATTAAGTCCACATTATTCATAACACCACCTAGCAAAAACTGTTGATGCCATTCGAATTTACCAACAATCGTCGCCTATCAACTTTTGTTACACGACGGTATTACGTGTTCACGTCCACATAAAGGTTGCTGTTACGCGTTACGGTACATGCGAATGTTTCACATGTGTACGCGGCTTTATATTAAATAGATGTATTACCTATGAACTAATTTCTTTGTAACACATAGTAGTGTATATATACTGTGTATATGACACACATTTGTGCCTGTCTAATGTTTACTTAGAAACCGAACGATATGATAACATAAATCAATTAAATCATATTTACACATAATCACAATTGTTTTTATAACTGGACACGTAATTAATATTGTTTATTAAATATTGGTTCAATTACATGTGATATGTAAGTAACATAAAACAAAGTTTATTGTTCTAATATAAATAATATAGAATTATATTTAATTAGGTCCATCATACATATCATTTATTTAAGGTATATTAGTATTATTTATATTAAGGGATATTATTTATTTAAGGTCACCCGTCCATCCGTTGTCCAATCACTTCAATGGACAATTTCAACTTTATAAACAAATACTATATGAAGACACAAAAGTAAGGTTTTTTTAAACCTAAGTTCATTAAAACTTGAATAAATGTAAAGATCGGCGTTTTTTTCACGTAAAAATCGTAAAAAGCATTGAAGCATTATTAAATTATTTTCATTATGTCTATATTAAGGTTAGGTATTGGCATTATTCGAAAATGGTATAAAAAAATGTTCACAAATAATTTCGTAATAGATTAATATGGTGCCATTTAAAAAATAATTTTATCTTAAATATTTAATCTTATTCTTATCGAATTTCACAAATATCACAATTTTTAGAATAACCGTTTTAAAACTATGTTTAATCGGATTATTATCTTTTATTGTATTCAAAATATTCAAATATATAAAAAGATATATATAAAACGTATCAATGATTATTTTAAAATGTGATAAAAAATAAACTTTTTGAAAAATAGAAAATTAATATTTATATTTGTTGCAAACGTCAATGTCCTCTCTTATGTGAGATTCAAATACCCAACGCTTTATTTTTTCTATTGTAAACAACAAACTCATTCTGAATTTGCATATTATCTGTTTTCTTATATGTTCCAAATAAAAGTTGTAGATTCTGTAGATTCATCTGCTTTGGCAGGTTCTTTCGTTGCACTTTGAGTTAAAAGCCATCAAGTGATTGAGTGTTGCAAAGGAGGGTACAAATGATCTAGGTACAAGGGATGCGGCTGCGTTTATTATTAGTACACAGAATTTACAATTTTTTTCAGATTTTTTAGTTGCTTTTAATATATATTTTTACATAAATATGAGTATAATGAAGTTTGAAAATTCGCACTTTCAATGTCACAAACTCCTGTTATGAGAGATGAGATTATATGCATGGAGAAAATACAAACAATTAGCGTGATTTGATTATGAGACAGTCATGATAAAATCCGAGTTTTATTTATAAGAAATGAATTTGTTATTATACAAATTACCAAAATATACTAGAAATAAAATCTTCTATTTATAAATAAGCTGGCAGATATGAGCACGCTTTGCAGTGACAATTTTCACAAATCTTTGAAACACTATTTTCCGATTTTAATAAATCATTAAATCGATTGCAAAAAATCATACCTTTCTTTAGATGAAAAAGCGCAACTCTTTATTATGCCTATAACATAATTTCCTTTTATTTATTTAATCATTAAATTTTGTCTCATATAAAATCCCCATAAGAGCACCTTGGATGCCTATCTAGCAATTTAATACATTGTATATTTGAATGCAATTGGATTTTATGGTTTCCAATACCCCACCCGATTAGATCAATAACAAAGTTCAAAAATTTAACAGCCAGTATTAAACAATTGAAATGGAAATAGGCCGGACATATTGCCAGACTAAATGATGATATATGGACAACCAGATGCACTTCATGGTTACCATTAAATTTCAAACGTAAAAGGGACCAGCCATCAACAAGGAGAGTGATATTGATGGTTTTGCGAATGATCAGTGGGCTAGAAAAGCTATTAATAGGGAAGTTTGGAATACACTGGGTGAGACTTTGCCTAACAGAGTAATTTAGAAGTCTAATCTAAACTAATATCTTGCCTGATTAGAAAATATTTGTACCGTCTATTCGATGCCTACTCAATCTAGATAATTGCCATCTGTTAAAAACTTATGGGACTTATGAACAACAAGGGGCGGTTGACTGGCGTCGCTTGGATAAGAACGAAGTAACCGACTGTATTCACATCATAAATTTAATTGTATTATGTAACATCGGATGTATTTTAAATAAATAAAGTTTCAAAAATAATGACGTGAGTGGTCTCTGTAATATAGACGTATGTGTTTGAAGAATGGAGGTTAAACCCAATTATTATATTAACAATTATGTACGAAAATCGTTAATTTTGTAATAAAAAATAAATAAATAATTTGTATAAAAACTATAATATTTTTGAAATTGGAACAAATCACACATTTAAAAATAAAAAACGATCAGATCAGTAATTTCGGAGTTGATCGCGGACGAAAACCGTGACACTGCGATTTTATACATTAATATTTGTAATGGTAAACATTTTTTCAAGTTCTTTATTCACAATTTTAAAACTTTCTGAAAAACAATTTATAACTTTTGTGTGTTAATATAAAATTAAAATGAACAACTTATGAAAATTAAGTATGAATGGTTTATAGTGTGTGATTCATTACCGATAAGTATAATTATTAATATAAACATTCGTTTTTAATTAAAACTTTATATCGCGTAAAACTACTCAGTAAAATAATTTGTACCGATTTAAGTATCAGATAAAATAAAACACTTTGTATATTTTTAATTATAAATCGATTTTATATACAGAATCGAATTTGTTAATTCTTAATATTCTATTATCAAATTTCTTCAACCAATATCATCCATATAACTTTTACAAACTGGTCAATTTGCTTGTAAGATTATTTTAGAAACGTATATCATAAACGTTTATCTTTTAGGGTTATGTTGTCGAAATTTGAAAAAAATATCCTATTGTTATTTCGTCATCCGTCACGGGCTTATAATGGATACACCCACCCGTCCAAATGCTACATGCTTATAGCTATAGTCTTATTGCATTGATCTGGATGAATATTAGCAGGAAAGATGTCTTTTGTAAACCATCACAAAATTGTGTAGTGTAATTACGGAAATAAATAATGTTCTAAATTTCATTAGACCACTGATCACACATGCATTGGGTGATCACATTAAGGCTTATATTATCGATTCTATTGTTTGGGTAATACATTATAAATATATAATATGAACTTTGCCGTATATTGCCGTATATAAATGAATATAATGAACTTCCAAACTACCAATCAAATTGTATAATACAAATGTTCACATGAAACTTTTTTTTGGCAAACAATGGACGAAAATGATTCGTTATAATAAAGGCCACTTCACACATATCAGTCACGTCAAAGTTCAGTCACCGACCAGTCTAAGTTAAAATAACCGGTTTAGTTATACATTTCCGTTCAGTCACAGTTCAGTATTGGTGCAATCCAGTTCCTTCAATGGTTTATGTATTCCCACACAAACAAACAGCATAAAATGACGTCAGTCAAATTATAAAAAGGTCTTTAGCAACAACTTCAAAAATGACGGAAGTATGACTGATGTCGCACTGAATGGCTGAGACTGAACTGTGACGAGTAAGTGTAAAAACCCTCCACTAAATTCTATAGAAGAATATTATTTTTCACTGAGATAGATTGATTGAACTTAGACATGACTGATATGTATGAATGAATTTTAATCTTGCGAACTCAACAAGTAACAACAAATAAAAAAAACAATATAAATTTTGCCTATTTCTCCAGAGTCTAGTTTCACATTTCGGTAATTCAAATAGCAAACTCAGTATTTGTCAACGTTGCATTTAAATTAAGTAACTAGAAACGGGAAAAGAAAATTCAAAGATTAAATATATATAAAAATAATACAATATTTTAAGCACTTACAATTTCAAAATCTAATTAAAGTTCTGTTTGTGGTGAAATAAAAGATTGTAAACGAGTTCCCTAATATATTTGTATAAAATAAAAATAAAAAAGATAAAAGCGACAGCAAAAAATAAATCAAATAAAAAGCCTTTATATAAAACAAAAAATTTTCAGATACATTTTTTTCATATATATATTATATGAGGATATATTTATTAAGCGGTGAATGAAATTTATATATATTTTTTATTATTTTGAAAATTTATTTTCACAATTTACATTTCCATAACACGCAGCACAATTACCATGCCATCCATTACATAAACAATATATATTTTTGTAAACAAAATTCATAAATCCAACAATTTATGAATTATACCAGAGTTTTTTATTATGATTTACATTCAAGACAGTTTTTAAGGTTTAATATGCTACTTTGACACTTAAACACCCGTCTAGATACGATTTTGAGAACCAATCGAAATCGTATCTTTTCATTTTTTTCAAACAAATATAGTTGATATAGGAATAAATTATTAAAAAATTTGTTTTAGCGTTTTAAAGTTAAAACTCCCTATTTATTGGACTATCTCTTTATTTTTAAAGATTTATAAAAAATAACCTCAGTTTCCTCCCCGTGGAGTAAACAAGCTTCAAATTAGATAATAAAAAAAATATAGTTCTTTCAATAGTTTAGTATGTTATTAAAATGATAGTAAATTCAAAATTTATATTTATTAAACACGTCAACACAGTCCTCTGTCTATTCTATCTGCGTATTCTTCTTTGAAATTGACGTCATCTATACCCATGAATAAAATACAATGGCAACGTCAATTTACTGACATTATGAAGCAATTTGTGTCTCTCTAACATAATAAACCGCCCAGCCACAAATGTAAAATATTTTAACTTTTATGTACATTTTTCAACCAAACCAAAAACTATTCAATATTCATTTTCTGTTTTGTTTGTCTAAAATAATTGCATTTTATATTTTAAAACAATAGAATTTGATTTTGCTGTAAGGCAAATATCGAATCACGGTAACCATGTCATCTTGAACAAAATCGTGAATGAACCTATGTAAACCTCAACAAAATTTACTATATTTCACACCAGAATGTACTTCAGGCAATACCCTAATAAAAATTGGTAATTTTATAAAATGATTCAAAAACAAACAAGTTATAAGCTATCAACGATTATATATTCATCTTAGTCTTGTAAAACCTGTTTAACATTTAATTTGTACCTAGATAGTAACAATTGACCTAATAAGCTAATATTACCCTCTTTGTTTAATTAGGACTTTTGAATGTCCATATCGGACTTGTTTTTAAAGATTAAAAAAAAATAACTTCAGATTCATGTTCGTGAAGTAAACACGCAACAATTGAAGCGTATGAAAAAAATAATGTCTATGTTTAGAGAACACTTAATTCCGCTTATTTTAATTATCTAAAAGATTCTAAGAAGTGTGCTTTTATTGGGAACGGCATTAAAATAAAATAAAATGCTTGAATTTGTAATGCATGTATGTTTTTAACGCGATTTTATCAGAAACTGTACATCCAATTTCTATGATTTTAATAATAAACTATATGGGGAAGATTTTAATATACGATTAGTTGATTTGTCCAGCGTGCATGTGTACAAAATTTTATATAAAAAAAATAATAATATTAAATAAAATAAATAAATAAAAATCACTAATACGAGCAAGATAAAAATTTTTCTGCACAAAAACAAGCAACAAAAATGTCTTAATATAAAGAAACAAACTATTGATAGCAACAACTTTAAACCCAATTCAATTCATTTTGTTATTATTTACCCGATTTACATTTGACAAGCAGAAGCATAGCTGTAGTTTATACGATGTACAGGGTAGTCTCAATCAAACAACGGTTTGGCAAAAAAATTATTCATTACATTTACATAAACAAGCAGTAAAATTAAAGTATAACATTTTATGTTATAAAAACTTAGCTCAGGAAAATGGCGTCTTCTACAGTAACATTTTCTGAGGTATTCTAGCAATCTCTAGACGAATGTTTTCTTTAAGTTAATGATGTGTTGCCAGACCTTGCTGATAGACTTTGCTCGAGGTAACCGCACAAGGAAAAGTCTTATGCCGTTAGGTCAAACACGAGGAGGTCATGGAATTCCGAGTCAATCTTTCGACTTGAAAACACGTCATTTAGGAAGGCCTTTAATCACTCTAGCAGTATGATCGTACTCGGATATGTGAGGGATGAAAAATGTGCGAAACATTTCTGAATAGAGCTCAATATTTACTGTTAAAGCTATTCCACGTTCATTTTTGAAAGAAAATGGACCATTGTCTTTCAAAGAAATCTGAAGTTACTGGATGATTACGATTTATTGCAAAGGCTGTGAGAAAACGACGATGATCGGCTATATAACTTCCTGTTTTAATAAAACAACTTTACGACGAATAGTGACACTTAAAACACCTTTCCTTCCTTTACCGTACTTGCACCACGCTCTTAAAAATCACCTGTTTCACTGGCCCACCTTGTATATAATTGTGGTTGAGTGGCGTTAACACCAGCACATTTTTTTTAGTAAATCATTCAAGTTGACTAAAATTGATCACTTTAATTTCCTCATTTTAATAAAAACAATAAAAATAAAATGCATTGTAATAAAATTGAATTTACAATGTTCATTTTTTTGTTTGTAATTGTATGATAGTTTTAGTATATTTTAGTTTCTTGTATCTACTAAAAGTCTAAATATAGTAAACTTAAAGTTAAAGTTAGAGTTATACGAGTTGTAATAATAATAAATAAATGTCTATTGTTTTGTATACAACACACAAGAGAGTCCGTTATATTATTCAGTATCTCATGTCATGGAGATATATATTTAAATGTATAACGGCTGTCTCATAATTAATTAAAATAGTTTTTGTATTTATTGTCTTTTCTATGAAAACTTCAATTTTAGAACTTGAGGAACATTCAATGAAAAAATGTAACACCTGAATTATTCATGAAAGTCTGAAAAAAAAGAGTGCGTTTATTTATGTACGCGCGTCAGAAGTTATACTTCTTTGGCATCAATAAAAATTAATTTTTAATTGCATGCAAATAATTAATTACAATAAAATAATAAAAGGACCGGAGAAGGATACTCAATACAGTCAATTTGGAAAAATTCAATAAATAAATATATATTTTGTTACATTAAGTGTAACATTAATCATAACAACAGCTGCATTCAGTGAATTTTTTGTGACGGTGATGCGCGCACATCTTAAAATTTCACTCTCTTCATTTTTTCATAGCGCACCTAAAGTAGTATAACTTTAAAAAAAATATTGTTTATTTTAAAACACACAAATTTCATAAAATGTCTGGCTTCGTCACAATTTTAGCTCAGAAATATATAACAAAACAGAACACATTATTATTATTATATATGTGTGGATAAGTATATACACAGCTTATAAAGATTATTTTATGAATGTTAATAATCAATAATAGTTCAAAAATTGATACTATCAACGAACTCTGTTAGTTGTTATCTACACTTGATTTAAATTACACCTTTCATTATAAACTTAAGTCAGTAAAATACAACGTATCTTCCTATTTTAATTTTAAATAAGCGTAAAGGTCTTTGCATCTTTCTAAAGACCATTTTTACATTTCTAAAGAATATTCTAGAATTTTTGAGAGCATTCTAGATGATAATGCACACTTTCCTGAATCATTATAATGTCTTAAGATTATATTCTAATCTTAAGATTATATTCAAGAATATTCTAGAATATTTGAGAGAATTCTCAATGGTAACTGACTTACGCTGCGACTTAAGAGGAGGCAACCAAGCGTAGAGACAAGCGTTTTTTTTTGCAGCCTATAATAGAGGATAGCGATTGTCCAATGAACTGCAAAAAATTATAATGAAGCACTATACATTTTTGAATCAAAAATTATGATTTCGAGTTCATTGATATGCAGCAAATATTGTTGTATTGTTACCGATGATACTAATTTATGAAAAATTCATATAATTGTTGTTTATAAACAAATTTTTACACTGTGTTCACATTTGTTTTGAATTGAAAAAATAGTACACATTCTGTTCTCTTATATTACTCCCTCCCTATGAAATAATAGTTTTAATTTGGAAAATCCGATAAGTTATAAATAAATAGTAAAATATAACATTTGGACACAATTTATTTTAATTTTGGATAAACTTCAAAATCATATTTGACATAAGTCAAAATCAAAACTATCAATTGCTTTACATCATAGAGAGAACAAAATATTGTTTCTTTATTATAGCCAGCAAAAAACGATTGTGTCTACGGTTGGTCGCCTCCTCCACTTAAGCCGCGGTCTTACATAAATCATGGTAAATTTACTGCCAATATGTAGCAACACTTAGCGTATGTAAGATTTTCTGTATCACATTGAAAAATACACAAAACTTTCATCAGTCTGTTTAAATGTGTAAAAAAGATAGACATTTTAGAATATATCACGATAGTAACAGAGTATTAAGAGGGGAACCGTAACCGGTTTGGTTTTCTGTACTCTCAGTTAGAACACTCCACCACTTAAAGGCAAAGATGCCTTCTAGCACAAAGTGACAATTATATGGTTAGAGCCGCAATCGCGTCCCTTGTACCTAGATCTTTTGGACCCATGTATCCCTTTTTAGAACACTCCATCGCCTTAAGTCTCATATATCTTCTAGCACAAGGTGGCAATTAAATTGTAATTATGTTGTTGTTGGGGGAGCCGGTTACTAGGTTATTATACAAGCGGCTACAGTATGATCAACCGACCGATCATTTTTTTTATTATAACTGATGCTGCCTAGATTCGAACCCGTAACCGATAATTACATACGTATAGATAGTATATTATAAGTCAATGCAGAGTAGGAATAATAAAAAAAGAACGCTGCACATAGATGTTCCCATTATTGTCAAAAGCGTGCAGTATACTGTACGCATATATTTAGTCAATGATGAGTATTCACATATTTATTATGTGTAAATAGCTTCCAAGATAAAGGAATACCTATTTCTCTTAGTATACCTCTTCTAATTAGCGTGCTAAGTTTGTAGCAGATTAAATACTGTCTCGATTCCCTCATAAAGTTGCAGAGCTAAGTTCACACGTATAATACCTTTAAGAAAACAAAAAATAATAATTTAATTAGTAATTTCAGGTCTATTTCGTGTTTTCCAGTTTTTCTAAATAAAATTTTTGAAGTTTATAAATAGCAGAATTGTTAATTTTTTGTGTAAATATAACAAAGGTGTCAGTGAAGCGTTAAATTTACTCACTGATACAGTACTTGAATATTTAAATAATCACGAACATGTGGCAATGATTTCGCTTGATCAGTCTAAGGCATTCGATTGTGTTGATCTCAACATTTTACTTCAAAAGTTGTTTAAGGTAGGCTTTAGGGGAACAGCAGGTGAGCACATACCGGATTACATAGATAATAGATGCCAAAGTAAATTACAATGGACATTTTTTTTACTCCGATTGTTAAAAGTTGAAAAAGAGTATTCCCCAAAGGCAGTGTTTTAGGACCAAAGTTGTTTCAACTCTTTATAAACGATTTACCATCTTATATTTTAGATTGTAAGAGTGTGACGTGTGTTGTCTTTCTTTATACTGATGACATCACGATTATTGTTCACAATACAGATTAGTCTGTTCTGGGCGGCATGATCGACAAAGCAATTAATTCAGTAAATGACTGATGCATTCTAATGGTTTAGCATTAAATTTAAATAAATCACAAATTCAAAAATAAAAATAGTAATAGAGGATAACATAACCGGATTATCAAATCAAATAAAATTTTTGGGTATAATAATTGACAGTAGTATTAAATGGAGAGTTCACATAGTAATATTCGGGAGGCATTTGATCATTAGCATCGGGTGTCGGTTTTCATTTGGTTTGCATAAAGTGAATACTGGGATAGTTTCTTAGTCAGCCATAGCTCCATACCTTCACCGTCCCGTCATATGCCCCATCCTTTTTTTGACTTATTCTGTACAATTATGTATTGTTTAAAAAAATAATTGAATTGAAGTATTAATTTTGAGACACTCTATATACAAAAATAATGATCACGCTATACACAGTACAAAAATAATAACACAATAAAAAGAAAAAAATATAAAAAACATACAATTGGAAATTTTCGATTTGTAAATAGAACATATTACTCGTATAAGAAGCATACATACCATTATATTACATTCTCATTTGTCTGAATCTAATTGCAGTCCATGCATATACATACATTATTATAATTTTATTTTTTTTTGCAAATCTATTGCTTCAAATGCTCATTGTTTTGTTATTGAGTTAAGACTACTTATTTGTTATACCATTATAAGTGTTTTTTTTTTTTAATACAAAATGATTCACTATTATTTATTTTAGTAATTAAATACATTAATTCGTACTGCAGTCCATTTAAAGAACACATCTATCTGGTTGGTTAGATTGTATCATTATTGTAACAACTGTTAATGGTTTTAATTTACTTACATTTGTTTAATTGCAATGAAAGATAGATATCAATTATAGCTGCAATCTTTTTTATCCTCACCTAAAACAGAAAAGAAATCAATTAGTGTATTTTATTATATCCTGATTATACATGAATTATTACAAAACAGTGTTAATTGTTTAGAAACTCGACATATGATTGAATATTTTTATTAAATCAGCATGCAGAAAATACTATAAATATCTAATAAAGTTTATCCTTAATTTCACGTGTTAATTTAAAATTAAAACTCAACTGTGTTTCTCTGTAAAAACACAAGATTTATTTTCACTATGTACACATTTCTAAAACACAAAATTACATCATACCTTTTACTTGTGTAAAAACACAAGAAACAACATTTAAAGTTTCTATTTCAGATATGATGAATTATTATAAATTAAAATATATTTTTTTATTAATTTAATCTACATGATAAATTATAGTTATTCTTATCACTTGACAAAATGTTTTTTATTTCTCTAGTAACGCCTGAGATTACAAGTATATACAGTTACAAATACATGTAAAATAATAATAATATGCTAATTACATATATTTGTTTATTAGCTAATTTTGAGCTAAATTGGTGAATTAAAAAAATAAGCAAGAAATATATTTATATATTTCTTCTATTTCCTATGGTTAAAAATTTGGGTCCATCCACTGAACCGATTTTGCCCATTCACGAACTTGATCTTACTTTTTAGGTTGATAATATATCTTTGATGCGTTTTCTTTATGTTGGACAGACAGACGGACGGACAAACGGGAATAGACTAATTAGATGATTCTATGAACACCTACACCAAAATAATTTTCATGCTTTCAATGTTTACTAGCGTTACAAACTTTATAATAAAATACTGTGACATATTATGTATGTCGAGTATAATAATTCAATGATTTTATATTGGAAAACTCTCATTTTATTATCTAAAACCATAAGAGCAATATCAAATATTTCGCATTTCGTGTCAAATAGAAAGAAAAATTATTCGAACACAAATTTCCAAGCAAATCTGAATCGAAACAAATAAATTCATAAATAATAACAGGAAATATTATGTTACTTTTCTATTTTTTATTATTAAAATTTACAAAAAATTATTCGTAAATAGTGAAAATTAGCTAAACGTTTCGTGTTAATATTTAATTATAAGGCTTCCTATAAGTTAGCGCTCAATTCAACAAATAAACATTTGTAGTGAGTGGTTTTTTTTACAACGATTCGCGACTTTGCCAACACTATTTTGTTTGTCAATCGATTTGTCCGAATTTATCATTTCTGCACCACTTATACTCTAAATGATAAAACACATAGTATGAGACGCCCAATAGGGCCCACCGAACAAGCGATAGTCACTATGCAGCTTTGACGATTCAATTCGACATCGATAGTTCAAACAGAGGACATCGATAGTTCGAACTTAGTCGAGTACCATTAGATTTTACCTTTTTCGAGTTATCCATGGGTAGTTTAATCACAGGTTGAACGTAGGGTCCAAAAACCAACCCGATCCGTGCAAACTACACCTTACAAAATTCATGGGTTAATAAAAGTCGAAAATGGAAGTATTTTTAATAGTTGTATTAAATATACAAGTGTTGATTTCTTTAAAATTAAATTTCGGTTATTTGTGCTTGAATTGTGTTTAAATTATAGTCATTTAACAAAAAATAATAATTAAATCTTGTGACATGTTTTAAATTGTTTATTATGTTACATAAACATAATAATTTCTAAAAAAGGTGTCGATAACTCGAAAAATAGGCTAAAATTTACGTCTTACTTTGGCTTGTTTTACCAAAAAGTAGAGGCGCCGCGGATATTTAATTTTCCCCATTAAGCAATTTTATATATATTGAAAGAAAGATATCTGCTTTAAAAGACTCAAATTTTTTATTCGAATCTGGATTTGCTAAACCTTACTTTAATATCTAAATATTGAATTAAGAAATATAAATACTTATTTACAAAAATATTTTAATAATCATCAGAGGCATTTTGCTAACCGTATGATACGGGTAAGTAGATGGTAATTAATTGAAAACTTAATAAAATGTTTTACTAATATTGAAAACAAGTGAAGAATTCATGCAAAACAAATTATTAAAATACAATAATCATAATTTACATGTTGTTTGTAGATTATATCTTTTATTATTGCACAGAAATGATTGAAAACGAATTATTAATCTAATTGAATTATTACCTTTTGTATCTATTAAGTTTTTTATCAAAATCTATTTATAGTCCAGTAGTATTGTTTTTTCTCAAACAAAAAATTCAGTAATCTTTATCGTGGCTTACTGCATTTTTTATTATCCTGACGACTCCAAAATATCAATAAAATGGTTAAAAAGCCATAAATATCAATAATATGTTTTAAAGTCCGTATGAATTTCAGTTTCTGGTACAATAGATATTGTGTTATATCTGTTAGAAAAAATACATGTGATAAAGGCCAAAAGATTTTAGAAATCACAGACATTATTAATTAAGCAGAATATATTATTATAACGTCTTCTTTCTTTTTATAAGTATAAAATTTGTACAAATTTTGTAATTGATATCAATGATAATTTGATTGCATAATTAATTAAATGATCAAATATCCGGCTATATTGGGCGATTCCTAGAAAAACTTAATACTCATGTAACTAGATTACACAATTAAAAAATTATATACAATTTTAAAATATGATTATTATACCAGGGTAGATAATTTTTGAAAACAAAAAAAATTATAGTAGGATGAAACCAATTAGAAATGCAAGATAATATGATAAAAATGAAAAGAAAAATAAATTACGGCCGATCTGAGTTCGGGAAGTAGGGGCGGGGTGAGTTTTTAAGTGTTAAATTCGGTTTATCTGAATTTCCGGCAAAACTATAAGTTTTATGGAAAAAACTTAAATGGCAAAGTTGTAGGTAAGAAAAAGATCTACAACATTTGTATTTATACTTTTTTTAAATAACCTCAAAATTTATGAGAAAAATTGAAATAACCAAGTTTTTGGTTTTTTATTTTTTTTCTTCGAAATTTGGTGAAAACTTTTTATGTTCTAAGTACACTATAATTTTTTTTGATTTAAAATAATTATTTTTTCAACCTATTTTGAATAAATATCGAAAAACCACCGTAATTTTCAACCGACAAATTTTGAGTTTATGTGAAAAAAGTATTATTACAAAAGTTGTAGATCGCCCGTAATTTATTTTTCCTTTCATGTGTATCATATTATCTTGCGTTTCCAATGGGTTTCATCCTACTGTAATTTTCTTCTACTCTGGTCTAGATATGGAATATATTTTTGAAAATATTGAAAAAAACAAAACAAAACAAAACGACTAAGGAAAAAACCAAAAACGTTATTAAAATATACAATTCTCAAATGATTGCATATATTGTTTAGTAAACAACTTACATTTAGATAGTTCCACTGGATTATATTACTTAAATAAAAGTGTGAATAATTAATAATTAATGTTTAAATAATAATACTGATAAATTAAAATAATAATAATAAAGCGTAACATAAATAAATAATATACATAATAAATAATAATTTTCAATTGAAATAGATTGTTCTTTAGATTTAGTTTAATAAATATGAACTATTAAAATTATACTGTTTTGGTGAACACTTGTACTTGTACCTTTCCAATATTATCTATAAATATTTAATTTAAATGAATACAAAGAAAAACATTACTACATTCTTTATTATTACACTCGACATATATCAGAAAATATATCAGAGTATATTAAGTTTAGTCTAAAGTTTGTAAAATTTTGGTATAGGTGTTCATTAAATCACTTAATTAGTCAATTTGGTTTGTCCACTATCCGTCATCACGATAACTCAAAAGGAGATAGTGTGTTTAGTACAATTAGTCCATTAAGTCCAATAGATCTACAACTCAACTTTTAAACCATAAAAGATAGATGAAAATTTTAAGGATACTAAAATATTTGTTTTTTTTATTTTTTTTTAAAACAAAAAAGTAAATGTTTCAAAAATTTTGGGAAAAACACGGATTATAAAGATCTAACCACCGTTTGTAGGAAATACTATAACAAAAATTTCTAAGTTTTTAAATTTTACGGATTATCGAGGCCATACGTAAAGACTTATGAAGTTTCTTTTATACTCGGTATATGCAAATAAATAAATACAAATAAAAAACATTTGTTTACTGTATAATACAAAAACAGATTGTTTGGTATAATTGAAATAAAACGGTAGCACGTATGTATGTATATGAAAATCAATATTGCAACTGTTCAAAAATAAAAAAAAATAATAATAGTGAATATTACTACTTCAAACGGAAGAACTTTTTATCTATCATAACGTATGTTGACAGAGATATGCAAACGCAATTCTCTTTAAATATTCTTTATAAAAAACAAAAAAATTATAAAAGACACCATATATTTTGCTAGTGATTTTTATGAAATAGATTATATTAAAATATTTATTCAATATTAAAATATATTAAATTTCATTTGTCTAAAAACACATTTTAATCATGGTTTAACATATAACTTCTGTAATAAGCACTGCTAAATATAATATCTTTCATTTTTCTCACAAAAACAACTTAAAAAATAAATGTCCAAATATTATGAAATTTGGTATGTACCTAATGCCGTGCATGTCGGAAGAGTTTAATCAAAATTTGTCCATCTTTCAAACATTTTTAGTAATTATTATATAACTTAATGATATTTAAATACTTATATTTAAATCCCCTTTTTATTTTTCTAAATAAAAATTTGTTAATGTTAAAATGTGTTATATTTTTAATGTCTTGATATGTTTGCAATTTTAATATTTGTCTTCTCCTGTTATTAAACTTTAATAAATATAATTTCAAAAATAAATTAATATTCCTTTATTAAATTGCAAAAATGATAAAAGAAAGAAGTTAAAGTTTACTTTCTTTAGATATTAAAAACAAAAATGTTACTGCAATTATCGTTGTCCTGCAGCCAAACATTCGGTTTTGTTATTGGATATTGGTAAAGATGATTTACATTTAATTATATTATGATTTACTCAAAATTATCTACCATCTCTAGACTAATATTTAATTTTATCTAAAAAAAATTTCAAAATTTTAGAAGAATGGCAATAAAATTTTTTAAATTTGATATCGATATTCGACCAAGTAAACGGGAATAAACGTACATCATTTTAATTTTCTACAATTCTATGGTGCAGTACTTTTTAAATTAAAAACTCCTATCACTATCTGTATAGTTGAAAAATAAATAAGACAAAAATTTTGAGCTCTTAACAAAATTACTTCTTTCTTATGTCATTCTTTGACCATCGGGTTGTCCGTTCGTACCGTATCACTAGAACTATGTTGTCTTCTTAAATAATATGATGGAGAAAATGCACAAATTTTATTATCACTTCAATTGAAGCGTCTTTATTTCACGAACATGTATTTGAAGTTATATTTTAAAAATTTTAAAACATAGCCAAAATATGAACGTTCAAAATTCTTAATTAAACAAAAAATGAGATTTGCATAAATGACATACATAAGGGTTAGTCTACGGTAAGAGGTCCGTCCTATCTATGTCAATGGCACTTATATACACTTTCGTTCAGTAATTTTGCTGTGGGATTTTTCTAAAGAAAATAACCGCTTATCGTAGCATCACCCATAAACGTTTCTTTGTAAGAAATATATGGAAAACAAACTTAGAGAGCTTATAACTTATCGATTGTTGATTCATTTTTAATTAAATTTTCGAATTTCGTTTGGTATTGAGCCTAGTTTCACATTTTGATGGGTAAAATAGCTTTTTCTATTGCATCATCCCTATAATTGAATTAAATAAATGAAAATAAGACAATCGAATAATTATTCGATTTGTGTTTGTTTGTTTTAATTGAAACAAAAATTTAAAAGCACTAAAAAACATTGATAATTTTAATAAAATTTTATGGTGTCCTCATTAAATTATACCAATAAAAACAAATATATATATATATATATATATATATATATATATATATATATATATATATATATATATATAAATATAAATATATATATATATATATATATATATATATATATATATATATATATATATATATATATATATATATATATATATATATATATATATATATATATATATTTGTTTTTACACAAACACACACAACAGCAAAGTAGTATTGTACGATGCCTTGTCACAATACCTTTCGAATGATAACTTTCGGTAACTTTTTTGATATTAAAAGGGATCTAAAATTCATGTTTGCCCCTTTCAATATATAGATAATAATAAAAAAATTAAAATAAATTATAAAACAAACAAATGATTGCATATAAATGTAAAATAAAATAAAAATATAGCAACCAATACTTAGTTGTAGTAGTAGTACATAATATGAGATTGTATGTAAAATACCCATTTACCTAGATTTGGTTAATTAAACATAAATTCATAGTGCAACAATAAAGGCGTAACGTATCAATTCATTGTATAGATTAGTTACATGTTTTTATGTTCATTTTTTTATCTGTATTTAATTGCAAATGGTATTCTATCTGGTATCTATCTGTATTATTAGTGTTGTTTCATTATTGTAAAACTTATTTATTTATTATAACCCAATTACAGACTAATTTTTATTTAAGGATGTTTGGAAGATATATAAAAATGGTACAACAAGACGAATGACAATTTAATAGAAAGTTCATCATTCCAATATAAATTATCTGTATAAATTACAAACTGATTCACAAAATTACTAAAAAAAAGTTATTACATTTTAAAAAACGATAATTTTACATATAATTTTATGGAGTTTTGTTAAGTGAACAGATTAAATTTACTTTTAATAACTGAAAAATGGTAACAGAAATTTCAAACTTTTATAATAAGTAAAATGTACTGAGCATAAATTTATTAAAATTAATTAAACAGTTTTCGAATGTTATTTTAGCATGTGATGGAATGTTATTTTAGTCTGCAATAAATACAGACTTGATTTAATCAATTTAAGAATTTAAATGATTAATATGAAAATCTTATAGTTTTATTCCAACAACTTATAGATAAAGAACATATATTATCACCAATATAATGCATTAAAGAGAGCGAAATATATTATTTTTGCAGTACTGCCAAACATGACAATTAAATCACTTTTTTACAGCGTTGACTAGATTTCATACAATAAAATAATGTATGAAAACAAATTTAATTTAAAAAATAAAATAAAATCAGTCTCGTAACTATTCACAATGTGTTATAAAATAATTTAACCAGAATTTGTAGCTTATAAAAATCGAATTCAAGACTGCTGATGTTGAGACACAAGCGCAACGTATTAAAGGGAGCGAAATATATTATATTTGCCGATTGTACCAACATATATATTGTCGTCAAATTCAGTCAACGAAAGAAAGTTTCAAACAATAATTGCTTGTCTTTGAAGAAACAAACATTTATTATCATTTATGGTTTAAGTGTTGACTAATAGGTCTAAACTACACCACCAAATCTATTTCAGCTCGCTACCTCTTTTCATTTTTGAGTTATTTTAATTACAGATGGACAGATGGGCAAATATATAAATGTATAAATTTGGTGATTCTATGAACATCCATACCAAAATTGTGTCTTCAATAGTTGCTAACGTTACAAACTTAAGATTAAAATTGATATACGTTGGCATATTTTATATATGTAGAATATAAAAAAAACAACAACAAAAAAACAACTGAACACCACATTCTAACATGCCATTCTTTATGATTCACTAAAAAAAAAAGTATTGTAAATAAACTTAACACTGACTTGATAGTTTTAAGTATGAAAATACCTCCTATAAAGAATGGGATTTTTGAACCAGAAAATATATTTAGAATGATTTTATTTATTACATGCTATGATGATTATTATTTGGCTTAGTACAACAACTGTACAATCGAATGCAATATATCATGAACCAATCATAGTGATATAATTTTATATATTGGATAAAGCTATACAGCTATTGGCAGCCAAAGTCCGCGAAATTTAACCAGTTTTCTAGGTTTTGCGCTTAAAACTTGTAAACGACACATACTACAGAATTGATAAGCATCAAAATGAAAGAACATACAATTTTACGCGATATAGATTTTCAAAGATTTTTTCTTTTTTACTAAAAAGTTGACAAACTTCAATTTTCAACTCCTCTTACTTGAAAAAGACGCATTCTACAGAAAATTGGCAAGTGTAAAAATGAAAGTCTCTAAAATTCTGCTGCGATCGGTCCAGCCGTTTGTCCTTTATCATTTTTCAAAGTTAAGCTATTTTTTTCCAACTTCACTAAAGTATGTAGGTTTATTTTAATGAGAATTCACAAAAAATAAATAAATAAAAATAAAAGAATATATAAGTTTTCTTTCGAAGTTTTAATAAAATTTGAATAGTGCACAGAAGTTATAGGAGTTGAAAATTGAGGTTTGCCAACTTTTAAGCAAACTTGGAAAAAATGGATAAACTTTGAAATAGATTGCGACCAAACGGCCGGGCCAGTTTTGACGCAAAATTTTACGTAGTAATCCATTTGATTTTTGTCGATTTTTCCGTAAGATGCGCCGTTTTCATGTTTTAAGAGATAAAAATTGATGTTTGTCAACTTTTTAGCAAAGTTGGAAAAAATCGATCATTTTGAAAATCAATAGCGGCTATACAGCTGGACTGATTTCATCTTTTAAGAGCTAATTCGATGCATACTAATTATTTCGTAAGATGCACCGTTTTCAAGTGATAGGAATTCAAAAATATTGCTCAAATTTGAAAATCTATATCTGCCAAACCATGTTAACTTTTAAGAGCGTCTTTAACGCAGAAATTTATAAATACTATCATTTTAATAGTTTATTTTGGTTTTCGTGTTATAGGCGGAAATTCAAGTAAATTTCAAAACAAACAACTTTGTAACATTTGTTTGTAAACTGTTTTGACGGACTGCATATTTATAGTATTTTATGAATGCTTATCATTAAAAATAGTTCAACCAATGATACTGAACCATATGTCGAGTATTTAAACAAATAACACGTAACTGTTATATTTAACTTGTAATTAGTATAAACTATGTTAACTGTAACTTGTAATTAGTATAAACTATGACAAGGTATTTTTAAATATTTGGATGAAAATGTTAGAATCCAATTTGTTTAAATAGTTTTCTTGAACTGGTTTATTTTTATTACACTGGTGTGTACAATAAAATTACACATTTGGCTCATAATAGATACAATTTTATTTATTTCTTTTGTTTTTGTTTTTAAAGCACATTTTCAATGTATTTAACATAAAATGTCACACATCATATTATTTGTAATAGTGCAAAAAAGCATTGGTTTTAAATGGTATTAGTGTTGTTGCTAACTTTAATAGTCAAACTGTAAAATAATAATTTTTTATGTATGCTTACAGTAAATAAAACTTTTTCAATCTTTCATATTTATTACTTTTCAATTTATGTATTCTGTAAACATGATTTTCTTTAACATTTCTTATTTAGGGTGTGGATTAAGTAGAGGCGACCAAGCGTAGAGACGTTAGGGTTTTTTGTAGCCTATAATACAGAAGACCAATATTTAGTTTTCTATGAAGAAAAGCAATTGATAATTTTGATTTTGACGTATGTCAAAAATTAAAATAAATTGTGTCCAAAACTCACTGAATTTGAAATTTTACTAGTTATTTACATCTTATCAGAAAGAGACTTTTTAAATTATTAACTATTATTAAATGGTAATATAAGACAACACATTGTGAACCGCATTTTCAATTAAATAAAAAATGTAAACACAGCGTGTAAAAATTTGTTTGTAACCAGCAATTATGAAGAAACGAATAAATGGATAAAGAAACGCCACATCAGAAATGCATATTATATAATTTGGCCAAGAAATAATCATTCAATACCTAAATCTATCATTTGAGCTACTAAACATTCAAATTATATGAGTTGAAGATTGCTTAGTGCACAACACACGCTCATCCCCTTTTTGGTGTGATTTGAATGATTAATAGTATTAGATCTGTTTACGAAATGCCTTAGTTGTTAAGTATTTTAGATTCAAATTTAAGCTATTAAATTATTATGAACAATTAATGCTGCGGAGCATCACACAGGTTCACTAGTAGGTTCAATAATACAACAAGATTCGCTGCTTACCCAATAAATTCTAAGTATTAATCTTTGATTGAAAAATGTATAGTACACCATTACAATATTCTACAGTTCTTAGGATAATAACTATTCTTTATTATAGGTTGCAAAATAAAAAACGCTTGTTTCTACTCTTAGTCGCATGTACTTAAGCTGCAACCTCATATATTAGCTTAACCCTTAACTTCATCCTCGTAGAACTTCAATTCATTTGAATTATTCCTTCAAATATTTCAGACAAAAATGGAATAAACCTTCCTTCTTCATGACTGCAAAATTTAAAATATGACTGCAAAATTTGAAATATCATACAAACTTGAGCGTTACTTTTAATGTTTTTTCGTTATGGACTTTGAAATAAATTCACGAAAACCTGACGATTAGATGAAGGACAACACGTGTGGTTGATGATTCTTCCTTTGCTTGTTTTTTTCTCTATTCCAAATTTAAAAATAACTCCATTGAACGTTTTCCTTTAACATTTTTCCGTTTTTTAAGTGTCTCTATTTCTCTAGGTCTATGCTCGAGGACCGAAGCCAAGAATATCCTTGAGAAGCATGCATGCTAAAGTTGTGCTGTGCATAAGGATAAATTAAAGAACTCAACATTAAAACTGACATAATAAATATTGTCTATTGTATAAACTTGTTGTTCAAAGGACTAAAGCAAGGGATCCATTTTTTACAATGTTGTTTCATTTATTATTAGAAATAATCATCAGGTAATGGCAGATTACAGACAAAAAGATCTGTAAATCACTCTACACATCAGATGGGAGTTTTTGCAGCTAAAAAATGCGGGTTAATAAAAACGAAGTACCTAAAGCTACAAAACGAGGATAAGGAAAATTGTAATGCTATGCAAATACAATCGGACGTAAAAAACATACTCTTTCCAAAGAGTACAGAAATTCGAGGGATTGGGGATTACGGTAGATTAATGAGTTTGTTGAAAGGTGTCATGTTATACAAAATCGTTTCAAGGAGGGTTAAAGCCTGTAAATATAAGTCTGCAATTAGAATCTCGGTTCTATGAGGAACAGAAATTTGAACTTAAAACAAAACAGCGGTAAAGAAATTATGAATTCAGGAAAGACAAATCCTATGAACAATTGGTTCAGGTCAATAAGACATAAATGGACAATAGAGAAGAACGACAAACAAGGGCATACAGATAAATAATCAGTGGTAATT
The DNA here is from genome assembly GCA_020423425.1 of Chrysopa pallens. Taxonomy (NCBI): domain Eukaryota; kingdom Metazoa; phylum Arthropoda; class Insecta; order Neuroptera; family Chrysopidae; genus Chrysopa; species Chrysopa pallens. The sequence continues at coordinate 4,705,995 of CM035594.1, read as the reverse complement.
ACAAACAAAATGTATAAATATTCACTAATTGAATGATATAAAGGTATTGTATTTTTGTGTCCGTGACCTCTACTCATTGTATTAAGACGGTAGACCAAAGCCTTTTTACAATAATTACTATAAAATGACATTATATTATAAAATTTAATTATTTGAACTTTAAACAAAAGTTATTTTCACGATTTAAACATTGAAATTTACATTTATTTAATCGCCATAAAAGTAGAGATTGTAGACAATGTTGAGGAAATTAGAAATAATTTTTTGTCTGTTATTTAGGTAAAAATAATAGATCATAATGCTTTGACTATCTATATATTAATAAGTGAAGCAAAAACTGTGTACCCATTTTTACGAAAATTGGACGAACGGAGAAGTATGAAATTTTGCATAAAGGCCTGGAGAATGTAATATTTGTTTAAAATTATGCTTAAAAAATACATTAGAAATCAATAGAAAAATATTACACACACTATATCAGAAACATATATGTGGTGTGGATTATATTACACCCACTACCATACACACGCATGTATGCTCTTTTGTTTAAAGACAGTAAGCTTCAGTTTTGAGTAATTATTCGACCACTGTAAAGTAAGAGATTCTAGTTTCCAATAATGCTTGATATTATTTCAAATTGCAGTTTTAGCGAATTTTAAAAATTTTCGTTTATATTAATACTTTGAAAAAAATACAATTTGTTTGTAGATTCGGGAATTTATAATTATCGATATTGAAATCGTGAAAGTTTTAAGGAAATAATCGATTATTATTATAAAAGTTTCTAACAATCATTAAAAAATTGATAATTTTTTTTTTTTTTTTTCAAAAGCTCAATTTGTACAATCTATATATCATTCATACTTTATCGATGGTATATAGATAAAAAAGATGAATGATAGATACAAATTGAGCTTTTTATTTTAAAAAAATTAGTAATTTTTTTAATAAATGCTAAAAATTTTTAATATTTTAGTGTTTCCATGATTTTTTTTATAAATAATATTACCTGTTTTTCGAAAGTATAATATCGTGGGTGGGTATCCTTATATTACTTCATCAAAGTACGCTATTAACTATATTGACGGCATAATATATAGATGCCATTCATGATTTTATACTTTCGAAACACAGACATTATCAACGTGTGACGTAAAAATGTTATAAACTTTAGCCCAGAAACTATCGAGATATGCTGTGTTTAAAAATTTTTAAAATTTAATATAACTAATTAATTATAACGATAAAATTAAAATTGCTTTGTTATAACACTTAAACATAATATTTCCAATTATTCAAAAAAAAAAAAAAAAATTTCAAAACCTTCTTACTATTTGGTAAATAAATTTCGAAGTATATTTATGCGCTAACTGTAATGATCTATTCTAACCCTCTTGAATGCTCTAACCGTACTTTAGGTTAGGTACGTTATTTGAACGACTGATTGTTAAGATTTACATTCCAATATTTAACAATGAAAATATATCTTCAAGCATCATTATCTCTATTTTGAAGCGAGGAAAAATATGAAAACAAAATACTTTTCTCTTAAAGTATTTTTTTTTTTTAAAAAAATTATATTTTTCATTTGTATAAAACGAGATAATATTATGAAGTTCTAAAATACAAACTGTGAATTTACTGGATTGATTTCAAAGTTAGTATTTTATAAACTTAAACGTAAATATTTCAGTAAATAAAAGAGAAATAGATTATTGAGATTAATAATTCACATTAAAACAAAACATTAATCGAGCAATTATTAAGAGCCACAAAAAAAATCTGAAATCTTTCTAGATTAAGTAATGATAATTTCTTATCTTTAATAAATATATTTGGCAATATTCGAATTGCGTGATGTTTTTTATAAGAAAATAAAATAATCGCCAAGTTTTTAACAAAAATTTTAACTTTATCATTCAAGAACTTGACCTAACTTTTTTGTATTGTTGATTTTGTACACGTATTAAGATTAACAAGAAAAAATATTAATATTTCAAAAAAAAAAAAAAAACTTTCCATCAAATAATACTCCTAAATTGCCCTATCAGAATATACAATTGTTCTACTTACATAATTAATAGTTAATTGGTTATTCATAATGAAAATTATTAAATTTCTGATTATCAATCATATAGGTTTTTACAGTATCATCTAGTTAGTCCATTTTCGTATGTCCATCCGTTAGTGCGTCATTAAAGTAACTGAAATATGAAGAGGCAGCAGTTTAAAATTTCGGTGAAGTATTGTAGACAACAAATTTTTAAATGAGAAAAATTGGGTCTACTGGATCGATCCAGGACGTAACTTTAAGCACTCCACCACACTAGTGTTTCTTTTACCAACGTGTGGTGAAATCAATGTCCATTATAGCTTTCTATTATGTTAAATACGAGTAGTTACACTAGCGTTTATTAAACGTGCTTTTACTTCAGCGCACGTCAAAAGGACATTGGTTTTTTGTTATTTTTATAAATATTGTAACTTGTTTGATTTAAATTTTGTTTATTTTCAAAAAATACAAAAAGTATTTTATTATAATTGTAACATGGTTGAATCAAGTCAGGTTTATTTTGATTATTTCCAAAAAAAAAAGTGCATGAATCCTTTTCAAAAAGTAGTTCTTTTATTATAATATCGTATAATAAATATACAGTGTGTATAAAATTAATGCTAATTTTATTTGAATGTGTTTCAGTTTTTATAAAGCTTATAATAATTTCATAATGGAACGATATTTTAAAATATGTTTGAAAATGGTCAAATAAAACCAAAACAATGTAGTTACAATAATTTTTGTAAAAATATATATAAAAATTGGAAATTATTGATATATTCTGTGTTAATTCATGCATATGAATTATGAATAACGATTCATTAATAATTTTCTATATCCCCATAAATTCTCACATATCGATTGTAAAAAACCGCATTATTCAAGCATGTATAAAGAAAAAAAGTTGGTATATTTGAACTCTCGAGGAAAGATGTTTTCATACGGTATACAGTTAATTTCCTGAATAGGATAAACGCCTCTACATACATAAATTTCTTAATAAGAAAGCACAATAAATAAATATCCTTGAAAAATAAATGGGGTTTTTTGTCATAAAATTACACTAAACTTTAAACCAATTTTAACGCTGCTTGCCCTTTTTAGGGACGTAATATTGGTATATAATATTGAGAATAATGGTATAACATATTACGAACAAAACATAACCTAACATTTTCAAATACTTTTTTACTAATTAAAATAACTGTTTAGATTAAATTGACAGATGACAACTAATAATTTTATATCAAAATAACGTCATACAATGGCAACGTAGTGTTTTATGTCACGTGATATACAGAAGAACAAAAATCGAATTTTAATTATTCGATAATAAATTTATCATGTGATTTTATGACTGAAATTTAGAATATTCAAGAATATTTCTACATAAATTTTAATTTTTGAAATTGAAAACCTATTTCTAATAAATAAACATCTTTACCAAAATGACGTAATATCATGGCAGCCTAGTGTTTTAGGCTACGTGATATACAGAAGAAAAATATCGACATTAATTTTAAGATAATAAATAATTCATATGCATTTATGACTTAAATTGATAATATTTGTACATAAATTTTAATGTTTGTCTAATTTCATGCTTTATTTTTCACTACCGAAACTACTCTATTGAAATTGAAAATCTTTGAATAAATAAACATAAACCTTAGTTCGTTTGGCAATAATATTAAAAAAAAAAAAAAACAACATTAATAATGAATAAACTTCATTAATGATATTAATAATAACCCTGAGTTAATGAATATTATGAAGTCCATGGCCAAGACATCACACAAATAAATGTTTTCTTAAAACTATGTTTTATGTATTATTTTGTACAAAGAATACTTTTATATTATTTTTAGCAAAGTCTATTTTGCTTCTAATAATACTATCATATCAATATGTATAAAACTAAGAGGATTAAAATGGTAAATTTATGATTATTTTGTTAAAAGTCAATTGCTGGAAGATTTCCAAAAGATTGTATAGTAGTATACACAAAATAAACAAACAAAATGTACAATATGAAATATAGTAGACAGATAACAACAATAGATTTAACAATATTAATAGATACACCAATTAGATTTATTGCATACATAGGCAGTTTTATCCAGGTCTTCTTTGTTCTATACTTCACTAGCTGATCCGACAAACGTTGTTTTGCATATAAACTATTTCTAATCTACATATTCTAAATATAATAACATATTCTCAACAATATATTTCTAAAAAATGAAGACAAATCAGAATAATATTAATTTATATTTTATAGCAGTAAAAATTTTGAAAAAACAAATTATTTTATTAAACGATATTATATTAAAGCACGTACTTCGGGAAAACCTTTCTTATCAGGGATGCTTCGTATTTGGTGTGGGACACCAATTATTGCGCATAGGACATCCGGAATTTACCCGATATTTGTTGTGGGACACCCGAGACAAAATTTTTAAATATAAATCAGATATCTCGTGTACCTGATACTTTGTGTTGTGGTACTCATATATTTGATGAATAGTTACGGTAGATAGTCTTGAAAGTTACGATATGCACTGTATATATTATAGTAACAGCTATTTCCGATGTTCGAACAAACCATAGCCAATTAAAATCGGTCCAGTCATTCTTTAGTTATAAGTGGTGTAAAAATCACGACTTTGTTTTATACATAGATGATATATGTTGGAATGACTACAATCCGATAATACAATGATAAAGAAAATATAACTCTTTTAACTAATTGCTTTAAAAGAGGGCTCGCTCATAGGACAAGAAAAAATTTGAATATTTTTTGAGTCATCCGTAATTAAAAATATCCAATTTTTGAATTGATCGAAAATTGTGAATAATAAAAATGAAGTCTGCAAAAAAATTCATTTCTGTAGATTCAAGGTTACCCGGATTTTAGCTCGTTCTAGATGTCGTTTGGAGAAAAACTCAAAAAGTAAGATTTCCTGTTGAATAACACTAAAACAAACAATAGTTGGAAAAAGGAAACTCAGAAGACCTTTGCTAAAGTAGATAAAAACATCTTCAAAACGATTTTTTGTTAACGTTGCTAGGTCAAAAAATAACGAAGTTGGAATGAACATAAAACTCACATTGGCTCACAATTTTAGCGAAAATTAATGAAATTTGCGTAATTTACTTGGTCTATTAAAGTATCAATAATACATTCTAAAACTGTCGAAAGTCTAAAGTGTTAAATTTAGACAAAAAAATCGACTTCTGTTTCTGTTGTTATTTAACATTAAATGCTAAAACTGCAGTTATCTCGAACGAGCTGGAATTTGGCAAACATTGCTTATAGAGAAGATGCTCACTTCAAGGGGTGAGAAATTCAATTATGAATTTATATATCAGAATAATTATTAGTTTGCTTAACAAAAACGTTCTTTATGCTATCGTCAATAGATAACAAAAATTGTGTGAAAAAACAATCAGTCAAAAAAGATTTGATGTTGACCAAAGATGGTATTTGAAAATGAAATTGATTAACATCATGATCAGAAAGGTTTTGATACACAGTATTTTTAATACTCATGAATGATAGCAAAAACAAATGCTTATGTTAAGGAAACCAACAGATACAAGAAACCTTGATTTGGATTAAATTATTGTAGTTATTAATTAAAAGCTTAAAAGAATGCTTAGTATGTAAGAACCCAGAAATATGAAGCAAAATATTTATAAATGCAGATGGATTCTTTGAGGCAAAATGACAAAATTTTTTAGAATAATTGTTTAGTATCAAAGTTTACATGCATTTTAATTTACATACCTTTACACAAAATAATTGATATTATTTACCTGAAACAGAAAAACAAAAATTAATAACGAACTTCAAATACATATAATTTAAATAATTTATAAAAATAATACAAATCTTTTTTAAATTTATTGGCGATTGAGAAAATTAATACCCATCCATGATTCTTCAAGGATACTATTGAAAATTCAAAATAATTTGTATTATTGTAAAACGGTAGCGAATTGAGATTATGTACAAATGAATTATTGAAAATTAGGCATGAGACGGGATACAGCGAGAATTTAAAAAAAAATTACCGAATTTGCATACTTACTTTTGAACATTATTACTACTGAAAAATTTTTAGAAGCATATATTATGATGCTTTATAATACCAATGATAAAAGTGAAATGTACAAAATATAAAAAACCCCCGACAAAAAATATGTAATCCGCCATATCTTGGGGGTGACCATCTTGGATTTGAAATTTGTCAGAATAACTCGTATTCTACTAGTCAAGCTCTATTATTTGATAGTCATGTTGAGGGAGTTGTGAAAAATATTTAATCCAGCATTTTGTGACGGCCATCTAGAACCGAGTTTCATCAAACATAGCCAAGAACACCCCCGATTCACCTTTCACCCAAAAATTAAATTTTCGATTATAATTTGCTTATAGCATAACGTGAACAAAGCTTTCATACAATAATAGCTTCAGATGTTGTTTTAAAACATTCGTTGTAATGAAATAAGTTAGTGAACTTAGTCTAGTCCAACAAATAACACGTTAAATAAAGAATATTATGAATCATGTAATGAATTCTATTCTTATAAAGGCACAAGTTATTTAACAAGAAGCACAAACACTATAGACTGGGGTAGAAGCCTTTATAAATGGTATAAAGTGGCAAAAATTAAAGTAAAATGAAACTCATTGGAAACGGAAGAGAATATAACAAAAATGAAAGGAAAAATAATTTACGTGTGATCTGAGGTCGGGAAGTGGAAGCGGTGAGTTTTTAAGAGTAAAACACGGTTTATCTCTATTTTCGGCAAAATCACAAGTACTATGCAAAGGATTGTAAAGCGGTGAGTTTTTAAGAGTAAAACACGGTTTATCTCTATTTTCGGCAAAATCACAAGTACTATGCAAAGGATTGTAAGTAGGGAAAAAAAGATCTACAACTTTTGTATTTACACTTTTTTCACATAACAAATTTTTCGATTGAAAATTAGGGTACTTTTTCAATATTTATTCAAAATAACGGGAAAAATTAAATATTTTAAATCAAAAAAATTACAGTGAATTTGGAAAATAAAAAGGTAAGTTCGGGTGAAAAAAGTTTTTTTGTAAAATATAGAAATAAAAAATAAAAAAGTTGGTTATTTTAAATTTTCACATAAATTTTTAGGTTATGTGAAAAAAGTGTAAATACAGAAGTTGTAGATCTTTTTATTACCTACAACTTTGCAATTTAATAGGGCTTGTAGTTTTGCCAGAAATCAAGATAAACCCTTTAAAACTCACCCCCTTCCACTTGCCGACCTCAAATCACTCGTAAATTATTTTTCCTTTCATTTTGTTATATTACTTTCCAATGGGTTTAATATTTGGCTTTAAAAATTATCGACCCTGATCTACTTACTAAATAATATAATATAATAAAGTTTACTTATTTTTAAGTTTCCTTTATACTTGAAGTAAAAACGTGACTCATTCCAAAATAAATTTGTCTGCCAAAATGGTCAGTCTTTAATATGTAATAATGACCACAACAATAAATTGGCCGGCCGCTCTAATACCTTAAACATACAGGATAGTAATAAATTAAAATATCTAGGCCACAATATTTTTATAGATATCATATAATTTTTCAATCCTTTTTTAAATGGTCATAAAGTTACATGCTTCACAGACACAGACACATAGTTATTATAATATTTGTCTTGTAACTGTCTTTCTGGTGACAACAATGTTATGAATCGCTTATGTACAAGAAATTTCAACATCATGTAAAACTTAGATGTAAAAAATAATAAAATAACCAACAATAATATTACAGTGCAACATTAATATAACGACATCCTCTATTTAACAAATTCATCGTAATCCCCTTGAATTTTGTCCATAAGAATAACCTCTTGGCAACGAATCAAAAAAGTGTAAATACCTCTAATTAACGAATTTTGTCAATCTAAACCTTTATGTAACATTCCCACCAATATGATCCTTAATCCCATAGTATGTGATTCAGTTTCGATGATATAGATCAGTCCCAATGATACAGATACAGATTCAGTCTCAATGTAAAACAATCAGTGTTTTGTTTGATGGGACGTTATATAAATAGTGCTGTTCGTCGCTAATGTTAAAGATTCTAGTTGCAATGGCTCAGAAACGGAAAAGGTGTTCCTTATCAGTCTCAGAAAAGGGAAACATCATTAATTATGTTGATGGAAATCCTACGACGAAAAAATTAGACCTATAAATTAGAAACTAATAAATAAATTTGGGATTGCCGCAAGTATATTGGCAACAATTTTAAAATTTAAAGATAAGTTTTCGGAAGAAAGTGGTTTGCCTGTAAAAATTCTTACCTACCTAATTGTTTTTAAATAGAAAATGCATACAGAAATTTGATAAAAATATGTTATTAATTAGTAGAAGTTATTCACTATAACAAAATGATTTTAAGGTGAATAAAACTTCCTTTTTACCTCGTTATACCAAATGGTAGACCAATCTAACCTTAATAAGACAAACCTCAGTTCACCAAATTACTGGATATAACGAATATTTACTTGTTCCCTTTCGGTTTGTTGTATCGAGGTTGCACTGTATATGCATAGGTGAGTTCTACTAACTTTGTTGCATGTTATATGTAGAGAAAAGGAACCAAATACGAGATACTTTTTGAAAAGGGTAAAAAAATAAAAGATATAGATCATTTTACTTTAATATTTGTAGCCAAATGAACTGAATACTCTTGTTTAATTATACAATAATTAATTAATTTAACATCAAGAAGGTTTTGATTGATGTTCAAATAAACATTCTTTATATGAAAAAGTTCAAAAATCGACTTCTCAAACTTGTATATTCCAATATAAGATATCCAAAATTTCAACCTTCAAAAATTATTGGTTACCCGATATATGGTACACAAAAATTTTATACATAAAAAAATCGTAGTTAAAGGTCCCCTTCCTGCTCCTTAGTGCCATCACCTTTTTGAGACCTTTTAAGCTGAATACTGTTTTTTTGTTTGTACTGTACAATCGTAACTCCTGTCTCATCGTCAATTATAGTTGGGTCAAAATCAAGTTTAATCAGTTAGTTTTCGAAAATGTCATAAGATACAGTCACCTTTTTACGGGTAAATCCTCTGATTCTATTAGCCGATGTAAATTGTGGTCTTCTAAAGCTGAAATATTTGGTTCGTCTCTCCTACCATGTAACTGTTTTACCAAATAATACAAAAGGCTATAGAAGCTCATATGCCCAAATTGTGTGTATTCTAAAACTTTTAATATGTACCCTGGCCACCAGTGGCTATATCTATTCCATCATGCCGGTAATTAATGTGATTACCAGTAGTGATCAATGAATGGCTACATATAGCCGTTGAACGTCGGAAAATAATGGGCACCTGAAATATTTATATATTTAAATATATTTGATAATTATCTAAATTTGTGGCGAATGCAAATATTTTACAATTTAAAAATGTTTCAAACTAATGTTGTCATAATGAAATATTTTTCGTCTACCGTTTATGATTCAGAAAATGGATAATGGATTATTGGACCCAATGGATCGAATCTTCTTATTCGCCAACTTAAAATTACTTCGTAGGTTCAGAATACGTCAGCAAATTTAAACTAGCTATTTGTTTTTGTTTTTGAGTTATGTTGATCACAGACGGACAGTTGGAAAAACAGGAATGCTATAGTTAGATGGTTATATGAACACCATACCAAAATTTTGTTTGTGCAGTTAATATTTGCTAGCGTTACAAACTTTAGACTAAAGCCAATATATTCTATACATGTGGAGTAAAAAATACTATATATATATATATGTATATATATATATATATATATATATATATATATATATATATATGTATATATATATATATATATATATATATATATATATATCTAATATATAAAATTCTCGTGTCACAGTTTTCGATGCCATACTCCTCCGAAACGGCTTGACCGATTTTGATGAAATTTTTTGTGCTTATCCGGTATCTATGAGAATCGGCCAACATCTATTTTTATTCCCCCTAAATGTTAGGGGTAGTCCACCCCTAAATTTTTATTTTTATTTTTTAGACAAAATTTTTAATTTCTCTTTTTTTATGATACAACATACAAAAATACATACAATCCTCAATTTTCACCCTTCTACGATCAACCCTTATTTTATTTTTTAATTATTTATATGGCAAAACAACGTTTGCCGGGTCAGCTAGTATATATATATATATACAGGTTAATATTAGAATTAATGTCGTTTAGTATAGCGAATCTTAAAACAATGTATTAGTAATTCATTTTTATAATTTTAGAGAAGGATCAAAGCAGATTCACTTTACGGATTCTTCATTAATTTAGAGGTACGGATTCTTGATAAAAGAAACCATTATAAATATATATAAACTTAATATTACGTGGTGTTGTTGATATAAATTAGAAGGTTCACTTTTAATCATTTAATACAGATGTAAATGTAAATAAAGTAAGTTATAATAATTATTATTACCGACCGACCGACTGACGTGAAAGTTATTTTATTTTCCATCACATTCATTAATTTATACCAGACTTGGAACAAGCAGTATGGCATTGCATAGCATGGAGCAGCTGACTATGTGGTATGTTCACTTATACTTTATATTTTTATTGACAATAAATATTATTTTTAATTTTCATTTTAATACTGTTTGTAATGTAATGTAAAATGTTGAATGAGAAATTGAGCATTTAATTACTGCCATGGGTAGAATTATTATTTTTTAAAATTATTATGGTTACACTTGTAATTTTATGAAAATAATTCCAAAATAAATAGTTAGTACAAACTCTGCCCGCAGCTCCGTAGCAAAACCAGGAATAAAAAGGATAAAATATAGCGGTATCGTGCAAATCGGTTTTTCAAATCGAAAGAGTAACTTTTATTTTTTTTTTAATCCCAATATTTATAAGAAATTTTTCAGTGTCAAAAGTTACTATAATGAAAAATCTTGGAGTAATAAGTTAATCTTTCATGAACATATTTTATATCTAAAGAACCGTATAAAATGTTGGATTTAATTTTTCGGTACTCTTATGTATTTAAAAACGCCCGAAGTCTTATAAATCCTTAGTGCAGCCAATCCTGGAATATACCAACCCTACCTGGAACCCTTACTACCGTTTGATCAAGATCATTTCCAGTCAGTACAAAACAAATTAGCTTTTAAATACGGTCTTCCTTCGAACTCTTCATCTAATCATAACCTCATTGTCCAATTTAATATTCATTAACTTGTTACCAGAAGAGACTACTTTGATATAACGTTCATATTCAAAGTTTTCAATAACTTGATTGGAGCAATCTCAACTGCAAATGAATATTACTTATCACCACCAAAAAACGTTTTTAATTTCCTTTCAGAAAACCAACTATAACCCTGTTCTCCAATTCATACTAGTGAAGCTAGTAGAACAAAGTATTCAAAATTTAAATATGCTCAAAATTGGGAAAATTTTAGGTGCTGCAAAATTAAATTAGGTACTTATATTTTTAATTAAGCAAATTGAGACATTAGGATGCGCTGCTTCCGTGAAATCACACTGACAGAGCAAATGTGAGATTAAATAGAAAAAATTATATGCACTGAAATTCACTTGTTTTAGGTTTATAATACGCCAACAAAAGCTGGATTTTCATTATGTAAGGCTAAAAGTAATTTGAAAATAGACTGGGTAATGGTGAACACGAAATAACAAAATTATGTAAATGCATATTTTTTTAGACGTTAGCCGTACAAATTGCAGATTAAATGTAATTTGTTCAAATATATACCGGACATTAAAAAATTAACTTCTGTATTTTTCAGTAGATAATCTGAGTAATTTAATTTCTATGGATTATAATTCTTCATTTCTTATCTCTAGATATAAATTTAAAGTTATTTAATTATAAGTTAATATTTTTATTAGATTTATCTTTTATTATGTTAGCTTCAAACTTTCTTAGAAAATCACACTAAAGCCTAGCTCACACGATGTTGATTTGCTTGCTTGATTTTGTAGCTAGGTCCGATGCTAGCTGTCTTGTTGGGTATTATGATGGCTTCTATGCGATGTTCACATCGCCCGATGATCGCGATTTAGCGATTTTCATATTTAACCCACTAGTATCAATTGCGTCTAATAAAGCCCATTTTTTAACCGACAAATGCCTGGCTAACTATGGAAATAAAAATCCACTGACGTAAATGCAAGCATTAAATTGGTTGACATGAAAAACTACCTAGGAAAAAGTATTGAGAATAGGACATGAACTATATCCAAATTTTAGCAAGCGGTCATGCAAGAGAAAAAATAGTAATGCTATTTAACACCACAACTCCATCATAGCACCGCGCAAGTAATCCAGCTTGCGAACCAGCATCGTGTGATCCAGGCTTTATTATTATATATAACTTCCTTTGTTAGCGAAGCAAAAAAAGGGCGCAAGGACGATTATAAGGGTGGGGTTGCTTTGCAAGGGATGCAAGTAATTCGATCGAAGATCGAATCATGATCGGAGATGAACCTTTTACTGGAGGCCAAAGATCTCTTGTTCCCTATTTGTATCCTGTGTAAGGAAAAGAAACAAAAGCGAAATTGACATTGATCCTAAATACTATTAAGTCGAATATGTTTTTGTACTTTTATAGTATTGAAGCGCCTGGTACCAGCAATAAAGAGAAACTTTTGTTTTCTATTTGAGCCATTTTTCTATTTGAAAATGTGTATTTTTGAATTTTTGTGAAATGAAATTTTATCAGAACTAATTGTCGAAACAAACAGTACCATAGCTCATTTTTTGTCCAACTGTTTATTTGCCTAAACAATTAAAAAATCTCGATACATGAAACATTTCATTATTTCAAGAGAAATTCTGAAAAAAAAAAATTAGTAATTGCACCTAGCTTCTATGGTTGCTTTGATGCCGAAATTAATTTTGCTAGCCACAAATTATGTTTTAATAACTAGAAATAAATCTCTAAATCATTCGAATCGATTAGACTCAAACGGTACATTTATAAAAGTAACTATTTATATAAAACTCGTTTTTTGGCAACTTTGGTACACCCACGTTTCAGTTTCTATCAAAACCGATTTAGGTAAAAGTTTACATATTAGTGTTATGACCTCTATTAATTTCGTTGTTGAAGAAAAATTAATTGTTTATGAAAACGGCCATAATTTTACGTTTGTTAAATGGCATATTTTTTTGGTAACTTTAGTATGACGTTTATAATTTCTATCAAAACCGATTTTAATGAATTTTGGCAGGAGTGTAGCTGCTGTACATCTGTGTAATGATCTTTGGTTTTTGAGAAAAATTATTTCTCGTTTGTTATTCTAAAATATGTTACACAAAAATTTTAGTTGACTACAGAACCGAACTACTCATACATAAATTAATTTTGAAATACAACAAATGCGTAAGACTGGATATAAATAACAAAGAGAAATAATGAGAATTTTTTTCATAAAAGTTATGCATACAGTTACGATATAAACCATAACTGGAACATCGAATAAAAGAAACATTCAAAGAAATGGCAACACGAAAGAAGATTACAATTTTTATAATATTTATTTATTCATTGCTGGTGCATTTTGAGGAGGAATTTGTAAAAGTGCAGTATGAAAAATATATAACAATACCTAGAATTTGATTCATGATATTCAACATCTTATATACTTATATTTAAGCAAACCTGTTTCATGCTAAAGCATTCATTGCCTTTAGCAATTTACGTAATAAGTTAGTAGTTCACTATTTCATTATATAAAATGAATTTCTTTGATATTACAGGAAGGAATACCATCACTATGTCAAAAGCATTTGGTTGTATACGATATTATAAACTTGGAAATATTCAAACAAAATTTCCGGTTGATTGTTACAAGTACATGAATGGGCGGAGTTGCATAGTTTTTGAAGGAAAAATGATGATCATAGATTAAATTTTCATAGACATTACGTAGTTATGAACCAATTTGTAATTATTTCACTATTCACTATTTAAATATCTGGTTCAGAGTTTATATCACAATCAATTTTAAAAGCATATCGGTTAATTCAGATACCTAAATTAATCTTGATTTTCCGTTTCTAATTGGTTTCATTCTACTTTTTTTTTTTTTCAAAAATTATCTACTCTGGTCTATATTTAAGTTACCACTAACCAATCGATAATTACCCGACTAGAAATTATCCCAATACTTATATTGAGGCCCAGTTGGGAGTTGCAAGGGCTTACCCAAAAGGCTTATCTCGGTTGGGATCTAATTGGGTACTTATTGGGATAGCCCAATTTAAAATTAAATAATTGGAGCTGAGTTTGTCCTTAACGGTTACTAGCTAGGAACTGATCGGGAAATCCCAATAAAAAATAATTTAATATAGGTTTTACTGCACTAGGATTCAATAAGGAACTTATTGGGACAGCCCAAAGTAAAAGTCAGTAATGGTAAGAGTTTTTTTTTTGCCTGGGCTATAATTGGGAATTGAGTGGGAAAACCCAATGCAAAAATTAATAACAACATTTTGGTTTTACCGTACTCTGACCCTTTTGAGAACATAATGGGATAGCCCAATGTGAAAGATTTTGTACTTTTCGCCTTTCTTTTATAATTTTTATTTTGAATATTTTGAATAGTGTTTTGTAGTTACAAAAAAAAAAAAATATGCACATCTCTAAAAATGCTAAATTAAAAAGACATGTCTTAATTTAAAAAAACAAAAATATTTTTATTTATTTGATGTGTATAAAACATAGTGATGATTGACAGATGAGCTGTAGTGATCGAATGTTATTAAAAGAATTATATCTGAATGTAAATTAAACCTTAATACAAGTATTGTATTATTTACGCAAGCATTAGTGATATAGTTTCAAGGTTACTATATTTACTGTCACACGTGGTTAGTGACGTCACCCAAAAGAAATAGAGGGAGAGCTCGTCATCGCCAGTCTTACCACATTGAATATAGGCTAAAAAAATTTCTGTGCTAGTACCCTACAACAGGTAAGAAGGTTTGGATAATAAGAATCTCGAACCGTGGTAGCTTTGACAGGTAATAGGTAGGAAAGTTAGCATAGGATAGGTAGGTAGCATAATTGCTACCCCAAAACATTATAGCATAATGCGCAATTTTTTAGTATGTTCTACAGGATACTATTAGAATATCATACCATCCGTTGCCAGACATTGTAGGGTGGCTACCCCCTGCCAGACTCCTTGAATAAATAATAATTCTACTTACGTTATAATATAAAATCTGATTTTTATGTATGTTACTTGATCAACTATTCAAAGACGTTTTCCAAACGACCAGACAGTTTCAAAAGTTCTAACATTCTTCCATACATAGTTGAAGTTCGGATATTCTAATAAATAGTATCCTGTAGAACATACTAAAAAATTGCGCATTATGCTATAATGATTTCGGGCAGCAATTATATGCTTACCTTTGCTAACTGTTACCTGCCAAAGCCACCACGGTTCGAGATTCATAATATCCAAACCTTCTTACCTGTTGTAGGGTACTTGCACAGAAAATTTTTTAGCCCTTATACTATATAGTCTAAAAATAATGTTTAGTTCCAACATTAAAAGTTATTAACTAGTCTAAATCTGTAGATTGTACGTCGTAGTGCAGTGAACGAACTTGCATAAATTGATTTTTAAAAGTTAATTTTGATTTATTATTATAACTTGGGAATGGATAGCAATTAATTATTTGAATTGAGATTGTTGAATAAATCTTTATGTGTATTTTAATGTGAAAGTTTTTTAAATATTAATGTGAACAAATAAAACGAAAAAATTAAGCTTATTACTTGGACATTAAATATATAATAAGTTCTGAATCAATTGATGTTTATTTTTAAACGTTTAGTTAAAAAATTAGCGATTGTTTAAGAAATAATTTTGTGTTAACTTCTTTTTCAATATCTTCTGATACTATGTAAGTAATTGCAAAAAATGAAATCTTTTTACTTCCATTTAAAGTGCTTGTAATTGATATATTAATATTTTGAATTTTGTTTTGTTTCAGAAACAAATCTAAATAACAGTTAATGCTTTTGTCGCTATCTTCAACTTCATCATTGTCGCCTAATCAAAGCAAGATTTCTTGTAATACTGGCGTTTCTTCTATGAACATAAATCTTCATCGATTGATTCTAAAGGAAGTTCAATAAAAAATTAAACCAAAATACAAAAAATCAAGACCGAATAGTTCTGATTCCGAAAAAAATTGTGTTGATACCGCATTAAATTAATCAACGAAAAGTTTATTCGTGGAAAAAAGTTTCGAAAAATCTGTTGAAAATCAATTTTTTTTTTTTTTTTTTTTTTTGAATATTAAAAATTATTAATAAAAATACTTGTAAGTCAATTTGTTTTATTACTATTGGCTATTGTATGTTAATACAAACTGATATGGAATATCCATTTGGGACCGCATAGGTATTACCCAATAAAGAACAGATCGGGACTGCCCTAAGTGGCACACACAGGTTTAGCCCAACAGGGAACAGATAGGGATTTCCCGATTGGTGCCCAAGGTCGTTTCTGCGTTACATCCCAACGTAGATCCCTATTGGGAAACCCTATTGGGCCCCAAATGGGTGCAGTAAAAAATTTCTAGTCGGGTAAATTCACAATAAGTTTGTTTTGTTGAAATTTGTATAATAATAAAACTATTTTTCTAGCTTGATAATCGAAAATTATAGAATACAATTTTATGATCATTCCTCAATAGTCATTTAATAATATATAGCGAAAGGAATATCGTTCCTACCGAATATCAACACATTTCGATCGTTTTTATTGTATTGGGACGATAAAGCGAATGTAAAAACCATTTTGCCCGCCACGTTAAATAAAACCAAATTTGCGTCGGAAAACCTGAAAATTGTCAAAAATAGAAATTTTGATATCCTCGACAAAGGGTATTCCGTTTTGTAAAATTTTTAGAACCATAATTATTAATGATATAATATATTATTCTGGGCACCGGGGCTATTGAGTAATACTTAATATATTAAGATGCAAATAAATATATATAAAGAATATTGTACAGTATTGTTACAAAATAGTTTTAAGGCAAATCGATTATGTGAACAGCATAAAGAACGTGATTCTAATTCAGTGATATCACGTTAGAAAATAATGTTATTTTCCAAAGTAGTTGTCACATAACAGAACAGTAATTGATTATTTGCCAAATTACTAAATATACCTATGAAATCTAATTATCAAAACTAATTGACATTATTTAAGATAACTAAAATAAGAATATAAAATATACTCCATTAGTTAATGTTAGTAAAAAACCCTCTCTGTATAATAATATTAAATATTATATAAACCGTATATGCTTGGATGTTAGTGAAGTTTACCTTTCTCGTTAAATATTTAATATAATTTCTGAACGTATGCTTTGCACATAGGTACGTACCTTTTGAATTACGTTTGACCTATAATCAAATCAAGATCGTTTGTGTAACATTAAATTAACTTTTTAATAAATATAATAAACTTCTTTTCCTGAATATATAGATAAGACTCTATATGTATATGATGATAATATGACTGATACGGTAAATATGTTTTAACCTATAATAAAATACGAGATGCATTATTATAATACGAAATAAGACCATGTTACAGTTAATTATAGAAAATGCGAATAATATATCTAGAAACACAGCATATGTCAAGCACAGGCGTGTCAGCCTTTCTTTCGAGTAATTCAGGATTCTTTGGATCAGAATGTACCTTCGTTATAAATAAAGAAGGAGACTCAATTTTTAGAGACAAATATTACAGTTAGTTATATTCTCAAATTACCTATGATTTGAGCCTAAGATTGTTGTAAATACTCAATTGGTTGAGTTCTGATAAATCTTGTAACAAATTTGCAATAATAAAAAAAAAATGTTTTTATTTCACGTGGAACAATGCCCACAAATTATTTTAAAGAGGAAAATTAAACTAATTACACAAATTTAAATAGCTACCGGTAGATATATTAATTAAATTTCAAATTACAGATTTTATGTTTTGTATTTAAAAATTAAATATTTTTTGTGTAATTAGTTTAATTCTCTTTAAAATAATTTTTGGGCATTGTTTCACGTGAATCATCAAAAATGTTAGCAAAAAAATTAATAATAATCTATTAAATATAATAATTCTGCCTTGAATTGTACACCGATCATCAAAATTCTTAGGGACTTCCCGACCCAATAATATTTAAAATAGAACAATACAGTTTTGGACTGATTTTGGTTATTTATATTGGAAAACCTTCGGTTTGTTTTTAATTAGATTAAATTGTATTTACTGTTATATTTAAAATAAACATGAGCACAGTCCAACAAAGATTGTATGTATAGCATAGTGAATGCAGTTGCAAAGCTGGACGAGGCTGCTAGTTACGTATACAATATTTTAGCATAAACAAATAAGTAGTACATTACTGATAGTAGTTTACTATTTACTATTATTATCTCTATTGAACATTTACATGCAACCTACTAATGATATTGTTATAAAACTTACAATCAATATATTACCATAAAATTATGATAGCTAATGAGGTTATGGAAAACAAATTTTTGATTTTTTAATATGTTTAATTATGTAAGCTTTAAATTAACATAGTGTGGAATCAAATCAATAGAATATTCATATTTTTTTATTTCTTCAATGAAAAAATTAAGCCAACATAAATAAATAACTGGTATAGTCTATATATCTTCTAATAAAAACTAGTTAACAGAAGATACTATGAGTTATCAAAGTCTAGAAAGCTGTGTGATATATCTATACATACCCACACAGAAACATTTGTAAGTGAATTCTAATTCAAAAAATCGAAAAATCCAATTTTCTTAACAATAAATATTTAAGAAAAAATAACTAACAGAAAAAGAAATTTTTGTATACATATCATACAGGAAAAAATTACTTTTTCTACTACGAGAATTAAATTTTATTTAAAAAGTTTAACAAATTATAGCATAATTGACATTTGAGAAACCAATTCCCATAAAAAAAAAAATTGTTTTTAAACCGTTTATTAATAATTGAATCACTTATTTTACATGTTTTTTCTGTTGAAAATGTATTAATTATGGAACAAAAACTATTAAAAATATTTCGTTTCGTGGGGACCTGGACACAAATGGAGTAATAATAAAGAATTGTGGAGAAATTTTTTCGGTTTTGATTTATTATTACAGTTTTTAAAGATTTAAGGCCAAAGAATCAAAGAATAAATATATTAAATAAATGATTATATAAAGTGATGTACTATTTTAATTAAAAAATGTGAAGATAGCAAGCAACGAAGTGAATTGAATGTTTAGATACTCGACATATAGATACTTGAGTATTCATATTTTACCTGTTTCTAATAATTGGTTTGATTATAATATTTTAAAAATCCAGTCTTTATAGTTATAATCAAATATAATAATAATAGTATGTATTGTAATTGTATTTGTGTTTATAAACTAAATTTCAGTTGAAATATATGACGAGTACAAAAAAATGTGTCATTAGTTTTGACCCATCCTGTATAATTCGTTGACGTTTTTTGTATTAATTTGCAATCTTTATTCTATTTATAAATAAACCAAATGGTAATTGAATAATTATATTTAAATATATTCTTGTTTGTCTAATAGGCAAATAAATGATAAAAACCTTATTGCAATTTTTGAGAAAATAAGCGGCAAAAAAAATATTATTATAATAATCGAATAAATCGAGTACCGAAAAAGAAAACAACAAAAAAAAAGTTGTTGAAGCGTTAGTAGAATAAAACGAAAACACATTAAAATTTTAATGTATCACACTATTGTAATTGTATCAAACACCGTTTTCTATACATTACCACGTTACGAAATATTTGCATACCTTTTGTTCCATAATTTGACCATTTTAAATAAAAAACAAAGAAATTTAAATCGCCAATTAGTAGCTCAATTATTAATAAAATATATGACAAACAAAAATTTTTACGTAACTTTGTTCGCTTAAATTTCCTTAATAATAATTACTAGTTTTAAAAATTGTTACAAAAGCATTTTTTTTTTTTTTTTGTTCTCTATGATCAGAATTAGAACCAGTATAAATAATGCTAGGCTGCCGGGTAAAGAAAATACTTTTATTGATTGTTATTATAAATTTTTTTCTTTTGACGAATTTCAGTTCTGTAGATATTCAAATTCGCGTAATCTTGATCTATAAATAATAGATCTTCAATTGTTTCTGGATGAATCTTTTGGAAGTGAATAAAGAATTTTTATTATTTCAAGTCGTATGTATTATCCATTTACACGTTTTGAATAAAGACACTAGGCTAGGCTAGATCAATGATGTAGGGGAAGATGATGTACCTCTGACCGATTTTCCCTCTACATTGATTTTTTTCTCTCTACCATCATTTTTTTTCTCTCTACATTGTATTTTTGATTATATTGATTTTAATCAGCCTTTAGAGAGAAAAGAAAACAACAATTAAAGCCTTTATTCCCGTATTTTTCAAATTGTATTTTTTTTATTTCAAATAATATTCATTATATTTTTTTTATTTTGAATATCTTGTCTCACAGCACGTGTTCACTTCTTTTTTTGGTAAATCATTCTCACCTGATGCAGCGTGTCTCCACCTGTTGACATTATAGTATACTCCGTTGATAACGCGGCAAAATTCAAAACCCAATTAAAAAAACTCCGACACATTATAGTGTGTCGTGATTTTCTTTACAAATATACTCGCCGTATTTTACAATGAATTTTACACCGTAAGGTACAACATTGTATGCTTATTGACTTAGTGAGTTCTCATATTTCCATCTTCAGTTATATTTATCAACTAATAAGCTCCTAAGCTTTGGAAGACAACAAAATTCTAATAAAGATTTGAAAAAATACAATTTAAAAATTACATAAAAATTGATTATTGGAGAATTATAATTTTTGTCTAGTACTGGCACTTCTTGATTTTGTTGAGCCTGCGTACACTATATAGTACCTTTCTTTATACGCAATACTAATATTTGAAAAATAATTCCTTTAGATATCTGGGAAAAAACAGTAGTGGTCAATGGAAAAAATAGGTCAAACGTATAACACCTTCCGCTACAGTTAGTTTCAATTTGTGTTGATACAAAAATGAAATTAAAATAATTGAAATGAAATATTTCATCGATTTGAATATTATAAGGTATGATGTAATAATAAGTCGAACATGAACAAATTAGTTAACACAGATGGTACGTAATAATGATTAAAAACGATAAATTCATTATTTTGTTGTATACAATACAAGTATAAATAAAATGATTACAAAACTATAATTTTATATTAAAAAATGACATTAATTGTAACATATGCGTGTGTAATAATAACATTCAACTCTCGACTCAAGTGAGTCTCCGTCTGTCCAGTCAGTCATTGCATATGGTATTTATTATGTGTGGATAATAATTATATATGTATAAGAACAAACGAACCAATTGAATTAAGTGTTAAAAGTGAATTGCAATCACACATTATTTAATCATACACACATATAAATTACATTCATTTAAATTAATTTACACCAACGATCTTTTTAATCAAATAATGGTGTTTTATAGAAAATTAATTCATTTTTATTTTGTTTGAATGATATAACACTATTTAAAACTGATTTTATACAATCAAGATGATTTAACGTTCTGTCACACTAGTTTATCTTTTATCAACGTGCGTTGAAATAAATTACCGTCCGTTTCAGTTTTCTATTGTGTTAAATTTCAACAGTCACACTAGATTTTCATATTCAACGGATATTCTAGCTTTCTATTGTATTAAATACCAGCAGTCACACTAACGTTTATTAAACGTGCGTTGGAACGAACGGACGTTGAATTTTTGTTATTTCTATAATATGGTTGAAATTTGTTTGATTTTTATTTTGTGTATTTTCAAAAAATGCATGAATCATTTTCAAAAAGTGTTTTATTATTATTGTAACAAAGGTTGAAACAAGTCTGTTTTATTTTGATTATTTCCAAAAAATGCATGAATCATTTTTAAAAAATATTTATTTTATTATAATATTGTATAATAAATACAGCGTGTATAAAATTTATTTGTATTTTCACCTGAAAGTGTTTCAGTTTTTATAGAGTTAATGATAATTTCATAATGGCAAAGATGTTTTAAATTTTAGTACCAATTACATTCATATATAAAATTTGATATTTGCCAAAAAAGGGCCGATGGGTTTTACTATGTTCAATAATGAATTCACATCGATTGCAAATTTGCTAATTTCAGAGATGATTTAAAAAAAGTGGGAGGTATTCATTACTGCAGATTTCTACTGATTGCAAAATATTTCACCTTTCTAGTTTGTAGACAAAACACTCTGTGTTTGTGGGCATTTTCTTCAATGTAAGGTAATAAAAATTAAATTTTCCTGTTTCCTTAACTCATTTCATATCGATTGTGTTAAAAGTTGGTACTTTTGGAGATTTTCCAAAACGAGAAATTTATTTTACTATTTTACATCGATTGCAAAAAGCCACATATTTCTTGTATATCTAGAAAAAGGAGATATTTTTTGGAAATTATGCCCCAAAAAAGGAATGGAATTAGATTATAAGCTATCATTCCAAAAACTGCCATCGATCTGCATTTAGAAAATAACATACTTTAAGAATTTCTTCAAAAAAAGTCGATGGATGCCATAAAAAAATTAAGTATGTACATTTTCGTTAACTAGGTCTTCTAATTATTTCTAGCAAAAACAATTTTTTTAGACACTATATACTGATTGATTAATTCGGTCTAATATAATAGTACGAATATTTGACGGTCGTGTATGTAAAACAAGATCATGAGCTATATTCATATTTTATATAAATACCTGAAAAAAATAAAATAAAAACTTATTAGTTAAGATTATTTAATTTGGTTGAGAAACAAGCAACTAAAATACTTGACATTCACTTCTAGGAGAATACTCACGCCTACTAAATCCGGGTCTGGCTACAATTGTAGTAACTATTAAAATATTTTTATTATTGATATTACACTTTAATATAAATTCGTCAAATTAAATTTTAAATAAACTTTAATATAAATTCGTCAAAATAGATAATTTTTAAAGAAAATGTGATTTATTTTTAAAATAAGAATAATAATAATTCCAATAAAAATACGATACAAAATGTAGACACTGGATTGGGAAATTAAGGAAAGTAGGAAATTCGCTGTTGAAGAATCGTCGGAGCTAGAAATTGAACACAAACACAAGTGGTGAGAGCTTTGCAAGGGGTAACAATAGAGATTATTTGTGTAATGCGATCAGACGGAACCAACATTTAAGTGGGTTTTAAACGGATATGTGGCAGATTTTAAAAAATTGGGTTAAAATAGTTAGAATTTTTGTGTTATTGAATGAAAGTAGATACTCAATACCCAAGGGATAGAATACATTTTGGGATTTTAGGGAGTTCAGGAAGTTCTGACGTTATTTAATATATATTGGACAGGCTAAGAGAGGGTAGTTTGCATCGCAGACATCTTCATCACCCACAATCGCAGGTAGCATAAGGAAATAATTATTTTTAAAAGTGTATAATAATTAAAGTATTATTTCTCAAACAAAAGTTTAGATAGCAAATTAGTTGAAAGTATGCATTCTGACCAATTCTAAAAACTTTTCTAGAAAATTCTATAATCTATATAAACTAAAATAATAATCGCGATCGATAAATAATTACTAACATATTTAAGCACGATGTTTGAGTAACAGACTTTCATAAATGATAGAAAATTAATTATTTGTTCAATTGTTTGCATGGAAATTGTTTAGCAAATGTTATGGATTGAAAATTGCAAGAATCATCGAATAAATCGAATAATTTATTTTTATTTTTGAAATTAAGAAAAATTTGACTTAAATTTGTAAATAAATTTTGAGAAATTTCCTATGTTAAATCATACACCATACATAGACTTACATATCATTAGATTGATACAGTAGTATTTCGTAACCATAGAAACGAATAAAAACATTTTAATGCACGGTGCCCATAATATTAGTCATATTCTCATCACTCACAAATTGAGCAATCAGAAAAATTTGTAAGATTTGGAAGTGGTATAAATATATATAGGTAAAGAGAAAAAATTGTTTTAACGGATTTTTATCATAAGAGAGAATGAAGAAACAAAATGAAAAAACAAAATATTTTGTGAAAATGAAAATAAAAAGAAAAAAACATTTGGTAGGAAAAGAAAATGATTTATAAGCATTTTTTCAGTGCATATATATCGACATGGGCAAGGCCACGAACTACTTGGTAAATACTCTCCAACCCACAACAAGATTGAAATTTTATATTATATTACTTATATCATACCCGCATCGTATTATTAATAGTATTAAACTGTTATATACTAAGATTCCGTATCTTAAAGTTCTATTTGCAATAGGGTACTTGACTTATATACTGAATTTATTAATCAATATGTGAAACAAGGCTGTCATATTCATTTGTTGTAAACCACAAGTCTTAAAAATTAGATTTCAACTGATTCGAAAACAAAAAGTTATAAGCTGTAAAGGTTTATTTTCCATTGCTTACTTGCACAACAGAGCATAATGTACATATAAAAATACGTAATGTCTATGGTGATACAGCAAATAATAGTAATATTTAAACAAGCAGACCCGCTCACGAGATGTTGGGACAATTTTCACAAACAAATTTGAAAAAAACAATTTCCCCGTGTCCAGTCCCGTTATTTTTGATTGTCATCCTGTATTTACTGTGGCACAGCCGGCACTTCAACCCCCTTGAAATTGAGAGGAGACCTTCAGCTTTGGCTCCGCAGTTCTGATAAAGCTTGGTGCTTAATGTATTATAATTTGGATAGTAATTTGGTTTTATCTAGAAAATAAAATAATTTTTCAAACGGTTTTGGATTATTAGATAAAATTTCGTGGAGTGTATCTGGAAGTTTTGTTAAATGTCGTTTTCGATTATATTTGGTGCAATGTATTAGGAGGTGTTTGACCGTTATTGTAGTTTGGTAGGTTTGGCATATTGCTGGTGGTGTGCGATTCTTTAAATGTGAGTGAGTTATTTTTGTATGACTGATTCGTAATCTAATGAGAGCGATTAATGTTTTCCTTTCTTCTTGATATTAAGTTGTCCAATGCTCTGTTGTCTACTTTATTTCTCTTAATTTGTTATTTTGTTCATTTTGCCACAATTGATCCCGGTTTCGTTATATATATTAATTTAAAGTATAATTATATATCCTTCGATGGTACTGATTCAAATTGTTCTCCATTAAGTGGGTATCTCTCGCGGCCACATCAGCTAATTCGTTTCCAAAAATACCCACGCAACCAGGTACCCAAAGTAGAACTATTTCAATGTAGTTTTGAAATTTTGATAGTTCATTTAAAGTATGATTGCTGACTTGGTTTTATTACATTAAACTTTTATTACAAGCAATTTTCTCGATTGAACTTATTTGCATATGCCAGAAAAACAAAAAAAAAAAAAAAAGGAAAGAAAAAAACTTTGGAAAACGGTTGACCTCGCAGGGGTACTCAGGGAAACTTCTTGTAACCTCAAAACGTCGAAATCTGATGAAAACTCGATTTTTTCAAAACGGGGTAAAAACCAATAACTTCCCCGATTTTTGAAAATCTTCGATTTTCTTAGCGGGAATATTTTCAACTAATAATACCGATGCCGGCCAAATTAATACTCGAATATAAATGCCGTCGCCAATTATTTTATTAGTAACCGGCAATTCAATTATCTATAATCTATGAGAGCGTTAATTATCACAGACCTACAATTGTTGTAATTTTTAACCTATATTCATTTCTTCTTTGATATTATTAACGATAACTACTGAAAATGTCGATCAGGAGACAGGCATTGTACAACGTACACACTACTACACATTTTATGTAGAGTACAACAATTTTAAATAAAAATTTTTTTCTTTAAAAAAAATAAAAAAAATTTTCATTTTAGACATTTATTTCTTTATCAATTATGAATTGTTAAATTGTTAATTTCATTTCTAATTTGTTTTATTAAATGTTATTTTCCATCGATTCATAAAAATATATCCAACAGATTAATTAATATCAAGTTAGTACGAATACGTGTCGGCAAAAGTGAAGAGAATTGAATAATTACCTTCTAATTGAGTAATTACATTCTTAAGTACGTTAACTTTTAATAATTACTGGAGTATAGCTTAATAATTTTCTTGCAAATGTGTGTTTTTTTTTTTAATGAACAAATTGCTTAATGGATGAACATCGTCTTTCAATATGTTCACACTAAAAAAATAAAAATAATTTTTAAAATAAATTTTTTCACGATAATTGCTAATAATTTATAATAAAATTGAAACAAATGATAATAAAATAAAATCCGTTATTAAAAAATTCAATTAAATTTATTTATGAAATACAAATTTGACAGTTCAGCTATATTGTTAAGGACTTTTGTAGTATTTAAAATTTTTGGTTCATAGAGTTTATACATAGGAACTCTACAGTGAATGTATTGGGATCAAATCTTCTAGATCATGATTTATATGCTAAATACTACTTTATTTTGTATGGGTCTGTCCACACCACAACACCCCACCATGTGAGACGAAATTGCAAAAAATGCTCAATAAAGATTTTTCGTAAAGTCTATATTTTTTTAGTTATTTGTGACTTTTTTATGAATTGCGTTTCCCCAATCATTAAAGTTTTTAGAAAAGCTGTTAAATTTTTTTCCTTATATACCAGAAACATATTCTGAAAGCTTGATTTGTATAAAATGTTTCGCTTAGAAAACAAACTCGATTTTGTTTCTTTATTTAAAGTTTGTGTGTTTTTATTATACCTCCGTTATTTTTAAAGGTATCGATTTCAACTGATTTTTTTTCGAAGTCAGTTAAATTTTCGATTGTCTCCAAAGACCTTAAATTGACAGATATTCTTTTGTTTTTATTATTGAAGAATGATTGATTTTATTATTGAATTCAATAAGAAATATAAAAACCATTTTGTCTGCCATGTAATAAAACCAGAGGTCCGTTATTCGACAATATGATAATTATGAAAAAATAGCAATTTTGATGTTGACGGACAAACGATCCGAGTTTTGTCACATGTTGGAAAATCTGTTTTTAAATGATTTTCCCATAACATTAACAAGAAAATCAGACTTTCTGGACTACGAAAAAAAAACATTACACTTTTCAGAATTTTCGTAGATAAAAAGTTGTTACACTAATGAAAATTAAGCAAACCATATACAAATTTTTAGAAGTGTATTAATCATTGACTTGATATGATGAGGGGCACCGTGTCTAATTAAATTTAACATTGAATTTATTCATAATATTCAACAGCTAATATAATCAATACATTTTAATTTTTTGAATACGAATTATAATTGAATTATACTTTGAATAATAAATATGTTTGATTAATCAGAATTATCAAGTTTCATGTAAGTTTATTAAGAATTATATTTGATCATATAAATTATAGGCTTCCGTAAGTGAACACATTTATAACTGGATACATCAAGCAAATTTAATATTTTTATGACTTAAATACCAACTACAAAGATTGGTAGAGCACAGCAATAAAAAAAAACTATGGCATCAACTTCGGACATAGCAAAACTGGTTAAAGTAATAAAAAAAAGTTTTTTTTCGAGTTTTTAAAATAATCTGCTTACTCAGACTTTCAAAGAAAAATATTTCGTTTACTATCTATAGATATTTAAAAAAAAAACCTATGTGAAAAAAATTAAAATCAGTTCATTTGTTTTGCCCTAAACAGTAAAAAATAACTTTCAAAATATGGCGATTTCAATACCTTGCAATATTTTATTGAGTCTTAAAAATTTGAACGAAGATGCTCTTTAATGAATTCAATATGTGACCGAATTATAAGAGCTGAATACTTTCTGAGAAATTAGCTTGTCTATTTAAAAAAGTAGTCACAAAGAAGATTAATTCTCGGGGTCCATGCCGGAATTTTGTTTACTATTTCATCCTTTGATGTACTCTACCAAAATTTGGTATTCGTTTGTAGTTAGTATTTAAGTCATGCAAATCTTGAATTTGCTTGGATTATAGAGAAAAATCACCTAAATCACAATGCCAAAACAAGTAATTAACTATGCAAAGAATAAGCGGGTTTCAAGAATAACCCATGCATGGTTCAAACAAAAAAAGCACCCTTCGAATAATTATTGAACAATTTAACGAATTGGTCTATATATTTTATTTGTAGTTTTTGCGACCACTTTTGATCCATAGTAAAAGAAACCAAATTTCATAATATTTAAATAATTATCTTTGGACTTTATGATGCAGGAAAATTTCTTAACTTTCAAATAATACTAAGGCTATTTTAAATGAATTCTTGCACAGTAGAAACCATACTATTATGAAGTGTCTAAAGAATGTATTACTATAATAACGCCATTTATAAAATTAATAAGAAAAAGTAACATTTGTCAAGTAAAATAAAATATTAGTAAAGGAAATGAAAAAGGAAACGTTGATGTGCAAAAGTGTAATAATTACCATATTAATATATAAAAACAGAAGCAGCTTCATATCTATATGATAGATATGATGTATTATTATTTGTAGACAAGGTAAGATCGTAATAGAAAATGAGTTTTGAAATAAACCAAGCGCCGACGTGCGTTTTTTTACATTATATTCAGAAGTTCAGTGTTCTATACATAAGTGCTAAGATTATCTAAACACCCGCAAGAACAAGAGCAAGACCGAGACCAAAACCAAGACTTAGTATGCAAGACCAAGACTAAATCTAAATATGACTATGATAAAAATCTAAACAAGACTCTGGTAAAAACCTAAATAAAACTATGCTAAAAATAACAGATTCCGATAAATACATGAATAGAAATATATTTATCAACAGCAATATGTTCTTATCGTGGAAAAAAATGTTTTGTATTTAAATTTTTAGTTCCCTTTATTCGATTTTAACACTAAATATAAACTACAGACACTTACTTTATATCGAATTAAAGTTATGTATACGTTATATTAAAATATATTAGTATGTATTGTATACGAATATTATATAGCCACATTCGAATTATACAAAAACAAACTACTATAAACATATAGTTCGGTCCTAAGTCAAAACAAACAAACGGGTAGAGCAAGAGAATAGGATTTGCACTTATTACAAATTTACGACTCTGCAGACTTGTAGCCATGCAACAGCTTATTATGATTGCAATGAAATAAAATGTTTTCTGAGTTAATTATTAATTGTAAGTTTTATTATGATTTCAATGAGACTCGAAGTATTTGAGCAGGGCCAATATCAAGACCAAGACATTTTGCTTTGCTAAAGCTTAAAAAATTTATTAAGTTTTAGTAGAACCGCAGTATGCTCCAGTTTTCCAGGTCGTAGATTACAATAAATACTTTTTCAATATTCTTCGGTTCTATAAACTGTGCATGAATATATACTTTTTTAAAAGAACTAAAATATTTCAAAATTGCTTTTCAATAACAAAAAATTGATTATAGTGACTTTTATACTGAATACTGAACACTTTGAACATAATGCAAGGACTATGCAAGTACACAGTCCTATAAAAAAAATTATTTTTGTATACACTTTTACAAATTTCTCAAAAATTAATCAATTTTTCCCGATTATAAGCTAACCACACATAATAATGGGCCACAAATGTTTGAAATGTATTTCTGAACATCATAGATTCAACGACTTATATTCTATACGACCTAAATTTAAAAATTCAGTAATTCCATATAGAATTGATCAATTTTCCTTGCCTATTACACCTATTTAAGTAGATGCAAACACACACATATATCGTATACAGCCTTGACGTAAATAATCATAAAATATATACCTTGAATTATATTTATCTATTCTCTTACACATAACACCTAAATAATTATTATATCTATTTATAATTAAATAATGCTAGTTCTAGCTCGCTAGTATAGCTTCGTTTATCTACTATAAATATCTCTGTAGTATTCATTATCAATTAATGTTTGTTTTTATTATCATTCTACCACGATTCCAGGCCACGATTATCATATTAGACACGCAAATTGTCATCTTTATTTATTAATAAATTTATATTATTTACAGATACGTATTTTGGAAAAGATTTCATTCACATTTAAAATTAATTGAATTTGAAATAAGTTCGATTCTAGATAACATCAACATTCATTGCATTTACCTAAGAGCACAGCATTGCATTGAAACAGATAAAAGTTACAAAACAGCATCGATAAAATAAAAACATCGGTTGCATAAAACGCTTAGTATTCAAGTGAATGATATGAAATCCTTTCTTCAACAAACATTTTTTTTTTTTGAGAAAAGAAATCCGCCCGATTGTTACAATGATCGGTGTTAGGTAGATTTCCACAATCAAATGAAATGAAATATCTGAGTTGTTACAACTTGATAGATAACTTACATGGCGTAAACGTATTTGTTTGATAAGAAAACAGCTAACTTTGAAATTTTCTAAATTGAACTGGCTTTTGGGTCAAGATTCACAAATCATCATTACACACGTGCCAGTGTATAAAACAGTTCTTAAACCGATGTGGACTTAGAAAGTAACAGAATATTGAAATTCTCAAAAGATTTCAATCAAAATTGTGACGAACAATAAGTGAATCCCCGTGGTGTATGCGTAATGACAATATTCACAGGAATCTGGAAGTGTCCACAGTGCGAGTAGATCACCATTGACTCCCGAATTTGAAACATTAAATCTATTTATAGTTCTTAGTTTAAGGACTGATAATAGACGCTAGGCTTAAAAAAAATTGTAGAAGGTCAAGTTTCAACATACGAAGTATATTATGGGGCTTATGGTCATTCTCTAAAATATGGTTTGCAAAGGTAAAGTCAGTTTTATTTGTTTTGTATGATGTTCCTTCGCCCCAAATTTGGAATGATCTATCCGTTTAACCCACGTAGAAATTTCCAAAATCGTTGCAGCTCAAACGATAAATCCCTGTCTGTTTTTCTAAATCCACTTTGCTTATATTACTTTTAGGTTGACAAATTTTACAGGATGTTTAATCCCCCCTTTGACATCTTTTTTTTCAAAATTTTATTATTTAAAATACTCCCAAATTTGTCTAAAATTATCCCAAATTTTAAAATTAGTTGTTTTTACGGTATTTTGGGAATAAATTAAATTTAACAAAATTTTACACTTTTTCCTTTTACATCATATTTGAGATGATACCTGGTGAGTAACCATTATGCATGGAAATTTGTTGAATGGATCTTATGTCTATTGTCCTGTTTTCTTAAGACAACGGCAGAGATTGAACTCGGTGTACCATAGAGCGGCATACAGTTAGTTTTGGAGTAAATAAAGATTTTTAAAAATACAATTATCCGGGACATTTTCAATGAGAAGATGAATCTCACTTTCTCATCATCGTTTTTAGCCATTAATTGGGATCTAAATAATTTTGTGTTGATAATTATTCTAAATGTTTCGTGTTTTTATCATATTTATTTTGTGCTTTTATCATAATTTTGTGTGTGTTTTTAATGATTTATTTTAAATGTTAACATGCTTTATTATAATTTATCAACAAACAGTCTGAACAGTATAGCATCATTTGAATCGGAATACTAGTTTAATCGGAAGTAATTTGTAATTGAATTTTTTAGACCTTGTTGTTTGTTTTTAGACCTTGACATTGTTGAGTGTATGATTAAATAATCATGCACTTTACATATTATTTTGTAACTTTTTTAACTTGTTTTAACAAAAAATGAAAAAAACAAAACAAAACATTGTATATAAATACAGACAGCTGTTGTAGAAATGTTTTGTTTTAAAATGGTTATAATAATATTGTATTTTGTAAATAAAAAGTAGAAATTAGTTAGGCTTTCCACAAATTCAATTCAATTAATACATTATAGACCAGGGTGAAAAAAAGGCATTTACGGTAAAATGTGAAAAAAGTTATAGTAGGATGAAAGAAACCCATTGGAAGCGGAAAATATAACAAACATTAAAGAACAAATAATTTACGGGCGATCCGAGGTCGGGTGAGTTTGGAAGGGTTAAAAACGGTTTATCTCGATTTCCGCCAAAACTACTAGTCCTATGGTAAAAAGTTAAAATAAAAAGTGGTAGGTAATAAAAAGATCTACAACTTTTGTATTTATATATTTTTCACAAAACCTCAAAATGTTTTCGATGAAAATGAGAATGCTTTTTCGATATTCAAAATAAGGTGAAAAAATAAATATTTTAAATAAAAAAAATTACAGTGTATTTGGAAAAAATAAAAAGGTAAGTTTTCACCAAATGTAAAAAAAAAATTTTTTTGTACAAGAAATAAACAACAAAAAACTCGGTCAATACAAAAGTTGTAGATATTTTGATTACCTACAACTTTTTTCCATAGGACTTGTAGTTTTGGTTGAAATCAAGATAAACCGTGTCTGACCCTTATAATCCCAACTCCTTCCACTTCCCGACCTCAGATTGCCAGTAAATTATTTTTCCTTTCATTTCATGATATATTCTCTTCTGTTTCCAATGGGTTTCATCCAACTATATTTTTTTTTTCTTCACTTTTTACTATTTTTGAAGGCTCTACACTGATCTACTAATATTGACTGCACAAACAAAATTTTATATTTATAGTATTTTATGAATGCTAAATAAGAATCATATGTCGAATATTTAAATAATTAACTCTGTTAGTTGTTATAATCACTTGTTTTATTTTAAAGTATATATCATTGTAATAAAATATTTAATAAATACAATCAAATTTAGAATGTGGGTAGAATTTGAACACCGCAATATATCAAACGGCCTTTACAAAAAAAACATATGATATAAAATATCGTCAATCAACAAAGAAAGGTGGGTACACTTAAAATGTGTAAACGGGACGACCTACCTTATTTATTAAAAAATGTAATTTTTTATATAAAAATAAATTTATAACATAATTTATTCCATTTGCTTTTTATATAAACATCAATTTAAAATCAAATTATGTAAAAGAAGCGCAGAAGCTTTTTGTCTTGAGTAATTCATTTCAATAAGAAGATACATTTATATTAATAGGGTAGTAACGCATAGTAGGAGAGCTGATGAACAATTTTGGATTGGTTCTTGAGGCATGACGAAAAATTGTCTTAGAGGGATCCTTAAATAAAATAGTAAGACAACCTACCAGCTCTTGAATTTTTTTTTAAGTAAACACTTTTTTCGAGGCATTTTGAAATTTGTATATCCTTAAGTTTGGTATTTAAGGAAATTAAAAAACAAAAAAGCCGAACTATTCAGTTGGGTCTAAATGTCAATACGACTATTTCAAAATCGTTGCAACAAATGAACGGGAAAATTTGATATAAGTGCGTATTCTACCCACTTTATAAATTTGATTGTATTTATTAAATATTTTATTACAATGATATATACTTTAAAATAAAACAAGTGATTATAACAACTAACAGAGTTAATTATTTAGATATTCGACATATGATTCTTATTTAGTATTCATAAAATACTATAAATAAAAAATTTTGTTTGTGCAGTCAACGAGTGAGCAGTATTATGTATAGTTTGAGGTGCGTGAGAGAGAGCAGGATATGGCGTTTCATCTAAATATGACTTTTACTGAGACTTGCATGGCTTAATATTTGAGATAAGCATATGACTACTGCAAGAATCAACCAGATACCTATATTTCTTATTTAAAAATAAAAATTACAATAATTTTTAATTAAATAATACATATGTTTTATATATCGTTTGGTCTCACCCATTTTTTTATTTGTTAATAATATTTATCACTAATAAATTTTATTTGATTAACACATATTTATAAAATTATAAAAAAATTATAGAAACTTTGTTTTGTTACTGGCATATGAAAAATCCCATCAAATTAATCAGATTCTTGAAATTATTTGTGTTTAACTACCTCTATTACTCCCAAAATCCCAAAGTACCACAAAAACATTTTTTACATTTATTTAAAATTCTATTTAGCAATTGGTCTGATAACATTTAGACCCGACTGATTGGTATGACTTTTTTATTTCCTTAAATATAAAACTGAAACATGATAAAATTTTAAAATGCCTCAAAAACATTTTAAAAATAAAAAATGAAAGAGTTGGTAGGGTGCCACTACCCTTCAGCCAGACCTCAACAACTTATTCAGGGGTCCTTCAAGGACAATTACAAAATTTTTCTTAGCTGCTCAAGAACCTACCTTAAATTGGTCACCACATCGAGGACTAAAGGCTTTTATTATATTATATAACATACAGTAAAACCATCAAAAGTTATTTGCTTGGATTCGAAAAACGACTTGTCTAAACTCTTGTAAAACTCCTATAGACTTCGTGTATTCATAAAATATCCTGTTAACATATATTTTATATTATATGACCTGGTGTAAACCTAAAATTGATTTAATTTTTTAACTCGCCGTAAAAGATTATCAGTAAATATCAATAATCGAACTATAAATCATTAAGATCGGTAATATCAGCAGCTTTTGATGTATATTTAATTTTTTGTAGAGAGCTTGAAGAAAAAATAATAAATTTTGAAACGTCGTTTGAAATAATAAAAAGTTAAATTTATTTTAAAAAGTACCAAAAAACTCCAAAAGTACCGAAAATAAAATATAATTTTAAATTAATGATCGGAATACACTCGAAGATAAAATATTTACTGTATTTACAAAAAAAGAAGCTATGGATAGCGGTTGCACAATGTAGGTACAATCACCTTGTATCAAGCCCCAATATGGGATAAACTCAATTTTAATATGGGATAAACTCAATTTTAATATGGAAAACAAAATTACATTTTATCTCGTTCGTGTAAATCAATTTATTACTGTTAACTTTCTTTTTTAGATTTCCATTTGCAATTTTATAAAAAAATAATAATAATAATACAGAACTATTGTAAACTAAAATTTTAATTTTAGACATTGAAGTCACTTAAAATTCCAGAATTTAAAACATTTCAATTAGGTGTTTTAATTTCAAAATTAGAACATAGCTTTGAATTGTAATTTATTATACTTAATTGTATCCTTGAATCTAATTTTTGGATAACATTTATTAAAATCGAGGGTAAAAATATTAAATATTTCCAAAAATGTAGTAAAGATTCCCAGAAACTAAGAATGCATTCATTCAAGTAGTTTAATTAACTTAATTTGACAGGAAAAAGTCATAATAATTTCAAGTTTTAAGCTGGAGGTAAAAATTTCAAAACCGGAGACTAATTTGGGCAATAAAATCATTTTAAACAGTTTCATGCTCTATTTGAATCATATTATTTTCATTATTTAATTAAGTCTTACTAATGCTTAATATCAATATTTTCATAAATAATGCTTAAAGTACTAACTAATAATCAAATTTTAAGTTTCGATTTTTTTTTCTCAATATTTTTTTTTCCCAAAATTTTCATTCCTTTTGATTTAATTTTAAAGTTTTTTCAATAATTGGTTTTAAATAAAAACAAATTATTTATTTTTATATTATTTAGAGTTTTGAAATAAATAAAAAAATTATTTATTTTCATATGATTTATTTATGCTAATTTTATGAATTTATTAAACAAATAAACTTAAAATTAAAAAAAAAATTTATAAAGCATAAAAAAATGCGTCAAAAGTTATACTTCTTTGGTAGCATTAAAAAACAATTTTTAATTGTATGTAAAATAATTGTTCAATAAATATATATTTTCTTACATTAAGTGTGTCATAAATCATAACAATAGCTTTAACCTGTGAATTTTGTGTGACGTTGATGCGCGCGCATCTTTACATTTCACTCTCATCATTTTTTCATAATGCGTCTAAAGAAGTGTAACTTCAAAAAATATTATTTCGAAATAAGACTGATCTATTGTTTTTTATATAACACAATCCACAATTATATCATATATAACTATCTCTAATTATTTTCTGTTTTCGACAGATTTTACACAAAGCTTCATATTTATATTATTCTATTAATTTTCTAAGAATTTATATTCATTCCTACAATAATTATATCAGTCAAAGTTGTCTTCGATTCCATGGAAACCAAGAAACAATTCATTGATTTTTATGAATTTGTCGCATTTTGTATTGCATAAGTTCTATTTAGGACCAAAGAGAATTCGACTAGAGTGGCAACCAAGCGTATGTGTTTTGTTGTGCCATATCTTGACTTGGGAATGATAGAAATTAGTGTTTTAAACCATCATACTATCCTATTTAAGAACTATATTTAGCTCATTAAAATGATTGTAACATTGTATCATTTAGTGTGGCAGTGTCCTACATTTGAAAATAAATAGACTGAAGTTGCTCAACTCCTTGACAAAAGACAAGATCTGTCTTCCA
Source organism: Chrysopa pallens (assembly GCA_020423425.1). Lineage (NCBI taxonomy): Eukaryota > Metazoa > Arthropoda > Insecta > Neuroptera > Chrysopidae > Chrysopa > Chrysopa pallens. The sequence continues at coordinate 4,669,373 of CM035594.1, read as the reverse complement.
TTGGACATGAACTCTGTTTTCGTCTATCCTAATACCAAAGCAGTGAAACACGTATTGAAGTTTCTGGAAGATTGTGAACTTAATGTATAAGCACAGTATAAAACTGAGAACAAATGTATAACCTATTTTTAAAAAATTTGTATTATAACTATGAACTTTAGTATTGTAGCTGAATAATGATTTTAAAATTTTGAATAAATATCCATGGCAACAATATTATTTTATATCATATTTAAAAAAATTATAATTAAAATTTTATATTTAAAAATATAAAATTTATTACCCGAATAGTTGATCATGTAACAAAAATCTTTATATTTAATAATATCTCATGGTAAAAATTAAGTATAATGAAAAAATTATTTTCTCTAACGGATATTTTATAAGAATGGAAAGCTCTTGTAGATTATTTGGTAGAAATAAACATGTTTGAATGGAAATTATAATGAAAACGTTGTTTTTTTCTTCTTGCTGTATGAACTAAGTTTATTTTTAAAAATAATGTTTAAATTATGTTTTCATTTATTTATATTTTTAAATCAAAATTAATAGTGTTTAAATGTAATATTCTAATTTAATGTATATCGTAAATTTTTTTAAATATTTTTTGGAAAACAAATCGATTAAAAATGTGTGTAATCTTTTATAAACAATTTGAAATATGATTTTATCTTGCATAACAGAAACATTTATTAAACTTGAAAATAATCTGAGTATTTTATTAAAGAGAACTCTAGCCCCAATTTCCTAGATCGAAAATATTTTGTATTTCATAAATAATTTCGACTACAAAGTATTCTCTGAGGAGATGCTACTCATTGCTAATTTGGTAACGATTTGCACCGTCAAACCGTCACCAAATGAGCAATGAGTAACATCTACTCAAAGAATCCTTACGACTAGCTAATTCATACTGATGATGACTACTTTGTAGTCGAAATACGCATTTATAAAATACAAAATATTTTTGTTTAAAAAAATTGGGGCAAAAAATCTAAATTTATTTGAAAATAATCATTGAATACGATGGATTGGGTGTTTATTTTACGAATTTTACAGATCATTTGAAGTCAGAATATTTGACAGGTCGTCGTGGTAAAAAACAGCCACTTTAATAGCCCACATACAGATGAATATTGAGGCAGATTCAAAAAAGATAATGTAGTAGGTTCATATTTTCAACGATGAAGGACAGGCATATATGTCAATCTTGAGAATACACTTCTATATTCCAGATTGAAGTATATGCAATATACATTTGCGCAAAAGCGAAAATACAAAAATAACAATTTATTTTGATAGTCAGCCTACGCATTAATCAGCCTGGCTATTATTATTCCTGAATACCTTGTAAAACTATTTTGGAAATGCTTCTTGATTAAATTATTTTAAATAATAATTAAATTATTTTCATTCGGTATCTACACCTATTATACCAGAGCCAATCGTGTTTAAGACAATAAAAATTATTAACCGTATACAAAAGGTCAGAATATGTAGTTAAAGTAATTAAGGAAAAATCTACCCTAACAGTCCCGGAAGAAGGAGAGGTTGGTAGTATATACTTAATATTTTGCCATTTGCGGCTAAACTATTCGTTTTATCGAAAAAAAGTTAAATTTAAAAGTTGTAAAAATTTCTAAAAATTTCTTACCGGATGTTATTAACCATAATTTTAAAATTTGCGAGAAAAATGTAAAAAAGTGATTACTGGTAAAGTTCAAAAATTTGCTAACGAAATTTTTCTATTGAAAATTATGTCTATTTTTCTAAAAATATCGAAAATTAATTATTTTGTTTTGAAAAATTTCGGTTTGTTTTAAACACAAAAAATAATATATTTTCATCGATTTTCATGATAATTATAATTTTCATTTTGCGATAATAATAAACAAAGTACGAGTTTTTACATTATTGAAATTTTGAGATTATGGTAAATAATGTCCAATAATAAAGTTTTAGATTATTTTATTATCTACAACTTTTCGAATAGATAAATAGTTTAGCCGCAATTGGCAAAAAAATAAATATTACAAACATAATATCCTCCCTTCCGGGACTTTCACGAAGTTTGGTTGATTTTCTGTAAATTACTATCACCATTGAGTACATTTTCCGACCATTTGAATACAGCTAATAATATGTTTTAAAAAAAAAAGATGTTTCCTTCCATTTTGAATTTTTTTGAGTGAAGCAGACGAATAACTGTTAGTTTTTAATAAAAGAAATTCTTCTAAATATTAACTAACATAAGCAACATGAAGTAGACAAACTATTTAATAAATAATGTTTCTAAAAGTTTGAACCACATGTTTTGATACACGTACCAAACATTTGAAAACTATTTTAAAATTTTGCTTATCTAGTACAAACACATTTTGTTTGTTATAAACTGTAAAACAATGTACATTGTACTAAAATTATACCTTCTAAAGCAGTTTATCATGTAACATGTCGTGTTTGGAACTACTTAATCAATTATTATTATTATTTTCCAATTTTCTTTGTACTAAATTATGTTTAATGTGTTATTTAATTTTATTAATAGACACACATTTGTCTGATTCATTCGTTGCTCATCAAAATTATTGCTGACAACTAACTAGTGATAAAATATTAAATTAAAATTAAATTTTTAATTATCAAAAAAGAGGTAGGTAACCTAAGAAGTTTTCGGAGAATTTTGAAAATTGATAACTTTATAGATATCAATCTTTGATCAAAGCTCTTACCAAATTTCTACTTTATCACCTCGTATCTTTGCCGCTCGTCCCACAATATCGAAAAAATGGCGACAAAAAACAGTTTTTTTAACAATATGTCGTTTCAGACTTACTTTAGGACAAAAACGTTTCGATAAAAAATGAAATTAGAGAAAATTTCCTATAATTTATGTAAGAAACTTTTTTAAACTTAGTTTCAGCTAATGACTGCCAAAAACCATTACACATCAATTTCAACGCATATATTAACAAAAAAATACTACGCGATGAACCGGTTTACAATGGCTTGTAAAGTCTTCCGTAGGTATGTATGAGGAAAAATGTCGCCTTGATGTTCCTTCCTCTCCCCTTCTACTAAACATCTGCCGTAAATAGAAGTATTTTGCAAGTTATCAATACACGTCTATCGTTTTACAGTGTCGTTAGCATTGTTAGCATTTTTCTATCTTTGACATTTCGATTGGTACTGAGACGTTAAGCTCCATATACCAGGTCCGGTCCATCCAGGAATTTTAAATTTTTGTTAGGTTATTTATTTTACCAAAACTATCATAATTAGGTCTGTGTCAAATTTTGAAATAAAAATTATCAAATCAAATATTTAATTTCCAAAAGGAATTTATTTATGAAGGTTAATATCTTTTGGGTCACAACAACCAAAATTTTATTTGGCACCCACTTCCTTCCCTCTATCCATGGAATTTTCTTTCAAATTTAATACATTGATAAAATATATGGTCTATTTGCAAACCACTTACTACTTCCGTCAGCTAATAAATGCATAATATATTTACAATATTTATAATTGTCTCGAAGTATTTTAATAATTATATAATTAAATCAGACTGTAAGATAGCAAATAATAGAACTTGATGTTCTAGGCGTACACTCGAAATACGAATGTTCACACAATTATTAATTCAAATTACTGCAATTATTTGTAATAGGGAAGATGCAATAAAAAAGATTTGCTATTTGACCAATCAAAATGTGAAATTTGGCTCCATACCAAACAAAATTCCAAAATTTAATTAAAATTGATTGAAAAACGAATAAATTATTAAGCTCTTTAAGATTGTTTTGCATCTGTTTCTTCCAAAAAAGTTTTATGGGTCATTTTTATGAAAAATCGCACGACAAAATTTTTTACAAACATCTTAAATTTTGGAGAAGAGTGTATATATGAGTGTATATAAAAGTTCCAAGAACATCAATAAGATCTCTTTTCGTAGAATAATCCTTATGTATAATCACTATGGAGATGAACAATGTATGACGTCATTTATGCAAATCTCGTTCTTTGTTTAATTAAGAATTTTAAACGTCCAGATAACTTCAAATTCATGTTCGAAAAGTAAAGACGCTACAATTGAAGTGATAAAACAATTTGCGCATCCTCTTCAATAAAAAAGGGTTATCTTCTTGAGCGAATATATAGGGAGATCAAAATATTTAAACGACTTTTTACTGTAAAATTGAAAAAGTTTTACATATTAAAAATTAAACAAATGGCCTAGATGTAACTTGCAAAGTCCAGACGACGAATTTCCAAAATAGGAGAATAAAAAAATAATAATTTGTTTATTATTACGAATATTTTTGTCTTTTTTTAGCTTTTTTTATCCTCAAGAAAAATTGGCTGGAAACAGTTCCACGTCGTTCACGAAATAATCGAGGTGAACGAAAAACCAATATTCATAAATACATACATAGGAATCTGTTTAAAAACGTTGAATTTGGTTTCTAGTAACCTTGAAACGTAAAGAACCCCATTACAAGAACTAGCCAGTAAGATTAAATGAGCATGCATGGTCTTTCTTATTGATAATTTTTTATTTATTTATGTTAAGATTAAAAAGTGAAAATAAAATTTTATTTTCAATTGAATAAGCATTTGAACAGCATGTAAATATAAATATGTACTGTACGTTAAAATGAACGCTTCAACAAATTCACAATATAATTTTCATGTAACATATTAGATTTGTTAAAGGTACACGGTTTACATGCATATATGTGTGTGTATACATACCACCACCGATAAATCAATCTACAAGTAAAAATCTAGGTGAATTCAATTATCCAAGTTTTGATCGATCACAAAATTGATATTACATTTTACTTTAATATTTATTATATTGCTTCCAGCATCAATAATGTTTAAAACTCAAGGAGTACTACAAGAACTATGATGTTCAAGATCAAATGATAAAAATTCATCTTTTGACATAGCTTCATTGTATGTTTCTTTTTAGTTCGACGATAATTTTATTCACAATACCTTTTGTAGGCAAAATATGAGTAGTTATGAAATAATGACCTAATTTTTATACAGAATTTTGACTTATCGATGTTTGAGTACATCTATACTATCTATTGTTATATATGTTAAAGGAAACATCTGTTTTGTTTGTTTGTATTTTTGAATGTAACAAAGTAAATTGCAAACTACTAAGCCGATTTAAAAATTATTTCACCCTGTTATCTTTTTATTCCTGTATTCAAACGGGAACTGGAACTACGTGGGATAAAGAGGTAACACTTGTATTTTTGTATGTAACGAAAATATATAAGAGATAATAAAAATCAGCCTGTTTCTGTGATGCGAAGCCAAGACCAAAGCCATCCCAGGTGTCAAGGGTTCAAGGTAACAGGTGTTCCATATCAAATACCAGGTGTCCCATATCAAATACCGGGTATATATATACAATTTTCATGTTCCCAGTTACGTACATATCTGTGTTACAGAGCCAAGGCCGAAGCAAGGCCCTGGAGTATTAGATGTCCCATACGAAATACCGAATGTAATATAGAATTTTCGTTTCACGGGTTTCCTACACCAAATTTCGGGTGTCTCAAAATTGGCACAGCAACGAGTAACCGAGTCTGCTAGTATTATTATATACACAATGGTTCTCTATTTAATAAAGTAACTCAGTGATAAAGATATTAAAATCTATGATTAGCTAAATATTAAGTTTTCGAAAATATGCAATTAAAACTTAAAATATCAATAACAAAAACATAAAATCTTGTATTCGTAAAATATAAAAAATTTTGTGTGTCGATTGTATTGAAGCTTTATACGTTGTTCAAAGCTCATAAAAACCACCGAAAATGCAGAAATTCTGAGTAAAACACAAACTAATGAAACTGTTTTCATTTAAAGAAAAAAAAATGGGTTTTTAATGAAAGCACGTACGTTGATATTTTTTTTTTACTTATGAATAAATGGGGCCTGTCCTTAGATAATAAATATTATTAAAGTTACTCTAGTTAAGGTAATTTTTAATTACAAAAATTTTTGTAAGCAAACATTTATGCGGTTTGATAACGCTCAGTAATCTTATGCCAAGAATTTTTATTTGGGGATTCAGATTATGTGCGATTAATCAAATTTCATTTCCTTTTTTTTTAATAAATGGTGAGTTTTATTTATTAAACGATAATTTTAAAATTATTAACATATAAAAAATGTCATTCTTATTGGTACAAAAGATTCGATTGTTCAAAAAATTTCTTGGGATATGTGGTTACTTAGCCTTTATAAAATTATAGTCGATTATGCCTCAAAATAGTAAAGTTATTTGACGTTAGTAAACAAAATTTTTCGTTTTTTTTTCTATTAATTTCCAATGTTTCTAGTACAATTGCACCAATTTTTATATTCGACATACATTGAATCCAATGTATTCATGATCCAACATTTGAACCATTAAAGATAAAAGAAAAGACAAAAATGGTAATTTGACACTCAAGATACCATTACCAACCCTGAAAAATGGAAAAATTTCAATTTCGAATTGTAGATTAATTGCCGCTTAGCAAGCATAAAATTACCGTATTTGTTATTTTTAAAATAATCTCAGATAATGCTAACTTTTTCGCAAATATGTGCATATGCAGACGACATAGTTATCATTGCAAGAACAAAAAATAGTCTAATACAACTTGTAAAAGATCTAATGGCAAATGCAAAGGAAATGGGTCTAGAAATTAATGAAAACAAAACAAAATTCATAAGCATGTCAAGGTCTGATGAAAGAAGAGAAATACAAGATCTAAAAATTAATTATAAAACATTTAAAGGAACAAATACATTTATTTATTTGGGAAATGAAATCAACAATAAATGTGAAATTTATGAGTGCATTAATAAACAAATTCAAAATGGAAACAAAGCAGTTTTTGCAAATATTATATTATTAGGAAGTAAATTAATTTCAAAAAGTTATAAAATGCTAATTTATAAAACTCTTATAAGACCAATAGTCACATACGGATCAGAAACCTGGGTTTTGAGCAACAGAGACCAAAATATATTAAGAAACTTTGAACGACGAATAATTCGAAAGATATATGGGGCTGTAAAAGAAAATAACATCTGGCGAAAAAGATACAACTTTGAAATAGACAAATTAATTAAAGGAAAAGACATAATAAAATTCATAAAAGCTAAAAGAATACAATGGATTGGACATGTTGAAAGAATGGAAGAAACGAGCATGCCTAAGAAAATCATGAAGGGAAAATTATTCAATACGAGAAAAAGAGGTAGACCCAAATTGAGGTGGCTCGATCAAGTTCAGGAAGACTTATCAAAATTAAAAATAAAGAACTGGAAAATTAAAGCAAAGGAGAGAGGAACGTGGAACTCTATTGTAGAGAAAGCCAAGGCCCACCAAGGGCTGTAGAGCTAAGCAAGAAGAAGAATGCTAACTTAAGTCAAGTTAGCATTACAAGGGTTATTCGATATCACGGCAATTTTATGGTAATTGTCAACGCTAATGTTAGTGCTAACTTGATGGACATCTTTTTTGATTTGAATGATGTTTAAAACTCCTCATGTATTTCGAGTGAATAATCAAAATCACAATTTTGATAGGATTACAATATTTCCTTTTACTAGTAGAAAAAATATTCAAAACAAAACTCATCAATCGTTGAAGAGTTTCTGAAAAGTTGTATGGAAATCTTTTTATGGAGAAATTAACGTTCCTTAAATTACTTTTTTCCATACTCAATAGCCAAGATCAAATGACAGTCAAAGTGTATTTTGGACAAAAATTAAAGTGTTATGATCTCTTTTATTATGAATCAGCTCCCAGTCTACAATATAAGGAATATATAAGTAAGGTATGTATTTCTATTATGTTTAATACTCGGTTGAACAATTTTCAGATTATATGAAAGAGCAGTGAAAATGGTTTTTTTTTTTTTTTCGTAATAATTCGATACTTAAATACGTTTAACCTAGTTTTATAAGATTAAATAAAAGGATATATATATTTTAATAATACTTCGATATAGAAAATCTATCTTCATTAAATTGTTTTTTATTTGATTTTTACCTTTCCACAGTGTTTATTACTAATATTAAATGAAACTTTTCCTTTTAGGTTCTTCATCAAATACAAATTAAAATTGAAAAATTGTTTATATCTAAAATTTGATATTTAATATTTTATTGAATTAGAACAATAATTTTTTTTAATTTTTTATAGATCATAGAGAATTTTATCCTGTACAAATTTGATAATGGATACAAATTAGATCGGAAGGAAAGAAAACGAAATATTTTCAAAAAATTGATTTTTGACACTTTTGACTTTGAATATCTAATGTTCCTTACACGTGACCAATTGTGAATTTTAGGGCAAGCATTATAATATTAAAATATAGGTTGGTACAAAAATTCTGTTGATTCCGTTGGATTTCGAGATTGACCCATTTGACTAAGTTGATTGGACTATAAACATATATTTAACGAGAGACTCAAATATCAGAATAATGTATTAAGAGATAAAAATTCACAATATTCATAAAAATAGGTCATCGTATCAATTTCCTACATTTTGTTAAAAACAAAATGTATTAATAGTACAACATTATACACCAATATTTCCATCAAATTATAATGAATAGAATTTTACTATCATTTCCTGGTAACACCTTTTTATTTCAATTTTATCAAATTTAACTGTAACTGACTTTTCTCATAGTAATAATACAATAAAATAATAAAATATTCAATCAATTATCATTTCACCATAATAACTGTTTAATTTGTACCTTGGTTTTACATTGACCGCAACATATAAAAATAATTTTAAATAAATTGATTCAATAAAAGATATTCCCTATAATTAAAAATTGTTGTGATTTTAATCGAAATAATTTCAATAGAAAATAGAAATTTTTGCAATAAAATACCATCACTACATAGATCAAATATTATAACAAGGGTAAATTTTTATTTTATTTCTATTTGCTATTAAATAGTCTTAGAGTCACTAATTTTTCAATGAAATGAAATCATTTTAATTCATTTGAAAGCATTTTGTTATTCACAGCAGAAGTTAGTCTGGTGGACGTCAAATCCAGTGGCTAAAGAACGTGATAGAGATACTGAAACATTCTACTCGTCATTATTCGACAACTATTACGATTAAGCAAAAGTACATCTAGAGATGCAAAGAATACATCGATTTTTTAAAATCATCGATGTGGCAATTGTTAAAACTTGGATACATAGTTTATTATTAATGATATTTAAGCATCAAGATTATTAAAATGGAAGTACTAAAGATTAATACATTTGTAATAAATACACTTTCTAACGTAATATACATTGTATTTCTTTCAAATTTTGCGCACAAATAGCTTAAAAATAATTACTCAAATGTTATTAAATTTGGTATACACAATGTTGATATGAAAACGGCTGGTGTAGCGAACAGTTCTTGCGAGAAAAAGATTCTAAAGAAAAAATCAAAGTTTTATTTTATATTTAAAAATGTTTTTTTTAGTGAAAAACTCTTATACCCTCTGTTTTCAGGTGAAGATTGTGCATACTAAATTTCATAACATTTGGGTAATTGTTTTTTGAGGTATTTGTGCGCGAAAAGAAGTACAATGTATATTACGTTAAATAGTGTACTTGATACAGAGACATCAATCATCTCTTTTAGTGTGTGATTTTATACTCGACAATTAATATAATAAATAATGTCAGCGCATAATGATTAGTTTAAAGAACGCTAAAAAATATTGACAGCACAAACAAAATTTTAGTATAAGTGTTCATAAAATCATCGAATTCGTCCATTTTCGTTAATCCGCCCGCCCGACCTTCATCAAGATAGCTCGAAAACGAAGAGATAGCCAGATCAAATTTTGTTGGCGTATTTTGAGCCACAGAAAGTGAATTTAAGTTAGTGAATGAGCAGAAGCGGTCCATAAAGTCCAAAGAACCATCAAAACGATAGAAAAAAATTCAAGAACAAAAAAAAAAAAAACTTTTAAAACCAACAACTTTAGTTTTAACATTTTTTTGTAAAATCTTAGTATTCACTATAATTTTATCTCAAACCTCGGTAATAAATTGTATGTATAACATTGTTTGTGTATTTTATAGTCTGGATATTTAAAGTATTTTATGAATTATTAAAAATAGTTTTAAACATTGATACTCTTTCTCCACGTGTTGGGATAGTTTTGTATACCAATATCTCCAGTTTTAATGAAGGTTACTCAAATCGTTTCATTTAAGCTATTAACTGAAATTGGATGAGATAGAGAAGATAGAGAAGAGGGCATCATGGACATTTAACTTGACTAGTTCAAACATTCATACTCAATAATATGTGGAGTTGTTTAGATACTCTGTTAATTGTTATCTCCACTTGTTCTATCATAATGTTTTTATATATAATATCAAGTATGAGCTGAGTTAAGTTATGTTTTATTGTGCGTTTTTTAAATATTCGAAATTTAAAATAATTGATAACTGTGAAATTTCTAATAGATACTTTTTTAATACATTTTTTTTTCCTCAAAACATCGAGTTATGACAATGCAATTGAATTCATGTCTATATTGGTTTAGTTAATACCAAGTACATTAAATTGTGAAAACATTGATTAAAACATCTGGTGATTATTTTTAAATTCCGTCAATGTCCTTGCTAATCGAATTGGACAAATTCGACCAATCCTGTTTAGTCGAAATAGAAATTAGTTTTTAATTGATTTAATATCTCTTACAAGACCCTAATAAAATCGAAATCAAAAAATCATTGTAGTAAATAATATGAAAGTCGTAGAAGAGATCTATCTCTAAATAAGTAAAAAAAATGTTCCACATTATAATGTACGATATGTACACATTACCTACTTTTTTTAATTATATTAATGTACTACTGTACTGCATTTTAACTGGAATTTAATAATGAATTATAGTAACAGATCATCCGTTTATTAATTACAAACAAAACGTATACTCATCAAATTGATTTTAATTAAGAACAAAAATTCTAGCTAATGCATTTTTTATTATTTAAAAAATAAAAAATTAAAAATAAAATTATATTGTAATTACAAAATCTTATTATAAAGTTAAAAAAAAAAAAATAAATAAACTGTTCTTTTTAAAACTACTTTCATTTTTAACCGATTTCGAAAAAAGAAGAAGTGAATTCGCCGGTTTATATAAAAAAATCGACAGCTTTTTATATACTTTTTGGGTTTTGTTTGCGTACAACACCAAATAATCAACACTGAAAAGTAAAAAAATAATTTTTCCTTGGAACCTCTTCAAATCGTTATTCTTAATTAAAAAATTGATTCTTTGGTGCAAATTTGATCACATAAAAATTATTCGTATTAAGTTGTTTATTTTAAATTATTTTTTACAGTGTAGGTGATTTTTTGAAGGCGGTTCTTTTATTTTGAAAAACTTTTATTAGAAATGTTTATTTGTATTTTTATACGAAAGTATATTTGATTAATTTTATTTATCATAAAAGCGATTCTTTAAAATTCTTTAAAGCATTTAGTTGAATCAATTAATGTTTTAATGTGAATTTTAAATGATAATTTCGAATTTAATATAATTTTAAAACAAAGTAAAACTTTTATCATCATTAAAACATTTAATGTTTTCATAAACTATTTAACAAGCAGCAGTAACGTTAAACGTATTTATTATACAAAATACAAAGAAATCAATGAGAAAGAAGTACGGAAAATAGAGAAAACGTATCAAATTTTTAACAGGTTTCAAAATAAAAAGGCTTTGTACTGAACGTGTTTTTTCAAAAACGGGAATAATACCATGATAACAAAAAGCTGTATTGACCATAAACAAGATTATTGAAAATAAATAAAAATAAAAAAACGCAATACAGGAGCTGCGAATGATAAGCATATTGTCTTCGCATAATGCATTCTAATCACTCGTTATATTATATTTAACTCACAATGTCTCATCGAAATATTAAAAGCATAGCTTTATAATACAGTAAATTAGTCGGGAAAAACACTGAAATGTGGAACAGTGGTGATACAACTCGGATTTTAAAAATCTTAGAAATTATTTTTTTCGGGATTTTGAGGTCGCTATCACAAATCTGAGGTCAAAAAGCAATTAAGGATGATTGCAATTCCATTAACACAATTCAGGTGTTTTCGGGGTAAAATTAGAGCTGTTCTACCACTTTTCTATATTTTCCGGCTTATTAAGTGGGCTATTAACACTGTAATTATTTATATAGATTTAATTTTTCAATTGTATTCTATTTCGAATTAATTGGTGTATTAGTGTCTGTGATTCAAGAAAATTTTATTTATCTGTTTGAAAACCAAATAAAAATAGTATATTGTTTTTCAACATATTTTCAAATGAAAAATGATTTTAAATTCAATATAAATTATAGTATTAATTATCTATTGTTTTCAATTTTTCTACATGCTAATATAAATAATTTTTAGAGAATTATCCGAAAAAAACACACAAATAATGTTAGCGTGTATTCTGGCTAAGTATTTAAATTAGGAATGGGTTATATTTTAATAACATCAATACACGTACCCACACAAAAATTTATGTTTGTCATCACACTCAAAACTAACATAAAATATAATTTATTTTATCGGCTAATTGTGTTAATCTTTTTCCGAGAAATGTTTTGTAAATTTTTTTTTCGTCAACGTGTTGACAATAAACTGATAGTGAATGCATAATGTCAACACGTTGACATAAACTTTGAGAGTGTATGGACAATCATCAATAAGTTGACGAATATGTTGATAGTGTATGGATCCCATTAGGTAGACATTAGATGATAGAAATTTATGGTTTATTTAAATTATTTTATTCCCCGTTGTTGCTTCCACTAATATTAGTGTTTTTCAAAATCGTAAAACCGATCAACATTGGTCCAAATTTCCATCTTTAATAATACAGGCTTGAGATTGTCTGTTAACTTCACGTAACATCAAGTAAACAAAGATCATCACTATAAGCTAATATTACTTGCATTTTTGACACATTTTTTTCACATAAAAATAATTAATTGATATCCAATTTCAAGTTTCTATTTATTTCAAAAAAAGTTATAAATCATTTTTAACTTTATAAGTTACAAAAAACACTTAATAAAAGTAATATAATTTAAGTTTTTTCTTAGACAATCTAATTTTCTTCTGGGAATTACTCTCTACTTCATGTTTCATAAATATTTTTATGTTATATTGATTTTTATTACATAAAGTTAGCTAGCTAATCATATCACAAGCTGTATAAGGGGATTAAATGAAAATATTAATATAATAATAGGTAAAAAAAAACGTAAACCTGATTTAAAGATTACTAAAAAGAAAACATAAGCATAGGCAAGTCACCACATATTCTGAATATCGTACATTTTTGCAAATTTCTATCTTGTATTCAGTATAAACGACGATTTGTAGTAAAATTTGTGCTAAAAATCCTATCCTGTCGTGTTTAATAATTTTTGAAAAAAATTTTGCATTATGTAAAAACTGTTATAAAAATAAAAGATAACTAATGGGCATTGTTTATATTTAAAATACCCAGTATATGTAATTATGAATTAATTTAGTAATTATTAAAAATGTTATGAAATCAATTATATTTTTATTCCGTGGGTAACCGGTAGATCCAAGGGGTTTTTTTGGAATGGTAGTCATCAAGCAAAAAATTGGTATTTGACTTAATTATGCTTAGTATTATTACTTTTTTCTGATCAAAAATTCTGAAAACTGAGCTGTTTTCTTTTTCTAAGCACGTAAAATTTTTAATTGCATTTACATACTTTAAATTGACGAATGTTTGTTTTTTTTTTAAGCCTGGCTCACATGATGTCTATGCGATATTGCTTCTAGGTGATGCTCGATTTCAGTGGTTTTTGACTCTTATGAATAAAAACAAGCGTAACCATGTAAATAAAAATCAACTGATGTAATTGCAAGCATTAAGCATAGTATGTAGTACATTTTACGTATGTGTAACCCACATGTATGCAGTACCAAGATTGATGATTATATTTTTATATTGTATTGTAGCTCTAACAAATACTATATAAAATTTATACATACACTCACATTCTATAGTATTTTAATTGTTTATCTAAACGACATGGTCAACTCATCTTATTTTTATATGTGAAATTTTGATTCACTTCTGCAGTATGCTTTCACTTTATGTGAAAAAAATCAAAACATAATGACTTTTTTCCATTAGAACCCATATTAAAATTAACAAACTTTAATCGGAGCTTTAATTCTTTAAGTTTCATTACAACCTTTGAAAAGTCATGTAAAAATAACTGAGAAAAAAGTACTGGAAATAGAACATGAAGTATCGTTAAATTCAAGCAAGCAATCACGCAACAGAGCCAGCAGTGAGGATATTTTTCATCACAACTTCCGCCATAGCAATCTCAGATCATTCAAGAAAAGATAGAAAAACCATTTTGTGTGATACCAGACAAAACTCTGTGTTAATTTTTTGGACAATTGAAAATTGCTATTTATAATTGTCGAACAACTGATGCACCGCTTTGCTAGATGACTCACAAAATTATTTCTTGTTTTGAAATATTGGTTCTTGAAATTTTTATTCAATGATCTTAATACTAGCAAAAATAAACGAACATCCGTCAATTTCAAGCTTGTGGGCACAATCGAAAATATTATAGGTTCCAAGAATAAACACTCTTTTATTTTACGCCATTTATGTATTTATTAACTTTCAAGTAAAGATTGAATACAGTAGCCAAAGTTTGATTTAAGAATATCACCTTATAGATATTCAAGATCTAAAATGTTACTCTACAAATAAATTGACCCATCTTTTTGACTGAAAGAAACAATAATAGTCGAAATACACAACAATCGTTTGAATTTTTTATCAACTGATTTTCATATTAATACGAAATTGCAAAACATATGGATTTTTTGTTTGGAGAAAATAGAGATGGTCTTATAGTATAGATCTAACTTTTAAATAAAAATTAAATGTAAGAGAATAAACTAAATATAATTGCGATTTGTGTAAAATATATTATGATTTATTTTGTTTTTGTATCGCCTGTGGTCGAAATTCGACCATCTGTCTTGCATCCTTAATAATTATATATTTTAATAATTAGGTATATTTAAATAGTTATAATTATTTTACTGATATAAATTTACTTTAGTTCCGTCAAAATATATTTAATTAATTGTAAAGAAAACTGATTCAAAATAAAAATTTTCAAAAACCATACAATCAAAAACATTGTTGCAGTAATCCAAAAAATTTTCTGACACGAAAATTAATTAAACTCTTTTAAAAAATGAAAAATTTTCTTTCTATAGCTATCTTAAAAATTGACATTTATTTTAAACAAAAGCATTAATTTATTAAAAAATAAAAGTATTTGTTATGGTTTTACCATAGAAATGTGTGCCTAATAAAAAATTATTGATTTTTTTGATCTACCCCCCATACGCTAAGTCCGCGGTAAGGAACATAGTTCCAAAAAACATCAAAATCGTAGCTGTTTTTTAAAGAGTCAGAGGGTAAACTCTGATTTAGTTAGTAGGTCAAATAAAATGATGGTTTGTTTTACCAACGGTACTGGTACTGGATACTAAAATACTAAATTGCACCACCCACAAACTTATCAATTATAATAATTACATTATTTGATTTAAATTATTCAAAATACACATTTTGAATAATGTATGAGGAGTATGTGGTACACCCTCTTTTTTGTATTGCACACAACTGTCCTTCAACGTCTCTAACTACTGTTCCATTCAAAGATCAGATTATATTCAATTCCATTTATTTGTTTTATTATTAACCCACTTCTAAAAAAGAGATTTCTCAATTTAACAGCGAACTTTTTATGTGTGTTCGTCGTTTATAAACTGATTTTGTTGATTTTTTTTTTTGGAAAAAAAATATCCCGAAGGTGGTAACATCATCTGACCAGGATCTGATGTCCCTAGGAGGAGAGAATGATTGCAAAACAATTTTTAGATACAAATGAAAAATTTTTCGTGGTTGTATACAACACTCAAAAGTAAAAAATTTAAAACTAAAAAGACCCGCCTTTAAAAAAATTTACTAAAAAGTAAAAAATTATTTTAAATCGAAAACTTCTCTAAATAATTTCCTTGTGACCAATAACCGTTCAAATTTGGTGCCAATATTATTATTACTTTTCAATTTAAAATTATTTTTTACTTTTAAATTCATTTTTTGAAGGCGGTTCTTTTTTTTTAAATATTTTATTATTTTCATATTCATTGTCGCCCTCCATAGATCACTTATATCGTCAGTTGGAATGTACACAACTTGTGGGTTCGATTCCCACCACTGTTACAAAACATGGAATCTATAAAAAGCCCCAAAAAGGGTCTACTACCCAACACCTTATACTATGCCTTCCCCCCATTCTACTTTTACCTATAATTCGCGTTTTGGCTCCGTTACTTTTAGTAATAGCCAAAAAAGACATTGAAGTATTTTATGTAAAATATTATGTTCTATAATTTTTAGTTGAAACTTTTTTTTCAAACTCTGACTCTTTTGACCCAATTTATCTTTCATCTATAATAATGAATTATCATTACTGATGATAACAAAGCAACTTAATAAGAGGGCAGTCAAAATTACACATACATTGAAAATTTACTTGTGTCTTTCCCATATACGAGATTCTCTGTGGGTTTTTCAAAAAGTTTTCTTTTAGCTGAAAAATTACTCAGAAATGCCATTCAATATTAAAATTAGTTCAAAATTCTTTAGAATTGTCTATATGTTGTTAATCCCAATATTTAAATATCAATTAAGTAAATTGTATATATTATTATAATTTGTCGGGTGTGTCTAATTGTTTTATTCAGAAAAACAAAACTTTAATAAACCAAATCTTACAAGTTTTGATATATGAAATAAGGAATAGCATCATAATAATAATACACTGCATTGGTTGAACAGAAAGCAAAAAATGGACTTTCTATATAACCATAAACTAACTATGGCGATGTGATTAAAGTTGTAAGCCCCTTTCGTGTAAAACATTAAAACAAGATCGACTGAAACACAAAAAATGGACACAATTGAAACGTTAATATTAATTAATGCTTCCAAGCATTCGTTGTTACACAACCAAGTGATAAAAACTGCATTATTTGACAAATCTTATACACCATGTCATTCGACAGTCTTGTAATACAAATTTAATTACCAATAAAAAAGAACCACATTAAAAAAAATGAACTAAAAAAATAAAAATAATTTTAAATTAGAACCTTATATAATTTTTTTATGACCAATTAACGAAGCCGGTACCAACTAATCAATTTTTAGCAAGGAATAATTTTGGCACTAACTTCGATAGGTAATTGGTCATAATGAAATTATTTATAGAAGTTTTCAATTTAAAATTGTTTTTTACTTTTTAGTTAATTTTTTTCAATGAGTTTCTTTTTTTAAATATTTAATTTTTACTTTTGAGTGTTGTATACAACCAATAAAAATTTTTCACTTGGTAGAAATTTGTTTTTACCCCTTCTCTCCCCTTAGGGACATCAATTCCTTGTCAGATGATGTTACCATCTTTGTTATATCTACTATCCAAAAAAAATATCAATCAAATAAGTTCATAAACGATGAAGTTGTCCACGAACAAACATAAAAAAATATATACTGTGTCGTATTGAGTAACCTCAAATTGGAAGTCGGTTAAAAAAGGTAAAGCACACTAAACTATACATAAATGACAGATCGAGATAACTAATTGTGTTAAAAATATTTTTAAACATTAGCATTCATAAAATATACTAAATATGATGCAGTTTACACAGTTATAAGAGTTTATTATATAATATATATTATAATTAATTATGAGTCTATTATCTCAAACAGTTTACGAAAAAAAGTTTCAAACAAAATTTGTTGGTTTCTAATAACTTTGATAAATAATTATAATCACAAAAAAAAAAAGAAACAGCAATTATAATAATAAAAAAAAGGTGTAAAATTTATAAGATCTAGCTAATTAAGTTATAATATTTACAGTCGAAAAGAGATATTTGAAATAATTGAAATGAAAACAAAATGATATGTTCGTGATTAAAATGTATAATACTGTAGAAACGTACGTCTTAACTCCCACCAATCGTGTATCATATTCTAATCTACCATAGATATCATCATCATTCAAGTTATTATAGATTTTAAAATAATGATTTATATTTTATGTAAATTTCAACATACTGCAGATATAAAATTAAAGTATTGTAGAGAATAGACACAGACGAAGAATATTTATTATATGTGTTAATAGTACAATAATGTTTTTGTATCAATATCAGAGTATCAAATCATTTAGTTCAGTATGAATCGGCTTTAACTCAAAATAAAATTTTATTGTTGTTTTCTAATCGATTGACACAAAACTCTGTGAATACAAACGTAACTGAGAAATCAAAATTTATATAACTAGAGTAGATATATTGACCGTATCTTATACAAAAATAAAATATAGATCGCTTTTAACATGATAATATGAAAATTGAAAAAAATTAAAATTAAATAGACATAGAAAATATACATACTATATAATAAATTTACTAATATATTGAATTTAGGTAATAAAAGCACATTATTGTTAATTATATTAAAATTAAAAGTTTTTAATCTTTATATCATGTTATCTAAAACTCTTAGCTGCCATGCTGTTACGTCATACTGGCATACTCTATTCGTTATCGTCTGTCAGTTCAATCTTAACAGTTATCTTAATTAGCAAGATAATGTTTTTACTTTAAATAAATTTTATGGCAAGAAATTAGAGTTTAATTTTCAAAAATATTTTTTTCGTGATTTTTTATTAGGATATCAATAGTTTAAGTATTTAAGTACTTTTTTAAACATAGTAAACTATCCTATTAATATGCGTCTCCAACACATAATGATCATTAAGTTTTTTTAACAAATGAACACTCAAATATATTATCCTAGCTCTGAAATTCAATTTGCGCGTGTTCGTTTGGTTTTATTTTATTTTTATTTTTTTACATTTTTTTGAAACAATAGAATTGTAAGTAATAAAAAAATATTTCTGAACATACCATAAAAAATAAGGAGTTGATATTGTGCAGGCAAATAATTGTGTAAGTACGTAAGAGAACTTCAGAGTTAAAGTTTGTAGAAATAAAATTTTCTTTTGTCTACTATTTTATAAATGCATAATTACATAGTTTAAAAAATCATCACATATGTGGAAGCGCAATTGGCTCAGAATATGTGCGGCGCACTTTTCATTCGAGACCTATCCTAAGTTCCCACAACCCAAAACTTAGATACCTGATCTTTGGATAATCGGGCGAAGTAGTAATCACTCTAATTTTCCATGTATGTGACGTGGAGTTGTAGAGAGAAAAATACCGTAAGAATGCATCCGTACATAGCATCGAGCCCAAAGGCCAGCAAGAAAAGAAAGGCCTGATTTTAATTTTGTTGTTGTGACATTATCAAGTTATTTATGAAAAGGTTAAATTACAACTACCAAACTTTATAAAAATTTCAAACTGAAATATCTTATTCGGAAGGTTATAGTTTATTTTAATTTTTACAAACTTTGTGAGCCTTAAACATTGGTCAAAAATTTTGAAAGAAAATTACAAAAAAAAAAACCCAAAAGAACATGTTTATCTTCGCCTTTTCATACTTTTTAATAGATTCTTGGACGACGTGGTATTATCGGAATTCTTACTGTTTATTCTTTAAACCGAATTGAAACTTATTTTTAAGTTATGTTTAAGATATATTTCCTGCTAGAACTGAATATCACATATATCACATATCATTTTTTTACTTAAAACCTATATATCTAGACGGACATGCGCCAGGTTTATATTTTAGCCTGGTTTAACATAGTTTTATCATTCAATGTACATATAATGCTATTGTTGTTTTTTAGAATTGTAATTAGAAATACAAAAATGATCACGCAATAGTTCTTACAACATAATTATAATTATTTATCTCATGTGCTGGCTGCATTATCTCATTTTAAAACAAATAAATAAACATTGTATTGTGAATAATTTAAATATATTAAATACAACCAACAATGTTTGTATTTTATGACATATTTAAATATAATAATAATGATTATTCAATAAAGTGACTTGAGAGGGATCGATTAAATCTAATGAAGGTTTTTATTCTGTAACACAGAAAAATTGATATGAAACAAATAAATGGGTTATTTTTAACCAATTCCTGTCTTTTGTCAAGTGCTCAGACTTTTTGCAACAAAATTACCTGTATTTTTCAGATTGTCCAGAAGTATAATTGTGAAATTCCCCAACCAAAAAATATAGTTTTTAAAGAAAACAAAAAAAAAACCACAATTTTAAAATATCGCTAGATTCAATACTAACGGAGTCAAACGACAAAATCGAAAAATTCAACGTGAAACATCCAAAAAATGGATATTTCGGGAAAATTCTTAGAAACATTTTTGAATTGCTTGAAAAACCTTTATTTTCTTTTTATGGAAGTTCCCACTAATTAAGCGAGCAATAACAAAAACAAAAATGCTCCCTATGTATACGGCGGAAAATAAATGTTAATAAAACGATCGTTTCTTTGAAGTAAAGAGAGCTTTTTTGCAAGTTTGCAAAAAATTGCCTTTCTTCAATAATAATTTCAAGAACGATGATATATACGCAAAAATTCGAAGAGTCAAAAAATGAAGGTATTTTTTTTCAAAATTTTAGTATTTTTCCTATTTCTGTACAATAAAAATTGAGTAAGATATGACAGTTTCAAGTTTAAAGTAAAAGCATAAAACAATTAGTTTACATCAGCTTATAGCTCTTAAAAAACCTACAAAACGAATTTTTTGTTGAAATTTATCAAAACTGAAACGAGTTCATCTTTTCACTCTCGCATAATTGCTTAATTACGACTAATTTCTCTAGAGTGAAATTAATCGTATCGAAGTCGTATTGAAGTATTGACCTTCAGTAAAGTCTTTATAGCACAAAAATTGATTAGAATTAGTCCATCTATCCCACCCCATACTTATTTCTAATTTTAAAAACTCTTTAGCTGGCGTTCAAGAGTTTCACCCAGGGTGAAAAAACCCCTCAGTACCTTGAACTACAGAATAAGTATAACCTCCAGCCAAATTTTGGTGCAAATCGGAGCTGTTTGACAAACGTTCCAGGTTAGGCCGTTTTTTCTAGGTATAAACTAGACTACTAATGACAGATATTAACAATAAATGTGTATAATGAAAAATTATTTTTTTTTATGATTGAAAATTGAAACTAGTCCAATGTTGTATAAAGATTATGAACAAACATTAATTAAAAAAATTATGTTATCCAGTAACTGTGAAATATCATTTATCACAATATTATTTATTTGTTAAATTTCCGATTTTGCTCATTTACGAACTTAGACACACTTTTTAGGTCTTAAATACGTCACCAAAATTACAATTAGCTATCTCGTTTTGCTTTTGAAGTATCTTGACGACGGAAAATAAAACGGAAATAAACTGATTAGATGATTTCTATGAACTCGATAAAAATTAAGATCTACTCGTGGAATAAAAAAATGCAATACTTTTATCTATTTTCATTTTTTACCTATTTTAAAATAGTAAATGTTTTTAGTGTTTTACTAAATTTTAGATTTTTATGTTGTGTTGAGTTGTTTGCCAGAATTAATTTTGTTTCTCTATTTAAAACATTCATTTAAACTGAAAGAATTATAAAATACACCATAAAATTAGTGTATTTTATAATTTTAAGTAAGCGTGGAAGATTCAGATCGTCATGCATTTTTATTCCATAAGTATATGTATGCAAAATTAGTAACGTGGTAATTATTAACGCTTTACATGCAAGAACAAGAATTATTCAGTTCCTTTAGCACGCGAATAATCTCAAACTGTTTTATTCCTACCTGAATGTAAAACACCTCCATTAATACAAAAAATTCATTTTAAAACTTGTTAAGGATTCCTCACCTCCAATGTCTGAAAATAAACAATAAAATGGAGATTAGAAAAAAGACTTTATTGATAATTTCTTAAAACATTAAACAAATGCTGAATAAATGCAACTGTAATTAATAGCAATATGACCATAGGACAAAATTAAAAAACATGACCTCTACACAGGGGGCTGGAAGTAAAGAAAACTGGTAAAAGAAAAATTTATAAGAAAATGTTACGGTCTGGTAAGAACAAAAGAAATGAGATCCAAATCATGGAAGTCTAATAAACTTGTGAAATTCAAATGTTTTACTGTTTCATTTTAGGATCTTCTACGACTACGACCTTTATTTTAGGTAATTATATTCGAATGACAATGTTTAAGTAATTGTAACAAAAGATTTTCGATCGTTTTATATCAAAATACTTGAAAAAAATATGCTGCGACACGTCACAGAACTATTTTATTTGTATTTTTTGTAAACAAACAAAACGAGAATCAAAACTGATAAAACAAAAAACAAGTTGATATCATTCTTTATTCTCGAGATAATCCTCACGGAAAACTCCGAATGTTAGATTTGGATTATAGTGACCTAGTAACATAAAAATATATCAGAATTTTGGATTCATCATAGATTACAATAAACCGAAAAGATAAAAAATATTTGGGATTCACAAAATCGATCCCATTACAGGAACTTCCCCTGGGAAGTTTAAAAGCGGTTTCCGCTATGCATTGGTATACCAGTCAATTTTACTTTTATATGTAAAGAAAATGTAGACAGTCCACTCTATAAAAAATGCAGAGACCTGAATGTTCCTTATTTATTTAAAATTATTGTGTATTACACGATATACACATGATTTATGGTGTATGTGATTTGGGTTCTAGTGAATTTGAAACGTGAAGATTTGTCAAAATTCGAGATCACATAAATCGGTCCCATTACAAGAAGTTTCTATTGGAACGCTAACAAGTGAATTCAAGTAAATATACTAATTGTATACATAGCTAAATTTGGTTACTTGAATTTTCTACCCTTGTTTGAATCTTCCAAGGGAATTGTTTGAAATAAGAGGTCAAAATGTTTTGTAAATATACGAAGTTTGAAAAAAAAAACCTTTTGAACCATATTCGAGTAAAACTGAAAAATCGCTAATATAAAGTGAGAAATGTCATATGTCAAACAAATGCTTATTTTCTTGTGATCGGATAATTCGAAGCATAAATATAAAATTTCGGTGATGTACCTCTTTTAATTTGGAAGAAATCTTGATTTCAGGTATATTTTCCTCACACCGCAAACACCACAAACATATTTTTTTCACAGACAATCTCAAAATTCGAAAACATTATTTTCTTTACATACATTTTGATTTCCAACTTTTTCAAGTGATCTCAACAATACATGAGACAAACGAAAAATATTTGTACGACCAAAGAATTGAAAAATTAGTAAAATGTCTTTATTACTTTTGATATTACACTCTATTGAAATAGTTTGCATATTACTAATGTTTAGATTATTGTTATCATCACTATGGTAATTGTGAATTATTATAGGATTATCTAAGCTACCTACAACACTATTTGTCAAAAAACTCATATATTGGACAAAACATACAAATTTTTTTTAATAAACATCCCCCAAAATTATTGCTAAATTCATCTATAGAAGTAGTTGGAGCTTCTTATTAATTAAATCTCTGCAGACTGTATTCAGACCCTGTGTGTCAGATCTCAAGTTAACATATTTGAATGCTTAGATGACTGCTCAACGTGGAGATCATGGACTTGGACTGATCTCCACGCTATTGAATTGAAAATTATATCCTTCTTCCCCGAATGCTGCCTTATTATTTTAATACAATTTCCAATTCTGCAATCAGATTTATGCTGCCTGACAAAGGGAGGGTACGACCTAGGAATTTTTATTTTGACCTCTATGTTGTATTTCCCCTTTCAATAAAAACATGCAACGCGCAATCGTTTCGGAGTAAATGATGTTCGAAAATTTTAATTTCAGCTTTATCTACTTTATATATTAATATGGTATTTTAGAAGTAAGAGGTGAAATAGTTTAGTTGGTAGGGGAACGGCGTATGGAAAAAATCTATCTTCTTTGTTGGTTTTATCATTCAGTCGGCTGTATAGATGTTTTACTACATATAAACATGCAGTTGGTATGTCTAAATAAGGAACCCATTTTTAGGGATAAGCGACTAATGTAGGGAAATCTACAGAAGAACCACCTCGTAATGCCAGCATTACTTCTTCTATTTGTTTTAATTTTATCCGACGTTATTTTCTCGCATTTGTTAATTATATTTTTTCCTAGATAATTATTTGACAAGAGAAGCCTCCTTACCATATGGCTTCTTTTTTTTATCTTCATCTTATGACTCAAACGCATGGAACGATTAAGAAGACCTTGAGCCAGCCCAAGCTTTTGGCTGAGGGAATGATTAGACTTAAAGTTCAAGATTCTGCCAGATATATAATTGAGGGACGCAGTCTGATGGTGACAACAAAACTATTAATAGATTACAACTGTTGAGTAAATGCATATTGATTATATAAGCAATAAATTTTTTATAATAAATTTTCGACAAATAAAAGTAAAAATGAAGTTCGAATTTTTACAGAAAGTAATAAATAAAGTATGTTGTGCAGTTAAATAAATAAATTAATAAAATATTATATAAACAATATAATACTCTAAACATGCTCTTCTTAGACCAGAGTCGATAATTTTTGAAACCAAAAAAATTATAGTAGGATGAAACCCAGTGGAAACGGAAGAGAATATAAAAGGAAAAATAATTTACGGGCGATCTTAGGTCGGGTAGATGAGGGCGGTGAGTTTTTAAGGGTAAAACACGATTTATCTTGATTTCCGGCAAAACTACAAGTTCTATGGAAAAAAGTTATATGGCACTATTCTAGGTAATAAAAAGATCTACAATTTTTGTATTTGCAGTTTTTTTTTAACACTTTTCTTTCATGTATGGCTTTTGTATACAAAGCGCGGTAACTACGGTCACATTTTCATCAATTTTTTAATGATTGATTCCACATGTAATTAAATGATCAACAAATAAAATGCGCAACATGAATTTTTTTTTTGATTTTGGCTTTAACTCTTCCAAAATATTGATATTGAATATCATTTCAATGACTTTATATATACAAGCACATGGGTTAAACATTTAAAAGTGTAAGCTACTTTCCGACATTTTTTTTAATATCACGCCTTCATGCCAGTTATCAATATATTAATAAACATGGATGAGATAGAATATATAAAATTATTTCCTTTTTCTATTGTATAGTAATAAAAGTAGTAAGAAATAGTAAGTAATAAAATAAATTTTATATATATATTTTTTTTAACCAGTATTTTTATTTTATGAATTCTAAATATAGAAATTTTAACATAATAATAAAAAATTATTTTGAATATCTAATTCAAGTCATGTTTAAACATCCTTGACCAAGGTATTTACCAATAATAACTTGATTACGTACAAATATATATATATATGTAATATATACCTATACCTAAACGAAATTAATTTTAGCACACATATTTATACTGTATTATTTGATCAGCTTTATGTATTTTGTATATAGGGCATGATTAGATTACAATTTTAAGCCGTTCAATTTAGTTTAGTGATTAGAAAAGAATTTAAAAAGTACTTTATATTCTGGATATTAAATCCATGTTTTATTTTACAATCCGCTTTAAAAAAAAAAAGAGTATGTGATTCGCTAATTATTTACTGAATGTGGAAGAATCATACGAGGGAACTGAGTGCAGTTGGTTTGGCGATAATCATACCATAATGGTTTATTAGAGGCTAGTTGCTGTTACCCGCACCAGTTAAAGGATTAACACATAAACATTAGAATTTGTCGTCTTTATATAAATAAACTGAAAAAATGAACAAATTTGATTGAATAATAAACAACTGACGATAACAACTAACAGAGATAATTGTTGAAATACTCGGCATGTAGTTGAGTATTAATGTTTAAAATATTTTTTTTTATCATCACCGTGCATAAAATACTCTGAATATGCAGTCTATATATCTATAAACACATATGTAAATAATATGTATTATTTTATAATTATCAAAAAATTTATTTAGTTTCTGAATTTTATCTTTTACGGCTTGTAAGTTGCAGGATGATGGATCCATTGAACTCAATGACCCAATTATGCTCACGAACCGAAATTTCAACTTGCTATCTCTTCTACGTTTTTTAGTTATCTTGATAACGACAAATATACGTAAATGAACCAATTAGATTATTTTATATCAATATTTCCTTGCGATGCAAACCTTAGACTAAAATTTTATATATGTCGAATAAAAAAACCGAAGCTATCTATTAGTACCTAAATGTACTAAATATTTTAACGTAAAAAATATATTAATTCTTATGACTATGACCTGGTGTCTAACTATGAAGGTCACACAGTTTATAGTAGGAAACTATTAAATTAATATTAAATTTTGAACTAATGGACAACATGTTTACCTCAATGTGTACATATAGAATACCTCAAAGGGAATAATTAAGCTAAGAATTAACAAAACAATGACGGACAACAAGTTCTAGATAATTTTATATCCATTCTATTAAAATTTATATAAAAATTATTTTTTTATTTTAATAACAAACACAATATGGTCAATTACAGTACAATACATATAAAGAGCAGGGTCGGGAGGTACTTGAGTATACAAAAATCAGATACCACATTGAATTTTTCAGCAAGTTCAACTGTTTTTGTGTGACCTCAACAAAATAGTTAAAAATCCAAAGAAGCTGAATTTTGTAGTTATAGAATTTACTTTCACCATTTCCCAAGCTTGAAATAAAACATATTTTATTAATATTTTTATCTCTGAATCGAATAGAACTAACTCCAAACTCAACTTCGAGCTACGTTATATCATTCCTGGAATTAACACGGTTCCATGCGGTATCAACATTAATTTTAATAGATATACACATACCATAGCATTTAAAACCACAATAGAATGTAATCTATTTTATTGGCTAATTGTGTTCATTTTTTTCTGAAAAATATTTTGTCTATTTTTTCATAAAATTTATAGTGTATGGAGGTCAATTAATTGACGAAAACGTTGATAGTGTATGGGCGATCATCAATTAATTGACGAAAAATTTGATGAAAACGTTTAGAATGTATTGGTCCCTTAATATATTTTTCTTAACACAATTTTATAGACAGAATGCTGTGGGCATTAAAGTCGGATAACACGTCTCAGTGTTTTACTAGTTGGACTAAGACATTAAAGCTTCGAATCCGACACCGGCATTTTGTAAATAATAATTACCGAGGCGGTGATTTGATTAGATTGTCACTGTATGGATAAGAACGACGTTACTGATTGTGCTTGTGAAGAACCATTTCTGTAGTTTCCATCTAACAATTCTATACCTATGTTAATATAGTTGCAATAAGACGGCTGCAGACACACTACCTATCAAATTCTATATTATATCTCAGTGTGTACTTTTGGTATACTCAAGTACCTCCAAATAATGCTCTACTATATATGATATAGAACCTATTAATTTCCTTCTTGATGAACTTTAAATAAATACATAAATAAAATTTGTTGTTATTAACAATGCAATATAAAATAAAAATGTTATTGTGAATTATTTTATACAAATATGGTAAAAAATAATCATCTACAAGATTATTATTATTCTTATTTTGATTTAATTAATTATTATTTTGATTGTTTACTTCAACATAATAATAAATATAAAGGTTATTTATTTCAAAATACTTTTGTTGAAAGATTCTTATAAAATTTATAGTTTTCACATAAAATAAACTATCTATTAATTAGGAAGTATAAATCTGGTTTGTATTGAACAATCATTATTATTAACTTTTATATTGTTTTATGTCTTTTATTATATTTTGTTCAAATCAATAGAACATAATTGATCAGAGATCATGACATTTTTATCTGTTTTATTGATTATTTACACACGACATACATATATGAGATATATGAGGAGTCTAATTAATTTATTCCGCTAGAAAACATTGAAAGTTCTGATAAAATATAGGTATGCTGTGTTTGTATTATTGTATATTTTCGTCAATCATAAAACCAGAGGTATTACATATCTAACACAAAAGCTAAAAAATGAATTTAATAGAAGTCCTTGATATCAATAAACCAAATAAAAGTCCAAATTACAATTTTAAATATTCAAATAGACTATACCAGATAATTTTTGAAAACAAAAAAAATTATAGTAGGAAGAAACCAATTATAGTAGGATGACACCCATTGGAAACGCAAGATAATAAGATAAAATGAAAAGAAAAATAAATTACGGGCGATCTGAGTTCGGGAAGTAGGAGGGATTGAGTTTTTAATGGTAAAATTTGGATTTATCTGATTTTCCGGAAAAACTACAAGTTCTATGGAAAAAAGTTAATTGGCAAAGTTGTAGGTAAGAACAAGATCTACAACATTTGTATTTACACTTTTTTTAAATAACCTCAAAATTTATGTGAAAAATTGAAATAACCATGTTTTTGGTTTTTTATTTTTTTTCTCCGAAATTTGGTTACTTTTTGAAGTCTAGAAATTTTTTCGAAAATTACTTCGTTTTCGTGGTATTGTGATGGTTTATCTACAACATTTGTATTTACACTTTTTTTAAATAACCTCAAAATTTATGTGAAAAATTGAAATAACCATGTTTTTGGTTTTTTATTTTTTTTCTCCCAAATTTGGTGAAAACTTACCTTTTTATGTTCCAAATACACTGTAGTTTTTTTGATTTAAAATATTTATTTTTTCATCTTATTTTGAATAAATATCGAAAAAGCACCCTAATTTTCAATCGAAAAATTTTGAGTTTATGTGAAAAAAGTATAAATACAAAAGTTGTAGATCTTTTTATTACCTACAACTTTGTCATTTAACTTATTTCCATACGACTTTAAGTTTGGCCGGAAATCGAGATAAATCGTATTTTATCCTTAAAAACTTACCCCCTCCTACTTCTCGATAAAATTATTATAATAAATTTAAAATCATATATATCAAAAAAATATTGATCAACTCCACCCACAGTTTCATCATTCACAATAATCTTACCTACTTCCCTTATAAATTTCCAAAATAAAATAGAAACTATTAATTACTTGATAATGAGTTTATAAGTTGAAAGTCCACTTAAAAGTAATTTTAAAAAATTTTAAATGTAAATTAGACAAAGTGTAAAGTTTCCATTATTATTTTATAATAATTACGTGATTCTATGAAAACTTATATCAAAACTTTATTTCAGAATATCAATATGATTACAGAATATCAATTTTTGAGTTATAATTATCAGGTAATATTTATAAAATACATTACACATCTAGTTCATACACTTACGACAATTATGTTATATATGTATTATAATTAAATTTAAAAACAGTTCATTTTAAAAAAAATGTTTCAAACAAAAGTGGTTTGTTTTAAAAAATCAAACTTGAATTGAAATTTCTC
This sequence comes from Chrysopa pallens, assembly GCA_020423425.1. NCBI lineage: Eukaryota > Metazoa > Arthropoda > Insecta > Neuroptera > Chrysopidae > Chrysopa > Chrysopa pallens. Next base: position 4,639,754 of record CM035594.1, on the reverse strand, counting down.
CTTATATATTCCTTATTTGTCGAATATCAAAATATAAACAATGACAATAGCAGATACGTTTCACATATTTTTAAAGAAGATTTGAGACTGGCAGTTGAAAATTCATTTAGTAATTTTATGGCCGTCTTCTGGTCTAGAAATAAAAAAAAATCGATTTTTTTTTTTTTCATATTTTCATAGTTTAACTATTTAAGAATATGTCTACGAGAGGATTTTCCCAAATTCAAATTATTTTCGGAGAAATAAGTAAAATAACTGCTATTTTTGGAAAAATAAGAAAAATTCCGATATTTCTGCATACAACGATTGGTATGAAGATCATGAAGAATCCTGTACAATAAACCATAAAGGAAGTGCGGGCAAAATGGAAGTTGATGCTATCGTCGAAATGTTCTGTAGATCGGAGGAAAAACACGGCGTAAAATACGTAAAGTATATTGGATATGGTGATACTAAGACGTTCAAGGGTATACTTGATATAGATCCTTACGATGGTGACCCACTTGTTCAAAAAGAGTGCGTAGGACACGTCCAGAAAAGAATGATTGCGAGGCTACGAAAAGCGAAAAAAGATAATAAAGGGGTTGGTGGAAAAGGTGAAGGCAAATTAACTCATAAAGTCATCAATAAATTGTCTTTATACTATGGCTTAGCGATTCGCCGGCATCCTGATTCTGTTGAAAACATGAGAAATGCAATTTGGGCAACGTACTACCATAATAGTTCTACAAATGAAAACCCACAACATATGTATTGCCCACCTGGTGCGGAGAGTTGGTGTAAGTGGCAAAAAGCTGCATCTGAAGGAACATTAGACGAGTTTGACCACGAAAATCCTCCTCTGTGTGATAAAGTTTTGAAAATTATAAAGCCAATTTACGAGAGTTTATCATCAGAAGAGTTATTGACTCGATGTTTGGGTTCAGAAACTCAAAATAATAATGAGTCTCTAAACTCGCTGATATGGACTTTCGCTCCAAAGCATATCCATGCCGGGTCTCAGATCATTGAAATTACAACATTTATTGCTGTATGTATTTTTAATGAAGGCTTTATACCGATATTGAAGATAATGACGATTATGGGAGTGAAAATTGGTCCAGAAGCGCATGCATTTGCTATCAGACGAGACAACGTCCGGATTGACCGCTCCGAGATACGAGCATCCAGCGCATCAAAGGAGGCCAGAACTGCTCGAATAGAAAACAGAAACGCCGAAAATAGTTTTTTCGAAGTCGAGGAAGGTCCGATGTATGAAGCAGGAATGGTAGATTGAATAAATGTAAGTTAAAAATATAATTTTATGACTTAGACTGCAACAATTTTACTTTAAACGCGTTTTTCTCAGAACTGTCTTTTTGAATCTGATACCCACGATTTCTCAGGTTCTGTCGAACCGATTTACTTGAAATTTTAAGAGAGTCTTCTTTAGGGAATTCTCAAATTTCCAATTTTACTATTTTTAACAAATCGAAGAATGTTCAAAAAAGTGGTACAAAATTTTTTTTTTCATTAGGCAGTCGCCATTTTGTAAAAAAAATTTTTGTAACTTTTCCGTAGTTCCAGACATTGCGACATTATTGTAGATTGATAATCTTTTTTATTTTTTGATTTCAGATTGCTAGGAGAGTTAAAATCGTGGGTATGGTCACGCACCAAACTTTTGAGACGCCCCACTCCATCAGCTAATAACTAACGGAATTTTGAATTTTTTTTACTTTTTTATTTTTTTTTTTGTATGCTTCTAATGTGAATAAATAATGTATAAAAAAATTGATGCAAAAAATATTGCTTGTTTTTTTTTTTACAGCACTTCAAAAATTACCTAAAATTCATGTCTCTAGACCAGAAGACCCCCTTATCAAAACCACGTGACTGAAAACGATAATTATTAAATAAATAAATTTATTCAAATAGAATGCATTGACTTAATGATTAGAAACAATAGTAGTGATAGTAAACGTTAGTTAATTATTGTTTGATATTAATTATTATTTGAATTAAGTAAACTTAATAATAAATACAGAATCATCATTTAAAACATTAATAATTTCACACATGTTTTAACAGACACATGACGCAAAAGCACTATAATAATAAGTACATTTAATTAAAAGTATCTTTTATATTTTCTTAATGATCTAATATTATTAAATGTAATAAACCACATATATAAAATAATTATAATATTTTGTTAACATATTACAATAAATAGTAAATAAATAAATTGTTTTGTTTTTAATTAAATGCATAATAAGATTACATGATCCGTGAAATTAAATTATTACCGCTTATTTTATTGAGCATGTAATTATATATGTCTCAATAAATCATTCTACAAAAAGAAACTAATAGTAAACACGTTAAGACAACAACTAACAGAGTTAATTGTTTAGATACTCCATATACGGTTGAATTAATATTTAATGATTGAGCATTCATAATATGTAGTCTATACAGTAATAAATACATATACAATAATAATATGTATTGCTATTTAATATGTGTTTAATATATGATGAAATTGTGGCGAATCCAAACATTTATTGTATTTGGATTTTTCTTCCCATTTTCTTGGTTCAAAAGTTGGGCCATGGATCCATTGGATCCAATAGATCAATTTTGCTTAGTCTAGAACTTAATCTTATTTTTATATCTAAGATACGTCACCAAAATTTCAACTCGCTATCTCTATTCTTTTTTGAGTTATCTTGGTGACGGATAGACGGACATACGGAAATTGACAAATTAGATGATTCTATGAACACGTATACCAAAATATTTTTGTGCGATCAATATTTTCTAGCGTTACAAACTTTACACCAAAATAAATATACTCGGACATATATATGTCCATTATAAAAACAAAAAAAATACGGATTGATGTAAAACCACTATTCGCTTACTTTATATGTGCTAAAATTAATATATACAACATGTTGTAAGATCCCAGTTTTATGTTGTCAGATCCCACTGTATAATAATAATTATTAGACCCTATAGATAACCGAATGCAATGTTGCCAGAAATTGCAAATTCAAACCTATTTTTAGCTGCTGTTGTCTCATAGAAATTATTGAGAAACTTACACAAAATAATCTATTATAAATCCATCTATTAAATTTTTATTTAATTTTCTTTTATAAATGCTAGAATTATTTTTAATCATTAGCATTCATAAAAAAGCCTAAATATGCAGTCTATACTGTTATAAATACATATATAATATGTATTGTAGTTTGTATATCCTATTAACCTATATCACGTATCCTATATAGTATTATTGTTACTCTATCACGCAAAAACTACATAACACATAGGTGGCAATAAAATATTTTCTAAACATGATAAAGAGATGCAGTTTTAGCACTGACGTCCAACTACAAATACCGGTAGTCCACACCAAACACCGTGGTGGTCCATACCAAATATCTGGTATGTCCGACACAAATGCCAGATAATCCACATCCAATACAAATTGAAATACAGGGTGGCTCATCAAGATGCAACAACACAAGGTAAAGTTTGTTACAAATCCTATTAGCATTATTTCCATTGAAACCAAAAGCTAAATTTGAAATTCAAAATGTATTTATCTCTTTTCACTAGCAGTGCATATCGCAGCGTTCAAATATCACTAGAATCATTCGTGATTCTGGAGGTCCATATATTTCTATCAAGCCATAGCACGAAGTACTGGGTGCGCAACCAAGTATGATATATGTACATTTTTGTGAAACGGAGCTAAGGCCGGAAGCCACTCGGGTGTCAAAGGGGCCGAGATATGGGATGTTCTACACCATAAAGAGGGTGAAAAACGTGGGAATTGTGTTTTCAAATTTTTTCAATGGAAAGTGTTACAACAACGCGTGAACGAGTATGATAAGTATATGTTAATTACCTAAATCGTTTTTTTAATCTATTAATCCCATCCTTCTTTTTTCTTCATTTTTTACGTTTTTATATGCACTGTTATACACTTCTGAACTAAGGCCCAAATTTAAAGTATGTAGCTCATCAGGTAGTTACTTTAAAATAAATTCTACCCGGACATACAAGGAAACCAGTTAATACAAACATGTATATTTGTATTATGAGTAACATTTGTCATGAAATGCATGGTAACATAGAAAAGGAAATAAACAAATAAAACAGTTACATACATTAAATATTTGAATTATTTTCTAAAATATTTGTGTTTATATAAACCGATAAAAACTAGAATGAAATGAATGCTCTGTAATAGGAAAGACAACTAACTCTATTTCAAAATTATTATCTGAATAAATAGATATGTATTTTAAATCCTATTCTAAACACAATAATAAAACATTTGCTTACAAAAATAAGGAAATAGTTCAAATTATAGAATTGAATGTATTATTATTATGTTATATTTCTCTTAGATTTGGCATAAGTATGTAAGTAATATTATTGATCAACGGTATTTTTATATAATTTTATTGTAATTACACGCGATTGAAGTGATAAATTATTTAAACTTTTGTGGTAAAAAACTACTTAAATCTTGGTGTATGGAATGAACAATCTTCAAACAAAATTCGATCAAACCTTTTGGATATCAAAAATTATAAAATTTATAAAAAAAACTAGAGTCCCTTCATGTGTTGGGTTTATTGGAGATTCGTGGAAAAAAAGTCTTATTAGTTTTATAAGAATCAAAATTAGGGGTCAAATAATCTTAAATGTTACTTATATAGGTAAAGACAAATACTACAGTCAAAATTTAATTAAACCTCACACTAAATTTCCGATACAAGTTTTTAAAATAAGGTTTAGGACCATTTATTGAGAATAAAATCACAAAATTTGGACAAATTCCGGTGGAGACACCATCTGGAAAAAATTGGCCGATAACTCGGAGATTAAGCAAAATTAAAAAACGGGTTTGTTGCAAATATTTCTAACAATTTAAAGTTATGGTAAAAGTGTTTTCTATAACAGTATACAAAAACCTCCAACTTTAGCACAGGATATTTTTCAATAGACCGACACAGTTATCCAGAAATCAAAAATAAAAAACATCCCTTTCTATCCCACATTTCTCGGGGATGGCTGGGCACAGGGGTATTTTTAATGTAAACGGCATGGTCAATTCATCCCATTTTTTTAAGTTATTCAGAACATGTTCGTCTAACAAATACTTATTTTTCATAAAAACGATAACATTCTCTGTAAGACAAAGATAAACAAATCTGCCATTTTCGATAAACAACGCTTCTTCGATACTACGTGTACCAAAAATAGATTTTTAATTGCAATTATCTCACGTTTAATATGGAAAATCGTTTTCCAATTAAACAGCGTGTGTATTGTGCATTTAATTACCTATATATTCAAAGTTTGGAAGATTTCTTAACATTTTGCTAGCTTGACCCAACTTGAAATTTTAAAAACTTCAGGTTTTAATTTCTATATTCCCAAACCGTATTCCGATCGGACTATAATATTTAAGGTTAAACTAGAGAAAGTTATATTAATCAAAAAATTTCTGCACAATTACCTAAAATCGCTGATATGGGACCACATGGTTTTCAATAAAGTTATTATAGAAATAAACTTATATACAATGATTTTATAAATATTTATTTTGACAATTGCATGATAAGATTACTTACATAGTTATGTAAAATTAAGATGTTGAAATTATTCACTATTTATTACCTGCAACAAAAAAATTAAATATTTATGATACTGATAGAATTATAATATATTTTTTTTTTATTTCTTAAATTAAATTTCTTGACTTGAATCGAATTAAATAAAAAAAATAAAATAAATAAAATTTTTTTTTAATTTTAGTGTACGACCTTGAAATACATGTTTATATTCAAGTTCACCGTAATTTTTTTTAAAAAGTTGTGTCAATGATGTAGCAAACAAATTAAAGTCAAACAAAACATTCATGTTTCTGAATTTTGCAATATGTTTTTTATTACATTGAACCTGCGTGATTGTTTCCCTCCTTTTTTTCCAAAATAAGTATCATCAAAAAAGCCCATTCAATTTACTTAAACGAATGAGAGATGCGATTTTTAAATTCTATTCATTTAATTCGTTTAATTTTATTTGAAGAAAAATTAAAAAAAAAAAAAAAAAATTATTTTTCCAATCTATTATTTTTCTTAATTGCCAAAGTATCAGAAACTGTTGATAAGTAATCAAATTCGAACTCAATTGATCAAGAAGTTTCGGGCATATAGCTTCTTTTTTTTGTACACATATTTATACGTCACGCGGAAATTCTGTGTTCATTATTGGCGTATTTTAGAGTATTTTTACTTAATGAAAACTCATACCTCAAAGAATCAAAAAATAATTTTCATTTTTTTTTTTACTGTTAAAAAAATACTCAATTGTTATATTCTGTTAAGTTCTTTATCAGAATTAATTTAGTTTATCTATCTAATACATTCAATTTAAATTGAAAAAATTATAAAATACACCATAATATTAGTGTATTTTTATAATTTTTAAGTAAACGTGGAAGATTCAGGTCATCGCATTTTTTGAATCCACAGGTATGCAAAGCTGTTTTATTAAACATTAAACAAAAAATCAAAAAATTCAATTTTTAAAATTATTATAAGGGCACCAGAAACCTTAATATATTTGCCCGTCACTTTAATTAAAATTTTTGTATGATCAAAATATTTCTACACAATATAGAAAAAATATTTCGTGAAACATAAAATCTCATTAACTGATCAAAACAAGACTTTGATATGACCCCCCCCCCCGTGATTGACGAAACGTAATTATAGATCTTAACCGATACCCAGTACTTGGATGGGTGACCAGCGAGGAATACTGTGTGCTGTTGTTCTATAGAATAATACCCACTGTAGCCACTGTATGACCAAACAAATTTCATGAAAGTAGTTTTTTGTGAAGTGAAGTTTTGGATGGTTGAACTATGCAACATTTCCATAACATATTCTCAAATGGTTTCGTATAGAACAATCGCATCCTTCGATTACAAACGTCAAATCAAATGCATACATTTTTATCCAATTCCCTATCAACGCCTTGAACTACTTTTAATACAAAAGATGAATTATACGTTGATAAAAACACATTAAAGTATAAAAATTATAAATTGATGACACTCAAAAAGTAAGGAATATGTTGAAACACAACAATCTTCGTCAAGTACATCATCATCTACCATTAACATATATAATGGGTGTAAAAAAATACCGAGACACCACTATATATTGAGAAATAAGAATTTAAGAAAAAAACATTTATGTAAATGTTGAAGCATTACAAAAGTAGTGTTTACTGAAAATTCGATTCTTAAGGTTATTTTACACCAAAGTTGAAAATAAAGCCACCCTTTTATGACATAAGAAATACATCGTTGAAAGATGTATGTAGGAGAATTGTATCGATTGTTATGGAGAGTCAATTGTAACATTCATAATATAAAGTCATTTATTATTTCCTTTAACATCAATATTCACGATAATAAATTGCCAGTGTCAAAATCAACGTAGGGTGAAAACAGCTTATCGTAGGCGTATGTAATTTCGTATACATTTTCTTCTAAAAACTTGATCGGGCGATAAAACGGGATTTTACAACATTTTCATTACAAAGAAGTGGAGGAAGGGGCAGTTTTTCTGGTACTACTTCATATCTCGGGACGTTCTTTAAAATTAAGACTAACGTTAATCTAAATTTTACTGAGCAGCACGGGAGGGAAAACCTTTTTCACACAAAACCGACATTTTATAAATATTTCGAGACCTACATAGCCTAGGCCCTTCAAATTTAATGCATATAACTCTCATAAAAATTAAGCGGACTCATGTTTCTCTGAGTAGAACGGGAGGTGATCATCTTTTTGAAAGAATATTAGACTTCCCATCAATATCGCGAGATCTACATAACCCTCAAATTTAACCCATAACTTTTATAAAAATTAATGGAACCCAGTTGTTTAGTTTTTTGCTTTTCAAATTTCCTGGGCCATAAGGAAGGGATTGTTTTTCATACAATATCATATTTTCCATCAATATCTCTTTACATAGCTTAGCACCGTCAAATTTAAAACTGTTAACCCTCATAAAATTAAGTACGCCCATGTTTCAGAATTTTATAATTTTCCCTCAGGAAAACCCATGGAAGGGAAACGTTTTCCACACAACATCATGTTTTTCTTCAATATTTCAGGATTTAAAAAGCCTAAGACATTAATGTTTTAAACTAACAACCCTCAACAATATTAAACAGTTCATTTTCTTAATTTTTGAAGTCCCCCTTTTCCTGAACATTACGCAAAGGGTATAGTTTCGCACAATATTCAATTAACTATCAAATTGATCTACGTAGTCTTGATTCGCCAAATCTAAAATGTATACTCATCATAAAAATTAAGCGAACCCGTGTTTATCAAGTTTCCATTTTCCTTAGCATTACAGGAGGTGGTTCTGATTAAATGAATGGATATTAAATTCGTTCTACGTTTCATACAGATATGCAATCTTTTTATTTGATGTAAAATGATAAAGGGAATGAGAAATTTATATGCATTTTTCCATTTTTCCTATACGGTAAAGCGGAAAAAATACCAAATACTTTTTATGCAAAGTAGAGAAAGATTGTGTTTTTATTTAAGCTTGGAAGATGCGTATTTTTATCTTGATCTTTTTTATTTTTAAACGGTTTGATAAAATGAGAAATTGATTTTTATAATAATCTTATCCGCACCTTATGGTACAGGGTAAATTTTCAAAAATATCATTTTTTCTGTATAAGCAAGAAAATTGCGATTTTTGTATTCGATGTAAAATAGTTAATAGAAATTAAATGTGTTCAAATCATTTTGTTTACAATTTTTAACTTCTTTTGTATCGAACTTTTTTCTCAAAACATTTCGTTTTGGAATATTCTGTTGTCCCGGTATTTTTTTTCACCTGGTATAATAAACGAATGATGAAGATGAATAACAAGCAGTACTCAACTGCAGCATTGTTATCAAATTTTTAGTAAAATGTCAATCAGCAACTTTTTTTTTTCAAAGTCAACAACAAATTAAACATTTCCTTTACACCATACTACAGACAGATTATCACATATATGGGGAATGAGTACATATTAATTTTTTACTTCCGATATGTAACACATGATTATAATTATAATATAAAATATGTACCATTTGATATTTAATTCATTATTCTTTTAATTAAAAATGCAATCCATTTTTGTATGACTGGATTATTATTGTATGTAAATAAAGGAAGCTACGAATTTGATTTAATGATTCATTCAATGATTTTTAGTACTATGAATACAAGCGGATTGTATCCCATTTGTGTGCGATTATCATTTTCTACAACTTTTAACAACTTTTGTTGTTTTTAATACATTAAATCTATTTTACAGAAGTCGAAAAAGACATTTGCACTCTAATTTTATTGAGAGATAGTAAACATTGAAAACATCAACCACCAGCCAGGGATCGAACCCGGGACCATCCAATTACTAGTCAGATGTGCAACCTCAATGCCATAGGTGCCTCTAGTAATTGGAAGGTCGGCCTACCAACAATTGAATGGTCCTAGGCAAGTGTATTATGTTTTCAATTAAAATTGCATCAAAAACAGTAAGTCGTCAAAAAATCGTTAATCACATGTGTATTAACGAGGTCTTAATAAAGATATATAAGAATACTCACTAGATAGTGAATAACATAGCACACCATATTAAGTAAAACATTTGAGTCAAATTTAATATACAATACAAATTAAAAAAAAAAAAAACCAGGCTTTAAAAAAATGAACAAAAAAAGAACTTTTATATATAATTTCTATGTGACCAATTACCTTTTGAAGTCGGTGTCAATTATATGCTTTTTAGTTCATTTTTTTGAAGGCGGTTTATTTTTTGAATACTTTTTAATATAAGAATATAGTTAAAATGACATTCCTATGATTGATGATGCATTTTAATGATCTTCAGCTATAAAATCCAGCACAAGTAAATGTCGACAGTTCTTTGACTGTAATTAAGAACTTGACATTTATACTCAGTTATAATGATGGGTTAATTAACCTATAAATATTAATATTATATTACAATATAAATAAAATAGAGTGCCAAAATATGATTATGTATGGAAATTCATTAAAATAATATATAATATTATTTATGAATGAAACAATTTGTATATAATCATGTGAAAATATGTTGAGATGATATCTTGATTAATTAAATATAAGTCTAGTTAAGAGTCAAGATTGAAGAGTGTTATAGTAACGTGTGAATGGAAAACTGTATTAAGTATTGCTTGAATGCAGTAATTATGATGCGTTCTCACCTTTTAACTATATGCATATTTACGTCAAATGATATATGGCACACTTTTTTTTATTATAACATCTTAGAGAATACAACGGAAACGAGTCATAATAATTATAAAGTAGGCACGCTATTATATCAAATAAAATTTTTGTATAAGATAATAAAAAAATAGTTGGTCACCAATTACTTGATATTAAAATTTTATTTAAATATCTATTGCAATAAATTAGATGACGTTTAAAAAGTATACAATAGACATGATGACAGTAATAAAAAATCACTAAAATACTGATGTTATGGAAAAATATATGTAGAAACGATTTATCCAGATTTAAAAAAATTATCCAGTTTTAATATAAAAATTAATTAAGATTAATAAGATATTTAATAAAATAAAATTATAATTTATTTCAATCTACCATCTTGATCGAAACACCAATCACACATCAATCTAAGAATAATGACGTCATAATGTATTAATTAGTAACCGAGGAGAGAGATAGTATACATACTCTTTCTACTTTCTTAGCTAGTAGAAAAAAGTAATATTAGTAGAGTGCATTTTAATTCAAGACAAAATGTGATATAATTCAGTTATTTTGAATTGTAAAACAACTAGACATAAAATGTCCCATAAATTTTATTCAAATTCATATTTTTTTAAGTTATCCGCTATTAAGAATGCCGATTTCACACTAAAAACTTAAGATTTGAATATATCGCAAATCTTGTATTTAATGAAAAATTTTGGGATAAAAATTTGTTTTTCATTTCTGTAAATATAATAAACAAATTTTAATTCGTTACATTTAGTTCGAGCCAAATTTGAATACTGGAATTTAAAATTTAAACTTTTCGGTATGTGAAAAGTAATTCAAAACAACTTTACTCTATGTGTTGAAATTTATCGCAAAGCATGTTCAGATTATTTTATCCAAGTGCCAAAAATAGATAAAGTTTAATATTTAGAAAAAACGTGTTCAGTTTAGAAAAAAAAAATTATATTTAGTTTAAAAGATATCCATCCTACCAAAAAAAAATATTTTACAGAAAATGAAGCTTTTACAAAATTTGGTTTTTTTGAGTTTTTTTAATCAAAAAAGGCCTGGTTTAGAAATTTACAAAAATATTTTTGCATTCAAATTGATATATTTTTAAATATAAATCCTAAACCGCTAAAATTTTTTGTACTATTGCCAGTACCTAATTAAAGAAAATGGTAGAAGAAGAGTTTTACTTTGAGTTATCGTGGTAACTCCTCCAGATTTTGTGCTAACGGGCATTTTCGCATAAATTCATTATTGACTTTTCGATATTTGCGTTCATCCCTATATAGATTTCTGTGGATATTTTAAACATAAACTTTTTACCACCTTCTGGGCAAAAGCACCCTTCGACATCATATAAATTTAGTTACTTGGGATCTTTTCTATTTACTGTTAAATTTCCAGTCCGATCCGAGGTATTCGATAAGTTATGGGATAGATTATACTATTTTTATCCTCATTACCAATTACTTTTCGAAGTAGATGTCAACTAAGAATTTGATTGACTTTGAAAGCTATTACAAGAATTGCAAGGCACATTAGACTATATAACTCGTTACAACATCTTGTACGTTAACATACATAATTTTTATTTGTGTGTTAAGAAATTCCAAAAATGTTTTTAAAAAATGGACATTTTCAATCACGTCAAAAAGTCTTAACTTTACTTATACACTTTACAGAATACTTTGATGTTAAAATTTGTTGCTTTATCAATTTCTTTTAAGTGTTACAAAATTCAGTTTCTTAAAAATAAAGGCGCACTTCAACACTATATAAATTCAGACCTAAAAACCTAAAAAAGATTTTATCAGCCTGCTGTTGATATTAATAGTCTTTAAATAATATCGTATAAAACCAAGTCAATTTAACATAAAATTTTCCTAGTGAATATATTTTGATAAGTGACAGAGTTATTTTAAATTCAAACCAACGATGACATCGTATTACTGAATCTCTGTATTATATTATTAATATTATACATATATTTGTATTTCTTGAACAAATGATAGGTAGTGACAACGACATCTTTCATTACAGTTATCTAATGACTATTAATAAATTATAAAATATAAAAGCTATCTGTTAAAGATTACATCGCTCAATTTTACATTTTAAATTAATATGTTATATAAACTAGCAGACCCGGCATCAAAATAGTAAACAATCAAATTTTTACTAATTGTGTTTTAAAGATTATGGAAAATAGCAAGTAGACCCTCAAGATCCACATTACGAGCTTTTTAATGAAGAGAATAATAATTTGCTCAATATTCCGGTGGACACAGAGGGGAAAAATTTGTGAATTATTCATTTTGAAGACTTACTAAAAACCATACGAGACAACATATCAAAAATTAAGAATTACCGAATCGTGGAAAAAGAAAAACCCCCTATTTATTGTACAATATTAAGTTTTTATTATAAGAAACGAAGTATAAGAAAAAATTTTCAGCCGAAAGTTTTTTTAAAATCCAAATCTTTAATGAATAACAATAAGGTTGATTCTCATTTAACCTAGAACCAATTCTATTCCCTTAAAAGAATAAATTTTAGCTTGAAACAATTTTGTTCAAGAATTCATCATATTGTTCGAGATATTAGCGTATATCAAGTTCAAAAAATCACATATAGTTTTGCGAATTTTTTGTAGATTTGTTTAGTCATATAATGTTTCAACTTGCATTAAACGATTTAGGTACCGCACGCGTAAAACGGCCATTTCAAATCGATTTTACAGACTTCTTGAAAAAAATCGCGATTACAGAGCACACTTCGATAATTACCGGACCAAAGTTGAACATTTTTATGTCACACTTTAATAATGTCTGTATCGAAAGTATAAAATCATGGATGGCATCAATATTGTATAGTCATGGAATAAAAAAAACGCAACGACCTGAATCTTCCACTGTAACTTAAAATTATAAAATACACTAATTTTATGGTGTATTTTTATTTTATAATTTGTTCAGTCTTAAATGAATGTTTTAGATAGATAAACAAAATGAATTCTGATAAACATCTCAACACAACATAACAAAGTGATGATTTTTTTATTCCACGCGTAAAATGTTAGCATATTTTAATGACGTTATATGTGGATGCCCATCCATGATTTGCATACATTCGAAACACAGGTAATATTATTTATACAATAATGATGAAAACACTGAAATTATTTCAACATTATAACGTCATGGCACGTTTTTAGTTGTTAAAACTTCTTTAGTTTTAAAGTGCTTATAATTAATTTAAAAACAATTAAGTTTTTCAACACTTCATCAATATTGTTTATTATGTGTTAATATTCATTTAAAAAAATGATTTTTTCTTCAAAAGCTTAATTGTTACCATACAGACAACAGATATAGAAAAAATTCGACTTTAATTTATACTGCGTTTAGATTACTTATTTAACATGACAATGTATGGTTCAATAATAAATAAGTTGAGTGTGTTTTATTCTCTCATATAATACATTACAGACATACATTAAGACAAACTAATTGTGTAAAGATGGGTGGTATTTCACCACTAAAATATATTTTATTCAAATTAGGTATATAAATATAATGCCTGTAACAAACAAATCTATTTAACATTAGGTATACAGTTTGTTATAGGATTAAATCAGAAAACAAACATTGGATAAACATTACAAAATGAATGAATTTATACTGTTTGTAAATCCAACAAGCAAATATATACTTTAACCGTAATATAGTCAGTAAAATTATGTAAAAGGATTTTAGGACTAAAAACGGGGGAGTTTATGATTTAATCATATTTAGATGCCCAACTAACACATTAAATCATAAAAAAGCTTGCTTGAACGCAATTGTTTCCGTCTCAAACCCATTTAACATACACTAATTTTGATCCAAATTTAGTCTCAATAAAAATTGAAGCGGTCATTTCAAAAACCTCATAAGTCACACAATTTAAAATTATCAGAAATCAATAAAAACTGTTTCATACATAAGCAAAAGAGTTTTAAAGGACTTTTTTATGTCTAATTTAGTATTTGAATTGCAAAAAATTGAAGAGTCAAATAAGTTTCTAGATGACATGCCTTTCAAGTCAAAATTTTTTCTCCACCTCCAAAAAATATGATTATGTGTCATTCGATTCGGAATGGCATTTAGAAACTTTCTTAAAAAGTTGGTCTGGTCACCACGGTCAACGCAGGATTCGTTCATTTGAACAAAAACTAATTTTTTAACCCATTAAATATAAATATTATGGTAATTAAGTAATTTTTTTTTTATAATAGTTGCAAACATAAACATCTTGATAATTTTAAAATTAAAAATCTGAGATTTTTCCACTTCTTGGATCATTGACGGCATCAAATATTATTTCGGTTGTTTTAAATATTTAAAAGAAATTGTATTTTCCATTTTTATATAAACAATTTAAAAGGTCGAATTATGTACACTTGACAAACGTTATCAAAATTTTCGTTTTCAAAAAAGAAAATGAAATTATTTTTTTAAGATATTTTATTTTTATTCTTTAAATAAATGTTATAGACTTTAAATAAATATTTAAGAAAGTTTCTTAATGCCATTCCGAATCGAATGACACCATCATCATAATTTTTGCAGGCATAGAAAAAAGATTGACCCGAAGTGTCTTGTTATCTAGTCTATCAGAGTTTATTGATAATAATAATGTAAAAAACCTGAAAAAATGTTATTGACTAATATATTGTTTTATTAATAAATTAATAAAATTATTAATCAAACGATAGCACCTTTATTATCTGAATCATAATGAAAACTCATGTATGTCGAAAACGCGAGTGATTCTTTATGATCGTTTGGAACAATTTTTTTTCATAAAATTCACTTGACAATCATGTTTTATTTGGAATAATTTGGCCACCATTTCTTCAATTCAAAAATATAATTGAAGTTAAAGCAATGTATTGATTTACGTGTTTTATACCCAGACTACGCATCTACATTTAATTAATTATTTTCAGCATAAAGCACATGTTCGAAGTTTTACTTAAGAGGTTTATTGAAATAATCGATTCAATTATATTCCTAGCCTTGCAAGAAAAGTAGTCAATCAATCAATTACCATATTAACCTCAATTAAAAATTTAATATCATTAACAGTACTTTTTGGTAATAAATCAGTTACGATTTATTACATGGATTTTGTTTTTGATTTTTTTTTTTTAATCCAACGGAAACACCTTGATATTTAATATTTAAACGGATAATTATAATTAATTAAATTAAATCTACATCATTTTTCAACAATAATTTTAGACTTAAATTGTCAAATTAAATAATATCAAACCTTAATTTTAAAATCTTGAAAAATAAAAAATAATTTTTAACGATAAGTTAAGGGGTTGTACACAGTTAGAAGGCCGAAACAAAGACGTTTTCTTATAAATTATTCATGTGAAACATTTATAGGCGAGGGTAAACTTGAGTGTTGCCGTGGTGATATAGACCGTGGCGACGCATCTTCATACTATATGATGGAATATATGTACTATACGTAGTCGTAGATAGTACGAAGTAAGTGGCTGTACGCAATTTGTCTTGCCACACTGATCTCGCATACCTATAGTATATATAGTGTTATTTACTACGTTACACATGTGACGGGTAACCTACAAAATTATTTCGATGTTTCACATCTGTCAGGCGTCCCACAATTTTTTTTTACTATTAGGTAGTTTTTTTTTTACCAAAAACTCATGAAGGTTTTGAGTGTCCAAAAATAGATGTTCAGCTTTCAAAAAACCAAAAAGATAATTTTAGGTGATGATCGAAGAAAGAATCTAAATTTTGATTTTTTACTAAATGGCTGCTTCGTAAAAAAAATCTAATTTTCAACCATAATTTCCATGTAAAATTAACAGACAAAATCGAAATTATAATCCGAAATCTTATTGCTTCGATTAATACCTGAAGAATATAACTGAATAGAAAGATTTTGGTAATCAGTTGAGCCGAAATCTTTGTCACCGACTTAGAAAACATAGCTTTTAGAAAAAATATAATTTGCAAAGAAACTTACCATTATAATTAGAAAAGTTTAGTTACTAAAATTGAAATACAGATATCATACATAATAAAATATTATTCTTTTCTCAATAATTGTATATTTAAGAAATAAAATTTGATTTTTTAATTCATATAGTAATTGGTAATTATAGAAAAATAGTTAATAATTAGGCACGGAAAGATACATAAAATTAGCATATAAATCAAAAGAGATAGGATAAATTACATCAGGTGATAGATGTATAAGCCCGTGTGATCAGTTAATACGGGCAGTTATCAAATAGCCGTTAACCATTCACGTTTTAACTCATCTTCAAATGACATATGTATAAGAACAGGGTTGCCAGATGTGGCGATTTGTCGCCATTGTGGCTCCTAAACAGTTAGTCGGGCGACATAATTTTATCATTTGGCTACTGATAGCCAATGTGGCTATTTCCGTTTTTATAGATTTTTTTTAATAATTGAATATGTTCTTTCTATTAAGAAAAATTTTTTTTTTAAATAAAATTTTATCAAAAGAATATATTCAAATCCTAAATTTTTATTAAAAAATAATGCCATAAAAATTATTATTAATATTAATTAAATTTTGAATTAAGAGAAACAAAATCATATACACGTGTATTTGATTCAAATATTGGCGCTTGAAACACTACTAGCGCCACATTAGGATTATATACGAAACATCAGCGTTCAAACTTTGGCTACTTCAGAGAAAAAATATCTGGCTACCCTGATAAGAATTCAAGCAGGGATATGTAAGCAATAAAACACATTTATGAATGTGTTTTAATGAATAACAAAAGTGTATGAATAAAATTATTTAATAGAGTCAATGATAATTTGATAATTGTATAGTCGGCATACATAATATGTCAGTTCTTACTGTCCGTCCGTCCGTCGTCATCACAATAACTCAAAAACAAAAAAAAGTTAACTAGCTGAAATTTTTGTGACGTGTTCTAAACATAAAAGGTGAGTTTAAGTTCTTGAATGAGCAAAATCGGTCCATTAGTTACAATGGACTCTTCACCCAACTTTTAAACTGAAAAAGATAGAAGAAAAGTTCAAACACGAAAATGCATATTTTTTGTAAACAAACAACTTTTTTTTTGAAACAAATTTTCGTAAAATGGGTTCTTTACAATTTTAGCTCAAAAGTGGCTAATAAGCACATATAGGTAATAACAATACATATTATTATTGTAAATTTATACATATATAACTATATATACTTATAATTAAATTTATAATTAAAAATAGTCCAAATAATGAAATTCAATCATATGTATCTAAACAATTAACTCTGTTAGTTGTTATGTTCCCTTATTTAATATTAATATTGGCAAAAATATTATGTAAGCGGAATTAGGCAAGTGGTTGGAAATAGAACAGTTTACCTTATACACAAAAAAAAAATGCGGAATTAGCGGAGAAATTATTTACAATTTTTTTTATTTTTTGGACTTTTTAATATTTTTTTAATAAATAAATTTATTAATTTTTCTTATTTTAATTACTCACTTTATGAAAATTTATTTCATGTAATCTTCAGTGTGTGTTAACATACTGAGTTGTTTAAACGCATGAACCGTATTGAGTTTCGTCAAGTCTAATAAAACTTTAGAGCGATTGTTGGATGAGTAGAATGTATTTATTTTCTTCTAATTTTTGTTGGTTTTATAAATTACTTTCCATAGATTCCTAAAAGCTACAACTTTTTATACACATAGCTACGTCTAACAAACAATGACGATGCCATTAAATAAATTCTTATGATTTATCGATACTCTACAGGATTATAATTTTAATCCATTTAATATAAGATTAACTCCTAGATATCATAATCATTTAAATATTGTTTATTCACAAGTCAATTGGATTTTCAAATTTTCTAACTAGATTGAACTTATTATTTCAATTATTTTTTCTTTTGTCTAGTTCAAGTGAACAATTTGAAAATTCGTGTAACTTTCCTAATTTAATTATTATTCTAGTATATTCAATAAGCGAACGTATGCCAAAACTTATGAATATAAAAAACAATTAGATTTACTATTCTAGTACATTGAAATAAGCGAACGCTTATGAATGTAAAAAATTTGATCTAGTATGTTCGAAACGAACGTAAAAGACATTCTGTTCTAGCACATCCAATGTATGAATGTGAAAGACATTAAATAGTTTTTTTTTTTGAGATTGATAATTCTTTATTAACATCATAATATAAATACGAGTCGGCTTATAAACTATAGCACCTAGACTAAGATTTATCTATAATACATCATCTTATATACTAGTTGCATCGAGATTACAATTTTTCATACATCGTTTGGGAAATTGGGCCATGAAATAATTATGAGTTTTGGCTTTATACTGTTTCTAAAACAAAGTGTCGCGTGAAATAATGACGTAGTTTGTTTCTCTTTTAGGTATTTTGATAATCATCAAAATACCTAAAAGTGTTCATGTGATCACTGTAACTTATATAATATATAATATATGACTGTGATAAACTTGTAACATAAATAGGATATATAAGTTTGCTCGTAACCTGAGAAATCTTGTTCGAGAAAATATCTTTGCTGACCTCGATACCCATTTATCTTTGTACATCATTCTACATATACAGACGATTAAAATACTATTAGTAATTCCATTGTTACAATATCAATAGCTGAGTACTGCTCCAACAGTATTGATTTAATTTAACTACTCCCATTTAGAGGAAAGCTTACCACCCCCTAAACATAACGCATCAATATACGAATCACACTGTATTAAATCGTATCAGTATAGCTAAGAAGATACTTGAATCATATACTCGAATCCAATTGAAATTTTCAGAGAATATTATCAGTGAAATATAAATTACGGAAATGTACAAAAAAATCAGAGTTTTTCAGAAAATTCTAACCGCGTATAACCTCTTAAAGGAAGGGTAATCTTGAAAGTAATAAATAAATTATCTCATTTCTTGTGGATTCAATAGTCAGTTCAAAGCAAATTCGATAGAACCCTTTTAAAACACACAAAATTCAATTTCGAAATGTACAAGTATAGTTCTAAGTCGGAGAGTGGTCACTCATGCAGCGGGAGTATTCGTTGAGAAAAGAGGCGTTAGAGCTCTTTTTGTCGATTAGAAACCGATTTTCAAACGAATATATGCTATTTTTTAATAGAAGTAAAAAACATGGAAGACGTACTAAACAACTTAGAACTGTTCAGAATAAAAGAGATGTGAATATTTGGCAAGAATAAAAGAGATTACACTGAAGTGAATGCCGGGCCACGGTGAATTGGAGGATAACAAATGAGCCTTACTCCCAAGCCAGGCACCAGAACTATATCAAGCTATTATGACAAAGCACAAAATATTGCAAATACAAAAAGATATGTAAAGCGTTTAAAAAAACGCTAATTAAACAGAATACAATAATTTCAATGATGATAGTTAAGTCAATAAACTTGTAATTAAAAAAATATTAAAACAAGATTTTACTGTAATGTTGAACGTTACGTTATCATCTTAACATAATACACATTTATGAGAGTTCATGACATTATTTTTATATAATAAAGTCAGTATTATTACTGCAAGTATAAGCAGGCAGGTGGATTCAGTAACATGTGATAGATAACACACAAACACACGACGAATCGGTCAGTCAGTGATAGTGAATGTTAATCATTTATTATTACATATGATATTAAAACATAATATATAGCAGAATCTGGAGGTACTTAGGTGAGAAAAAATGGAGAATCGCGTTCTATCAATCGTAAGAATAGCTTAATAGAGAATAAAAAAAATAAAAACAATAAAAATGTGAAAATAAACTCAATACCTGATTCAAAAACGAATAAGTTATAACCCTTTAAAGATTATTTTCTATGTCTTTATTGCAAAAAAGTTTTATGGGCGATACTATGATAAGCGATCATTTTCTATGCGAAAATCGCACAATAAAATTTTTGAAAATTAATGTAATTTATATTATACTTTTATTCACAATCAACTGATTTGTGCAACATTATTTATCTTAAATTTTGAAGGAAAATGTAAATAACTGCCATTGACATCAATAAGACCGTAGAATGAGCCTTATGTATAATCACTATGGAGAAGAACATGTATGACGTCATTTATGCAAATCTTCTTTGTTTAATTAAGAATTTTGAACGTCTATATTTTGGCTATTTTTTAGATTTAAAAAACTTAACTTCAATTTCATTTTTGTGAGGTAAAGGCACTTCAATTGAAGTGATAAAAAAGTTTTTGTAATATTATTTCGGATCTACATGTTTCAGTTCCCATTTTAACTCTTTCATCCTTTTACAGGTAAACAATATGATTTGGAGGAAATTTTTTCGAAAAATGATTTGCTTCCCGTATATAACCAATTTAAGATCTAAAAATGCCCAAAAAAGTGGGAAGTTCTTGTTATTGTGAATCTTAATTTTGTTGATCCTGAAATTTAACATATTTTGAGAGATGCCTGTATGTGTTTATGTACGCATGTAATTTTCGCCTCATTATCAAAAGAGCAAATAATAATATCGGCGTGAAACCATTTTCATTCGACGCGTAAGTAAGTAAATAACTTAAAACGGAATGACTTTTCATTGTTCCAGGCGTTATTCTTTTTTGAGTAATAAATGGACAAAAATACCCAAATGCGTAAAAATAATCTAATAACAGTTTTTTTATTCTAGATAGATAATTTATTGTTTTTAAAAATACAAGGTTTGTTGTTTGCGAAAATCACCTCAAAGAACAAAACTACTAATTTTTATATAATAAACATATTCATTGAAATCATTCAGTTCACACCAGTATTTGCACCAGAAGTTAGTTTATATTCATTCAATAGTAGTCCACAAATTCACTTATTTAATCACACAACGAGCACAACACATTCTTGTCGATGGAAGTTAGCAACCTAAAAAATGAGTTGTCATTTTCCGCAATAAAATAACTGATATGTATAATATTTCGTTACATTTCTTTGGTAAATCTAAGTCGAGGTAGTGTTCCGTTTCTGTTATTGTTTTCAGATACCTACAGATAATTAAGATTGTATGAAAGACCATCTTTTGTTCTGTTTATATGGATTAAATAGATATTGTTTTCATAATTTTTTAATAAATAGTCATATTTGCTCGGTAGTGCAGATCTATCGAGTTGAACTAAAAGTTTTTGTTCCTGCATGCGATTCTACATGCAATATTCGGATCCTTAATATTTACTCTATACTTAACACAATTACATGACACAATGCCATACTGTATTTTTCCATACTCAAGTACATCTGAATCCTGCTCCTCTAATAACAAATACACATTTATTTGGCTTCAGAGACAGATAATCATTATAGTATTTATCATTTTTATATTTATACCATTATGCGTATTAAAATGATTAAATAAACCTTATTTATTAATATGAGATTAAAAATAGAGTATGAATTAACTGTAATAACAGTTTTATAATTAATAGACTAGGGTTGATAATTTTTACAACAACAAAAAAAATAGCAGGTTTTACACCCCCATTGGAAACGGAAGAGAATATAACAGAAATGAAAGAAAAAATAATTTACGAGCGATCTGTGGCCGGAAATTGGAGGGGTAAGTTTTTAAGAGTAAAACACGGTTTATCTCGATTTCCGGCAAAACAACAAGTCTCAAAATTAAATTGCATAGTTGTAGGTCTACAACTTTTGTATTTACACTTTTTTCACGTAACCTCAAAATTTATGTAAAAAATGGAAATAACCAAAGTTTTTGGATTTTATAAAAAAAATTTCATTACAATTTTTACCTACTTATGTTCCAAATATACTGAAATTTTTTTAATTTAAAATGTTTATTTTTTCACCTCATTTTGAATAAAAAGCACCTTAATTTTTAATCGAAAAATTTTGAGATTATGTGAAAAAAAGTGTAAATACAAAAGTTGTAGATACCCCAAGGATCCAATAACTATGTTTTGAATCATAAAACAAATAAGATTAATTAAAAAACAAAAACGTTTGTTTTTAAAAAGGAAACAACTTTTGTTTGAAACATTTCGTAAATTGTTTAGATTAGCCACAATATTTCAAAATTAGTAAATAAACATATATATTTCCAATACACATTACTGTTATAATACATGCATTAACTAGCGGCCGTCAAACGGTTTCAACCGCGTTTAATAATAATAATTTTTCCGCGTTCAATAATTTTTTCAAATCGATTTAGTAGTTTTTAAATTTATTCGATACATACAAAAATACAGATGTTTCCTGTTTAAAAAAAAAAGATTAATGTATGGGCTGCATATATAGGGTACTTTATGAAATCATTAAAAATAGTTCACAAACATTGATACTGAACCATATGTCGTGTATCTAAGCAATTAACTCTGCTAATTGTTATTTTCATTTGTATAAAATGCACATGTAAAGAAAGGCGACGGGTTTTAATGGAGGGCTGTCTAAAAAGTATAATAAAATAAAAATAAATCATTAATTTTACCTGCGCAGTCAAAAAACATCCTTTTATATTTATGATCATTTATGATACCACCCTCATTCAAAATAGAGATACGAGACGAAAATGATGAAACAGTAAGACATAAGACGCAAATTATAATTCTGATATATTCAATTTCGATTAATACTATAAATCATAAACTGCCAATAGTACTCTGGTTCAAAAAAAACTACAGGTATACCAAGGTCTATAAAGTCCTATACAGGCTCGTTTATTCGACAAATCCATTATAATGTTTACAAATATAAAATCATAAATTTTCAAAGAGAAAGAATGGTGGTAACTGTAAATAGTAATTTTAAACTTGGTATCAAATTCATCCAAATAAACCCTACAATTATCCTACTCAAGAAGACAAGTATAACTGAAGAATCATGTTCGTATATGTTTAAATTGATGACCATTATTGTTCAAACAACGCTTATAATGCGCATCAAGAGATTTGCAAACATTAGAAAATAGATCATAAGGAATATTGCGACATTGTCTTTTAATTTCCAATTTCAATGCATCAATTGTTTTTGCCTGGAGCCGCAAACTTGATCTTTGAGATATCCCCACAAAAAGAAGTCTATGGGTGTAAAGGCAGAGCATTCAATGATACCTCCTCGTTCAATCAATGTATCAGGAAAAGCTGCATGATGGTGAGCTTATACATCGCGATGGTAGCAGTAATTGGCGACAGTTAAAGTGTGGCTCATTTTCCATTTAAAACAATCATATTCAATCTGTCTCTAACTCTTCAAAATCAAAATACAACAAAATCAAATTTATTTCAACAACAAGCAACCTAAAGTATCAAATTTTTTATAATACAAAATTGTAAACCAATTTAGAAAAGACCTTTTTCGTAAACAACAATATTAAATTTAAAAAAAAAAAGTATTATATATTAAAAGCCATTGTTTAATTTTTAATTATTTTTAAAGTTTTATAAAATCGTACGATTTATATTTCTATATTAAATGTGCAGTAATATTGTGTTGTATAACACCGTTATTTAATATTCTTTTATAGTTTTAACCACAAAGATTGAAGTTTGTAACGGGTATGGATGATGGCTACGTATACGTACTGCAAATGTCAACTACTCTTTAGTAGTTGGTTGCTAACTATCAAATTTTTCTTTAAATATCCGTAAATCTCCATATAATTACAATATCATATAGCATAGCTCTTTTAATTTTCATTCGATAACATTTCGTTGGTCGCACTATCATGGAATTGTGTAATTGTTTTTTAAAAAAATGCCTTACTACAGAACATGGTTAGCAATTGATTTGAAAAATTAATTATTTGCAGTTCCATTTTAAAAGACTTGAATAAAGAGGATATGAAAATGGAATCACTTTTCAAACAAAAAACTATTTTTCGAAATTGATCCACAATTGACGAAAATAATGATAATTGATCAAAACCAGAATCTTTATGCAATTTCAATTAGATTACATGAAAATACATATAAAAACCTTATTTTTCTTATTCGACCATTGTTGTAATTTTGGCATGCATTTGAAAATTTGCTAAAATTTGACTCGAGATAATAACACACATGATACAGATAGAGGAGAAAGCAACTTAACCCTCCCAAAAACCATATGTCAACATCCAGCCTTCGGCCTAAGTGTTCGTTTCACACGCAAGAAAAGTAAGAAAGACGTTTAGCACAAAAAGCTCGCTTCGCTCGTCCCCACCCTTTGTTTTTTAAACGTCGGTGTTAAGCCTCAGTACTTGCTTCGCTCGCAAAAGATGTATAGACGGCCTATGGCGTCAACAACTTATTTTCATCAAAAATTTATGCTAAAATGCTATCAGAATGTTATGAAATCTGAAAATTATTTTGAAACAATTTTCAAACAGATCTTCAAAATAGTACAGCATATTCACAAATTAAAATTAAAACTTTTGTTAATTAATTTTTTTCTCAAAAATATCATACGTTCTTGAAAAAAAATTCTGTAAATATGATTTTTAACACATTGGCTTTTTTGAAAATAATTTAAATTTTATTTGTAATCATGAGTTAACGACCATTGATAACAAAACACGATCGAAAAATTATAGTTGAATCATTTCCATTACTCCATTGTTTGTAAACAAAAGTTTCACGTGAACATTTGTATTCTACAATTTGATTGGTTGTTTGAAGGTTATTATATTCAATTATAAATAATATAATAGTTCATTATTATTTACGACAAAGACTCCATATTAAATATCGATACTTTAATACGTATTATACATTGATCATATATGTATTAACCGCAAAAATAGAATCGATAAAATAAGCCTTAATGTGATCACACAGTGAATGCGTGATCAGTGGACTAACGATATCGATCTGTACTGGAAGTGGGAAAAAAATAAATTAAAAAACTGAAAAGTTTGCCTTCAAAATGTGAAAAACTTCTTTTTAGAGGATCAAAAAGGTGTCGATCAATTCTGTAGTTGGAAAACTGAAATTATGTTTATACCAAAAATATACTTTTTTCATATAAGATTTTATCCATTAAAATTTTCGCAAACCGGATTTATGTTACCAGGCTTATTTCCCTCAACAATAACAAATGATATTTTATTCTAATGACCACCCCAACAGTAAAATCAATGATTGATGGTTCTTTGTTCGTGAGTTGATTATTTAAATAATTTTCTCTATACTTGCATCTAAAACGTCATTAACCCATCCATATCATGCATGCAGTTGAGTTCAACCCTAATTGTATAATGTCATTCCACACCTTTAATTTCCGTGTAATATTTAATGAATGTAATGTGTATAATTCTAAATAATGCATGCTGGTTATGTATATATGATGTATGTATAATGGCTTGAGTTTTCCGATGCACACACCTCAATTTTCTATTTGATTATTCGATTCATTATATACTGGGTGCAAAAAGAAACTCTGGAAAAACGAAGACTCTAGAATAGCTCGAAATATACGGATTAAAAAAAAGGTTTACAACAAAATTTAAAGCATTGGGCTAAGTGCAGACCCTATATGATCTAAATCAAGGATATACAAAACTTGAAAATTTCATGCAAAACTACCTTTTTGACATCGAAAATGAATCTACCAAAAAATTTTACGTTAAAAGATGTATTACATATCCTACGGTAAAATTGAGATTATTTTAAGGTTTCAAATTTTAGGCTAATGATCATTATACCAAAACACGTTTGATACAAAAACTGACGAGTTAAGAGTGTTGTTTTTATCAATTGATTTTAATATTTGATTCGTTTCCAATGTCAAGACAGTGCTTAAAAATACTTATAACCTTAAAAAGACCTTTAAGCTCATTTTTACTTTCTTACCAGTAAATGAAAATATAGTAATCCTGCCAAAATTTTGATTTCCCCCTAAATACATGTGTTGAGATTTTCTGAATAAAAAAAAGTGGTTTCTAAAAAAATTGGTATATGTGTGGGGTCGAACGTGTGTGGGTGTTTGGGTGTGTAGGTGCGTATGTATGTGTGTGTGTGGCAACAATATTGTATCGAACGCTTACCAAAATTGATTTTCTGTCATCATATTACCTCTAGTTGTGCTACGATTGGTTAAAATCACACTTAAACCGAAACTACGATTACACTTTATACAAGACATTTTCAGGTCTTTTGCGTATTTATCGAAAAACGCCCAACTGATTTTCTTGAACTTAATATTTTCATAGAAAATTTTAAGCTGTAAAACTTTTATTCGAAATATTTCCCTCGAAAATTTAAATAAGGAATAAAAAAAAATTAAATATTTCTAAAAGCATATAACAGTAAGCGAAACTCTCGTAAACTGTTTGGAACAGGCATTTACTCGAAAACACATATACATCTTTCAACGAAAAATTTGAGTTTGATTCATTTCGGAAATCGAAAGATGGCTCATTAATATACTGGTTTCAAGGATGGATAATTTCAAAATTATCAATTAGTATTATTACACTTTAAATCATTCAAGTTTTGTATCTAACTTTTTTTCTTAAATCATTATTTTTCAAATTATTATGGTATCCTAGTCTATTTGTTACACACAGTATATATCAAAATACTGCAAATAATTAAAAAAATATTGCTTGCAATCAATAATATAAAAAAAAATCAATTTATAATATTAATTATAGTTTCGAAAGGTTTTACCTTTTCTTTACAAATTTTTGTTTTTTATTTTTGAATTTATGAAAGAATAATCACAGGTACACGATGATGCGTGATTTTTATTTCAAGTTATTTCTTGCCATTCTATTTATTTATATCAGGATTTTAAAAAAGGAGCTCTAAGAAACACAATAGTTATTGTGTTAATTGATTGTGCATTATCCTTCGACTACATAAATATGAAATAAGAGATGAAAATATAGATAGAAACCTTTAAAGTACCGTGAATTAATAAATAATATAGTCTTATTAAAAATAAGCAATAGGTTATATTCAGAATGATGCACAGAGGAGAAAAATTCACCTAATTTATTATCAATATTGATAGAAATTATTAAGAGGTAGTACGTAATTTTTAATATCAGAGTAGATAATTTTTGAAAACAAAAAATATTACAGTAGAATTAAACCAATTAGAAATGCAAGATAGTATGATAAAAATGAAAGGATAAATAAATTACGGCCGATCTGAGAAAAACTACAAGTCATATGGAAAAAAGTTAAATGGCAAAGTTGTAGGTAAGAAATAACCAAGTTTTTGGTTTTTTATTTTTTTGTTCCGAAATTTGGTGAAAACTTACCTTTTTATGTTGCAAATACACCGTAATTTTTTTGATTTAAAATATTTATTTTTTCATCTTATTTTGAATAAATATCGAAAAAGCACCCTAATTTTCACTCGAAAAATTTTGAGTTTATGTGAAAAAAATGTTAATACAAAAGTTGCAGATCTTTTTATTACCTACAACTTTGTCATTTAACTTTTTTCCATACGACTTTTAGTTTTGATGGAAATAGAGATAAATCGTGTTTTATCCTTAAAAACTTACCCCCTCCTACTTCCCAAACTCAGATCGCCCGTAATTTATTTTTCCTTTCATTTTTATCATATTATCTTGCGTTTCCAGTGGGTTTCATCCCACCGTAATTTTCTTCCACTTTTTATCATTTTTTAAGGCTTCTACTCTGGTCTATAGTAGTAATCTTTGTAACAATACAGATTTGTTTAATTAACGTTTAATGTGTTTTATTGAATGAATATTAGGATAAAACCATTGTGGATTCTATACCTTCAGGTCAATATATTATTACTAAGCAACTAAAACATGTTCAGGTCAATATATTATTACTAAGCAACTTAAAAAAGACCACAAAATGAAATACGAAAAATAAAATTTTCTCCTAAATAATAAAAAAAATCTTTTAAATATGTAAATTTGGCGATTTTTGAATATAGTAGCTTTTAATAATAGCTTTTACAAACAAAGATTGAAAATTTTATTGATTTCAGAAAAGATAAATAACTAAATATGCTGAATATGTAGCCAAAACGTGGACTTTGAGAAATGGATAGTTTTTGAAAAGTTTTTGATTGTTTATCGACACTTTCCATAAACCTGAATTCCCAAGTTCCAAGGGGATCCGATTTTTTTTGCGATATATCCATTATATTCTCGAAGAGTTATATTTCGATATTAACTTAGAAGTAAAATCAAATATTTTAATATGGTCCAAGAGCTGGCTGCAAAAGACCTGAACTATCGAGTAACCGGATAAAGTATTTTTTAAATGATACTACTTACTCACTGTGTAACTATTGAAAAAATCATTTAATGGCAGGCATTTATCACGTTTCGTAATGTATCGTGCCACTGAAATTTGTCACTGAAATAGAAGTGGCACTAATGTATTTTCTTAGTAAGAAATGTTTAAACTTCAATTTGATTATAGTTTAAAGCGGTTACTCGATAGGTACGGTAACACAACAACAAAAGTTAAAAAAAGTTTCGTGCCATGGATTTAGCACCAGATTTCACGAGGCACTTGTTCATAATTATTTTCTACTCACTCGAAACTAAATTTTAAAATCAGTTTCATGCGGTTACTCGATTGGTACAGTTTATGTCCAAAAAATGTACCGTAGAAAAAATATAGCAAAATTATGCACCAAATTTGCCCTGGCACTAAATGATTTTTTCAATAGTTACAGTATCATTAAAAAATACTTCATCCGGTTACTCGATAGTTCAGGTTTATTACAGCCAGCTCTTGCTCTAATACATTTAAAAATATATTTAAAATTGATGTTAATTGATAATTTAAAACATTTGTACATTTTTGCTATTTTATGAAATATGTTTTTGCGCCACTTTACTCTATTAGAAAAATGGATAAAGCAGCATCTGCTTTTTTTCTCCATGACAACGTCTCACTGAAATTATAAACACATATACGTTTGTTATTGATTTTTAATTTCTAAAAAACAATGAGGGCAGCCAATAATTAACTAGAAATGTTTATAATTTCAGTGAAACGTTGTCATAGAGAAAAAAGCAGATGGTAATCGGTAATTCACTGTAAATAAACGTAATATTTGAATTATATTATATAAAAGGGTTTAAATGTAAATATTTAATCTTATCAAATATATACTACCTAAGTGTCCTTGATTATTGACGGTAGGTAGACTTGTCTAGGGTCTGCCGATTTATTAAATTTAAATTTTATAATTATCGAACTTAGAACTAAATAAAAATCATTCATAGTGGAGTTTCTATAGAGGTTATCGTCTATGAGGTGAATGTATTGGTGTCAAACCTTTTGGATTTTGTTTTATATGCTAAATATTCAAATGCTTATCACCTTATTTTTTGTGATTCCTTTCACCCAAACACCCTCAATCTGGGTTTACAACATTAAAAATAATTACATTCAATACTTTTTTAGTTATTAGTAATTAAAAATATCAAAATTTTCACTAAAATAATGTTTTTGAACAGTTTCAAAAAAACGGTAAAAACAAATGGTTTTTGTACGGTCAAATTACCCTAGAGTTATAAATTTTAGACTAAAATTAATATACTCTGACATAGTATGTATGCCGATATAAAAAGTATATGGAAACAGGAATATTCAATGTATTTTAATGCTCTTTTTCTAAATATTCAATTTAAAGTAGTTTGGTACCCAAATGACT
Organism: Chrysopa pallens; assembly: GCA_020423425.1. Taxonomy (NCBI): domain Eukaryota; kingdom Metazoa; phylum Arthropoda; class Insecta; order Neuroptera; family Chrysopidae; genus Chrysopa; species Chrysopa pallens. The sequence goes on along the minus strand of CM035594.1, from coordinate 4,609,664 downwards.
TAAAGTTAACCCAATATTTTTTTGTGTTTATTCGAAAGATTATTTGCAAAAATACACGAGCTCTTATGAGTGTCCTTGTTCAATAATACCAGAAATGGAAGGTTTGTAAAAAATTGGCAAAGTTGACCACGCAAAAAAAAACTTTTAAATTGATAGAACTATATCCCAAATATACACTGAAAAAATTTCAGAATAATTTACAACGTTCTTTCCATGTAATTAATTTTTCAATATTCACATGTGGCTTCTATCTCTGTCGTTTAGCGGAGTCACTCTCTCCTCCATATTAACTAGGGGACAAATAGTGGTTCCGTTAAGCGCGCCAATTTCAAATAGTAACTAGCGTTTTTAATACACTTATAAATAATATATAACAACCAAAGGATATTAAACATTAATAAATATAAAAATTATTGTTTATAATATTAAATTATTTTCTAACAAAATAATTTATTTATATTAAAATTTAAAAAAAAAAATAAAGAATTCACGATATAAAAAATAAAGTTGCCAGTTCAGGGTTATGTTTTGAAAATCATTTAAAGTTGGTATTATCTAGTGACAGTTTGAGTACTAGTCAAATAATATTTTATTTATTACATCATTTTAATTATTTAATTATAATCCGTGCTAAATTATATCAATTAAATTCTTATATGCATTTTTATCAATTATTATAGCATGCTTCGTATATTTATTAGTAAAAAAATAAAATAAAATAAAAAAAAGTATTTTATTTGATTTTGGATTGCGGCTACCAAACTACTTTAATAATGAATATTTACAACTTTTTTGGAGTCTAGACATGTTTATCAGAATGAGCTTTAATATGTATTTAAATTACAGAATTTTAAAACGAAATTCATTAATATTATGTAATAATTTTTTTACAAATCTAAATTTAAAAATAAAAATGAGAAATTAAAAAAAGATCACGTTTTCCAAATGAATTTAAAAACGCATATGAACATTCTAATTCTAAAGCCGGTGCTATACTTTGCGACAAACGTTTGATTTAAATGATTCGGTGATACCTGTAACTCGATGAGTCGAATGTTTAATCCAATACATCTCACACAAATGAATTTTTTATGGCAACAAAACATTAATATATAAACAAACTCATATGAAATTTTAATAAGTAAATAATAAGAAAATAACAATAAAAAATTAACAATACGAAATAAGCAAACATTGGCTGTGTTTGGCAGAAAAAAGCGCATGCAAGCGCTGAGAAAATTATACAGTTGTCGATCAGGACAGAGCAATTAGCTTAGCGTGCGCTATTTTACGCTTTCTAGCGCTTTATTCTGCCGAACATTGCTAGTGAGTTTACTTAATTGAACGCATCGTGCAGCAGAGTATGTCAAATGTTTTTCAAATGTATGCCTGAGTTTTTTAAGAATAATTCACGCTTGATAAATTATTTTATATCTTTAGGACATATTATGCTTCCTAAAATGTGTTAACATAGGGTGATCTATTAAGCCCTAAAAATGTAATTCGATACTTTAAAGAAAAAAAAGATGACAATTAACTGTGTTAATTATTTTGATACTCGATGATTGAAAAATTTTTAATCTGAAATTGTAGACAGGTAACGAAAAGTCTTGTTTTTGAATATTTCGTTTATCTATTTATTTTCCTGGTTTAAAAGTCGTATCATCGATCCATTGGACCCAATGAATCGATTTGATTCATTCGAATCGATTTGATTCATTCACAAACTTAAACTAATTTTTTAGGTTTAGAATACGCCACCAAGACTTCAGCTCGCTACGTTTTTCTGTTTTTGAGTTATCTTCATGATAGACAGACGGACGGACGGATAAGCGAAAATGGACATCTATATGATTCTATAAACACCTATACCAAAATTTTGTCAGTGCCTCCAATATTTGCTAGCGTTACAAACTTCAAACTAAAACTAATATTCTATGTATGTCAAGTATAAAAAAATCATATTTTACCAAATTATAAAATTGTTGAAATGCTAAAAACTTTAATTCAATTTTTTAAATCACATTTTGAAAAAATGATGAAGGAGTCTATAAACTGACACAACGATAATCATTCATAAAAATGTAAATCAATTCACTTGAATTGAATTCTTTTGTCTGCAACGCCTACAAAATGATATTACTGTAATTTATGGTACATCCGGTACACGCAAATTTGGTAGAATTTTAAATTACATAAACACAAGACACTCATTTTTTTTTTAAATATAATATTATTATACGTAATGCTAATTAAATATTTAAAACACGTGTGCGTATGAGAAATGTTTGTCTATACACACACACAAAAATAAAACAATTCTTTTAAATAAAATAATTTTTGATTAAATTTTTTGAATACAATATCCAAAAATGGTAAAACTAATAAAAACCGTACAATACGAAAGTAAAAGGAAATTATTAATTATCTTAAGAACGATTTGATTTTGAAATATTTGTTCGTCATTTATATTTACGAAAAAAAATGGTGAAAGCAACAGGGAGATAAATAATTTTTACTAAAAACTAAATTTTAAAGAACCCAAACAAGAAAATATTATTTATTGTCCGAAATTATATCGAGTGATGTTCAGATGATATTCGTAGTCATATACCACATTGCACTGCTAATATATTTTTATTATACTGTGAATATTATTGGCTTAGCTGAGCTATGATAAATCCTGTAACAGACTTGCAAAATATCCAAATATCCAACACACACGAAAAAAAAAATCACAATATATTAGTGAAAGCTCCAAAAGTTTTGATTTGACTTGGAACAATACGCACAATTTATTTACATAGGAAAATTAAAATAATGAATCAAATTCAATAAACTTATCGACAGGCATATTAATAAAATTTTGACTTACAAATGTTCCTTAATTTTGCTCTTAACAATTGTATATTCGCTTCAAAAATTATTTAAACAATTAAAAATCTTTAAAAATAATAATTTTCTTGAATTAATTATATTGTTTAATACAACACCACTGATCAATTAAATCATTTGACTTCTATTATGAACTCAGGATATTATATAAGATATACCTCTAATGAAACTTCCAAGAGACTAAAATTATTATTTTTTTATCAATTTATTATATAAGTATTTGTTAAATTTGTAATCGATAAGAAAGAAGTGTCCCTAATATATTGAAAATGACACACATATTAAAATAAAATAAAGTGACATTTTAAATTCAACAAAATTTAATACCAGATATGGTTTAAGATCCTAACTGATTATATCAATCTGGTCGAATTGTCGGGAATTGGTACAAAAAACACAAACAGCCATTAAACCTCTTCTAACTTCTCAATACAGGCCATAAGATTGATATTAAACACAAGCCAGAGGTGTTACAGATTTACAACAAAAGCCTAAAATTAAATTTGCTAGAAGCCATTGAGGTCAATAAATTGAATAAAAACCCCAAATTTTACAGTTTAAAATAATCAAATAGACATAAATAACTCAATCCCCTTTATTAAATTTGAAATTTTAATTACATCTAAAAAATATTGATCAACTCCACCCACAGTGTCTTCATTCAAAATAATCTTACCTACTTTCCCTATATATTTCCAAAATAAAAGAATAATTATTCATTACTTCAAAATAACATATTAACTCGAAAACTCGTCAATTTTACAACGCATATAATAAAAATGAATTTTCAAAAAAATAATACATCTATTAATTTTGTAGAAAATTTCGTCAATTTTTTCTATTTAATTTTTTCGGTGAGTTTGTTTAGATTTATACAGTTACAAACTTAAAATTGAAAAATCTAACAGCATTGTTTTTACAATAGGTATGTATTATTGTTCTTTTTTTTTCTGTTACTGTAATTTTGAAACGCATATGTTAACTAGTCAAACATGTGTTTTAAATCTAAATTTCTTAATTCAAATAAGTAATTATTTTATGCAATCGATAAAAGTAATTAATTATTATTCTCAGTATAATTTATTATTTTTAGTATAGTTTCATATAAGGAGATTTACATTTAAATATTTATAAATGAATTTTTTTTAAATATTATTTCAAATTTATGAAAAAGATTTCATGAAAAGTGTAACATGTTACTGCATAATATTATAAAAATTAGAATTAGAAGTTTTTATCAGGAACATTGATAAAAAATTTAAATAAAAACATAATATGTTAAAAATTTTATGTGTAACATGATACAAAAATGCGTAAAGTTATAAATAAATTAAAAAATTAATAAATAAATAAACAAAATAAATTAAGCAAATTGTTGATCTATCCATGTTATTCAATATGATAGGTATAATTATTGGGAACTTGGGTAGAAAAATGCGGGTCTTATATTTTAAAATGCTGCAACGTTTCTTTATTATATTTCATAACTTCATCAGGCAAAATTTGAGGTTAATACTCTTGGGTATAAAAATTAACTCCAAAAAAGATCATCGTTATGAAAAATGCATAAATAAAATAAAAAGAAGATAAATATTACACAATTGTGCAAGATAACTTAGCAGCTATATTTTTTCATTGACACTGATTTAGTTAAAATAATTACATGAAAATAATTGTAATTATTTTAACTTAATCAATGTCAGTCAATTGAAGATTGTTAACCTCAAATTTTGTCTGATCAAATTATGAAATACAACAAAACGTTGCAGCATTTGAAAATATAACACTTGTATTTTTGAGTCCAAGTTCCCGATAATTATAAGTATCAAAAATAAATTAATTAATTAAAAATAAATAAAAATCATAAAACAGATGGAAATTAAATAAATAAAAGTTAAAAAAAAAAAAATAATAATAATAACAATAAAATATTTCAATAAAAATAAATATTCTTCGTTACGAAAAATCATTTTAATCAAACCAGTCATTTTTTCAGGATAAAATGTTAATTTTGCTTTCAGGATAAAATGTGAAGTACTGTAAGGCTCGATCGTTTTTTTGTATACAAGTATAACTACTTGAAATTTGTATAATTTTAAAAGTCTTAACTCACAAGAAACATCAAGAGTACATAGTATCGAAATATTCTAAACTTATTGCTTTGATCCCCGAAACCTGAATAATTACTCAAAAGTCAGAATAAATAATCACTTGTCGCATAAAATAAACCCTAGGTGAAAAAAAATTACATCCTACTTAATACGAGGAGGTACCAACCATTTTAAAATATATTTGATCTATTACGATGAAATTAGTTTTTTTAATATCAAATTATTTTAAGTCAAATCATGCAATAACGAATTATTTATTTGGTTATGAATGACTGTGTTTTATAAGCCAAGCCATCGATTGTATTGTAAGTTCGTTAATAAACATATATACTTATTATATATTTTATTAGTCCGATTAAATACCTAAGTTACACACGCAACGAATTATAATACTATTACGTACGGTGTATGTACGTATCTCTGTGCTCTGTAATCAGATAATTAAATAATCAGCAAATTTATAAATAAATTAAGAACGAACACCTTATTTATAAAACACAACTTTATACTTTATATAATACATGCGTATTACAATTTTTTATAAAAAGAGGAATGTTTTATGTGCGACAATAAATTTACACAATTCTATAAATTTTTTTCCCATGGAAAATTTTTCAACCATAAAAAAAAATGAATACGCTGAGTTGAAATCTGACCAATAATATGTATATAGACTAAGAGCTCGTGGGGGATTTGAGTCAAGTTCTTCCCGTAAATATTAGCTGTAATTTTTTCCAGTAATCATAGTATGAAAAGTACAGAAACCGCGATTTGGTAAGAAACAGCCCTGAACGTAATCAACATTTAAAAGGGGTGAGAATTGAGTTGGATCAAAACGGTAAAAGTAAAAAAAAAGCTTCAAATAAAAGTTGTATTGTATAACATTCTACATAAAAAGGTTCTTTGTCTTTTATTGTTCTTCTTAAAATAAGGGAGCCAGAATGTCTAAAAGTTTTTACTTATACACACACAGAATATACATTTATTCTCGCGGAGTCAAAAAAGCAACGACCTAAATTTTCCGTAAAATTATAAAATACATTAATTAATTATATGGTGTGTTTTATAATTTTTACAGTTTAAAATAAATTTTTTAGATGGATATATAAAATTAATTCTTATAAACAACTCAACACAACATAAAAATCGAGTATTTAATGTTTTTAAATAATATAATACGTAAAAGTGTCGCATTTTTTGATTCCACGAGTATACATCGTAACGTAATTACTGATCTCAACCAATCAACAAAGTTAAGCAACATTATACACAGTTAGCTATATAATCTTAAAGTTAAATTATTTTTTTTTTAACATTAAAAAACAGTTTCGATTTTCAACCGTAAAATAATTAATTCTTCATATCCAAGAGTGATCCATGATCAAGAAGTACACATTGAACCCCAAAGTTTACATATTACTGAGAACATGGCAATAGCTCTCCAGCATATTAAAGTTATGATAGAGAGATTGTCTAAGTTGAAATCCTAATGTTTACTGGGAGAAACACATTGTACACTTTTATTTTATGATTTAACAGGAAAATAATGTAAAAAATTTGCTTGTAAGCCGAAAATAGTCTATTAAACAAGGATCCCAGATTTGAGGTTTATGTTTGTTGTCTAAAGAGCTTAGAAAATGTAGTTTTTTAATTTAATTTATAGCGTTGTTCACTGTGTCCACCACCCAGTATACAGTGAACCCCACTCCGAACGCTTTAAAAAAAATTCAAATTTCTTACAAAAATAAATAATTAGTGTCCAATTGAATATACAAATTGCAAGTCAAAACTACAATAATTATAGTTATACAACTTGAGAAATAATATCGAATTAAGTAAAAATTGGTTCACTGTTGGACAGTTTACCCTACACATGTATATGTGAAAACTTTGAGATGTTCTAGCTTCGTTATTTTTAATAATAGTCAAAAAAGTCAAAGCACATTTTTTATGCAAAATCTTATGTTCTCATTACTTTCAAATATATAAATTCTGTGGACGTGCAGGGTTGATTCCTATCAGAACGTGAATTCTGTACTTCCCACACTACGATTCATTACTGAAAATTTTATTACAGCTATACAGAAATAAATTTTACTCAAATCTCCCACTAGATCTTGGACTAATATTCATTATGATCAACATTACAATAAATTTGTGATTTAGGTAAGAGGCGGTGAAATTGCTTGTCTCTTTTTATCCGACGTGTACGAAATATAGGAGGATATATTTCACGTTTTTTAAATGACCGTAGAACCATCAAAATAAACAATTTGCATGATTCATTACAAACCGGAAAATATTTGATCAAAAAAGGGAACAAAATTTTGATTTGTACATCATTCAAATCAATTGTCTAACGATTTAGAAAGAAATACATATTTCGAGGAAACCTGTCTGTCTGTATTCAAAACATCTTTCGAACCCAAAATATCATAAAATTTTATATTTAAGCCTCGGATGATCAAAGGACTACAGTATACTTAATTAAAATCAGTAATATATACCAAATACCAAAATTTCTGAAGTAAAAATCAAAATTTGATTTTAAACATGATATAATTGTCTCAAAAATTTATAATAGTAAATTAAATTCAAAATTATGAGTATTTGAAATTATTGCGTTTATACAAATTATTGTTGAATTGTTACGTTTCGACTGTTTTTTTAGACTTTTTCAAGCTGTACAGAATTCCACACAATGAATGGATTGATGTACCTGTCAATTTTGAAAGAATTTAAGAAACAAAATAGATATAACTAGCAGACTTGTAAAGCTTTTCATCGAGGTTAGTTTATTATACTTTATTTTACTATAAGCGTAGGATAAAATATTCCATTATTAAAAAAACAAAAATAAAAAAAACATAAAATGGAAAATGGAAAATTTGGTATTTCAATTTGACGAAATTCATGTTTTCATGATGGGGTATTGAAATTCAGGCAATCTTTTGAAACTAATGCGAAAATCAAACAGGGAATGCTAAAAAAATAAGACCCAAAATTAAAAAGCTCCTTTCTATCTAGATCCAATCTAACTCAACTGAAATAAGCATCCTCCTCCTGGACTGGAAAAATAAAAATTCCGCTTCCATCTGGATAGTTATGTGACTAGATGTCAAATCTCGAAGACACAAAAACCATAACTAGGAATCCCTAATAGTAATTGTATTAAAAATGAATGATATCCGAATAAACAGATCCAAAAACAAACACAGAGTAGAAAAAAATTTAGAGTTACTTTTCTCAAATGTTTGGATACTAAAATTCGATAATACTTTGTACGATGTTAAAAACAAGCATTACTGTGTCTCAGTTAATATAAAATTATTTTAATGTGATCCTGCATGTTTAATCCGACTAAAATGAATTTTTACGAAATTATTTTATAAACTAACTATACTTCAAAAGCAACAATTTTAACAATAATTTCTTGTATAATTCGGACTCGTTTTAAAGCTGGAGAAAAATATTTTATACACCCTGTAATACTAGGAAATGTTAATATCATAGATAATCTATTGGACGCATATCAACGAATGATTTTTAAATAAATTCTTTGAATACATTCAAAAAAAGATGAACCTAATTATAGATCATTGTATACAATTTAAATGACATTAACCTTTAATTTGGAATCCGAAATATGTACAGATGTATTTTTGACACAAGACAGAACATGAATGTATATGTATAACTAAGTTTAAATTACCTGAAAAAAGACGGCTGGCTGCTTTCATGCCAATATCCAAAAAAAAAAAAACGATCACTAATTTTATTAAAACTGTGTTTTTCAATTTTTTTAAATCACTCGAATGAAGTAATATTTTTTTTTCTTTCACTTTAAAAATTTTTATTACAAACCAAACAACAAAAAACTTAATCACAAATTAAAAAAATAATATATAATTTAAAAACAAACAAAAAAGGATTAATTATTTAAAATTCACTTTTGTAGTATGAACTGGAGTTCACAAGTAATGAACACGTTTCAGTTATTTTATTTCTCTTCAGAAATAATACACAACTCACAACAAGTTTTTAAACTGATGTCTAAACATCAGGTACTAATTTCCTTCTAAACGTCGAATGCATTATTATAAACGTGCAGTATGAAGGTTGATACAGACTCACTAGTCTCTGCAATGTTTACTTCTGTTACTATAGTTTTACCAACTTAAAAATATAAAATATTTATTTAGAAAACAAACCCAATAGATGGAGACTGTAAGCAATAATTTAATAAAATTTAAACAATTTGTAAAACACACTTTCGGAATTTAATATATTCACGCCAAACCTTACCTTTCGTTCCAAACGTCCAAGCAAAGTTATAAAAATGATTCGCGTTTTAAATTTGCACCTAAAACGAAATGTGACTTTCGTCTTGCGTGTAGTAATATTATTATAGAAGAACACAGAATATTTATTTGCCATTAGTCAATACTAGTATCTAATTTTTTTTTATGTTCACATTATTAAGACGTGTTTATTTTTACGTAATTCTCAAAATCATATTTAATATACATTTTTGAGGTTACAGTTATTTCTTCACGAAATATATTTTTTATCATAAAGAGGCACCCAATTAAAGAGACAAGCATTTTTACATATAGAACTTGAATTCCATTTGAAATAGTTGTAGAATCCACCTAAAGTTGATTTGGTTGGAACCATTTAATCTAACTATAGTTAACATATAGAAACGAAAATTACCATTATGTGATCATAAACTTATGTTAAACAAAGTCTGTTATTAACTTTAAGAAAATAAATTGTATTGTGAAAGTTCCCAAGTAGATAATAAACTTCTACGAGGACAAACTTCTAATGACAATGCGTATTTTTATATGCCATGCTCAAGGATAATAAATTATATCTTATTAAAATATAGATACTACTCAATACTTGTGCCCAATATTCAATTCAACTGACCAAAAATTCATTATTATTAATTTATATATGCCAAATATTTCAAATGAGCATTCAAATTTAATACTAGATTTTTTCAACGAAAATCAGAAGAATAGTTCATATAAATTCAGAGCTTTTATATTTTTAAGGCAATTATTCTTTTTACTAGAAAATTTTCCGCATTATTTCTTACTATATATACAATGACGAAAATATAAATTACCATCGCATAATATTAATGCATCATTTTGTATGAATAAAATAATAATTGATGTTTTGATTATTTTTAATGTATAATCGTTTTTAAGATGTATCCATCATTTGTAACGGTTACCCTGTATAACATAATTTTATGTATTTATTGTATAACGTTACAATAAAGATTATTTATTATTTCTCCAATATGTCAGTTGAAACAAAATAAACAAACAATAAATTAAAATTATTAATTCAATTTTATTTTTAAAAACACTTGTTTATAAATGTAGGGAAATATGTACGCAAATTGAAGTTGTACAAATTATAAAGCAAACCGCGAAACGTTCATAAAAAAAGATTGCTTGAAAAAGAGTCGATTAGTTTTTAATAGTTTTCCTGACTAGTAAACGAATGAATAGAATGAAAAGTTATTATAATTTTACAAAAATTTTCATTACAATATGACAGACTTATGGTGTGTACAAAATCGTTGTTAATGTAAATCCTGACATCTATACGTCAACATACAAAATATAAAAAATTAATAAAAGCGAGTGTTGCAAATACAGGTTGCAAAGTAAATCTAGACGAGACATCTATAGTTATGTTTAGAAACACAACAATCATTTTAAATTGAATTTTTTTCTAATTATAATAATATTATAACTAATGATTGTTTGTTTATTTAGATAGTTGATAGATATGATATGTACATAAGCGGCCATGCCCTCATTTATTCCTTTCACTTTTATTTAAATACCTACAATATGTTAGAATCTTAAATATATCTTGTTTTATGTAAAGTGTTTATTATTACTTCATTGTAATTATATATATAAACAAACAGTTTATTTGTAACTTATTTTTAATGTCATTTATATAATTTTTTTTATATATTATAAATACGATATTTTGAATTTTCAATCATTTATTGCATAATAAATAATTATTTTTATATTTATGATAATATATTTTCATTTTACTTATATATATTTTAATTTTTGCTTATTTGTCAGATTTTTCAATATTCTTAAGCTGATTCAATAAGGTTGAATAAAAATTTTTCTATATAATTTTTATTGATTTAAACAAAGGTTTGATTTTTTCCGAAAATTCTATTTTGAAATCAATAAAGATATGACCGTTATTATTTTTATTTTATTGTTATAGGGCTTCCACACTGCATTGTAGGTATAGTATAAAAACGTAAGGCCTATGTCAGTTCTCTTAGCCGGCAGCTTTTGTATTCAACACCAAAACACTTTCCCGTGCTAGTTCGACCCAAATTAACGCCAGAGATTCTATATCACTGGGTTAATGTAAATACGAAAAAAGTAGCATACTGTTATCACCTCGAGCGAAATTAACGCTTGAGAAATTTAATCACTGGGTAAAACGTGAGGACTATGAACCTGCAGACCGGTGGTAAGAACGATGGAAAAGTTTAATTATTTGGTAAACGTAAAGTCTAATAAGCCCGCAGACACGTGGTAGCTTGACAGAAAATAAACTAGAGAATTTTAATTACTAGACAAATGTAAGGACTATAAGATCCGTGATAACTACTGAACTCCATATACGCAGACCTGAGAAGCTAAAAAACTGATAAACGTAAAAAAAATCATAAAAGTAACTGTCAATAAAATTTTTAAAGCATGTAACATCTAGATGTTTAATATTTGACCTATTTTTATAGAAATTCATTATACCATCCTTGGTTTTTGTATACTTATGTATATGTAGTGCCACCTCTAAATTGAATAGAACAAAATTTCGTATCGTCAATTTAGCAAGCGTTCATGTTTCATGCACAAATTTCGAAAAATTAATTAAAATTGATTGACAAATAAGGAACTTAGAAACATTTAAGGATTTATTTTTCAATGGAGTTTTACATGTAATCTCTATAGAGAAAATAAGTTGACGTCACACCTAAGTATGACTATCTTTGTTTAATCAAGATTTTTGATGGTCACTATTTTGCTTAATTTTAAAGATAAAAAAAAAAAATTCTTAAATTTTCTGCTATTCGTGAAATAAAACGCTTTAATTACTTCTGAAAAAATTAAATTTTTTAATAGCAAATTAAATATTCTTCAACTCAATTTCAAAGAAGTTGATTTTGTTTAAGTTAAGAATGTGTAGATAAGTATTCCAAGCTTATTTAAAAATAAAACATTCGGCTACCACCCGAATTTAGCTCTGGATCCGCGCCGAAATTTACATGACCAACCGAATTATTATCATTTGGACATTTATGGTATCAAAAACTCATGTCAATTAATATCTATATTAAATAATTGAATAAAATATTAAAACTATACACATTTTGTGAGAACCGTGTCAGTAGGATATAAATGCATCAGATTGGTATTTATTGAATATTTTACATATAAAATCGGTCAAGTGCAACTTACTATCTGCAATTAGGTTTCCGGTCCAAAGATATACGCCAATGAAACAGAACAACTGCATTTTAAAAATCATACTATTAAATTTATTTAAAATAAGTGAAAATAACGACTAACAGAGTTAATTAATTGTTTGGATACATGACTAATGGTTCAGTATCAATGTTGGAACTCTTTTAAATGATTATCATTCATAAAATAGCCTAAATATGCAGTTAATGTTGTTATAAATACATATAATAATAATGTGTATTACAAATATTACTTATTATACTGTGTTACATCTATTCTTATTATCTAATTTGTAGCTGAAATTGTGGCTACAAAATTAACGAATAAATGTATGAAACAAAGTTGTTTGACTTTATAATTATTAATTTCGATTTTTTGCCCCGATTTCCTAGATCAAATTATTTTGTATTTTTATACAAAACGTCACCAAATTAGCAACGAATAACATCTCCTCAGAGAATTATTACAACTAACTAATTCATACTGATGATGACTACTTTGTAGTCGAAATACGTATTTATAAAAATACAAAATAATTTGATCTAGGAAATTGGGGCAAAAAATCTAAAGTTGTTTGAAAATTCATTAAATTTTTTTAAATAAAATACGTGTCTACAATAAAAAATATAACGTTCCACTTAAAACAAATGAAATTGACCCCCCATTAAATTAGAACCTGTTCTTCATAAAGTAAATACTCGTATGCTCAATTAATCGGCCCTTTAAAATGATAATTTTGTTTGTAGCAATCTTGATTTCGAGATTTTGTCCCTTATTGTGAAAAATTCAATATTAAATGAATTTAGAACGAATCGAATATTTCTCCAAGTAAGAGTTGAGGTGTAAACATTATAATTTCTAAATTTCATTGTGGTACAAATTTGTATAAATTTTATTTTATTTAGATCAATTTTTACTTCAACAGTTTGAATAATAATTGTTTTAAACATAATTTTTGCATTTCAAAAACTACATGTAACTTGTAGGAAAATAAATCTTTGTTTAATTTGTATAATTTGTCAAAACTGAAAGTATGACTTTGACAAATTGAATCCTACTTTATATATTGTAAATACCAAAGTTATTCTGTCTGTCGGTTTGTCACCTATTCTCGGCTAAACGATTAAATCATTGAACCAATTATGTCAAATTTTTAAAAGATAAATAAAGAACCTTGGAGAAGGACATTCACTAATTTTTAATGAGAGTTTTCCGTGGCGAAACCGTAGGATGAAAACAAGGCCACAACCATTTCGTACCATGAAAAGTGAGATTTTATTTCCCATGAGAGGATAGCATGGTAATAATTCCGAAGGCTGAAGCCACTTTGTAGGCTGATACATCTTTATTTGGATGCCAAAAATGCCCTGCTCCCTCTTTGTATATAATTAAAGCGATGATTTTTAAATAGTTAATAATAAGTTTTTTAATATCTATAATATATTGCAAGTGAGCTTTGCGAATATTGTGCAAATAAATGAGCTGAAATATGAGGGAAGTAAATAAGTGCTGTATGTAGATTGCCGTGGAAAGATGGTAACATTTATATATTTTGCAGTACTGTATCTCTTATGTTTTAAATTTTAATTTACATTTTTGAAGCTTAAACTGCCTGTGTGAAGCGAGTTGGTAGCAGCTAATAAATACATGATAAGGGATTATTTCAATTGAAGTGTTTTTATTTTACGAACAAACGATCTGTAGTTATTTTTTTAAGTTTTTAAAAATAAGCGTCAACTAATAATATCTCCATATAAATTATATGTTAAACATCGTTTTCAAGAAATAGATAGAAAACAAATGAATCTTTGATAGCTTATAACTACTTTCTTTCTGAATCAATATTAATCTAATATTCCAGTTTTGTTATGTAACACAGTAAATAAACACGAAAAAATGTTGAAATGTGGAAAAGTGATGGAACAATTCTGTTTTCGCAAATTCTTGTTTGTACGTGTTCCTTACACCTTCAGGTATATTCATCACGACTAATCAAAACCACCTTTTTTAATTCAAAATATCATCTCGGAAATCGTCTCTCGGAGGTATTCGGGGCCGCTGATCTCAAATTTTAGGTCACAAAGCAACTGATGAGTGTTATTTTTTGACTTCATGATTAGCGACCCCAAAAACCACTATTTAAGATGTGAAATTTAGAATTTTCTCTATTATTTATAGATTAGTTTCCTAGGCGTTAAACAATCGTCTGTGTCCTCAAATTTGTGATCAGCGATCCGAGAATCCTCAAGAGACGATTTCTTATGTGAAATTTTCTATTTAAATTTTTTTAACACTGTCACTTCTAAAGGTGGATTTTTATGGAGATTAAACCACCCTCAGTTGCTTTTTGATCTTGGATTCGAGATAAGCGACCCTAAAAATCCCCGAGAGATGATTTTCCTGTTGAAATTTTAAATTTTACAATTTTTTTTATCACTATTTCTATTTGGGTTGGGAAAACTACCATAGTTTTTTCGATTTTCATTGTGAGTAAAATGTTAGTGGTGATGAATGTTGGTCTGAAGATCTAAGCAACACGTAAAAACAACAATTTTTAAAATTAGAGTTGTTCCACCACGTGTGAATAGTCTCCGGCTCATTAAGTGGGCTACTGGTATTGAGCATAGTTTGACATTTCGATGGGAAATATAGCAAATTTAGAATCAGTGCGGTACCCTATTGTATTTTTCTTTGGGTGATTAATTTCTAATTTTAATTCTTCAATTAATATTACATCTAATCACATATTCCAGAAAAATAAAAATAATTAGATATTTTGATACAAGATTATCACAACAAACAGTTAATTTTATTTTTTTAATCCCTTTTATACAACAGGAATATTCAATATTCAAAATAATAAGCAGATTCAAATATAAAAACTAAAAATCTTAATATTTTGTATTCTGCTACGGAATTTTAAAGGTATAATACTTAATAATACTGGTCAATCTAGTCAACATAAGATATGTATTTCATTTGTATTTAAAATTGAATCACAAACTGATAGTCAGTTACTATAATACGTAAAGAGCCAATGAACGAAATATTATTTGGAGAAAGTATATATTGAATGTCCTCTTTAATGTATATCATGGACAATATTTAACAACTAACCAAAAACAAAAATCTGAACACACTTTTAAATTATAAATTTTTGATATGCTTGACTTGAATAGAGAAGTATTACCCCACCAAACACCTGTAAAGAATAAAACTTTAACAATATAATTAAAATTATAGAGGTTTTCATTGTGTGCGCATCATGCAAAATATAGACTTTCATTATATTTTTAACATATTTTTATTAATTCGCTTTCTTGTATGTCTGCCTGGGTGGAATTTTGTAATTGATTTTGTACATCTTCCCGATGACCTAGATATACTTCAAATGTGGACTATAGCTAAAAAAGGGATGACAATGCATGAAATTGTTAAAAAAAGAAGAAAACCAAAAGGAGGAGAGAAATATGAAGGAAACGAAAAAGACGAAAAGAAAAGGACGTATTGGTAGAAATTAAATTAAAACAAGTAAAGATAACAACTAACACAGTTAATTGTTTAGATACTCGATATATGATTCAATTTCATTGTTTGGACTAATTTTAATTAGCATTCATAAAATATTATAAATACCCATTCTATATAGTTATATATGTGTAATAATAATATGTGTTTATTAGCCAAATTTGGGATAAAATTGTAGAGAACTCAAACAATTTACGAAAAAATGTTTCAAACAAAAGTTGTTTGTTTCAAAACAAACATTTTTTGTATTTATACTTTTCTTCTATCTTTTATAGGTTAAAAGTTGGGTCAAGGTTCCATTAAAACCAATGGACCGATTTTGCTCATTCATGAACTTCACTTTTCATGTTCAGAATAAGTCAACAAAATTTCAGGCTATCTCGTTTTGTTCTTAAATTATCGTGATGACATACGGACGGACGTACAGTAGGAAATAGACTAATTAGATGTTTCTATAAACACCTAAACCAAGATTTTTGCGTTACAAACTTTAAACTAAAATTAGTATACTCTGACATTTTATTTAAGTCAAATATAATAAAATTAAAATAATTTTTAATGTACCATGTTTTTATAATCAACTAAAAAGTATAAAATAATTAATTAGTTGAGTTATTAATGTGTCAATTATCTGATACATATGACTCGTGTTTTTGTTTTACATTAAAGAAATTATCTTATACTTCTAAGTCCGTTATAAATATATTGTACATTAAAAATTATTTTAAATTTTTTATGTTTAACATAATTAAAAAATACGTCATGGGTGTATTAATTTTAGTCTAAAAAATTTTGAAATGCGTGTTCCCAGAATCACTTAATTAATTCATTTCTGCATGCCCGTTCGTTCTTCATCACGATAACTCGAAAATGAAAAGAGATAGTAAGCTGAAATTTTGGTGATGTACTTTAGACATTAAATTTTAATTTCTTGAATGGGTAAAATCTGTCCATTGAAGCCAATGAAACCATGACCTAACTTTTAAACCATAAAACATAGGAGAAAAATTTAAATACAAGAAATGTTTGTTGTTGTGAAAAAGCAACTTTTGTTTGAAACATTTTTTCGTAAACTGTTAAGATTTGCCACAATTACAGTTCAAATTGAGGTAATAAGAATAATAATAATTAAGAATTGTTCAAATATTGATACTGAATATTGATATGTCGAGTACCTAAACAGTTAATATTGTTAGCTCTTTTTTTCACCTGTTTTTAATTAAGTATTTTTTCGAGAAGTCTTTCTTTAAAGATCGTTTGAATAAAAACTACTGCAGTTACAAAAATAACGAACAACCCAACACAATGAAGTCACGAGTATCAGTTAGTTATTATTATTAAATGTAATTTTTATAAATGTGTTTTATGAATATAGAAAGAGAAAGTTAAATTAAAGTTGATTTACCAATGAATAATAAATAATTGCATTTTTTATTTTATTTTATATCCATTTGTTTTTAAGTCATTTGTTTGTTGTAAGCTCACACTTTTCTCTTTAGATAGTCAATTAATTCAACGTCTTTTGATTGTTATATATATATTTTTGTATTAAAGTTGATTGGTAAAAATAATTAAATTGTTGCTGCAATAGTGAAATGTGATAAACAATAATTAACAAGTGTGTATTTTTAATTATTTTTGGGTTTTTTATCATTTTGTTTATATAATAATATTTTGTTAGAATTTTATACAAAAATTATTTAGATAGTATAGTGTAATAATAATTAAGGTGGTTGGTGTATAATAATATTATAAATACATGTATATTTTAGTGGACGTTTTAAAATTGTGTTATAAAGATTAATTAAGAGGAGAAAAAGAAAAAACTGTAACAATATTTTCGAACACAAATAATTATTCAAATGTTATGCAATTTAGCATACATAAACACAAACTAGATATGCAAATGGAGGGCTTATCAAAAAGCTTTTCCCGAAATACAAAATTTTTTTGATCAAAAAACAATTTGTGTTATATTGTGTAGGGAAAATTTCAATACATTTGTATAATTATTGTTTAGAGTTATTTGTGCGCAAAAATTACGAAAATTATTGTATTTTTAAACCGACATTAAAAATAGGAGGTCTCAATTCGACTGTATTTTTTTTTGTTACCTCAGAACTCTCGACTGGGTTAACGGATATTTCGATTTGATCCAGATCTGATATTCCTAAGGAACGAGAATGGTCAAAAACAATTTTAAGTGATTAAATTTTATCGAAATGAAATTCTTTTCGTAGTTGAATACAATATTTATAATAAAAATTTTTAAAACAAAAAAGAACCGCCTTCAAAAAAATTAACTAAAAAGTAAAAAATAATTTTAAAATTTTCCTTGTCACCAATTACCTTTCTACGTCGACGTCAACCAATCAATTATTTCGCCAAGGATAAGATGGGCACCGACTTCGAAAGATAATTGGTCAGAAGGAAAAATTTAAAATTAGTTTTACTTTTTAGTTAATTTTTTTTAAATCGGTTCTTTTTTGTTTAACTTTCCGTTTAAAGGACTTATTGCTCTCTAGAATACTTAGTAGTTAGTTTCCATTTTTATTCAAATTATTTAAATATAGATGTTTTATTCTGTTTTATTGATTATTGAATCCTAATAGGATGGTTTATAGGGCTTTTCATTTTAATTTTCGATTCGTTTTTGTTTCGGACAGAATGTCAAAAAACTAATGTAATAAAATGAAAAGCAAATATTTTCTATCTTTGTCAAATTTATTGTCAACAGTACGAAACAAATTTTAAAATGAAAAGGTCTATTCAACATGGGATTATAGTGAGTAATATATTTTCAACTAATCAAGCTAGAATATCAAAGTATTCAAAATTGAATTTAAATATGCTCAAAATTAAATGCTTTTTGGGTGCTGCAAAATAAAATTAGCTGTTTAATCTTTTTAGGTGCTTTTACGGTGTGCATTTAACAAATCAACTTAATCAAAATTACCAAAAAGATCCGTGTTTGGTTGCTTGATACTTTTTTTCAGTGATTCATTTTGCAACACTCAAAAATACTCCTAATTTTGAGAATATTTAAATTCATTTTTGAATACTTTTGTTTTTGTTAGTTATTTTAAGATGTCTCTGTTGGCACTTTTTCAGCAGTGATTCATGCTAGAGAATCAGTGCAGTAATTTTTATTGTAATTTGGATTAAATAGATTCATTGAATAAAAGCACCTTAAAAGCACTTAATTCTGTTACTTACATTATATTATAAAAGTTATTTTTTTATATTGCTCTATGTAAACATGTTTAAAAAAAGTTTTTGTATTATTATTTTAAGTAATTTTTCAACTACTAAAGTCATACAGTGACAACAGTGGGATTAAATTCTCTACTACAGCTGCACATAGCAATTCTAGTCGGTATTCTATCCAAGTAGTGACTGTGTCTTATGGTGCTTAACTCTGTTGATCGGTTGAGATCAGTAATTACGTTACGTCAGTACTCCCCTATTGTAATAATTTAACTTCTATGAGTTTGTTATAATATTTTCAATTTTACAAATATCAATCGCATCCAAACCAAAACATTGTGTTTGACCTCTCATATTGATTGTATATGTTTCCAATTATTAGGGATTGTTTTAGAATAAAGAAAGCAGATTTCGGGAAGGGTTGGTTTAAGAAAGGAGGATTTTGATTTGAAAGATTGGATAATTTACATAAATGAATCTGAAAGAATCTACCTAATGAAAATATTTCAAAAATATTAAAATAATAAAACAAATACTACGATATTCGAAATTAAAAAGTTTTACTATAAATTTTTGAAAAAAGCCATTTGATTATAATATTAATATTTTAAAAATATATAAATTTTTCATATATAAATAACTTTCTTGTTTATTATCATTGCAATTAAATTTCTTAATTAATTTAATCTCAAGAAAAGTGAAATTATTAAAAAACATTCATATTTTTTTTTAAATATTTAAATAATTTAAATTTAAATATATTTATGTTCATTCCAGTGTTTTTGGGTATATCTCATTAAAGGTGTCCCCATATCAGTCACGTTACAGTTCAGCCACCGACCAGTCTCTGTCAAAATGACCAGCCTATCTTCAAATGTTCGTCGCGTTTCATTTCAGTCACACTAAAGACGCACTGTATCACTGAAAGTGAAATGTGACGGGCAAGTGTACATACGCTCCATAAGATTCCACTGAAGAATATTATTTGTGACTGAGGTGACATGATTGCATAGTGACTGAGTTGTGACGTGACTGATGTATGCGATTGAAGTTTTATTTTGTACTCAAAAACAGACAACAGATAATATAATAATGTAATGGGCTCTGTAAATGGAATTGTGTTAATAATAGTTTAAATCTTATGATTCAGGTTGTTAGTGAACAAATTTTTTGTGCAATTTTTATTACGAACAAAACCCCCTCCCCCTCCCCATAGTGTTTTTATTGACTATGAGGCTTTGAGCTATTTAATGCTTAATTTAATTCTAAATTAAAAATAAACATTTTAAGCCTCTTGGAATGTTTTCCAAATATTCTTCGTTTTCCTCGATAAGATTCTTAAGACCAAAAGACAGTCATTTTAAAAATAATTTAGTTGGGTTTTACTATAAAATTTTTAATTTGATTTTTATTATTATTATTATTTTTTTTTTTAAGTATTTATAGTAACATTAGCTTTGATGTTTTAAACTTTAGGATAATATCCAAATAATGGCTCATTGTTTACATAATATTTTGTAATATAGTGTAGATAAAATATAAAATTATAATAAAAAATTAGAATCTTCATCAAACGGATTTTCACAGTATAATCATTCATTGCTTGATTGAATACTTGATTTGCTACAAAGATTGTTGAATATGATTCTTAAATTACCTTTACATTATAACTGTTTAGTGGTGCGTTAATAGTAAAAAAATTGAAACAATACGAAATTGATTACAATACCAAGTTTTATTCAGAATATTTTTTATTTTCGTTATGGGCACAACATATATGATCTAAATTTTTGATTTTCTTTCATTGGATATGGGTGTACATCGAAGTTGGTCCCATAAAAATTTGGCAAAAAATTCTTTACTAAAAGTGGTGATTAATTGTTATAGATTTTAAAGCTGAGTTGTGTTAATCAATAATTAAGCATGTAGTAATTTGTAGATTATAGATACAAAATTATAAAATATAAACTTTTTAACAAACAAATTAAATCGCCGAATAAAATAAAACCCATGTAATTTTGGTGCCGACTCAAAATTACTTAGGTAACTCACATTAGTCTAAGAACTTAGTTATTAATGTTAAACAAAAAAGGTTTATTATTTTTTGCTATTCAGTTGTTTCGACGGTTTAATTTTTTAAAAAGTTTTTATTTTATAATTTTTATGGCTATAATTTACTAATTACCGCTCCTTTAATTTTTAATAAGCACAACTAAGTAATAAAATTTATAAGTGAACATTAAACCAGCCGTATTTTCCCATCCCTTGGGTAATGATTTGTTACCAAATTTGTATGGGACCAACTGCGATGTACACCCTTGCACCTTAATTCCCACAATTAGTTTGTGAAACGACGGTTGTTGTATTTGATGTGTTCTTAATTCTTTTAGTTTACTTGGATTAGCTGAATTAGCGGTTGTGAAGTGGTGTAGGTTTTATTTCCATAAGATGTAAACGAAGTGATTGATTGAAAATATTTAAATTATTAATACTGGCGGGTAATTTTTTAATTGGCACCTGATGCAAAAATGACTTTCCCTAGTTGTAAAAATACTTAAAAATTAAATCTTGATAATCTAAATTCTTATTGTTGTAATTTACCATTCAGATCTTAGGCTACAAATTGTTTATTGTTAAAAGTTAGTAAAAGATGTAATGTCGTATGCAAATGATGTATCATCAATTACGACAATTTCAAACTTTCCAATAGATTTCAATGATATCGTGTATATATTGTAATAATATTAGGATCATTAATATTTTTTCAATTCTTATAGCTTTAATTTTTATTGGTATTTATCTAATTCAGGGGTCTTCAAACTACGGCCCGTTTACTGAAGTAAACTAATTTTATGTTGAATAATTATTAATATGACATCTACATTGATATGGTGATGGGCTAACTACTCATAACATTGTTGTAGGCTTATTGTTATTGTTTTTGTCATAAGTTGGATAAAGAAACGCAGACTTGTAATAAGTCTTCAAGTATATAATAACTAACAAATTATTGAAATTAATCCAACTAACATTTTACACATTTAAAAAAAAAAACATAACTTTTAACAAGCATAATGATATATGAAATACTAATGAGATTTATGTAATTGAGATTTTCCACTGACAATAGTTTGTAGTTGTGGAGTAATTTTACTTGTACCAATTATTAAAAGAGATTTAAGATGCTCATCAGTTAGTTTAGATCTGTAAACATTTTTTGTGTACTTCATTTTGGAGAAGGTCTTCTCACACAAATAAGTAGTACCAAAAACAGAAAACAGCCCACGAGCAAATTTATGCAAATTATCAAATTGTGTCAGTGGAAGACTCTTATAAAATTCTAACAAAGATGAGTTTTGATATTTGTTCTTAATTATATCACTGCACTGTAGATTAATCATTTCCATTTGAAGTTCCGGGGCTATGGTTTCAATATCAGTTTCAAAAGGATTCTGAAAAATCTTAATTTGATTCGCAATGGCATCAAAGTCCGAGAAACGAGTATCAAAATTTATTTTCAAAGCACTCAAAGTTTCGATTGCAAAATCGATAGGAAACTCAGTCTCAGTGGTGTGGCTGAATATTTCACATGTTTTAAAATGTGAAAAACATTTACTTCGTAGTTGTGATTGAAACAGTATCAATTTCTTCCGGAATGATTTGATATTAGTGTATAAATCAGGAAGATGCTGGTTTTCTCCTTGCAATCTCAAATTCAGTACGTTCACATGTTTTGTCAAATCAACATAGCATGCTAACTTCCACAGCCATGCGTTGTTTTGTAATTCAGTAAGAGGGCGATGCTTTTCATTCAAAAAAATTTCACTTTTTACCACCGGCAACAATGATAATATGGTTTTGGCCCTCGGAACTTACTGGAGTAATCAGTATGGCCCTAAGGCTGGAAAGTTTGGAGACCCCCTGATCTAATATATACATTAAAGATTAATTGGAGGCAAATAGGGTAACCTTAGATGAAAGAAAATTATAATATTTTTCAAAAATTTTATTCCCATGTGAATTGAGTGGTAATAAAAAATGTTGATAGTACATTGTCCTATTTAAAAATTATAGAGCTTTTTATTAAAAAATATTACCAAAATTTTTCTTTCCAGTTCAAACGCTATAAGTCATTTTATTTTAAAAATACGCGAAATATCGGAAATTTTCAAGATAAAAACTATAATTCTAGTCTCTCTGGGGTTTTGCAACACGCTGACCACGAATTTGCGGTTATAAATCAACTGGGGATTGAAAATATTTATAATTCAAAATTTAACCCCGATTAAATTTTCGGTCGAAGGTTTTCAGAGTCGTTGATAAACGAATATGTAGTCAAAAAATAACTGAAGATGGTTGCAACCCCAATAAAACCACTTCTGTGGCAGAGATAAAAAATTTGGGCTTCACTTGTACGGATGACATTATTTCTTAGATTTAATTTTAAAAAATTTTCTTATCCCTGTTACTTCTAGGGGTAATTTTAACTATCCTCAGTTGCTTTTAAAGCTTAGATTTATGATCAGCGGCTCCGAAAAATCTCGATAGGTGATTTCCGCGATGAAATTTTGAATTTAAAATATTATTTATCTCTGTTACTCCCGATAGACGATTTTCGTGGTGAAATTTATAATTTTATTTTTTTCATCAGTGTTTTATTTGGGGTGTGGAAACTACACTAATTTTCTCAATTGTCATTATGAGGCAGAGGTTGGTGGTGATGAATATTCCTGAAGGTCTACAATACGCGTACGAACAAAAATTTTTAAAATTGTAGCTTGCCCGTTTTTTCCGGTTTATTTACTGTACTATAATAAATACATTAACTTATTAAAAATAAATTTTCTTCAAGTAATTAATTATATAAAATTATTAATATTTTATTTTTTATTTTTTTACAGATAGATTGTAATAAATAATAAATCCATTCCCATCATCATGTTTTTACTTTTACGGATATTCAGTGCATTATGCGTATTATTATGTAAGTAATATTTTAAATATTTATAAAATAATTGTATATAATTTTATTGCTATAATAATGTAATAGCTTACAATTACCATCACGGTTTTTATATGCAGTTGTAAATCTAATATATCTGCACTTAATAATAGTTTATACAGAATGAATATTTATTAAATACAAAACATTTTGAAACAATTTAATCTGATCAGAATTTCTTATCTTACGATGTGGCCTGGTGTAGGCCATCTGTTAGTTAAAAAAGAAATTAATAAATTTAAAATATTTGAAAGTTTATTGGTTCATTGTGGTTCGTTGTACGTATCCGATGATACCCGATGATATGCGCTTGCTTAAATCTTTTGTCTGATGTATGATCAGATTTTCTCATAGGACTGTCCGATGGTCTGATGGTCAATCCATCAATAATCAATTTTATGTCTATGGTGTCTAATCGTTGTAACTCGCTGAATTAACAGCTTGCTTTAATGTAAATACTTTATTAATTCATTCTGTATAATAAAATAAATTAGAATATTTAAAAAAAATAAATAAATAAATAAATGATATGTTAATTTTGAAATGTTATGAACTAATTAATATTAAAAAAATATTAACGTTTAATTTATTTAAAAATATTTAATAAAGAAACTGAAATCTATTTCAATTCATTTATTTTATCAAAACGGTATCTAATTTCAATTTCATATATTAAATTACCTAAGGTAACATTCCATTTCAAACGCTTTATAAATAAATGATCGTTATGAATTTATTAAATAACAAATAAAGATTACAACTACAGCGTTAATTGTTTTCTTCACAAAACCCCAAATAAGGTGGATTATGAATGATTTGTACAAGTTTTTTTTATTGATTTATTAACACATTCATATTCACTATAAAAGATCAAACAAAAAATATTTATGTCATAATACGTATTATAAATGTTACTAATTTGAATTTGAGGTGAATCTAAACAGAAAAAATGTATCAATACCTAATTCATAATCTAATTGTGGAATTAAAAATTGTTTTTATGAAAATAAAAAACGTACATATGTGTTTCTGTAAAGAAAGAATTATATAGAGATCAAGAATTTCGCGATATGGAAGGAAATGGGAATAACTGTAGATACCAAAATGATGAATACATCACGGCGAATTACATACTATGCTGTATACGGAAAATTTTTCTATTTTGATTAATGTAACTATTTTGATCAACCCAAGTTAAAAAATTTAAATCTGCTTCACTAGAAATTCGTTAATGCATTTCAAATTGTAATATATAATATAAAAATGATAAACAGTTTTTATTAATCAATAAACTTTCTGAGGAACTTTATAAAATTTGATTTTTCAGTATTTATGATATTTTCAGATTTATTTTCGGAAACTACAAAAGATTAAAGGCTGCCATTTTATATATGGAGTTTTCGGGTTAATCGTTATTGTTCATAGAGAGCCGATAAAACGTAACCTAAGTCAGCAGAACATGAGAACATCAGCAATGAAAGGGTACCAATTTCGTGCCTCAACTACCTTTGGCAGTAGTATAAAATAAAGTAAAACCGACAAATTTTCCCTCTAAATGTGAAAAAACGCGAAAAAACCTCTTTCTGGAGGGTGTCTGTCAAATTCTTACACCTTATCAAATTCATTTTTTACATATTATATTCAATCTCTCAAAATTTTCGATCAAAACTCAGGCATATTCGCATAACATTGTACGTTAATTCATTTATTTATTAGCCTTTTGTATTATTAGGTTTGCTTCCCAATTTTTTTGTTTACAAAATCAAACACAAAAAAATTTCAGTAAATAAAAGATCTATGGCGCGTCGCAGCAAATTTCGTGTTATATATAAAAATTCCATCTCCAGCTGTTTGCCCGCAATGACCTCCTAAACTAGTGAACCGATTTTAAACAAATTTTGCAAAATGTGTGCAGTTTGACCTAACTTGAGATACACGATAGTTTATACCTCAATTTATAGTCGGGATATTTTTTTTTGCAAATTTTTTGTTTATTATATGCCAGAATTATAGCTAACCGTGAGTTTCATTAGGTTCTAACAGATGTCGGTGTAAGGTAATTTATCAGCTGGATTAAGTAAGTATCCAATAGAAAACGCTGTGTTAAATTAAAGTACCGGATGCCCACTTCACGAGGTACTGAGTGAACACAATATATCGGTTGTCCCACACCAAATACTACGTGTCTCACACCTTTTAACGGTTGCCCCACACAAATACCGGGTGGCTAACACAAAATACCGGGTACCCATACCAAATACTTGGCATACGAAAAGAAAGGTTTTTTCGAATTTCTACCCCTAAGGAGGTGAAAACAGGGGCAAAATTTGTATGGGAAAACGTGATTTCTTGGTCTAATTAACTTTAAATTTTGCATGAAATTGATGTGATGTCGTTTAATAAAATGGGAAAATAGTTTCAAATTTTTTTTAACGATAATTGTCGAAATAACGCGAGACTAGGTGTATGGAAAAAAGACCTACGTAATTTTTAGGAGTGTGTGTTGACCTTTTATATCCTTTTATATTGGTCCAGGGAATGTTGACAATAATAACGGAAATGTTGAAATATAGCATGTATCGACCTACGGTTTTAAATTATGTTTAGAAATGCATTTAAAAGTAATTAAAAATGCATCGGTAACGCATAAAATGCATTACAAAAATGCTGAATGTCTTTAAAATCGTTAAAAATTAATATAATTTCATGAAAATTAGTAAGTATTTTTAAGGTCGCTGATTACGACAAACACGTTTTCAACATTCTAAGGTTGGATAAAATTCAAAAAAATTTTTTTTTTACGCACTTTTAATGGTATATTTCAAAGTACTTTAAAACAACAAAAATTGAATATATACTCAATTTTATGCATCTAAATTTGAAATGGATAAAAATTAATATTTTTGTAAGCTTAATGTGGGAAATTGATTTTAATATCAATTTTTTTTAAGGCAGTTTGAAATATATCGTCAGAAGTGCATACAAAAATCATTGGAAAAATTGAAGAAAAAGAGTATTGAAAACGTTTTTATTGTAATCAGTCTACAAACCTTTAGATAACTATTTTCATGAAAATATAACAATTTTTAATGATTTTTAAAACATTGTGACCTTAATCCATTACCGATGAATTTTTGAGACAGTCGCGACTAATTATACTTAAACCAATGTTTTAAATGTATTTCTTCTTATTACATGTTAAATTAATGTAAAAGCTCATTTTGAGATAAGGATTATCTCTAAAATCATCTCAAAAGCACAATAGTATTATTATAATTTTTATTAATTTTAATTTTATTTGTTTTAGTGGCACATTCATTAATTATTCCAGAAGAATTACCATCAATATTATCGTTAATTTATTCAAATATTCCACCTATTAAAAAAGGTATGATAAATTCATTTTAGTAGTTCTTAAAAGAATTTTTGGACAATTTACAATAGCATAGATTTTACTTAAGAAAGTAGATAATTATTACTTCTTGTAGCCCAAAAAAGTTCAATTGAGTTTTATAAGAGACTATTTAAGTCTATATTCATTTTATCAGATTGAAAAGAAACCGCTTTTTTCAGAACAATTTTGAAAAAAATGCATTGGTATATTTCGTCTACTTCAACTATAAATTTGCATTTGTGGTCTGTTTTACTTATGTTACCTTTGAGAAATTGTCTTTTTCGCAGTTTCCAATTCCTTGATCGATTACTCAATTCTGGATTATTAAATTTTACTGAATTTAAATTTTGACCTATTTTATTTTACAAAATTTTTGTCTCTTAATAAAAGTATTATTAAAGCCAGTAAAATTTCTTCTTTTGGTTTTCAATACGCTTTTTGATTTGTCCTTGGTAGTTTTAATTATTTCAATTAAAGCTCAAAGTTGTAATTTTAGGTTTGTATTAAATTATAGTAGAGGGAAGATATGTGCCTAGAAGGTATTCCTTTCTTGCTCTCTCTTTTTTCACCAGACCATTGAAACTTAATTACTGTTAATTTTTGTGGCTACGACAGAAATCATGTGTTGAAGATGAATACATTTTAGTTGGTGACAGCTGACAGACCAATCAAAGCTGGCGTTATTTTATTGCCTTTTAGGAAGTTCAAGGATACTGTAGAATTTAACTACAAATTTTAGTTGTTATTTTTCTATTAGATATTATTTTAGACAAAATTAAAAGTTATCAAAATGAAGCAAGCGGATAACGGACGTTCTTTAAAAGCATTCATTAGTTGGTTGGTAATATTAGAGATAACCTAAAATGCTTAATAGAAGTACATGTTTTTTATGGTCAAAAGTAGGAAAAAATTTATTATTATTAGATCGATGCAATGTTTCTTATTACAGTAATTAGAAAGTAAAATCAATAAAATGATGATAAAACCTTTATTTTTGTCAGGAAATTTTCACTTTTGATATTAAAATAAGAAAGTCTTTAACTTGAATTATTAGATAAATATTATTTATTAATTTACTTATTATCTGTGCATAACTTTAAACGGATATAGATAATAATTAAAAATTTATTTAAAGAACGAGTATAAAAGATTATCTGGGAAAAAGTTATTATGTCCATTCCCCGAAAAATAAACCTAGGAACAGAAAAAAATCTACTTTTTCCGTAGACGTCCCTTTTTCGAATATCAAAGTTTTGAAAATTGTTCTTTTGAGTTTTTTATTTGTTCTAAAAAATGTTTCAGAATATCAAATTGATGTATCGAAAATTGGGTACAAAAATCACAAAAAAAGAATTTTTTTTCGACTCTTTTTTGTATATTTAAGTGTTTCCGAATTGATCTATTTGTTCTAAACATTATGGTACAAAAACCCTCTATTTTTTGACAAAAACAATTTTTCGAAATTGTTCTGGGTTATTCTAAGCTTGCTCTTCATTGTTTCAGAATATAAAAATTATTTTTTTTTAAATTAGGGCCGATAATTAAAAACACAGATATACCCCCTTTTTTGAAATCTAAGTTTTGCAAGTTATTCAGGATTATTCTTATTATCTTATTTACTGTTCCAGAAAATAAAAATTGAATTGAAAATTAGTCTTGAAATAGTGTGTAAAATTTTGAAAATTAAATAAAACAATTGTTGTTAAAAATTGGCCTCAGAAATGAAATTCTTAAACAATGCTTAGAAATGTTTATTAAAAGGACCATGTTTCCACATAAGAATATTCATTTGGGGACATGGAGAATACCCGGCACAGATGAAACAAATCAAATTGATCATGTTTTGATTATGGTTAGACATTCTTCCTCAATTATCAATGTAAAGGCTTGTAGAGGCCCCAATTGTGACTCTGATCACTATTTGGTTAAAGTGAAAATACGGGAAAAGATTAGTAAATTGGAAAGTGTGTTATCCAATAAAAAACACTGGAATATTGACAAATTAACGAATTGTCATGAAGTACAGAAAGAATATCAAGATGAAATTCAAAAGAAATACAGGGGGGAAATGGATGAAAATGAACAAATGGATGTAAATAATTATTGGAACCGAGCCAAAGCACTCATTATAGAAGCTGCTGGAAAAAAGGTTGGAGAAAGAAAAAAGATAAAAAATAGAGAATGGTTTGATAGTGAGTGCGAGAATGCTATTAAGAACAAAAATGATGCTAGAAAAGCTATGATACAAAGAGAGACGAGGAATAACTTTGAGAAATATAAAGAAATGCGCAGAATTGCAGATAAAGTTTGTAGGAAAAAGAAAAAGAACTGGTTAAAGGAGCAGATTTTAGAAATTTATTCATTACAAAAGCAAAACGAAAGAAGAAAGCTGTACAAAGCAATGAGCTTTCAAACTAAAACATTTCAACCAAAAATAAATGGATGTAAAGGTGCAAATGGTAAAGTAATAGGAGAAGATAAACTAGTTAATGAAAGGTGGACAGAATATTTTAAGGAATTGTTAACTAAGGAGAATATGCAGACCAATGTAGATGTAAGTGATGAGGAAACCCATAATGGGGAAAATCAAGAGGTAGAAGAGGAAGATTTCGCACCATCAAAAGAAGAAATTGAAAACTGCGTCAAGAGAATGAAAAATTACAAAGCTTCAGGGACAGATGGTATTAACATCGAATTAATAAAATATGGTGGAGCTGCACTAATTGAAATAATTTATAAATTAATTAGAAAAATTTGGACAACAGAAATTATGCCAGAGGAATGGAACATAGGAATCATTTGTCCTATCTATAAAAAAGGCGACAAAATGGACTGCAGAAATTACAGAGGGATAACCTTGTTAAACACAACATATAAAATTTTGTCTAGTCTCTTAGCAAATAAAATTAAGAAATATGTGGAAAATTTCATAGGAGAATATCAATGTGGATTTAGACAAAATAAGGGAACAGTAGATAAAATTTTTGTAGTTAGACAGGTTATAGAAAGGTTTTATCAAATTAATATTGATTTATACATGCTTTTTATCGATTTTAAACAAGCATTTGACAGCATCAACAGGGATAAATTATATGAAGCAATGCGCAAATTTGGTATACCTACAAAACTGATAAAACTTACAAAAATGTCAATGAAAAACACCAAGGCCAGTATAAATATAAGTGGAAAAACTGGCGACTCATTTGAATTCAACAAAGGTGTAAAGCAAGGTGATTCATTGTCAGCTGTGCTGTTCAACATTGCCTTGCACTTAGCAATTGAACCATTTGACCAAAGAGGGACTGTATTCACCAAATCAACACAAATATGTGTATATGCAGACGACATAGTTATTATTGCAAGAACAAAAAATAGTCTAATACAACTTGTAAAAGATCTAATGGCAAATGCAAAGGAAATGGGCCTAGAAATTAATGAAAACAAAACAAAATTCATGACCATGTCAAGGTCTGATGAAAGAAGAGAAATACAAGATCTAAAAATTAATGATAAAACATTTAAAGGAACAAATACATTTATTTATTTGGGAAATGAAATCAACAATAAATGTGAAATTTATGAGTGCATTAATAAACAAATTAAAAATGGAAACAAAGCAGTTTTTGCAAATATTAGATTATTAGGAAGTAAATTAATTTCAAAAAGTTGTAAGATGCTAATTTATAAAACTCTTATAAGACCAATAGTGGCATACGGATCAGAAACCTGGGTTTTGAGCAACAGAGACCAAAATATATTAAGAAACTTTGAACGACGAATAATTCGAAAGATATATGGGGCTGTAAAAGAAAATAACATCTGGCGAAAAAGATACAACTTTGAAATAGACAAATTAATTAAAGGAAAGACATAATAAAATTCATAAAAGCTAAAAGAATACAATGGATTGGACATGTTGAAAGAATGGAAGAAACGAGCATGCCTAAGAAAATCATGAAGGGAAAATTATTCAATACGAGAAAAAGAGGTAGACCCAAATTGAGGTGGCTCGATCAAGTTCAGGAAGACTTATCAAAATTAAAAATAAAGAACTGGAAAATTAAAGCAAAGGAGAGAGGAACGTGGAACTCTATTGTAGAGAAAGCCAAGGCCCACCAAGGGCTGTAGAGCTAAGCAAGAAGAAGAAGAAACAATGCTTAGAACAAATAGAATAGAACACAGAACAACGGCCATTACTTTGGTTTTCGAAAAAGAGGTGTGTCAGCAAAAAATTTTTTGATTATCGGCCTTATTTTTTAAGATATAATTTTGATATTCTGGTATAAAAGAGAGAAAGTTCGAAACATTGGACTTGTGGAAAAGTGGACGTTTATTCTTGTATCATAAAATTTTTTTCTCGATTTTCGGTTTATTTTCAGATATCAATTTTATCTTCTGGAACAATGTTAAGAATAAATAGAAAAATCCGGAACACTTTCAAAACTTTAATTTTCGAAAAAAGTGATTGTTGACGAAATAAGTAATTTTTTTTCAATATCAAGGTTTAATTTGCAAAGTGCAGGACTGAAGTTTTGGAATAATGTAGAACAACCCAGAAAAACTTATGTTTGTTCAAAAAGGCGGGCTAACTTCACACTTATTAAAATTTTATAACTTTTTACGAATATTTTGAACAAAAAAATTCAGAGAAATCTGTAGCAGATGCTCAGTAAACTAAATTTAAAAATGGAGTGTTTTTCTATCTAAAATCACTCATAGAAGGAAAATGGACGAAAAGTGTTTTTACATATGTTTTTATTGTCCATCCAAATTGGAGGACGGTTCATAAAATAAGTACTACAAACAGACCCGGTAACACAAAATCTATTAGAGGCTATTCTTAGAGCTGATATTAACTTTAATTCCATTGACTGAAAGCGTTCTTCGGTTATTACTTCCGTATTCAGATCTGTATCTATAGTATCACTTATAGTGATTGTAACTTTCATACACAACTCTCAATAAACATGCACTGATTGTTTAAGATAAAATAAAATTGACACTGCTTTTTTACAGGAACGGATTCACGTGTTGGTTTTGGATTTCGACTTGGTGAACATGCCGATTTTCAAGTACTCTTAGAATTAGGACCACAAACGAATACCAGACCGATAGGTAATGCAGATTCGCCAAGTAAAAGACATGTTCAAAGATTAAATAGCAACATTATACAATTGTTACAAAAACCTAGCAAATCAACACCTGAAAAAGTATGTATTATATAAATAAATAATAATAATTATTCTAAGTGTACATTTTGTATACGAATGTGTCAATAAATGGAGTATATGCTTCCAAGGCCGACTTTTAAGACAACTATTCCGATATTAAAGATATATTTGGGTAACCGTAGAAAACTGTCCCAGAATAGCTGTATTAAAATACATGCCGAATGTAGGCCATAATAGTGCAATATAACCTACTCGATCAAAGGAAAATAAAAATAATAAAAACAATACATAATATATAATTATTATAAAGTTAACAAATATAATTAGAATACATACCAAATTCAAATGAAGTGAAAATATATAATAAATTTAAAAATCTAGGTAAATTACATAATCAAAAAAGAAAAGAAAATTTACTAATAGTTAATAGTTATAAATATAAAAACGGATAAAATTATTCCGATTTGTAACGATTACGATCCGTGGCGCCTCGATTTTTTGATGAATTTTGGTAGCTAAACAAGCCAAAATAATACGAAAATGAAGAATACCAATTTTCGAGTTTTCGCCTATTTTTCGAGTTATCCATGGGTATTTTAATCACAGGTTGGAGTAGGGGCCAAAAACCAACCCGACCCGTACAAACTATACCCCATAAATACATGGATAGTTTAATCACAGGTTGAACGAAGAGGCCAAAAACCAACCCGACCCATGCAAACTACACCCCACAAATCCATGGGTTAATAACAGTCGAAAATGGCGTACATGTATTATTTTTAATAGTTGTATTAAATATACAAATGTTGATTTTTTTTAAACGAATTAAATTTCGGTTTTTTATGCTCGAATTGTGTTTAAATTATAATCATTTAACAAAAAATAATGATAAAATATTCTAAAATTTTTTAAATTATGATATTTATCTGACATAAACACGATAATTTCTAAAAAAAAAGTGTTGATAACTCGAAAAATAGGCGAAAACTAGAAAATTGGTATTTTTTATTTTCGTCTTATTTTGGCTTGTTTTATCAAAATTAATCGAGGCCCCACGGATATCGTAATCTCCCCATTAAAATAAATATAATATATAGAAAAAATGATTCACATGTCAAAAATGAAATGTAAGTCACAATAAATTACTGAAATGAGTATCTAAAAAATAAAAATTTATTTTGTATGTATCTAAAATATATGAAAACAAAATTGAGCAAAATATAAAAATTTTAAATTTTAATCAAATTAATTATCTATAATTATGAAAACTTAAAAAAATATAGTTCAAGGCTCCACGTATCAAATTAGACAAATTCCGCTGAAATTATATGGAACGTCATCCAAAAGTAGATTTTTTATGGCCATCAAGAAACTATAATTGTTAGATTCAATTGAGTTCCATATTCTTCTTGATTTCTAAATTAATACTCATGAAGTAATTTACTTGCATTGTATACTCTCTTTACTTAGACTTTGTAACCAGCATACAGGAATTTAATTTCTGATGTTCTTTTGTTTGTATTTTGCACTTTATTATTAATAATAAGGTAAATGCATAAGAGTATAGCTAGTTTCCAGAAATTGATTCGACAATATCGAATGCTTTCTCAAAGTTAGTAAATGTAAGCAAAAAATCAAATGCATTAAGAATTCTTGTTAAAATTGTATGGATATTTATAGGAGCAAACCAGATTTTTCTGGTTTTAGGTTGTAGTTACTGATACCAGTATTAGTAGAAGACCGCTAGATAGAAAACTACGTTGTCTCGGAACTAGTTAAAAAACTCCAACTTTGGAGATTTATTACAAAATAAGCATTATCCAAATCGCTAAAACCAAAACACGAAAATCACTTTGCCAGTAATAAACTTGGAAACTTTATCTGTATCTCTTTTACAATGTTTTTAATGAACAAATAATTTTTTAGATATCAAATACCGATGGTGGTAAGTGGTTAGCTAACTGGCAACAGACAATGAAAAAACCAGTTTTTGTTTCTGAAGAAGAGCCTATCGAAGGTTTAGGTGAAATCAAGGCTGCAGATGTTATTCCTGAAGATGATGGTGATGATTTCAACAACAGTAGACAAAATTCTGATGTGGCAATTGATTCTGCTAAAGTAGAAGTCGCTACAAACATCAGTACGAAAAAAAATTCATCGGATTTATCAGATGTATCGTTGGATGATGAGTAAATTTTACTTGTCTACTGTCTAGTCTAAAATAATTGTCATTGTTATGCCCTATGACGAGCTCATATCAAAGGATTGCGTTAAAAGTGAGGAGGTGATGAGGGAATTCCATTGAAATATATAAAATTAGTTTAGTTTACTATAATTCAATCATACAGTTTATGTAGTTCATTGGAACTATCTCATCGCGTGTCTCACTTGTCGTAGATCACTTTGATATGAGATACTACAATCCGCTTTTACAGGGTAAAGGGCATTTGAAATAAATTTTCTTCTAACTTGGTACTCTCCAAACTAAATAAAAACTGAATAGAAAAGATATTCCATATAAAAACAAAGGTCCATTCATATGCGTCCATAAATATTTAACAAAAGAATTTCAATGAAAATGACATCATATATGAAGTAGGACATTATTTTCGCGGACAATAAGT
The DNA here is from genome assembly GCA_020423425.1 of Chrysopa pallens. Lineage (NCBI taxonomy): Eukaryota > Metazoa > Arthropoda > Insecta > Neuroptera > Chrysopidae > Chrysopa > Chrysopa pallens. Next base: position 4,574,197 of record CM035594.1, on the reverse strand, counting down.
TAAAAAAAAAACTATCCGAATGTAATGAGAATTAGCTTTTAGAAAAAAGGGAGCAGAGTGTGCCATTGGTAGTGTACCGTGTTCTCATATCAATGTTCCCGGGATTGATTCCTTGTGCGGTAGAATTTTCTTTCAGAATGGGCCAGTAAAGAAAAAACAAATCATATGAAGAAAATAAAATTGTTTATTAAAATACATTTTTATAAGAAAGTTACATTTGTGATTAAACTTCATGTGGTCAACTTCATTTATAAGCTAAATTGCATAATTATTTGGTTATTCGGAAAAATAATAAGCAACCCAAAATTCCCATTTCTGGGGTAAAATCACAAATATGTGAGACATTGTCTTCTTCTTCTGTCTCACTTTCTTTATTGGACTTTTATTCGGATTTTAATTTTTACCATGTGTGCTGCAGTTTTCTTCTTTTGAAGAATTTTTTTATAGTGCCACACTGGGATACTATCCCGTTATGCCCCGACCTTTTTGCCTCAACATGCATACTTTCAAATCAAACTAGTCACTTCAAACCTAAAACAGTGAAACTTCAATGAATATAAAAATTTAGTACCTCAGCTATGTTTGGTTAAAACTACGTTAGTTGAAAACATTGTTTAAAATTTTGATTATGCCAAAAAGACACAAATAAGTTTCGTTAAAAAATGAAATAAAAATGAAATAATTATTGTAGTTTTTTTTAACTTTTGTTTCTTGAAATTTCGGCTAGTAATTTAATTTGTTTAAATTTGATTTTTAATTTTTTTTAAATTTTCAGAGTACCATCTTAGCTAAATATTCATTTCAAAAAAATTTTTATTTTATAGTAGATTATTAAACATAAATGCATTAAAAATTCTAAGCTCATTGCTTTGGTGATATAAAAGGGTGGATCCCGTAATTTGGTTACGACTTATAAGTTGGTTGAGTTATATAACTTATAAATATATACAAAAAATTGTGGTAAATAAGGAAAAAAAGGAATTTGAAATTATAAAGTAGCTAAGTAAGGCATAATCTTGTTTAGAGAAAGTCTATGATTTCGAAAATGGTGACATTTATTTAGAGTAGGGAAGCCCTAGCGGGGATTTTTAGATTTACTCGAGCTCGTTAGATAAAGATATGAAAGGTACCGTACCCCTTGTTGAGTACCCCCACCAAAACTTAGCCTTCTATTTGGTGTGCGCGTTTTGGGTAGCCGACTAGAAGAGTAAAAATACATCGATAGATGGATTTAATCGAGTGCGTCAGATTATGCTATGGTAGTTAGATTACGTGCTGAAAAGTGTATATTTACAAATCTGGCAATTGTAGCTACACTCTTGGGGGCACGCGGTTCACAAAATTGTAAAAAAAATGCCACCTGAAAATTTTCGAGATATTCTTAAAAATTTCGAGTGTTGTTGAATTTTTTCTTGTTTTGAAGGAACTAATATAAGGATAATGGGAAAAATATTATCTAATGATTTATGATTTAATTTTCTCGGGATCGTTAAAATTTTTTATATTTCGCGGGAAACAAATTAAGGATAACGAAAAAAATATAATATAACCATATATTCTAAGCTTGACATAACGGGATGAGGAGGTCAAAATCTTGCAAACAAAAAACGCCACCTAAAAAATTTTTTAAAACTGTCCGAATAAGAAAATTATTTCAAATCATCGTTAGATAAGAACCAGTTTATCTGGAAATCATGCCGAACTCCTTGTATGAAAATCCAAGGCGTATTTCGCAAGTCACGATTATTTTGCATTTTCCTACAGCTGCCACGAGCTTGCGTTACATCCAAAAAGATCAGTCTTTTAAATAGGAGCTTTGTTTAGGTTCACTCAACATATCCTATGAATATCTGACGCGCTAATGTAAATTTATTTCTTACCCAATTTAAGCCTTCAGTAGAGTCATTTCCACCATGAAAACGGGTAGTTTAACATACCTCCGTGTTTAGAAACACTTGGGAGTTATACCCTATCAATATCTGACAGACTTGAGTATGCCCAGGTCACTGTTTCTTTCACATCTTTGAAAGACTGTACTCGCTACCCTCCTGCTAAAAAAGGTATGCATCATACGACGTTTTTTTTAATACCATATAATCTTCAAAATCCAGAATGCTATAAATTTAATATTTAGATAATTCTTATCGTCATATAATCTGATAATTAAAATAATTTTGTAAGGTATATTAAGGTGTAAGCAATGGGCATAGAATTTTTTGAAAATGGTAAATGGCAAAACGTTTATTTTTGCTGGGATATCATCTGTTTTTTTATTTTTTATTTTTTTAATGGAACCGCTTACATTTTCAGTTGTGATTAGTTCATACTTATATTTCTATCTTTTATTCTATAATATAATACAATTTTAATAAAATTATTTGTTTTGATATTTTGATTATCAACTCAGGAAATTATCAGTTTACTCCGTTCTGCATGAAGCAAATTAATTTTTCCCCCATTGTTAATTTTCGATTAATATGCGCAAAAATTTGGATTCCAAATAAAAAGGTCTATCGAAAGAGCGATAATTTTTTTTGCCCAGTTAATTAGTGGGTAATTATAGACTATTTTTTAATTTTATATTTTGTTGAGAGACACAAAAGTATATAAAATGCTAAAACTGAAAATGTATGTGCCTCAAAGTATTTGCTCAGAATAATGTCAAAAGTGTCATATTTTGTAACACAAATATTCTATTGTACTTATTTAATTTATTTTAAAAAAATATTTAAGCAAATTTGTTTGTTTTTTTTTTTTTTTTTAATTTTTTTTTTATTCTACCATTATGAAATTATATTTATTGATAAACGATTACCGAAAAAATTTATAAAACGAAGGACATATTTTTTTAATAAAAGTGTTTCAGCCTATTTAATAATATAGCTATTGATGTTTGGGAGATAGTGGCGGCAAAAGTGTATGGAATGAATTTCAATTGACGATTATAGTTATATACAAATTTTAAAAAAATGTTCCAATTCAGATTCATTAAGTCTTAGACTCTTAAATTACAAAATTATAAAACATTTAGCTGTAACTTTAGAATAATTTTAGAATAATTCTAAAGTTGTTATAATATTCTCAGATGATATGTGATGATATTATGTACTTTATCTATAAACTGTCAAATTAAAACCATAACATTTAAAAATATTGTTTAAGATTTTTATATTAATTATTTAAATTTTTAAATTACCTAAATCATATCTGTATTGATGGCAGAATAAAATAATATTCCACAAAGTTTATTTAAACGAATTAAAATAATTTTAAAATGAGTTAAAACAAACAATTCTTAGTGACTATAGGTTTCAACTCACGCCAGTGTTGTAGGACTTTTTTATCTTCTAATTAATTTTTCCATTAAACGACACTATTAACTAGATTTTAATTTTTTTTCTCGAAAAACATTTAGTGAATTTTAATAAATGTATGATTAATTAGTTCTCTAGAGCACAAGTTACTTATTACAGAAGTTTGAAATCCCTGGAAGCTTTTATTCAGTTAATAAAAATAAATTTAAACAGTTCGGTTAACGAAATTTCATAAGATTACATGTCAAATTACAGTTTTTTTAAATTTCAATATTTTTTTAACAGTTTCGTCAATTGGTTTTTAATTTATACAGTTGATTTGGAATGGAATGATGAACGTTCCTCTAAATTTTATATGTCTCGTAGCATTTTTACATACCTCCCAAATATTCTTAAACTAAACTATTGTGAAGCAAATGTTTTCTCACAAATATTTGATGAACCATTTTCAATCAAAACGTTAGATAAATCGTAACCTGAATTATAAAAATCATTGAAAGTTTTTCAAACCAACTAAAAAGTAAAAACATCAATTTAGACTAGCAGGAATCGGCGCACGAGTACCGAAAACTATTCCACCTCAATTTTTTTATGCGATCCTCTTCAAGTTGCCCTCCTAATGCTATAAATGCATGTTGCCATGGCGCAACCCGGTGTCATATTGTTTAAACCGAAATTGTTTAAACAATTGCAAGGCATTGTTATTTTTCAACCGGACAAATTTTTTTTATATTCTTTATTGAAATACCAATAAAATGGTCCTATGACTTTTAACGATAAAGTTAATATTTTAAAGATATGAATTTTTAAAGGTTCGAAAAATCTCAAATTTGGGTACTTTCAACCCATGAAAAATATATTTAAAAAAAACATAATGTCTAAGTAATAATTTTTTTTTAATTCTCTATACAATTGTTAATAATATTGTAAAAAGAGATTTTAAAAAATTTCATTGTTTATACCTTTTTTTAATTGTTAATAAGTATGCGTCGCTTACCTTTAGTCCTTAATAGAGACCACTTTTTAGTCGTTAATAAATATTTCTTAGTACTTAAAGTGATTTGTTTGTATTTAATAAATCTGATATTCATTTATTAAATATTAATAAATCGTTTTAAATACTAAGAAATATTTATTAAGGACTAAAGGTAAGCGACGCATACTTATTAACAATTAAAAAAAGGTATAAACAATGAAATTTTTTAAAATCTCTTTTTACAATATTATTAACAATTGTATAGAGAATTAAAAAAAAAATATTACTTAGACATTATGTTTTTTTTAAATATATTTTTCATGGGTTGAAAGTACCCAAATTTGAGATTTTTCGAACCTTTAAAAATTCATATCTTTAAAATATTAACTTTATCGTTAAAAGTCATAGGACCATTTTATTGGTATTTCAATAAAGAATATAAAAAAAATTTGTCCGGTTGAAAAATAACAATGCCTTGCAATTGTTTAAACAATTTCGGTTTAAACAATATGGCACCGGGTTGCGCCATGGCAACATGCATTTATATCATTAGGAGGGCAATTTGAAGAGGATCGCATAAAAAAATTGAGGTGGAATAGTTTTCGGTACTCGTGCGTCGATTCCTGCTAGTCTAATTATATTCAACTATAAGTTTGTGTTACTTTACAAAACACAACAAATTTTCAAAAAAATACCTAAGAAGTAAAAAGTAGACCAATTACAATTCGCAGTCGGCACCAACGAAACTATTTTACCTAACATTATGATTAGCGACGTCTTCGAATAGAAATTGGTCACATGTTAAACTTTTTTAGAAGTATTTATCGCTTAAAACTATTTTTTACTTTGTAGTCTAATTTTTTTCAGTTGGTTCTATTTTATTTGTTTTCATCCCTCCTATCCCGTATGGCATTCATTTTATTGTAAAAAACTAATGCATTCCCACCCCAAACGTTGTCTATAACGTCAATAAAAAGTTAATCCGAATTCCCGAACGGATTTTGATGAAACTTGAACTGTTTTCAAAGCTGAATAATATTTAACTTAATAAAAACTCATTGGTAAACAATTCTAGATTTTCAGAAATACGTGGGCAAAAATAAATACAGACATACAAGCATACATATACTTGTAAATTTTGGCATACTTGTGTCGAAGACCACTTAGACTAACATATACGAATAATACAATTGTTTCAGTAATATTACATACATATGGGTCGAATTGATAACCTTCTTTTTTTGGAAGTCAGTAAAAAATCAAGCAATTACCTACCTATTCTGTTTTAAATACCTACATTATTCTAAAGGATTTCTGAAACAAAATTTAATAAAAGAGTATGTCAATCTTTAAAATAAATTGTAGTATGATTGAGAACTAAATTGAAAACTAGGAATCAATAGTTAAGCTGGAATTCTTTAAAGATTCAGTGGACGCAAATACAATTACCTTAGATGATAAAAATATTTACGAATGAAAAACTTATGGAATATTCCACTGGTAATCCGAGTTCACAAAAATGATTGTTAACAGGTTTTCATATTTCCATCTCGTTTCAGAGTTATGGGGGTTTCTGTTTGAAGTAATTGCCAAATATCTCATTATCTAACTAAAGCTGCTAAAATAATAAAACAGTCTTTTTACAGGCAGATCACATAAGAAAATTTGTTTCAAAATTTGAAGAACATTTTCCAAGAATTTAATCATAAATTTAAATCTACATTCATATAAATTATCCAAGCTTTCAAATAAAAAACTTAGAGTTGCTAAGCATTTTGCAAAAAATTTTAAGGAAGTTTGTTGAGAAATTTGGCAATTGTTTCAAACAAAACTGCTGTAACATTAGAACGGGTCCGAAAATTTTTTTTTTTAGTACTCGAATGACCAATATTCCATGAAATCTCACTTACAAATTTTGAAAATAAATTTTTTTTTCAAATGTGGTAGGGGAAACGTGTATGAGTTGATCCTTTCATTTTGCGCGTAAATTGTAAGCGCCATCTAGTACAATACTTTGGTCAAACAATGCCCCGTATACCTTCGTGTTATAGTCAATTTGTAACATCGGCATAAGTGACATAGTGACACATGGAATTTTACAGAAACAAATATAAATTATGACCAGTTAATGAAGTTGATCTCAGTTTTTATTACTTTTATTAAGCGGTTTGCCTGTTTATGCAAACCGCTGCTGTGTTTAGGATTTTAACATGCTTAATTTAGATTTTGAATAATGAGAATAGCAGCGTGCTTATAAGTTATCTTAAAAATCATACAATAAAAATGTTGAAGTTGAGACAATGTGGCTTACTTCCTTATATACGACGGGCGGTTCTGCACTCGTTTGAGTATGAACAAGAAGACACAGTCGCTTCTCTTCTTATAAAAGGTTAATAATGGAGATGGGTGGATGAAATGTTATACATGTGGAAGATGGGATCATGAAGTTTGTACCGGAATATACGGTGTGAATCCTGATAAATTTGTATGTGATATGTGGAAGAATTTCAGAAAAATTTCTGAAAAAGAAATGAGTTTTTTTCCACGTAGTTAATATCGTTTGGATGACACTCTTCTCAATCTTACCATCCATAAAAAGATTTGGTATCATCCTTCATTCTATTGGCATCACAAGTCATCATCCACAGGTTTCTTTTCCACGGATGTATCAATTGAAAGCTATACCATGAAAATTTAACAATTTAAATGTTGAGCTTTTCGTCAAAAGAGGGAGACTGACCTTCTTTTATTTTTCGTTACGTAATTACCAGGTATACAAATGAAAAAAAAAAAAACATTTTTCATATCCACAATTATTATTGATTTAAAATTTTTCTAAGTTATTGAAATGAAGTAAACGGAATTTGGAAGCTTTCTTAAAAAACTTTCTTTCGTATTTTAAACATTTTGGATTGATTCACAATAAAATGGGAGCTTTTTCATGATTTTGACGTTTTGCCCTCAGCTACAACTCAGAACTCGATTGGTAAATCGTATAAAGGTATTTTCATTATACTTCTCATAAAGACTACTTACCTTCTCATAATTTTCATATTTCTGGACTATTAACTTCCATTAGAATAAACTGAAAAATTTCAAAAACATTCCTTTTTGGGGTAAAAAAAGAACTAAAAGGGATGAAAATATTAAATAAAAAACTATATGGCCAGTATGCTTATCTTCTCAACTTTCATAATCCGGTAAAAATTAATGTTATTTTGAATCCTTGAGATTTTATAGCCTTTTAAACATGCTTGACAAATTAAATGCGGTATATCGCAATGAAGGATAGTTATTTTTAATAATTAAAGCAATTAAATAATTAACAAATAGTCCATATATATGATCAACGAATGATCGTACAAAGCGAGATCCTGCAGAGTACCTGGTGCTTGCAGCGGGTCTTTTAACGGCTTCCTCTGAAGCATTATAACAGTTTATCCTATAATTGGCCTAAGCTGGTTATACGGAGGTTTTCGAGGTCGCTGAACATGAGTACCAGATGGACGAAGGAGTACCTGGTGCCTGTATTGAGTGTTCTAAACGTCTTCTTCAGGAGTATACAGGCATTAGGTACTCCATCGTCGACCTCAAACACCTCCCGAGTAACTGGTTTGGGCTAATAATATGATAAATTTTCATGATAATCCAGAGCAAAATGATAAGATCAACAGCTGCAGGAACTTGCAGAACTCCTCACTGATCTCGTATTCACGTTCAGCGACCTTGAAAACACCCGTGTAACGAGTTTAGAACAATTATATGATTAACAACTCCAAAGAAACAAGTTAAAACACACTCAACATACATCAGGTACATCCATCAGGCTCTCGCTTATGTTCGCCTAGTATTCGTGTTCAATGACCCCGAGTAACGAAATTAGTTTCATTTTCACTTTTATTTATTTACATTTTTAATAATTTTTCACTTCAAAATGCACTTTTGAAATGCATTTTTCTTATGCACAAATGTAATTTGGGATTTTGAAATAATTAGCCTAGGTCATAAAATTTACAGAAAATCTCACGAATCCAACGCACTAAACCGCAATTAAATCCGTCTATGAGCAAAATAACGACAGTAAGCGCTATTTTTGGGTTTCATTTCTTCGACTAGTTGTTACATTACTTGCTTACTTACACTGGTACGGACTGGTATATGCCTTGGTGATATTATAATACAGTTCGTATTGGAAATAGTTTCAAAACTCTGATGGTGTTCTGGGATTTAAGGTAAGATGTCATCAATATAGTATATTAGTAATGTTAAATATCATTTATTTAACACAGATACTAACAGTATTTGCCAAGGACTCTCAAACCGCATTTGTAACTCAATTTGTAATTCAAACCAAAGAAATAGATCGTTCTGATTTAGATATATATTCTTTGATAACACATTAATTAATTCTAGTAATTCCTTTCTAGAACTATGGGATTTTTAATTAGAAATAAAACACTTATTTTTAATTATAAAAATTTTATTTAAGCTAAACTTAATGTTCTAGTTGCAATTAAAAGATCAGCAACCGTTTTAACAGTTCTTAAGTTAATATTTTCTAGTTTTTTTCTAGCATTAATTGATCCGACTCCTTCAACCAAATTATATAAATCAGCACAAAACTAAAAAAATAAATCATAACATCATTGTGCTATTTTATACGAAAAATAATATAATAATAAATAATACTATACTAAACTATGTCTATAAACCGTTTACGTTCGAAACAGTCACTAGAAAAACCAAATTCATTCAATTAAATTCGCTAGGATTCGCTACTACATTCATAAAATTTTAATTGTGCTATTAAACTTGCTAAAGTAAAAGCCTTCTTAAATCGATATCGATAATGTATTTAAATTTTAAAACAACAAACGCTATTAAAAACTCGAAACTATAACCGTAAATCAGTTAAATTTTACGAAAAATTATATATTTTTATGTTTGACACAAAATAAAAAAGTTTAGAGAGAGAAAAAAAGGTAAAAAATTATTATTTTGTTACGTTATTGTGTACACCAAATAACTTAATATTTGTCCAGGGTATCTAAACCAATTTTACATGGTATAGCGGAAATTTTGAAATGTAACCCGTATTGACGTATGGTATACGTGCATCGGCATAATGGTTAAAAAATGAGCAATGTTATTAACTATTATTTGAAACTAAATTGGCTTAAAATCAATTTGTTGAGAAAAACATTAAAATGCATACAAAAATCTTTTTCTATAGGCTTGTGTGCATTTGCATAGTGGTTAAAAATGTTTATCTTAGTAATCTAGAAGCATTAAGAGATTTTTTCTCAACGGAAAGTTTTGCTATAGTTTTGATTTTCTCACCCTCCATATTTTTTGGGTCACTAAACTCGAATTTGAAGTTTACGGGAATAATTTTGTCTGGAACTTTTTGAGGAAATTTTGACACTTTTTACCGCAAAGGCGCTTTCCGGTAAAACGGTTAATTTTCAGAAATGGTCTTTTTTGGCTAATTTCATGAAAATATGGCGCTCTAGCGGCGAAATGGTTAGTTTTTCTAAAAACCATTATGTATGAGAAATGAAGGAAATTTAATCTTCTTTAATTTAATATAGAACGGGAAGCAAAGAAAACCCTTCCTTTCTGAGTTATAGGCCAAAAACTGAAAAAAAGTGACAAAATTAGTTCAAAAAAAGCCCACTAACTTAAAATTTGTGTTCTGTGACCAAAATAGGTGGGTTAGAAAATAAAAACTTTCCATTGCAAAATTTTCCGTTGAGCCCCATTGATTTTTCTAATGTAACTAGCCTAAGAAAACTAAGTTTATATTAATTTTTTTTAGAAATGCATAAAACTTCAAAAAAAAAATATTTCTTTTTATAGTTGTATGCAATTTGATAGAGGTGAAAACTGTTGAAAATTATTACTTTTTAATTCAGATACGTAAAAATTGACTTTATATTAAATTTTTTGAGAAATGCATAAAAGTGCATACAAAAATTCATCATTTTTTAGGGTACATTCATTCGCTTACAAAGATTACAAGGGATGAAAATGTTCAAAATTATTATTTTCAATTTTTATTATTTATAGCACTTATATCATTAAAAGTGCATACGAAAATGCATAATTATGTGAATTTTTATACAGCTCTAGAGTATCAGCTAAAACGTGTTTTTCGTAATCAGTGACCTCAAAAACCCTTGGATTATAATTTTTTGAAAATTAGATGAATTTTTAATGGTTTTAAAAACATTATGCATTTTTTTTTAATTACTTATGCATTTTCCAGTGGCGACTAATTATAGGTCACAAATGTTACAAATGTGTTTCTGAATATATTACAAAAAACCGCATGTCAATTCGAGCTATAGTTCAAATTTTCCTGTATGAGTGTTCAAATTCCTTGAACAAGATCCCATTTCTTTTAGTCTGCTTATCGATAAGAGAGAGTATTTACCTTTTTATGAGTCTTTGTTGAATTGAATGATTGACTGACTTCTGTACAATCAATTAATGATGCTTCATAAGGAGTTACAAGTAATGTTGAATATGGTAACTGCAATAAATACAAAACCATAATTATTTTTTATTATTGATATCGAAAATGGTGTTTGGACGGTCGACAAGGAGTTCATGTGATTGAAAATAAAAATAGGAGATCCATGAGTTGTAAGTGAGAGTCGTTGATAAAGCATATATTCATGGAACGAGAAATATTCTATACTATTTCATCCCCATACTTAGAAAAAGAGCCTTCAGGGTGGTGGCCAATCTTGTGACACAAAAATAGACGCAGGTTGAGCAATATTGATATGTGATTGACATGAGTTTTGTTTTTTTATACACAACATTTTGCTTAAACTTTTAACCCTTTAAAGCGACTACACTAGCTCGTATGAATACATTTGTGTCTATCAACTGGCCAACGTACCCGACCTTTTACCGAACGAAGGATATAGCTTCACTTCAATTGTTCTTATTCCCTCATTTCGGTCGAACTGAATGATGGATATCTCAAACCTGCTAAGAAATTCTGTAAGGTGGTGTAACGAGGTGAATACCCCTTCACCGCCCAAGCAGGTCGTGTCATACTAAATTCTGATGAGGGAAGGTGTCGCTTTAATCTGAATTAATACAAAACACCCCAATCTAGAGGCTAATACCCTTCCAGCTTTAGCTGATAAAATAGGCCAATCTGGCTACAATGTGCTCGGCTATCATCTTTTTAGTCTGCCTGCAGCCTGATGTACTCCTTCATTTCCTATTCATATCGTTTTTCAATCATTCATTGATAGCAGAGGTGATTTAATTCATAGTATTTCCTAAATATGTATCCGGTCACTGCACGAGTTTTGTCTTTCCAGGATGAGTGCCTCTACCGTTAAGATTTCCGTACCACTGTGGCTCGGTAGCCACATCAGCATAACCTCTTTTGCTCTTGCCACATTTTCAAGTGTTTTGAGAGACAAAGGAGAATTTATTTTGGATGAGCATATAGTCTTGAGAGTAGCTTAACAGTCTGCGCATATATTGACATACCTTTGTTCGTAGCTCACTACATCCTCTATAGGTTGGGCACTGAATGAATATCATAAATATATGTTTGGACAGCAGTAGCGTATTTACCTATTTTGGTGGCATTTGGCTGAAAGGAGAATTGTTCTCTCTATCTATTTTGATATTTACTTGTGGTCATAGGTTCCTTCTTTCCTTCTCCTCAATCCTTCATTCCGTATTCTCAGGTGGGAAGCCAAAGCTGCCTTTGCGATTACTTAGGGAAGCAATAATTGTCTTACGATTCATAGGTCCAGGATATAAAAGCAGGGGTCTACTCAAAACCAAAAATTATGGCAAGTGGTCTACGAGACAATAAAGTGGCGATCTTTGGTATATATCCTCTTGTGGGCGATGAAAACTGCGCACCGATAGGATGATTCAATATTTCTTACTAATAACGATTGCAATTTTTTATATGTTTTTATCATAAGGAAGACTTTGGGAAACTGAAAAAAAAATTACTATTCGATAATTAAATACCTATATTGATAAAAATAAGACAACAACTAATATAGTGCAAACTGTTTATACAACTGACATATTACTGAGTATCAATTTTGGAACTATTTATAATTCAAAAATGTATTATAATCATATCGGCGAATCTAAAAAGTTCATGAAAAAAAGTTTCAAACAATAGTTGTTTGCTTTTAGAAAACTTTAAACTTACTTTTAAGTCTAGAAAACGCCATCAAAATTTCAACTCGTTTTCTCTTTTCCTTTTTTAAGTTATCTTGATGACGAACAGAATCCGATCGTAATATAAATCCTGTCTTTTAGAAAAGTTTTTAGTATTTTAATATTTTCAGTATATATAAACTACTTATTATGCACGTTTTCCCAGAGAAATGTTTTAAATAAAAGTTGTAGTGCTTAATATATTCTATAAACGTACTAAGTTTCAAGAAAATCGTTGAAAATATTTTGGAGAAAAACGAAAAAATTCGAAAAATTACGTGAATAAAATGGACTTTAAAACCTATTTTCGGGGATTTTTTGTAAATCACCCATATTGAAATTTTGATAGGATTACAATATTTTCTTTTACTCGTAATAAAAGAAAGTAAAAACTGTTTAACCTTTTTTTAGTATTAAAGCTAGAAAGTATTTTTTATGAACCTCCTGGAATTATTTACATTAAAAAAGGTATATTTAACCATTTAAAAAAAAAAATAAAATAAAATTTAAACTAAAATTTTTCGAAAAATTAAAACAAAAATAAACTTCCAATTTGGCTGTCTTTGAGTTTATTTTTGCTTTTGTTTCTACACGTTTTCTATCCGCGTGAAATAAAAAAATTATTGTTTCCAGTGACCGTATGACAATTACACATAAGGTCTACGTATTCCGCGCATGTTTCAAGGTTAAGAGCTACGGATTTTATTCTTAGTAAGTGAGTCATTTTTTTCTATTCGATATTTTAATATTAATTAAAACCTATGTTTTTTATATTTTTTTAAAAATATTTTTTTAACCTAAGAAATGAGTTCTTTTTCTCTTTGATTTATTAATATTTATATAAAATTTAATAGGCCAGTAAAACGAGACCCAATATTCACCGTGTTTGGAATTAATTAGCGGAAATCTGGGCATAGCTTTTATATCTTCAAATAGACTAAAACTTGAAAACGTTGAATTTTATGGAAAAATGGGCAAATAAAAAATGCAGGTACAAAAACGAGTGTATAAATTATTATAAAACCTCAAGAAAGTATTCTTACAAATAGTGGGTCCAAGGTTTATTTTAATGAGAGTTGGAAAAAAATAAATAAATAAATAATAAAAATAGATGTAAAACAACTTTTAAAAGCTCATTCGACGCAGAAATTTCGTAAGAAACATTGCTTTCGAGTTTTAGTTGCAAAGGCAAGAAAACTGCTAAAATTTCGCGGTATTTCGGCTGCCAAAATAAGCTCGCCACCCACAATGGTGCAAACTCAGTATTATTCCATGTATTTGAGTTCATTTGAAGGGATTTAAACTACCTCTGCCTTTTAGCTAATTAATTCCAAATAAAGTACTCGTTTGAGTGGCCTATAAGACATTTTTAATAAATATTTATTTTGTTCATAATAATTTTGTGTGGTTACAAAAGTTTACAGAGGTCATTTTATTCTTATTTAAATATGTAAAAATTTGAAATTTATTTTACATAACATCGGCCTGATTCGGTCCATTTATACAAAGTTTGCATGGTGAAGAATAGACTGAATAAAATTTGTATTCATTATGCATTCAAAATTCCAAAAAACCTGTTAGCTCTTTTAATTTTGCTTGAAATTTTAATCCTAACCAGTACCATATTTTATACTCACATTAAATACTTCCACGGACAAAAATAATATGATGCATTTTTCTGTAAAGTCCCTATCAGATTGATAATTGAAAATTTGGGTAAAATGTTGGAGTTACGAAGTAAATGTACATAAAAAATATAATAATGATTGATAACGGAATAACATTTTTTATAATTAGTTATATATATTTTCTAAATTTGGCTAAAACACAAAAAAACTTCAACGGATTTCACTGGCACTTTTTCGTTTTGGTTATTTGGTGGGGGATCAATATGCAGTTTTTCAGGATTAAAATTTTGCAATCTTTGTAAGTGAATATCATTATAAAGATACGATACGATTCATAGTTAAGAGTTATCAGATCGAAAAACAAAACTAAATTTGTCGGTATTTTGATGCTCAAAGAATTCAATACAAAGTTTTGCAAAAAAAATCCACTATTTACAGTAAAACCTGAATATAACCCAGGACAAGTTTTGTTTATATATCGTGTATATTTTTTCAAAACTTTAAGCTGAATTTTTAGAGCTAATATTTATTATTTCTATCCAATCAAAATGTTATGCCAAATTTTTATAACAAGGATATAGAAACAAATTCTAGTATTTTCAATCCGATTAGTTTGACTATGGAATCCGATTACCTCTGGGTGGGGCTTGGTTAATATATGGTATATAGAAGTTTTACTATAATAAATGGTTTAAAATTTCTTCAAATTCTTAGAGCAACAAAATAGCAATAAATTCAAGCTATTTTTGTGTGTTCGACCTAATCGCCATTTGGGTTTAGGTTTGAGATAGGGGTCTACGTTTACATACGAGTTTTACTGTAAATGATGGGTTAGTTCAAAATATTAGGCTATATTCTTAGCGCAACAAAATTTCAAAAAATTTTAGTACACTTTAATTTGATCCGAATACTTTTTGATTATTATGGATTTTAACCTGGGTAGCTTTAGATTTATATAGACAAAATCTGGTCAAATATATACCAATAGAGTATTGATTCTTATGTTTGGTACATATTTATCTGTGATTATCGATTCTTGAACCAAATACGGAATTCATATTCAATTAATTTTATCAGAGAAAAGTTTTTTTTTTTTTTATGATTTAAAATTACGTCTTTGTGGTTAAACTAATATTTATTTAAAAAGGGCGTATAAACAGCAGTGGGAAAATTGAAATTTTAAGTAAAGAAATTTGAATTAATAGATTTTGTGTTTGAAAATAGAAAATTTAAACCTTAAAAGATTTTTGAGGTAGTATGTATGCATTTTTAGAAATCATAAATATGTTCAAAGCAAATTTCTTATCTTTATTAACATTTTTCTCAAAATGAAATTTTTGACCTTCTTGATCTGTTTCCTGAAAGCATGTACCTCTCGAGACTAACATTGATAATGTTTAGGCCTTTTTGTTTTCGATTATATTCGTTATAAATAATAATGGGTATAATTGAAATATTTTTAAATGGACGTAAAGGCTATAATATATAGCCTCAACCGTAAATGTGGGAGCAGTTTAAACTTTCCTAAACTATATATCCTATTTCAAAAATTCTTTTATGAATATTTATCAAGGGTAGTCAGGGAGAACAAAGAACCCGTTATATCTCACTCCAAAACTGGGAGGGTTGAGTTGAACTTGGTATTCAATATCCGAAACTACTCATTCCATCTAAAAAAGATTTTTTTTTTTGTTTAGAATGTGTAAGGTGTATAAAATTATATAACTATGTGCGTATAGCTACAATATAGACATATAGACATCTTTGAGCATAACACGAAACTAAATTACTCTTATTTTTTATTTAAACCAGTTTGAACCAGTACATACTACATTAAGGCAGTTTGATAGCCGCAATCCGAAATCAAATAAAATACTTTTTTTTTACTAATAAATATACGAAGCATGCTAAAATAATTGATAGAAATTCACATAAGAATTTAATTGATATAATTTAGCACGGATTATAGTTAAATAATTAAAAAAATGAAATAAATAAAATATTATTTGACTAGTACTCAACTGTCACTAGATAATACCAACTTTAAATGATTTTCAAAACATAACCCTGAACTGTCAAGTTTATTTTTTATATCGTGAATTATTTATTTATTTTATTTTTTTAAATTTTAATATAAATAAATAAATTATTTCGTTAGAAAATAAATTTTATATTATAAAAAATATTTTTTATATTTATTAATGTTCAATATCCTTTTGTTGTTATTTACCATTAAAAATGCTAGTTACTATCTGAAAATGGTGATCTTAATGGAGCCGCTATTATTCCCCTAGTTAATATAGAGGAGAGAGTGTCTCCGCTAAACGACAGAGATTGAAGCCACATGTCAATATTGATAAATTAATTACATCGAAAGTACGTGGTAAATTATTCTGAAATTTTTTCAGTGTATATTTGGGATATAGTTCTATCAATTTAAAAGTTTTTTTTGCGGGGTCAACTTTGCCAATTTTCTACAAACCTTCCATTTCCGGTATTATTGAACAAGGACACTCATAAGAGCTCATGTATTTTTGATAAACTTTAATTTATTATATCTCTTAAATGGTGTGGCAAAAAAATCTGGTTTTTTTTCTATAAGTGCATTTAATTATAATCTTTCGAATAAACACAAAAAAATATTAGGTTAACTTTAAGTCATTTGGCTACCAAACTACCTTAATTTCAATATAAATGGTCAATTCTTAGAGATTATCCCTTTAATCTATTCAAAATTAAGTCGACTCATTTCATTTTGAAAATGAAATCTCTAAGAATGTAACATCTTTTATATAAGGCTCTATTTTTGTTAAACAATTTTAAAATAATTTTTTTTCGTCTAAAATTTAACGAATCATTATTAACTTACTTGTTTGTTACCTTACAATGTTTATCTTCTAATAAAAAGTTCAAAAAGATCACTGAAGTTAATATATTCATACTCTACTTAATAAATAAAAATATAACACGTTTTATAAAACAATGCACTTACTTGTTTTCTTTTGTCTTGATATTCCCTCATTTGCATAACAATCGAACGTTTACCAGCTAAATTATTCCATCGTGACCAAGTAAAATTATATATACTGGACACATATGCCATATTTTCATATAAATGCTTCTCCATTGGCCATAATTTTTCACAGGTTCCTTTAAAAGTGAGTTTTACAAATTTGTGAAATGTTACTTCTTTTTAGGAGTAGCTATATAAAGTAATACAATGAAGCCCTATGATCCTATTCAAAATATAGAAAATTATTTATGTGAAGTGCAACATTAAACCGTTTGAGTTGTCAGAATTTTTCATTGCGATGGATGATGGATGATAACATAGCTCATTAATTAGTGCATATTTATTGTCAAAAAAAAACAAATTGATGCTGAAGTGGATTTTTAAAAAATGAGAATACTACTAGGCATTACTAAAGTTAGCAGTTTACTACTGGCAATAATTAGTCAGAATCAATCATAACATAGATCATTAATTAGTGCTGATTTAATGCTAATTTTGTGCCAAAAAATAGAATTTCATGTTCAAGTAGATCACAGAAAAATGAGAATATTGCAAGCTTTTAATTAATATAGCAGTTTACTTCTTCAAAATAATGGCTTTGGGGTGATATAGCAAAAAGCCTTTATTTGCAGAAGTTAACTGCTACCTTTATTAACAGCTAGTAGTATTCTCATTTTTTGGAAATGAACTTGAGCATCAAATTTTATTTCTTGACACTAAATTAGCACTTAATTAACACGAATTAATGACCTATGTTATAAGTGATTCCTCCCAGTTTTTGGCAGTAGTAAACTAAAAACTTCACCTTTTTCTCTTAAAACAATATTTTTCGAATAAATTTCGCATTTTTGCCCCAATTTCCTAGATCAAATTATTTTGTATTTTTATAAATACATATTTCGACTACAAAGTAGTCATCATCACTATGAATTAGCTAGTTGTAATGATTCTCTGAGGGGATGTTACTCGTTGCTAATTTGGTGACGGTTTGCACACTTGTTTTTAGTTTAGTTTGATAATTCTTTATTTGCATCAAAATATTAATTACAAGTCGGCTTATAACTATAGCACCTAGCCTAAGCTTTATCTATAATACATCATCTTATATACTAGTTACATCGAGATTACAATTTTTCATTACATCGTTTTAATAAAAATGGAAAATTAAAAAAAAAAAAACATTTGAAAATCACACTTGTTTGTTGGTGTATGCGCAATTTATACTTTCCAAGTATCTATCAAATTGCTACGTCAACCAATCAGCATCGACCACGTGTTTAGTGTTCGGCCAATGATATTGAAGTATTGGACCATGTGGTTTTGTCAGTTAAAAGAAAAATCTCAAATTAAAAATTGAACTTACAAAACTAAAAATGAATGAAATTAAATAATTTTAATTTTAAATATCGTTTCAATTCTAATAGTTTTTACATAGCAAAGCGCATGAAAAGTTATTTCTTACAGATGTCGTTTGGATCTGCACTGTGCCGATATAATGAAAAATTTAAACTCTTTAAACATGATGTACCCAAAAGTGTATACAAGTTCCAAAAATACTTCTTTTTTTGCTTCTATATATTATTCTACAAACAAGCCAATATTTCATTTTTGTGTGTGATTGTAAGATTCTATAACCTAGAGTTTTTTTAAATCTTTTGCTGTATTAACAGATTATATCCGTTTTATATGAGTAGGAATAACATTTGTACCTCTATAGACAAAATCTTTATGACGCTATTCTATTGTAATATAGAAAAGATTGGAAATATTACACGCCTGTCGGTGAATCTGAGGTCTTTCAATTACTAGTCGAAAGGAAATGAAACAATTTGCTTGTGTTCATAATAATAATTATTGATATAACAATCCGGACCATGTTTGCGTATAGTCCACACTATATACAAACAAAAAAATAGTTAGACTGACGATATAAAGGCATAAAAATATACGAAGACGGATACAAAGCATGTGTGGTGCAGTTTTTCCGATCAATTAATATTTACTCTCCTAATCGATCGTCAAGATACCAAATTTTTTATTTTATATATTCACATGTTTCGTTAATTATAACATACAAAAAATTCGGATAATCAACTACTTATTTATTTTTTCTATTACTGCCGAGGAAACTTCCTTAATATATATTATAAAGTTTTAAGCTTTTTGCAAAAAAATATTGATTATAATATAGATTTTACAAAAATAAAATAACGGATGATTTTAAGTATGGAATGAGCTGTAGAACGGTTGCATCAATTTGTCTATTTTTTTTTTAAATAACAGTTTTATTTTAAATATTCGTAATACACCAGAAAAGGTTTATTTGAAAGAAAAGTTTTAAAATTTTTAAAGAAACTTCAAAGTGTTTTTTGAAAGATAATTAATTTTTTTTTACAATTTCTTTGGTTTTATTTATATATCTTGAAATAAATTACAAAAAGTTCCGGGATAGCGATACACGAAATGCAATATTCAGCTAAAAGCTTGCTGGCTTTTTATCTAATGTAAAATTAAAAGACGTCGAATGTCAATAGTCGTATTTTTATAGCATGTGCAGAAATAAATAAAATAATTTTGAGGCTGTTATCAGATTCGGGATGGTTGTTGGAAACATTCGCACGCATTTTGCTTAGTGGACTATTGATATTTAAGACCTAATGGATACATTGCAAATGTTTCATAAAAAGAGAAGCTCTTCGACATTAAATAATTCATTGTTTTTGTGACATCTTTGACCCGATTGGTAAACTTTGTCCAAAGCATTCGTATTAAACACATCAAATACACTACCTTCTGTATAATTGAACACATCAAAAGAAGGGAATATATCAACTCCACCATTCTGTAAAATCTGGAATAAAGTAAGAAATTATAAATATTTTATACAGCTGGTTTTTTGGTTACCTTACATTTATTAATTCATTTAATTTGTATTGGATGCCAACAAAATTTTGTAGTGCGTTTGTAGCCCCATTTTGTAGTAGTGTTAATGTGACATTACTTTCTTTAATTAGAAATTCACATATGATGACCGCAGCAGTGATTCCAAAAATTACACCTGTGCTGCACAAAAAATGAAACAATGTGTAACAAAATGCTTTGTGTAGGTAATTAAAACGTCACATTAGCGTTAATCAGATTTTAATCTGCATTTAAAATAGTGGGTGTTTGACACTCGTTATTAGAAATATATTGTACGAAATTAAAGCGGTCATACGTGGGTGAAATTTACGTAATTTATGGCCATATTCACCTATCAGGGACCTATCTGCGACCTGTCTAAAGCTTGACACTTTATATTTAATTACCTATACATTTGATTTAAACAGTGATTGATTATGGAATAATTTGGTACAATATATTGAATGAAGGGTTTAATAAATTAGAATAAAGCCCTATGGATTCAATATCTTCTTCGTCTCCATTATTAGAAGTGGGTTTAAGAAGGACTATAGGAACACACAAGAATGACATTGATAGTTTTTGTGATAATTGAATGTATTTTAATTTGAAATTTATGTTATTTAAAAATGTGCGATTGACGAGACATCTATTGGCCAGTACAGGTAGTATCGGGCGTACGTGTCAATGAGGTACAAGAAGCATAGACGCCATAGAATATAGACGCGAAATAGAAGTTAAGTCGCCAAGTTGTATATAACTAACATATTTATATAAGTTTCAATAAATTAATTAAAAATGATAATTCGAATTAAAAATTAATTAAATAGGACATACAATAATTATTATTATAATTAGCCCTTGTGAACCTACAAGACTATATTTTTGGTAGTATAGAATATAGACGCGAAATAGAAGTTAAGTCGCCAAGTTGTATATAACTAACATATTTATATAAGTTTCAATAAATTAATTAAAAATGTTAATTCGAATTAAAAATTAATTAAATAGAACATACAATAATTATTATTATAATGAGCCCTTGTGTACCTATAAGACTATATTTTTGGTAGTTGAATTCATTTTTGAGTTGAACGAAATTATTTGAATAGTTGAATTTTATTTTTTATCTTTCTTAAGTGTAAAAATAAAATAACGTTGAATATGAAAATCCGCATGCCTCTAGTATGTGTTGAAGTAAAATCAGTTATTTTTGGTGGTTTATACATTATGTTTTTGGCTGTTGTGCAACAATCGCGAAGGTGTTGTTAAGTGGACTAATTATATTAAAAAAATAATACATACGCAGCAATACTTAAAAAACAAACTGTTAATATTCCTATTCTTCAAAATAATAGTTATGGTAATATCTTTGACCAGACTATAATATATAATATCAAATAGAACTAAATATGTTATAACTATAGACCAGGATCTGCATGGACCTGGATGAACTTGAGTCTGCAAAAGTGAATCACCGCATTCTGTCAATGAAATTGTGCAGAGAATAGCTTAAAAATTAAAGATGTGGCAGTTGCTGTGAAAATTTTCAGCCTATTTTTTTAAAGATACCCCTTCTATTTAGGTAGACTATAGAGTTGAATAAAAAACTCTTTTTACCCGGATTTTACTCCAAATTTTCTTTTTTTGGAAGTATTATTCAAAAATTAAGTACCATATTTTATCAAAGCAATTGTGTAAAGAAATATGTTAATTATTAAGGATGTTTGCGGACCATGTTTTATCCAATTTTTTTTAGGGCAACCTCTTTTTTTTAAATATTTATAAATATTTGCACATAGATATATTTTGATGCAATATACATCGTTTACTCGCAAAGCTTTTTCTTCCTCAAAATTTCAAAAGTGTTCATTTTTTCCAATTAAAAAAAAAATCATTTAATTTGCTTTCAAATTTATAGCTTTCCAAATTTATGTCTAAAAAGTAAGAGGGCGTCGCAAAAAATAGACCACAAATTGGTCTGCATAAGTCCGATTCCTTAATATTTAACTTAACATATTTCCATTGACACATTCTAGTCTGACCAGGCTCTAGTCTACTCAGTAATATTCTCATTACAAAAACTTTTCTCACGCTATTGTGACAATGTATTTTTTATTTAAAAGCTGAAGGTGCATTTTACGTCAGTTCAAACTGACGCCCATTTGTATTTGACGTAGTGTGTTTATATCGGCTTTTTTCGACTAACTAATATTAATGAAGTATTAATAATTCTGTGACTAAAATCACTGATCTAGTAGAACTTCAGCATTAGTTAAAAATTAAATCTGATTAGATGTTTCCGAGTTTACATGAGAAACGCATACTCACACACATATTCTCATACATGCATTTTTTCAAATGTAATTTTTTCATTCTATAAGTACCAACTATAAGTTTTCTTTAGTGTTCCGTTTTTAAACTGGTCCATTTTTTATTTCCTTCTTTTTTTTACTGTTTGTAATGTCAACGCTCTCATTCTCTCATTTAATCTTCTATCTATATATAGGAGACTTTCTATAGATATAGTCACTCATCACGATATCTCTGGAACTATAAGACCTAGAGACTTGAAATTTCGCATTTCAAGCAGGAATATTTCTTTTGCCGAGTAGAGGTCAGCTAAGAACGGATTTTACGAAATTCCACCCTCAAGGGGTCTTGCGGTTTTCGAATACAAAATGTTCCTTTGCTTACATATTTTGTCTTTTTTTTTCTCACATGTTACAAATCATCATTTCCATAGAAACCAAAATCTTAAAACTTCTTTATCTATTCAAAATAAAACTTCTTTATCTCTTCTCACTAGCAGTATGACGAACTGTCAACTATATAAAGTGTGCATATCGCATTGTTCAAGTATTACCGGAATCATTCTTGGTTCAGGAGGTCCATATACCTTTCATCAAGTGTATGTGTACCACAGCAAAAATTATCGGGTGAACGCGGTCCCGGGTGTACCCCAGCAAATACCAGGTAAATACCGGGTGGATATAATGTACCGGGTGCACGCTAAATACCGGGAATCCGATAAGAAATGATTTGAAATTCTTCCACTAAGGGTAGAATTGCATCCGCATGTAATCGATGTAATATCATTTATTAAAATGTGAAAAATAACACAGCAACGCGTAAACCGGGTGGGTATGCTTCAAAATATAAATTAATATCATAATTTATTCTGATTTGCCGCAGCTTCATATTTAGTTATAGACAGTTGAGAATATGTTATTATATTTAGAAGATATTGATGTAAATTAGAAATAATTTATATAACAAAACAATGTTTACCCGGGTCAGCTATTCAAAATAGAATTTATTTATCTCTTCTTTTCTATATTAGTGGTTCTGGACTTCCTTTTACTATTTTTCATCAAGTATAATCTATCTTCTATCTATTATCTATATATAGGAGATCCCATTTTTGAACTCACTCATCAGGAAATTTCTGAAACTATTAGGTCGATTGACTTGAAATTTGGTATGAATATTCCTTTTTGAGTAGTGGTCAGCTAAGAACGGATTTTACTAAATTACACTTACAAGGGGTCTTGCGGGGGAGTTAACAATAGAAAATTCCCATTTTTTTATTAATTTATGTGTATAGCCATATGTTTTTTGTGTCCGTCAATAAAACAAAAGACGATCGTTTTTTCGTCATTTTTTTTTCCAGTTTATAAAGAAGTCGGAAAAATTTATAACATCAACTCTACGCTTTCAATGCTTCTCCATCCACACCCTCCCATGCATCCACTCCCCGCACTCCCACGCATCCACCCACGCATCCACCCATGATGAGTGAGTTCAAAAATGGGATCTCCTATAAATATATGTATATAGATTTGTGTTACTTTTATATCAGTTGGCTTATTTGTTATTGTAGTTCAATGTGTACACGATGTTTTAACAGAATTTTAACTTAACGGGTCGCTTTTTAATCAAGGCCTTCAGGCGTATGCCCACGAAGAATTTCAGATTTATAAATATTGAATCCGTTTCATTTAAGTACCGTGGCTATAAAAATATGCTATTTTATCTTAGAAGCAATAAATATTTGTAAGTTTTGTATTTTGAACGATTTATGAGTTTTTAAGAGAATATAAAAGGATATTATTATTGCCTATTATCTTAGAAGCAATAAATATTTGTAAGGTTTGTATTTTGAACGATTTATGAGTTTTTAAGAGAATATAAAAGGATATTATTATTGCCTACTTTTGATTTTCTAAGGTAATTTTTAAATTGCTCAGAAAAAGTATACAGGCGGTGAACTCATATTGAAATTGTAATTTTATAACTCAAGAACGGGTTCACATATCCAATTTTCACCATATATTTAGGCTTTGTTCGGACTATAAAGCAGATTGTTTATGTAAAGTTTGCACAAAATCGGCCGAGCGGTTCTTCATTTATCACATTTTTTGTAAGAAATGAATTCAATAAATAGCGGATCATTTTGTTAATGGGGTTTTTAAATTGATATTACTGTCAGGGGATTTTCGTCAAAGATTGCCTGTTATTCCTCGATCAACTCCGGATGATGAAATAAATCCCTGTTTGAAGTTCTTTGTTTGAAGTTTCCTACAAAATGATCCAGCTGCAAATGAGTTTTCATAACAATTGTTAGAAATTGGTGATGGCAAAATACAAATCGACAAGGATTGATCGCTGTACCGAACAATTTTTGTACAATTGCGCAATCGATAGATGAATTGATTGAATTTGTTTTTCCAAACATTCTTTCGAATTAAAGAAATCATGCTTGGTTGACAGAACGCGCCATTTTAGTATCGAAGATCATTCATATCAATGTCATTAATTTTCAAATTCAACCGAAACTGCCAGGTGTAGTCACGACATATAAATCAATTGACAGTGTTATGAATCAACATGAGGCAATAAATTATCCAATTGAATTTTTAAATTCATTGGAACTGGTGGTATGTCATCGTATTGCTTGAATCTGAAAGTTGGTTCTTTGATTATATTATTGCGAAATATTAATCAACCAAAATCCCCGTGTAGCGGCCCTAGATTGGCAGTGAAAAAACTATTGCCAAATTAGATTGAAGCTACGATCTAAACTGCTGAATGAAAAGCAGAAGTTTTTTTGATACCGCGTATCCGTATGATTACAACTGATATGCATTTGAGTTCAAACGATTACAATACCCTGTGGGTTTATCATTTGCGTCCATTAACAAGGTGCAAGTGCAAACACTTTAAGTTTGTGGTGTGAATTTGCAGGAGTCATGTTTTTCACATGGCCAACTTTATGCTGCCTGTTCCAGAGTCGGTACACCCAGCCGTTTCGTTTGTTTATTCATGGTCAAAATGGAAAAACTAAAAACATTGTTTATCCAAATATTTTGTATTAAGCTTTAAAATAGATAGCAATTAATAAAATATTTTATTGTTTGAATAAATGAATTTGATGTTCCAATTAAATTTTTTTATTATTTCAATTATACGTAGCGAAGCACGTACCGGGCCGCTAGTAATATATACGACACTCAATAAAAAAAACGGAATCGAAAAAAAAGACCAGTAAAAAATACGTTAAAAAAAAAATAAATAAAAAAATAACAACAAGCGTACGTGTGAACGAACTTTAAACGCCTAATAACATTTTAAAGTTACCCTTTTGGCTCAGGTTTTAATTCCCATGTTTGGTATGGTATATTAGCATATCTGTTAACTGCAATCCCAAATAAACCAAAACAACCAGTTCGAAATTGAATCGTAAATTTATCTTCATTATACTTGACATCGTGGATATGTTTGGTTGACCAAATATTGTTTGCATCATCCCATTTACAAACTAATGGTGGCTCAAACCATAATGCAGTATCTGGAAGACTAAATAAGCAATTAAATTATTTTAGTTTGTAATCCAATAAAATTACATACGTCACAGAAATATCTCTTAAATCAAAAAAATATGCGTGTGTTGACAGTTTATCATATATAGGATATCGATACGTTGCAATATTGATTTACAATACTGATCAATAGTAATACTTACTCAATAGTAAATAGAACAAGTTTATCAAATTCAAATTCTTGTTTTTTCAAATCGGCTTCAATCTCTTCCGGTAGTCTTCGTACTCCAGCTTCAGGTGGAGGAGGTGGAATGTATTCCAAAAAGAATGGACTCGGTATTAACTCCTTTGGTAATTGAACTAAAAAGTAGAACTCAATAAGTCCAACTGTTGTAAGAAAATAGAGTTCATCCCGAATACAAAAAAAAAGAGGAAATTCAAATTACTGCAAATATTTTCTACATTCAATGGAAGAAAAAACAGAATTCTTGGTATTATAGATTATAAAAAAAAAATCGATATTTTAGGTTCATTGGAAACGTGGTAATCAAAAAATAACCCAATGGGAATTTAAGGATTTAACAGCATTATTAAATATGGAAATAGGTTATTCAATCAAGAAAGAAATCTGGAAACTTTTCAAATTTGTATAACAACAATAATATTCTAGAAAACTTGAAGAAGGAATTTTTAAAAATTTTAACTCTACCTGGGGATATAAATTAAGAGAGTTTCTGTGGGTTCCTGTCCCGCACAAAACGAAGTGATTGCCCACTACTATATCAAAAGATCAATATTAAACTTTTGGGCTTAACCAAACGCTCTCCGGGCCATGTCATATCATAATTTTTGTAGAAGATAAACTTGTTATGTATAATTAAGATGGGAAAAAATTTTTTTCCAGATTCATATCATACCAAATCTTACTGAATCCAGTACTATATCTTTAACTTTCAAGAAAAAATAATTCGAAGCTACTTTTTGACAGGTTTGTATCCCAAAATAATATTCATATTTTACAACAACAAATTTTTCTACAAAATTTTCAAGGAAACATCCTAATGAGTGTGTTTTGGTCTGTGTAAAGAATTGTATAACTTAATCTTAAATAGTTTATTTTTAAAAGAAAATAAAAGCTTGTTTTTGCAGTGTGGGTAAATTATGAAGTTACTTTTTAACTTCCCGGTGGTTAGTTCTAGTAATGGGGACGATTTTGTAAATCCGGGCATATCTTCTCGTTGATTAGTCACAACCCAAATTCATTATTTTAAAACAGATGGCTATGTGTGAATGTATGTGCGTTTTTTTTTCGCCTAGATTTTCCCGAGAACCAACATTTCTATCGAAATAGAACTTTTCTCATTTGACGCTCAATTTCATTAATTAAAACTGTATAAATTTTCAGAAAAATCTACCGTTTTTTGTTGGGATAAAAAACTTAAGAAAAATCAAAAAATGCACGTAGATATTCATAATAAAAAAATTAATATTTTTTTATTTTCCTCATTAGAAAGTTTGTCGTATGTATCTTCCTGGTTGTAAATAGACCAAATAGATCATAAATTTTTTTTAATTCTTCGGAGTTTTCTGAAGCGACTATCAAATTTTAATCTGTATTTAATAATCATATACTATGGAGTGGAGTGTTAAATACTTAACAATAACACATTTAGGCTGACCACAGCCGGTCTATTGACTATGCCACCCACTGCAATGTACGCAGTTTGCTGAGGTTATGGAACAATTCCAGATTTCGCAGAAAATTTATAGTTGCGATGAGCTGGTGAAAAAAGAGTTTGTAGTTCGCTTTCAATACGAGTACTACTATATTTAGACTTGGAATTTTATAGTTTGTATTTGAAGCCCCTTCCTGAAAATTACACAATAGAACTTACTGGCGGTAACAACAGTTTTATTTAACAGTATCTTTGGTTGTGGAGGTTGGTAATATAAATTAAAATTAATAACACCACCCAAAATTGTATGCTTCCTCAAATTAATTTCATTTTGTGGAACTTTCTTCTTCAGATTTTTTCGTATTTCATTTAAAAGCTTATCTGAAAACAATTGCAGTATTAAATTTAAGTTTTTTTCTTCATAGATAAAAAAGAAAGTTGTCAAATAGTGCGATAAGGCACTACGTTCTAAAAACGAGCGATGTACAGCTTTGAATTGATGAGCCACTAATAGCTAACATTGGATTTATGTAAAATCAAGACGGGTATAGAAATGAATATCGTGTTAATAGATTACTAGTAGTTTACCTTCAGCTTCAACAATTTCTTGATTAACTGAAGATTTTTTAATATTAATTTGTAAAGTATCTTCCAACAAATCATCCATTAATGTCTCTGATATAATTTTAGTAATTGTTTCATCATCAATATTTTCTAGTGATTTTATTATTTGTTCTTCAATATTTTCTCTTTCGCGTGCTTCAATATCTTTTCTTGATTCTCTAATATCAACTTTTTTCTTCCACTCAATTAACATGTATTCATTGAGATCTCAAAGTAAAGATAAAATTTATTATTATTACCATTACAAGAAGAAGTCAAATCATTAAAAATTTAGTAAAAGACAATCAAGTTATTTACCTATCAAAAAAAAAAAATAAATAAATAAATAAATAAAATAAAAAGATAAGTAAAAAATATACTTGGGAATGCAATTCGTCTGAAGAGTTTAAGCAAAATTCAGTTTTTTCTACTATTTGAAGCCCTACTATTTGAAGTTTTTATTTTTTAACTCTTACTGTTTGGACCAACCTAATTCATTCTCCTTTCAAATATGTAAAAGCTGAAGATGCGCAGAGCTGATTCCTGCCAGAACGTGATTTCTGCACTTCAACGAAATTTCTACTTTCTTCGCACAAGTGTTTTATAATTTCCTATGCCCTTGAGTGAGTCAATTCTATTACATAAATTTTTTGAGCCACAAAATCCCCGTAATAGAATCACGTAGAAGTTTCAAGTTGTTAGGCAATGCTAATAAATGTTGGGATATTTATATCTATTTTAAATTTCATGGCAACATCTTAAAGCGGATTAAAGTTTTAAGAAACTAATCACAATGTGAAGTATTTTGTGTAAAACACTGAAATTTTGTGCGTTATGCTGGAACATTCTTGGTGCACTACCGTATGGCTTGATTTATCTCTATTACGAGCATTCAAAAAACTCAACTCATAAGGTAATTTTTTTGACGAATTTATTTTCCCGTATATATTTCCATAAAAATACAGAAGATAAGTCGGGTGATGACGAGGCATATAAGCATGCCACACTCTCGCTATTTCTATCGAATATTTGCAATACAATACAATACATACAGAGTGTGTTAGAATTTACCATTTTTCACCCTCCCCCCCATTCCGTGAATAGATAGACCTTTCGGAGTAAGTGAAAAACCACTTGTACGCCATTCTATGCCATTATTGACATTCTAGATTCACTGAGCAACTTATTTGTTTATCAACGCAATAAAATGCGTGATGATTAGCAATTTATAAATAATAATAAAATTAATCGTATTAAATGTAAGTTGGACTAAAATTTTCTTTTTATGACAATAAAATAAATGCATCATATCCATAAAACCATCATATATTGAAGGCATGTCTTTTGAAAGACAAAATAGACTATTGTGTGCATTCGAAACGCCACTTCTTGCACATATTCCCGGCGCCGCTTCTGTCTGAATTGGAGCTTATTCATGACATTTACTTCACCGATAACATTTCGTTATCGGTGGGGTAATTGGACATTTAAATTTTTAATAAGTGTATTGGATGTACAAGTTATTATTCTTCGGCGAACTCTATTACAATTATACTGCTAATTATACTGCTATGGATATCTTTATATAAAGATTGTAGTTTCCCATAGCAGTATATTTGTATGATTATATGTAATAGAGTTCGCAGAAGAATAATAACATAAAAGTCGTACTAAAACCGATATTCAAAGTACAGCAACAACAGTCACAGTCAGTACTTGTATGGATGGCCGTGTGGGAATGCTGTGTTATGTTATTGTACATAAATTCTGTAGTCAATAATGCCCATAGAAGTCACTAATAATCAAAAGTAACTTAAAATAAAAAGACAAATTATTGAATTACCCGAGGCCAATGGCTTTGGACATCTTGGAGGGCTGTAAGTGTGACATCGATGAGATAAATGGTCATAGTTCAACCATAAAATTCGTACAACCATATTTTCACAATCCACGCTATCAGGGAAATATATTAATGTTTTTACCTCTGTAAAGTTGATAGTCAAACGCTCTCTAAAAATATCAAACAGTTATTAGTTACATTGAATTAATGATTCAGTTGAAGTCGTAACAATAATTTTGTACGATGAAATTGAAATGGTTTAATTTAACGTTGAGTAATTCGAAAAGGCACAAAAGCTCGGAGAAAACTAAACGAAGTTTCCTAAAATACGTAAAAAGGCATTCAAAATGAGTTCTTATTGAAGTGGTTATCTTAAATACTAATAGAGTTATAATAAAAATAAAACTGAGTTGACTGATTTTTTTACAAAAAAATCAGTTTTTTAACTAAAGCCAAAAGTATATCATGTCTTATAACCCTAACAATTCTGTGTGAAAAGGTTTGCCAATGGATAACTTAAATAAATCAAGAAAGTTATTTTTTCAATAATAGATTGAATTTTTATGGATGTAAAAAAAAAAATCATTTATGAATAAATACATCGTGATGTTTGCAATCTGTCGACTTCAACAACAACTCATTTTGATGACAACACTTTAGAAAATGTCTGTAGAGTTTTCTTCGAATTTATTAGTTTGTCGTTATGATATTCAACGTGAAACGCTATCACAATTTTTCTTGAGTGAAACTTCACCTTGAACGAGATGTAAATCGGTAAATATTACATATTCAGAACTAAAAAAAAAAATTATTTTTATTTTTGATTACCGTCACTTTATAAATCTTACATTCATGTAGAGAAAAAGTGAGTTTTTTGAAATATTCGTGAAAAATCGTAAAAAAATATATATGAAATTTATTAAAACAAATCAAATTTTCATGTTCAGATAGCACAAATATTATCAACTTTTCGAAAGACTACATGGCTTATGTTTTGCTTAATATGTGTTGCTTTAATGTCTGTAGTTGTTTTTATTGTTGCAAACTTCATCTCCAGGAGAGATGGCAACCATTTCAAGCAAGACAGAGAATAACTTAAAACTTATAACTTTTAGCCTATTTTTTTTGAGTCTTTAACAAAAGTTTCAAGATGTAACTATTTTTTTGTTATTACAGTTATTTGTGACAACCTTTTCCAGCACTAATATTAAAGTAAAAATATTAAATTTTAAACAAATACTTTTTAACTTTACGAGGATTCAACAGCGGTTCAGGTAATTTTCTTGGTGCCCACATACACATTATAAAATTTTCGGTACGTTTTGTATATGCTAATATTTTCATATCAACCAGATCCATATTCGATTCCATATTTCGAAGAAAATAATAACATGATATATCAAAATTATAAGCCAGCATATTTTGGAAATCGTTTCGAATCTACAATTTTGTTTTAAAAAGATAAATAATCAGTTGAGAAAATGATAACATAAAATAAATAATAACCGTTTTCCAATCTTCAACTTGTTTCTTCGGTGTATCCAATGGGCAATCAATAAACGACTGCAACTCATGAATTATCTGTGTTAGCAAAGTTAAAAATTAAATCAATTTTTTAGAACTTTAGTTTGCGAAATTTTACTGCAATTTGTAAATAATTATAGGAAAAAAACGTGGAAGTTAGTTGTTAAAAAGTAAACGATATGTCAATACCGATCCTAGATATTGCTAAACAGATCCAAAATAACTCGATTTATAATAACTCCAGATAAAACAACTTCGGTCAAAACAACTCGTCGCAATAAGGACTCAATTAAAAAATAACTCCACTACTCAGCATAAATGTTTAAAATGATAATAATATATAATTATCTTTAAGCTGTTATTGTGTTGATTTATTATTGATTCGGTAAGTTAGTTTGTTTTTTATACGCAATTCTAGATTTATTGGAGCTGCTGTATTGCAGTTGTTTACTACAATTGGCCACGGGATGCAAAACGACTTTACTATCCCAAAAAATGAAACATTATCATTATTAAAATTATACTTTCTCGTCATATATATTTAAATTTATCTTTGT
Source organism: Chrysopa pallens (assembly GCA_020423425.1). Taxonomy (NCBI): domain Eukaryota; kingdom Metazoa; phylum Arthropoda; class Insecta; order Neuroptera; family Chrysopidae; genus Chrysopa; species Chrysopa pallens. The sequence continues at coordinate 4,542,129 of CM035594.1, read as the reverse complement.
TATTACAACCTGTGAATAAAATACCCGTGTGCTTTTTTATGTTTAGTAAGTACAGGTCTGTGTATTTTTTGTTCCTAACGATCAACCTGTGATTAAACCACCCAAGTAGTATTTGGAATTGAGTTAGTGTGGATGTGTGTCGCCTGAGGTTAACTTTCCAAGTGACACTAGTGATTGAGTTAGAACGAGACTGCGTTTTTTTTGTCCTTAAGTTTAATCTGAATTTAAACTTCCTAAATAATTATTTGAGATCGAGTTAGTACGAGTCTACGGATTTCTTCGATTTTACGTCCTGCCTGTGATTCCACTACCCGAGTGACATTTGGGGTTAAGTTAGTACAGCTATGTACTAACTTCTTTGGAGTTCTGTCTTTTTTGGAGTCCATATGGATCTGCTGGTTTTTTAACCCTTATGTCCAATATCAATTTATATTTTATTTATTCAGCAATGCAGTTATTATTATAAGTTTATTTTTCCACGAAGTTGTTTTAGGCCGAGTTGTAGTCGAGTTTTACTGACCTTAACCTTGCTCATAATTGAAAAACGATCTTATGGGTTTATTTTATAATGAAACATTAATTTATTCATTTGTTACTTAATAAATGTATTGATTTCTATAAGGTATTACTATCGATTTTAGAATTAACTTTCAGAATTTAATGAAACTTGGTAAATTGTTGCATTATAATAGGATATCGAACCAGTTAAATTTTTAAAAGTCTACATACTATGTTTTTTTAACTTTATGTCAGAAGGATAAAAGGGAAAAAATATTTTTTCAGTTCTCTACAGTCCTTTAAATATTTAATTAGTTCATAATCTTATTATATTGTTCTAATATACTAAGTTTCATTAAATTTTGAACGTTAATTCTAAAACCGATAGTTCTACCTCAAACTGTATAATTGCAAAAATAAATGAATGAGTATTTTGAAATCATCCATATTTGATTGTATTATTCGAAACCTTGCATAGAGGAAGAAGGAAAGGGTCACATAAAACATTAGATATTCCATGTCAGGGAGCTTATGAAACTTTAATCAGAGGAGTTGAAAAACTCGTAGGCTGACGGCCACAGCAAGTATTAATTTCTGACAATCAAAATAATAATTAATTTTAGAATTAACTTACAGATAACACAATATTTGATCGGTTTGTAACATCTTCTATTGTACTTTCAGCTAAACTTTCATTCCATAAATACATATAAGTATTCATTTCTTTGATATCAGTTGGATTTGGTAAACCATCACATTTTAAATATTGAGTCCACTGAAATTTTTAAACCTTTTATTATCTATCTCTGAAGATTTATGTCTAAGAAATGGTAATAATTCTATCATTACCATAATTTTTAGAATTATATTATCATGCTTGTACAGTTGGTTTATTACAGAAAGTCTTCATGTTGTTATCTGATAATATTCAAGCCTGTATAAACTATAGGTACCACTGAAAAAAATTAAACGAACAACTTTTTGGTACTTTTTATACGGCCGTACCCAATCTGATTTCCATCAGACAATGGTATAAACTACAATTGTTAATTTATTTTTTTATAAAAAGAAAATCGTGCCTGAATCGGTCAATCTATTTAAGAGCTGCAATGTCACAGGCATAGTAGTCAAGCTAACAGAGCAATGTATTGCATATTGAATTTAAATATACTCAAAATACGTGCTGCAAAATTAAATTAGGTACTTCAATTTTTAATTAAAAAAATTGAGTCAGTATGATGTACTGCTGCCATGTAACCATGCTGAAGAGTAATGTAAGAAAACAATTCTTATAATAAATAATTTAAGTATCTGAATTAGGTGTTTTAATGCAATAAATGAATTTAATCAGAGCCAAAAAAATTCCATTAAACATGAATCACTGATGAAAAGTGAGATTATCTAGCATGTTACACGAATTTTTTTGGTTAATTTTCACACTGCTAAAACCACCTAAAGAGCACCTGATTTCACTACTTAAATTATATTATTACAGTTTTTATTTTAGAATTGCTTTGCCAACGAGAGATCACTTCAGCAGTGCGTCTTCATGTCAATGAATCAGTTCAGTAATTTTTATAGTAATTTGGATTTAATAGATTTATTGAACGAACACCATAATATATATATAGATATATATATATATATATATATATATATATATATATATATATATATATATATATATATATATATATATATATATATATATATATATAGTACAACTTTTTTACGATTTTTCACGGTTATTTTAAAAAACTCAATTTTTATCTAAGCGAATGTAAGTTTATAAAGTCAAGATTATCAAAAACAAAAATAACTTTTTTATTACTTCTGAAGATGTAATATTTACCGATTTCTTGTTCAAGGTGGAGTTTCACCGAGAAAAAATGTGGCAGCGTTTAACGTTGCATATCATTACCAAAAACTAATAAGTAATTGGAAGAAAACTTAACAGACATTTTCTAAAGTCCTATAGATCATCAAATTGAGTTGGTTTTGCAGTCTATAGTTTGCAAATATCACTAAATATCAAAAAAATTCCATCTATTTTTCAATAATAATTTCCTTAATTTATGTCCTTAAAGCTAATTCTGGTACTTATATCTATGTAAGGAAATATCCTTGGTTATTGAAATTAAATGAGAAAACAATTAAATGATATTTGTAAAAGTGATCATAAGAAGGCCTTGTGAATAAAGACATTGAATGTTGTTTCTTTGTTATTTACAGAGAAAAAATTTATGTTTATTTTAAAATATAAAAATTTATAAGAATAAAGAATTTAAAAATATATTGAATTAATTTAATCAATTTAATAATTAATTATAATAATATAAGAATAAAAATTACATGGACTGAAAACTCCCGAGTATAACACATAGATGGTGCTAGTTTTATTGCAGTCACCTTTTTTCCAGTTAATACTAACCTTCAAAAGTCAGCTGTTAAAATTTCAAGATATTCTATTCATTAGTTTGTGAGTTATTCTGCTAAGAGTGACGCTACTTTTGTTATTTTCAAAACAATGGATCAAAAACAATTTCGTGTTTTAATTTTACACTGCTTCTTGATGGGAAAAAATACTTGATGGGAAGAAATGGCTTGAAAAGTGTTATGGGGACTCCGCTCCATCAGAAACAACAATAAAACGTTGGTTTGCTGACTTCAAACGTGGTCGTAGAGACACCGATGATGCAGAACGCAGTGGACGTCCAAATGAGGCGGTAACACCAGAAAACATAAAAAAAATCCACAAAATCGTTTTGAATGATCGAAAAGTGAAGTTGCGTGAGTTAGCTGACATCGTAAAGATATCAAAAGAACGTGTTGGCTTTATATTGCATGAGTATTTGACTATGAGAAAGCTCTGTTCAAAGTGGGTGCCGCGTTTGCTCACTGTTGACCAAAAAACGAGAACGTGTTGATGATTCTGAGCAGTGTTTGGCCATGTTTAAACGTAACAAACCGGAATTTTTTCGCCAGATTTGGCTCCCAGCGACTACTGGCTGTTCGCAGACCTGAAAAAAATGCTCGTCGGTAAGAAATTTCGCACGAATGAAGAGGTTATCGCTGAAACTGAGTCCTATTTTGAGGCAAAAGATAAATCGTTCTACAAAAGTGGTATTGAAATGTTAGAGCGGCGCTGGAATGATTGCGTTGCTCTTGATGGAGATTACGTTGATGAATAAAGCTAATTTTGAACCAAAAAAACTGTGTTTTCTTTGTTATGCCCGGGAATTTTCAGTCCATGTGTTATATATCATAAATGTTATTTTTTCACATTGCTCCGCCAGCGTGAATTCACGGTATTGCATCATAATGACTCAATTTTCATTGTTAAAAATTTGAGCCCCTAATTTATTTTTGTAACTCCTAAAACGCACCCAATTTTGTGCATATTCAAATTTAATTATGAATACTTCGCTCTTGACTAGTTTCTCACAGGGTAGCATTCACACATAAAAAAACACATCTCTTCTTGTGTCGGGGCTTAAATTTAATTAAGTGTTGAAATATGAATTTAGAAAGATTGAATATTTGGAAATTTTCGTTAAATCATGCTGGGTCTTGATCCCAATTATAAATAACTAAAAATAACATCATTGGCAACATGAGCATACTTTTATCGTAGTTTTAATAAGCAAATTACTTTATGTATGCCTAAAGAAAAATCAATACCAACCTCTTTTTCTTCCCTTTCAATCATTAAATAATTTCGATCTAATTCATAAATATTGTTTATTCGATTACATGTAACAAATAATTGCTGATCTCTGATTTCTTGTTCGGCTATTTCTTTTATTGTTTTTTGTTCATTTTCAATAATTTCTCTCTCAATTTTCTGTTTCTGAATTTGAATAAAATTTTGTCTGCGAAAGTGATAATGATATGCGTGATAATCTTCAAATATAACACAAAATGGTTTTAAATTGGGGTATTATATTTCAGAAGGAGTCGAAAATACATATTGTTGACAAAACTTATGAGAAATTTATGACGATTTTGTCTAGCATGTCCTCTGAATGCTTGTTGTATAATACAATCTTTTCAGCGGAAAACTATAAACAATGAGAGTGACTAAGGAATATTTTCAATGAACAAAAAAGCGGTAAATGTAGGAAATTTACTTCTTTCAATATAAGGAAAAAAATTATTTCGGAGGAAACTTGGTTTCAAAAAATGAATATGAATACTTAAGATAAAATATTTAACTATCCTTTTATCTTTCATTAATATATAAATACTTTACCTTTCAATTTCACGCTGTATTCGTTGAGCTTCAGCTTTTTCGAATTCAATCCGTGCTCTGTCTTGCTTAGTTAACTTCTTTTTGGGAGGCTGTAAATAAAGTAATTGAAGTTGAATTTTAAATTAAATTCTTGTGATTACACGATTACTTATAGTAGATTAGTCATATATTCTTGCTTAGCATTTATACAATACTTGAGGCTGTTATTGGCAGTCAAGGGGAAAGTGTAAAGTAAAAACAAGGCAACAGGGGTTATGCAGGGACAGAGATCAAGAAAAAATATATTTGAAAAATTGTATTAAGAATTTTGTGTAAAGTGAATGTTCTATGGATGAGCTATGGGAGTGATTTCGTAAGAAAAGAAGAGTGACATAATGTGTGATATGATACCCAAATGTACACACATGTTACACAAATAGTCTAAGAGCCAGTGCTTGCTCCGGATATTACACAAAAAGAGTGACATAATGTGTGATATGATACCCAAATGTACACACATGTTACACAAATAGTCTAAGAGCCAGTGCTTGCTCCGGATATTACACAAAAAGAGTGACATAATGTGTGATATGATACCCAAATGTACACACATGTTACACAAATAGTCTAAGAGCCAGTGCTTGCTCCGGATATTACACAAAAAGAGTGACATAATGTGTGATATGATACCCAAATGTACACACATGTTACACAAATAGTCTAAGAGCCAGTGCTTGCTCCGGATATTACACAAAAAGCTATAAATTTGTAAATTATTATTTTAGAACTAGGTTAAACCGAAAACAATGATCTGGTTGGTGTCAGGGGGATGCATCATTATCTAGAAAGTTCTCGAAAATCTAGATAAAAGATTAAAATTATATAAATATCACATCGGATTGAAGTTAATTTTATTTTTAAATAAATTAAATATATTATTTAATTCCGAAATTGTAACAAAAAATTTGTCAAAAATTTCTTTAATCTAATAATTTTATATATTTTATTAGTATTTTGTTTGTAAATTTTTAATAAAAAGCCTTTAATTTATTATTATATTATTAATTTTATTTAATAAGAAATTAAAATCATACTTTAATAAAAAATTCAGTAAATTTTTTAAGCATTTAATTGACATAATAGATAATAAATATAGAAGTAACTTGCAAAAATTAACGTAAAAAAACGTAGGCATAAAACATATTTAATGTATAGGTACATTAATCAACGACGGTATAAAGCAAGACTCTTTCACGATATTTAACTTGTATGTGATATTATTTTGTTCTTAAAAGTCCCGGTGCTCGGAAACATATAATATCCTTTATAATTATCGATCTATACAAATCCTTTAAAAAATTCCGAAAAGTGCACTTTTTATTCGGACTTTGCAAAATTTATTGTTGGCGGACATTTGTGTTTTTGTTATTATAGTTGGAAGAGCATTCAATAACAATACCATTTTGACATAATATACATGTATTACGCTTATTATGCTTACATGAATCCCTATTCATTATTGGAATCATGAAACCGAATAGAACAGAAATCAAATACAGATTCTGCATTGTATATTTTATCATATAATAAATGAGGAACATATTAAATTTAGTCTTAAAGTTTTCAAGCTTAAAAATCATCCTGATGAAAGTAGAGAAAAATGTAAAAGATTCATTTAAATTTCGAACCAATTAACTTAAAAAACTAAAGATAAATTCAAATTTAAAAACTTAAAATTTTATTACAAATTTTCTAAAAAGCTACTTTTAACTCTAGATTAAAGATATACATTTTGTTAAAATTCGATTTTACATATTAAAACTTAATTTTTTATTATATTTTAGTTTGTTTAATATTTAGTAAAAGATCTTTTATATCTAACCCAAATCGTTTTTATCCATTTATCGATAATAGAAATTGAAACGATTTTATTTTCAAATATATTTTGTCTTTTCAAAATCGAAACAAATCCCAAGAAGTATTTTAAAATTATTATTCTATTACCAATCTTGGTAACAATACATTTATTTAGCATATAAACTGAAAAAAAATTTTTCCAGTCTACTTTGAAGTGATGTCCATCAAGCATTACCATATCGAAATATTTCAATTTCGTAAAATTACTATGAAATCGAAAAAAGTTACCATGTTTGTCTGTTTTAATATAAACATTGGTAATGATCACTTGAGTGTCAAGTTAGCAGTACCAACACTGAAAAATGGAAAAATTTCAATTTTGAATAGTGGCTTAATTACCGTAAAATTATCGTGAAATCGAAAAAATTACCACTTTGTTTTTTTGGTTTTTTTTTTAAAAAAAACTCTGGTACTGCTAACTTGACAGTCAAGTCAGTACTACCAACCATGGGAAATGGGAAAATGTCACTTTCAATAGTGGATTAATATCCGCGTAATTACCGTTAAATTGCCGTGAAATCGAAAAAATTATCACTTTGTTTTTTTTGGTTTTTTTAAAAAAATCCTGGTAATGCTGACTTGATAGTCAAGTCAGCACTACCAACCGTGGGAAATGGGAAAATGTCACCTTCAATAGTGGATTAATATCCGCCTAATTACCGTAAAATTACCGTGAAATGGAAAAAATTACTGTGTTTGTCTTTTTTACACTGGCAATGCTAACTTGAGTGTCAAGTTAGCCCTACCAACCCTGAAAAATGGGAAAATATATTTTGAATGGTGGATTATTTGCAGCTACATTACCGTAAAATTATGATGAAATCGAAAAAAAATTACCGTTTTCATATTTAAGCCCTAAAGGGAGTTTTTCTCAGGAAAGAATTCGAGCACTAAATTCGGTAATAAGGTACTTTTTATGTATTTATTTAAGTTGGTTTTAGCAATTCTTGCTATAATTCTATTTGCGAAAAATTTTGTATTATAAGTAAATTTACGTAAGTAGATACTTAGATCTTGTTAAGTAATAGTTCTTTAATTTTATGTACCAATTTTAAATTAATTTGAATGTACATTTTATTTTATTATTTTATTTATGAAATTGGTCTCTGTATGCGTAATATAGAATGAGAAATAAATATTAAGCTAGCACTCCCGTATAAAAAACCAATTTGTAAGCCTCAAACGAAAAAACTAAGTACGCCCAAAATCAAGTACTTCTTAAAATAATTATCTCAACTCAAAACACTTTTCATAAAAATGTTAACGAAAAAAGTTTTTCTTTATCTAAAAATTAGTTGCTGGAAGTGCTAAATCAGTGCTTCTAAAAAAATATTCCACGTAACAAATACGGAAAACATAAATTTTGTTTAAAATTAATGATTCTGTTAATTAATGATTATGTTACATTTTCTCAGAATTTTAACTTTAGTATCAATATTAATTAAATAATATTGTTAAATAATAATGTTAATTACGTAAAAAAAAATAAATCAGAAATACATCAGAGAAGATAATACGCTTTTATATGTAAGTTTTATTTTTAATATTATGCCAGTGATTTCGATTCGGTATTAGGGTACTAAATTAGACCGTAATTGGCTATTCAATCAAATACATGATTTTTATAATAATTTTCATATGAACTTTGTGAAATTAGTTAGTTTTTTTTTTTTACAATTAATAAAATCATTTAATATTAAAAACAATAAACAAAACCGAACTATTACCGAATTCTATTATATTCTAACCCGATTAGCTCTAAATATTTACAATACCGATTTCATAAATCAAATAATAATAAAATTTAATATAGTTATTTATATGATTTAAACTGAATTGTAATCAAACTGAAAATTTTATTATTTGAACTTCTATGAATATTATATGTCCAAATAGAGTATTTCATTTCTTTATTTTATAATGCGTAATGTTTTATAATACTTTGGTTTAAATAGTAGGTACTAAGCATAATATAGCATTGTATATTTACAAGTTGGTATATGTCTTTGTTTAATGATTATTTGTTTTACTTTTAACATACATAGTATATTATGTAAGTGCGTTAAAAATAAACTTGTTCGCCTTTCTCTTGCTCGCTTGCTGTTTTTATAATAAATACCTTTTCAACGCTAAAAATGCATTAGGAAAATGTTTTTCCAACTTTTCACATATTTTTAATGACAAATTTATAGTTTTCGGAATTTTCCTATTAGTTTGACATAATTTGGAATCGATTTAAAAAATCTCAGGTTTATAGGACATCTAGAAGTATGTTATAATTTTAATGATTTTTTCTACATGCGAGAGTATATAATAATTAATATTTAGAGTAAATGAATAACTAAGTCAAGTAGAAATCAGAAGTCAAATAAAGAAATCTATTTTGTTTTCTTCAAAACCTATATGGTGGAGTTCCGATGGGATTCTACGAATTTTCATATAAACTTAAGTTCAACTTGATTTATACAGTGTTGTTTAAAAGAATTGATTCATCCGAAAGAGAATGATGCTTTTTAAATGTAAAGCGGGATCGTATGACAAGAATTTTATAAAGAATCTGGAAGGAATTTGTTAATTAATTTTAAAAATTTTTAGTACTTCATAAATACATTATATATTCGAAATAAACAGGATACAAAAATAGCACGTTGACTTCTTCCTTGGAATAAATTTAAAAAAAAAATTAATATTCATTTAAATTCATATTGTTGTTTATTTTACTTTGAACTTCAAAAATCACAATCTAAGAATTAATTCTTATAAAACAATACAAATGGTTCAATAAATTGTGTTATTGTACCCTAAATATATTTTTTTTAGTTTTTCCAGTTCAATGGACTTTATTGAATTTTTAATTAACTAGTATAGGATCAAATTGCGTGGACGGTTGAAAAATTAATCGGTTAAAGTTTCTTTGTTGATTTTTTAAGTGTAAATTTCAAGTTATATTAATGGATTAAAAAATCTGATGTAAATATTTATATAGATTCGGACAAAAGTTTAATCATTTAAAACCTCGATGATCCTGATATGCGTACAAGCTTTTAGAAGAAGAAGCTATTTTTAAGTTCTAGTTCAATGCGGGAGAAATTCTTTTTGAAGTTATACTTCAGGCACGTTAGAATATCAAATTTCTGTTATAATGAAACGGTATAGGTGGGCATTAAATCGCCAGTACGTTAATCGTTAATAAACGATGTTAACAATTCTTAACGGATGAACTATTTAGTTAAATAAAAAAATGTTAACGTTGACATGTTTCAATTCTGTTTTATACTGTTTCTTATTTTTCTCCAAGAAGCGTCTATTGACCAGAAGCTATTCTAAATAAAATCACCTCATACAAAGATGCTTTTCTATTAAAATAATTTTCATTAAATATCATAATAAATTTCATTAAGTAGCAACTTTCTACTAAATTTATTATGGCATACCATAAGCTTTTTTGTCAATAAAACCCCAAAATTATGAGATAAAACATTATTTATTGGCAAATTTTCTCTAAAAACTTATTAAAATCAAGAATTATCAATTAAATGTAATTAACTTAAAAATCATAACTTAAATAAACATTTTTTGTAATCTTGGACAATCTTGAAAGTTTAATCATAGTAGGGCACTGGGACACATTTTCAACAAATGAAATAAGCCATGTTGCCCACCATAATGCATAAAAGCAAAACATAAAAAAACTTATCTTTGTGCTGTTTTGTATGACAAAATTCGAGGAAAAAAGCTCCGTTGGATTGATTCTCTATTTCCTCAGGTAATGTAGTGTTTCTTGCCAACTTCGTATCAGACAGCTGGTTAGACTCTAAAAGCTGGTAGTTTTAGCTGTCAAACGTTTTAAAGTGGTTCGAGGAACTTTATACAGCTTGAAAGCTTTTTTTGAGCCCATTTTCTTATTCCGTACTTCTTCGATTGCTTTTTTTATTGAATCCTTGCACTAAGCTTACAGTTTCTCTTTAAAAGGTAAAAATACCAATATCCAGAAACAATATGTTATATGCGTACAATATGGCCTGGTAGATCATATAGGCCGCCTACCTATATGTATGGTAATATGACCTTGTAGACATAATGAATCCAGACACTTTTTTTACAAATAATAATCTAACCTACAAACTATTTAATAATATGCTTAAAAACTGTAACCATACTATAGATAAAAGTTTACCTACAAAAACCCTAACAATATTTGAACAGTGACCATTTGTGGAAATGAAATGATCCAACGAAGAATTATATGTCTAATTGTTACACGCACTGGAAATATCCATGTTCATATCCACAATGTAAGAATCAGTTGAGTACATGAAGATCAAGTACACTGCGTGATGTTAGTTTGTTTAGGAGAAATGATACTAGGCCATATTTAACGACTGGACCATAATACCCGAAACTACTCTATGTCCTTACAAAAAGTGATATATTTTATAATTTTTTGTTTTTGTTGATCAATAATATAATATTAAATTAATAAATGTTCAAATTAATTACTTTACAATATGGACACTGCAACTGCTACTCAAAGTAATAAAATTGAATCAAATCCTTGGCCATACTTGAGTGATTTCTTTGTATTTAAATCAAAGCATGGGGAATACTTGATTGTATAAATGCGAAGTCTTAATAAGGTTATTTTATTTACCTAAGTATCACGGCTCAACATAAATATAAGTTTTACATGGTTAACTTTTTACGATTAACTTTAACTTGCGTTAAAATTTAAAAAAATTAATACTTATTACGGGAAGACTGAAAAAAAGGAATTTCAGGTTGTAAGGATAAAGTTGTGGTTGATCGGGTGACCTGTTTCGCGTTGGAGAGCTTCGTACAAAAATCTTAACGGTTTTTTCGAGTTTACACGCAGCAAATGGTTTTGGAATTTCTGCACTTTCATGAGTATCGACGATGCAACATAAGTTCAAATGGATCACATAGGTATTTTGTTAAAACGCAATTTATAGTTTCCAAGTTTCTATCAAATTGGTACGTCAAGAATCAGTATCGATCACTTGTATCGTATTCGGCTAATGATATTGAAGCATTGGAACACAATATTTTGACAGTTAAAACCATTTAATTAAAAATTACAAAACTAAAAATAAATTATGAAATTAAATAATATTAATTTCAAATTTCTTTCCAATTCTAACAATTAAACCACAGTTTTGAAATCTTTATTCAAACGGAAATTAAAATAAAGCTTTTATCTATATTCATTGTTTTGTTGCCAAGCCAACTTTTTTGAATATAAATGCTTTCGTATGCATAAAAGGATGGTACTGATTGAAAAAGTACTTAATTTAATTTGTCAAATTTATGGTTATTTTTATTTACCTGCGCAGTTACAGATTATTTATCAATTCTACCAAATTTTATATGTGCCATCTGTTCTATAAATCTTATACCGATTATTCGTCGTCTACTAAGTTCTACATATTTCTTCGTGTAATTTGAATTTATTACTTTGGATGTTAAAATTTCTCGAAGAAATATATAAGACAAAGAACACGAGAAATTGATATAAATTTTAATTAATACTAATGATGACTTCTTTATAGTCGAAATGCGTATTTATGCAATAATTTATTCTAAAAATTCTAGGCTTCTCTTGTATGTATGTATATATATATATATATATATATATATATATATATATATATATATATATATATATATATATATATATATATATATATATATATATATATATATATATATATATATATATATATATATATATATATATATATATATATATATATGTTTATTACGCTGTAACTCTCGAACGCGTTGTCTGATTTTTATGGAATTTGGCAAAATCTTTTACCTTTTCCTGGAACTTCAAGTTCCTGGAAATTCAAGTAAAGTGCACACATCTAAAAACCACAAAAATACCAACTTTTTCTAATCACAACGGAAAAATACTAATGATATGGAAATAGAAAAATTTAGCATTTTTATTGCATCTCATTTTAGAAAAAGTTAAAAAAATATCAATTTTTTTAATGTGAGTTTTTTAGTAAGTGAAATTAAATAATATTCGTAGTGAAAATGCAATGAGAAGTTTATCATTTCAACCCCGATGTTTGGGTTCTAAAATTAGTATTATGCAATGTCATACATGCTCGAGAAATGTACTTTCTTGTTTATTTCTGAGTGAAATCTTCAGTTTCACAAAACTCCTAGTTTATTACTTTTTAAATTTCCCCCCATCACCATGTTTTAAAACTTTTAATGATATACATAATGAGTTGAAGACACAATTATTGTCCTACCACAAAATATCTATATCCATTGTATTTATGCAAATCAATTTTAATTAAAAATTTAAAAAAAAAAAAAATATTTTTGTTTTGTCATTAAGCATTTCTACTGCGATAGTTTTATTGATGAATAATATTTTTGTGAGTGCTTTTTTTTTAAATTTTAATTAGGGCAGTTACTTAAAAAAAATCAATCATTTTCTCTAAAATATATAACAAAATTATGGGTGTTCAAAGTGAAATACCATCAATACCGGAGTTTTATCGGAATCAATCAATTTTTATCACCGGTGCCAATGGATTTATGGGTAAAGTGCTGGTGGAAAAATTACTACGATCATGTCCTGATTTAGATAAAATTTACATTTTATTGAGAGAGAAAAAAGGGAAAGATATAAAAACACGTTTTAATGATATGGTTAATATTCCTGTAAGTAATTTTCCTTTATTAAACTTGTAATGGAGAAATTTAAAATAGATCATGTTGAAAATCTAACCAACATAAAACTAAGGAAGCCATAACGATAAGTTTATTTCTGGTAACAATTTTGAGTTGATACGAAAAGCAAAGCTTTAAAAGTTTCCTACACGTTTTAAGTTTGTTATTTTGAATTAAATCAACACAAAATGATTTGTGTTCGATTAAATCGGCCGCTACAAATTAAGTTTGTCCACTTTAGCTCAAAGCTTATGTAAAGGTGGGTCCACACGATACAGACTTTTTACTCAGACTTCAGACTTTCCATATAAATTTCTATAGCTAAGTCTGTGTAGACTTATAGTATAAGTCGGCATAAACTTACTTCCATAAAAATTAATATGGAAAGTCTGAAATCTGAGTAAAAAGTCTGTATCGAGTGGACCCACCTTAACTGTAGCTATTCGAGTTGATGACTCTAGAATCAAAATATATGCATTTCTTCTAAATCGGACATGTGGTTTCAGAACTAGAGCTGTGATGTGTATTTAAATAAATACAACGTTAATAATTTGTTCATAATTATTTATTGAATTATAAAATATATTCTTGTGTTATAAATCATTACTCCATTTTTGTCAATCCATTACTTATCGATAATATCCTAATAATAATAATCTCTATAGTCTTTTCCTATATTCACTACTGATCTAAATTCACTACACTGAACTAAAACTATATTAATTGTATTTGTACACTGAACTGTACATAACAGTCTCCGCCACTTATTTATAAGTTCATTCTATTAATTGGCTTCTTTGTTCTTGTAGATCGACGTACAGGTTGATTACCCGGTTCAGTTGCTGGATTTTCCACTGTTTCTGGAGTTGCTTGTGTATCGATAGAAGTTGGTTGCGAATCCATACTAGTTGTTTGAAAATTTGAATTTTGCGTATTGTTTTGATTTGGCAATAAGAACGTAACCGTTCGCTTAAGTTTAGTTTCTGTTGAAGGTGTATTATTTTGTCGCTTATCTTGATTATATCGAAATTCTGGTTCAGGTATTACTTCTGTACTTCTAAGTTGATCATAGTGTCGTTTAATTTCGTATCCATTGTCTAGTCGTACAATATAATGCAGACGACCTAGCCTTTGTATAATTTTACCGAATTTCCAATTTACATTTCCTTGATAGTTGCGTGATTGTACGCGTTCACCCAGGCGAAAAAATTTATTGAAATTCGATGCTGTAGATGGTAAATCTGGTGTTGGTTTAATTAAATCTAGTCTGGTTCTCAATGCTCGACCTAGATGTAATTCTGCAGGAGTTTTTTTACATTCTAACGGTGTATTACGATACTTGAATAAGAATCGTTGTAATTTTTCTATAATTGTTCCAGGTTCGTCCATCATACTTTTAATTTTGTTTTTGAATGTTTGTACATTTCTTTCAGCTAGTCCATTTGTTTCCGGATGGTTTGGTGCTGAATGTAGGAGTGTTATTCCGTTTCGGTTACAAAAAGATTTAAATTCTTCCGATTTGAAGTAAGTTGCATTGTCGGTGACCATGGCAAATGGTAGACCTTGACGACAAAATATTTCTGATAAAGCAGAGATTGTTGATTTGGATGTAGGTGCGTTTACTTGTATTGCGATTTCCACCCATTTTGTTTTTGCATCTACCACTATTAAGAAGTGGTGGTTTTGAAAAGGTCCCGCATAATCCACATGAATTCGTTGCCAAGGATATTTTGGTGTTTCCCAGTGATGTAATGGAGCTTTGTTTGGAGTTTTCTTCACTAATGCACAAGCGTTGCATGATTTGACTTGTGATTCGATGTCGCGATCAATGTTTGGCCAATAACAGCTTGATCGTGCGATAGCCTTCATTTTAACTATCCCTACATGTGTAGAGTGTAATTCTTTTAATATAGCTGGACGTAATTTAGAAGGTATGAAAACTCGTTGTCCTCTCATAATAATTCCTTTGTGTAAATTTAATTCCGGATCACGTATTTTTCCATTTAGTAAACGTTCTTTGATTGTTAAAAGTTCACTGTCATTATTAGTTTCTTTGCGAATGGTATTTGCGGTGATCGTATGTGACGTGCTTATTTGTTGTACGGTTAGATCGTATACTTTGCTTATCTCATCGGTATCGAGTACATTAGTGTATGGAAGCGGAGCGCGTGAAAAATAGTCTACATTTTGGTGATTTTTAGCTGCTCGATGTTTTACAGAATATTCAAATCCTCGGAGGAATAATGCGTAGCGTAATAATCTAAGTGCTGTAAGCTGAGGTAATTGTTTGTTGGGTTCGAGGATCATTTTTAAAGGTTTGTTATCTACTACGAGTGTGAAATGTCGTCCATAAATGTATTGAAAAAAGTATTTACATGCCCAAAATACAGCGGTGGCTTCCCTATCTAGTTGACTATAATTTTTTTCAGCTGTTGTCAGCGATCGAGATGCGTAAGCAATGGGACGTATTTCATTATTGATTTCGTGTGAAAGAATACCCGATAATCCGACTGGGCTAGCATCTGTTTCTAGAATTAAAGGATATTTTGGGTTGTAGGGTGTCAATACACGTTCGCTAGCCAATTCTGTTTTAATTTTTTCGAAAGCCTGATTACAATCAGGTGTCCATTTAAATTTGACATTATGTCGTAATAATTGATTTAGAGGATAGAAAAGAGTTGAGGCGTTTGGTATGAAACGCTGGTAATACATCGCTAATCCAAGAAATGAACGTAGTTCATCGATATTTGTAGGAATCGGAGCATTTTGAATGGCAAGCACTTTATCTTGCGTTTTGTGTAAGCCGTTTTTACTGATTACGTGCCCTAAATATTTGACTTGTTTAACGAAAAACTTACATTTCTTTTTATTTAATTGAATTTTGAATTCTTGAAGTTTTTTCAAGCATTTCTCAAGACGATCTTTGCATATTTTAAGTGTTTCACCTTGAATAAGGATGTCATCGAAATACGCTATGGTGCCTTCAAGGTTTGATAGAATTGGTTCGAGAATTTTTTGAAATTCTCCAGGCGCCGTTTTGAGTCCATAAAACATACGTTTAGCGAGGTATGTTCCTTTGTGTGTTGAAATTGCCGCGATATGGGAGCTCTCTTTGTCTAATTCTACATGCAAGTAAGCTTTGTGGATGTCAAGAACACAGAAAAAGTTTCCATCACGTAGTTGGTTAAATAAATCTTCCACTTTTGGTATTGGGTAATGATTTTCTAATAATAATGGATTAATGCTAACTTTATAGTCAGCGCATAGACGTACGCCCTGGTTGCCCGGTTTTGGCACTACAACCAGCGGTGATCCCCATTGACAATAGTTTGCCTTTTCAATAATGCCTTGCTTTTCGAGAGAATCAAGTTCATCATTGACTTGATCTAAAAGAGCATATGGAATTGAGCGCGGTTTAATGTATGTTGGTTTTGCATTTTCTTTTAATTTTAATGAGCACAAAACATTCGGAATTTTGCCTATCCGTTCTTTAAATATGTCGGCGTATTTGGAAAAGATTTCTTTAATAAGAATATCTGATTGATTTTTTGTATCAGGGTTTGATATAATGTTTTTTATGGCGCAACGATTTTCAATTTGATTTAGATTTATAATCCCTAGATTCCTAATCCATCCTCTTCCAAGAATGGGTGCGTAATTGCGTTGTACTACGTATAGTTCTTCTATTGAACTTTTATTATTGTAACGAACTGGCACAGTAGCCACACCTAGTGGTGAAAAAGACTCTTTAGTGTAAGATTGGAATCGGACATTTGTCGGTTTAAGTTTAATATTAAGAGATAATGCATCAAAATCCCTGCGTGACATTATAGTTACAGGGCTGCCTGAATCGACTTCAAAGTTTTGTTTCGAATTCCCGATTAGAACTGGAACACAAATTTTGTTATCGAAATTAGTGGAATTTATGTTTAATATAATTTCCTGTTGAGAGTGCGCGATATTAAGTGAGTTGACACCATAGTCGTCTTCATAGTTTTGTTCAACTATATTGACTGATGGCGATTTTGGTACTTGATTACCTAACGCTGTTGATAAGCACACTTTACGTAAATGTCCAGATCTGTTACATGCTGTACAATGCAGTTTGTCTTTGCTTCTACATTCACGTGTTTTATGGTTAGACTTTCCACAAGCTAAACATTTATTTTTGAGTCCTAATCGTTCAATCTGTGAAAATTTATGTGTTGATTGACTGCGCGGTTGAGATTTCGAACGACTTCGCTGATTTGAATCATGAACATTGTATTTTGTATGTTTCTGTGAGTTACCGATGCGGTTCACGGATATAGAAGATTTTTGGTAGTCTTCCCTGTTTTGTTTTTTTGCAGCTTCTATAGCTAGTGCTATTTCAAGCGTTTTATCAAAATTGACTGTTTCCTCTTGTTGTAGAATTTTTTCGCGAATATCTACGTCTTTGAGTCCACGAATAAACTGTGCTTGTAAAATTGCAAGTATGGGTTGTTTACAATTTCCATTCGGACAAATCCATTTACATGTGTGTAAAAGAAGTTTTAAAGCGGCTACGTAACCGGCTATTGATTCGTCTGTGTGTTGTGTACGTGATAAAAATTTATGTCTCTCTGTATGGACGTTTGAGGGAGGGCTCAAATGCTTTTCTAAAAGTAATATGAGCTCTGAATATGTTTTTTCATTTGGCTTTTGAGGTGCTGTTAAGCTCGAAATTAATTGATAATATTTGCTACCCAGACAATTTATAAGAATTTGAACCTTTGCTGACGCGACTTCCGTACTCGAACCTGTGAGTTGACGCAAAGTAAAGAAATTTTCTAACCTTTCTCGATATGTTGTGAATGATTCTGCTTCTTCGTTGAATGCTTCAAATGTTATCGAATGTGTAAGTAATGTATCTGATAGGTTTCTTGACGGCAGTTGTGTAGTATGACGAGTTGATGTTGCAGCCATTTGACTAACGATTGCTGTAAGTGCTTCTCCTTGTGTTTTGAGTGATTGCAATATTGCTTCGATTTCCGCCATTTTTTCTATTTTTCCACGTGTATTAATTAATAACAAAAATTTGTTTATTATTTACTTGTAATTTTTTTATACTCGTCGCCAAACTGATGTGTATTTAAATAAATACAACGTTAATAATTTGTTCATAATTATTTATTGAATTATAAAATATATTCTTGTGTTATAAATCATTACTCCATTTTTGTCAATCCATTACTTATCGATAATATCCTAATAATAATAATCTCTATAGTCTTTTCCTATATTCACTACTGATCTAAATTCACTACACTGAACTAAAACTATATTAATTGTATTTGTACACTGAACTGTACATAACAAGCTGTTAATTGTCCCTCGGTTTCGGGTAGTTTAAGCCAATTTGAAATATGCTTGCTTTCAATCAGAAAACCGTTCAGTGTATAAATACCAAAATAAAGATGAGTACTTTTACTCGTCTATATAAAAAAAAAACTCTTTTCAAGCTGCTTTAACACATCTGCTAACAGTCAAATGATAGCTAAATAAAACCTACAAGTCGTAACATGTAGGAATTTTAAGTGTATAAGATTAAAATGTCGGGGTATTTTATGTATGATGATTTAATTGTTATACTCGACATATATAAATATGTCAGAATATATTAATTTTAGTCTAAGGTTTGTAACGCTAGAAAATATTGACAGCACAAACGAAATTTTCGTATAAGTGTTTATTGAATCATCTAATTACACCATTTCTGCATATCCGTCCACCTGTCCGTCAGTCATCAAGATAACTCGAAAACGATCAATGTTTTGTTTCAATTGTCACAATCTATTTAAATTATGTTGTCTGCCACATGTAAAAAGCAGTTTGTTTGATATAAATTGTATTACTTCAGCAGAGTTGCCAGAAAGTTTTTATTCAAGTCTATCATCGAAAGTCGCAAAATATTCTGAAGAATCGCCCAATGAACGTTTTAAAATACTCTACATAACAGACTTGAACTTACCGCGTAATTTTAAATACATTTTTTTAATTAAAATTCTGGAGAGCTAAAATAAATTTTTGTATATTATCTTATAATATAATATTACAGTGAATACGAAACTCAACAATATAGATTTTATACGTCTTTATATAAATAATTTCAATTTATTACTTTTCTCACTAAAAAGTACAGAGTACAACAGATTATTAGACAAAGTTTTTACTTTTAACTTGTTGCCAACGCTGAAAAGTAAAAAGAGCCCAATTTGCGACTTATCGCCCAAACTTAAAAAAAGGAGCGTACCTATAGAAAAAATCGCCCAATTCGCGATAAATTGCCCAATCTGGCAACTCTGATTACTTGTACAACAAGTAGTCTAGGTGCAACAAGGCCACATAACGAACTTTGCATTGGGGAAAATTAAAAAACTTGTTGACTATTATGAATATTGGTATTTTTTGTCTTTTTTTATATTCTCAACAAAAGACGGCTAGGCCGATTTTGCTGAATGGGTGTTAAAACTGAACAACTTAGAAGTTATATAATTACGCATTAAATAAAAGTTTCACGTCAATATTATTAGAAGTTCTCGAGATAAATGAGACGACGCACACACACAGAATATTAAAAGATTTAGGGTAAATAAGGGTTTTTGATCGGACCACTTTTCAACCGAAAACCGAACAGTTATTTAATTTTTTTTGTATAACCAAATATTTATTGTAATCATAAGAAAGTAAACTAACTGAACCAAAATCCTTTTGAATATTTTCGATTTTGGCTGATATTAATATTCCTTTCATTATCAAATATAATATTTTTTACAGGATTTTTATCATTTTGAGTGTAATTATTTATTTTATTTTAAAATTTCTTATTTTTTACAATATTTTATTTAGTTTTACCTGTCTCGATTTTTGTCTGTAATCAAATCTTGCTAGTTAAATTTAATCTACTTCTCGGTTAACGATTGAGCCTAAATTACGGACATATATATGCAAATCAAATGACAATACAATATAATGATACAATATAATACAAAAATAATACGGTAACGCTAAACTTTTAATAACAGCCCTTTTGCCTCTTACTGCTATAAAAGTTTGTATTTCAAAAAATATTTTTTAACTCATTTCACCTGTCCCGATAATTTCTTCTAGAGGAGGATTCTAATAAATTTTTATGTTTAATGTTAATTACCACGTCTAATCTAGAAGAATTAATGAAATTGATTCAATAAATGAATTTATCTATCGAAGTGAATTAATCATTAATTTGTGGCTTGCTATTTTTTTTTTATTATCTCATTTTCTCATTTAAATTTCCAATTTACTTGTAATAAAATTCATTTGAGGCAACACAAAGAAACATCTGCCCAAGCATATATAAAGAGTACATTATTAAAAATGAAAGAAAATTCTTTTATTCTTAATTTCTTCACATTACGTCAATTGTTGATTTTTAGCTACTTTTCATTAGAGAAATTGAAACCACAAAAAAAAAACTGTTTGAAAATAACTCTTGTGGGACTAATCCAAATTTTAAATTTGTAGAACCAAAACCGAAACGGAACGTCTTTTCTTTTTTTAACTACAAAACCGGAACTAGAACGGACGGATATTTCTTTATAAAACTGATTCCATCCAATTTAAATCAGTTATTATTGAACGGGTATCTTCTACATTATGTTTTTAACTACCCGCTAGGAAAATCGAAAATTTTCAAAAATCGGGAAGTTATCGGTTTTACCCCGTTTGGAAAAAATCGAGTTTTTATTAGTTCTCGACATTTTGAGGTTATAGGAAGCTTCCCTAACTACTCCTGCGAGGTGGTCAATATGTCCGTATGCATGTGTGTGTAAAAATATGTGAACCGCTTATAACTTTTGAAAGGCTCGACCAATTTCATCGCGGTTGGTGCCATTCGAAAGGGCTTGACCAAACTAAGATTGACCAAACTTATTTTGAATACCGTTTGGATCGATTCAAACTGGTAGATTTTAAGAAATCTTAACAAAACTAAGAGAAAAATAATGTGGTTTTTTTGGAACAACTTTTTAACGGGTCTATCGATCAACTCCAAAAACTAATCAGCTCTTAACCTTGTTGAACCACAACATTGCCGATCGCCGCTAATTATCAGTTAAAATCGTAGATCACAGATTAAAATCGGTTGATTCGTTCGAGAGACAAGTGTTTTTTTAACATTAAAGGTCAAAAACAAAATTTTAAGCTCAAAAACATTGTCATATGTTAAATTTTAAATGCTTAAGTATGGAATTAGCGGGAAGTTGCAGGGATGGCCTTTAGGGTCAACCGTTTTCAAAAATTTTTTTTATAATCGCACGTCATTCCGAATAAAAATAATTATTTTAATATTGAAATGGTTTTGATAATTCTGAACACAAGCTATTTTTATTTGCATTTTCTACTAGCCAAAAAGGACAAATTAAACTTTACAAAAAATTATTTTGTCCATATTACAAAGCAAATACACTTTAAATATCGATAAATTAATAAATTAATAAGTTTTCCGATGTTAACTTATTATTGTTAATAATTACTGTGTATTCTATACAATGCCGCTTAGAAACACAACACACATTTAAAAATGCACATTTTTTAACATATGCCAAAACGCTGTGACCCACCTGTCAATTCCCACGAGACTATAGGTGAACTATAATCAATATATATATTTTCGAATAATTTTCTTTTTACTTTTTTGAGGAATGCCGTATAAATTAATGATATCGATTATACGTATTGCTTTCTTGAAAATAATAGTTACATACATTTTCCAACTTAACAATTTATCAAACATTTATAAATTTTGAATTTTGAGAATGTTTTTTTTTTATTTTTTTATTTGTAGACCTCCTCACAAAAATTTTGAACTACGCTCAATCCAAACTTTGAAATAATCGATATAAAAGTTTTTTCTCGATAAAATCATACTTAAAACAGAGCTCGGATAATATAATAAAAAAATATAAAAAAAAATTCATTAATGTAAATTTTTTACTATTTTTGAGTTTGTTCAGTATTAAAATACTTTACAAAAGGTGTTAGCCGTTATAATAAAAAAACAAAATAGTTTACTATTTTAAAAAATAAAAAATTAAATAAACATTTAATAACAAAATATTAATTCTTTGTTTATAACGAATAATATTTATACACATTGCTTCTATTGTTAAGTTATGACGTATGTAAACAAGTTGTTAAGTAAAAAATATTTTTTGAAATATAAGCTTTTAAAAGTATTAAGAGATAAAAGTGCTATTAAAAAAAGTTTAATTCTTGAATTTTTATTATAAAAATTAAATGCAAATTTATTATCAAAAGGTGGAATAGATATGAACAAATTTTTTCAGCGTTTCCATATTCTTTTTGTATTATATTGTATCACAATATTGTATTGTCATCCAATTTGAATATACATATATGACCAATTTCCGTTCATTCAATAACCGCGAAGTGGATCAAATTTATTTTGAATACAGTCAAACATCGGGATAGGTAAAACTAAATAAAAGCTTTTAACAATTTCTGCCTCTTGTGTGATGAATATCACATTTAGTACACTTATAATAAGATTTCCCGACTTAGCATTCGAGTTTTTTGCACCTAGACGTATATTTGTTGCCATCGTGCTCTGGAAAATAGTCAATTGTATCAAATCTTGTTTGTGGCTATATTTAAGCTTCGGTGACTATTTACAATGTCTGTGTTTCGAAACACTTGTGTTGTTACTGGGCAGCTAGGTATGATTTCATCAAATATGATATTTAACATTACTAATATACTGATGACATCACACCTCTGGACATTCAATTTTAATAAGAAGAATAATATATGTGGGTAATTACGGTAGTAGCAATGCGAAAAATAATTGAGTCCAGTATACAGGTGATTGTTTATCAAGAGTTGTAAAAATTTCAAACCACTGAGGAGTGAGAAGCTTTAGAGGTAACTAATCGAACACTGTTTCGAAATCAATTAAAAGACAACATAAACATTTTTAGACCAGGGTGGATAATTTTTAAAACCAAAAAAAAATTATAGTTGCATGAAACTCGTTAGAATCGGATAAAACGGAAGAGAATATAACAAAAATGAAAGCAAAAATAATTTACGTTGGAAGGGGTGACTTTCTAAGGGTAAAACACGGTTTATGACGAGTTCCGGCTATAAAAATGATAACTTAAGTGATAAATTGCAACCATTTTTGTATTATTGATTTATTTGCTGACAATCAAAAAAAAATATACATACATATGGGTGATGTTTACATTTTAAGTTGCACATTTTCCCATATTAAAAATGAAAACAATAAACATAACTGACTGTCCGATTGAACTTATTGTATGACATTCATTATACAATATTTTTCTTTTTTAATATTAAGAATGTAAAATTAAATATAATAATGATTTTTAGGTCATCGTAATAATTTTCATTTTTCTACAATTAACTTTTAAAAAGGTAAAACATAGGACAAGAATACTTTCAATACTCAAATAGACAAGGATAAATATACAGCGTGACGTAACACTGTTTCAGTCTAAACTATTGACTTTGATAAACCCGCCTTTATGAATATTCATTTTTGAGCTATAACAATGTGATAAATGTGGGAACATATCCATAATTTACAGTCTAAACCTATCTTTAGTTATGTATGCTGTCAGAAAAATACAATAGTCTAGTCGTGAAGTGAAATATCTGCGAAAAATAGTTAGAAAAGTATGGTACGTGATAGTACATTCGATAATAAGAAAATGAAATAATCGGAAAAATTATGATTAAAAAATTCTTGCTACATTTTCCAATTTTCATTTTTAAATTTCTTAAAATGTTCAAAAAACAGTGAACAATCAAACTTTTTAAATTTTTCCAACAGGAATATTTTCTTATTTCCTCAATAATTAGATTACTAATAAAAACAATGCATTTTACTTAATTGGAATTAAGAATCTAAATGAAAAATATTTTTAATTGTCTTTCAACAATAAGAAGATAATCTAATCAGAAAATTTGAGTAAATAAGCTTTTTATCAATAATATTTTGAGTTTTTATTTTTTTAAACGTTTATTTGTTAATAACTAATAAAATTAATAATTTTTTTAAACTTATTTTTATTATGATTTTATTAAGTACTTATATAAGAAGGTCTCTAAAAAGTTTTTTTGATTATACTCTCTCCAGAGGCAACACGAGTCAAAGCAGTCGCGCAAAATCCCAATTTCAATGGGTGATTAGTACTAGGTTGAGTTTCGAGAATGATTTTTTAGTAAATTTTCTTATCTTCTTTAAGGATCTCACTTTTCGTTTTTAAGTTATAAACAAAAATTTGAGACCGTATTTTTATCAGTATTTTTGTTTAAAACAATTACAATTTTTCTATACAGAAAAGAAAAATAAAATATGTTTCTCAGAATTTTATTCCGTGTCGAATGAGTTTCTGTCCCATGAGTCTGTCTACTCTACTATCTAAATAGTTTTCGCAGATATTTGATTTCTCAGTTAGACTACAATATTTAAGCATCATCGTTGTATTTAGAAGCTTATAATCATCTACATATTGGATTTATATCATTCTTTATTCTTCATAATTGTAAATATTGAAGATGTATTTGAAAACAGAGTAAATAAAATATATTCCGTTATTGTCTCTCGAGAGTTGAAGAAAAATTGTTTTTCATCTAGTAGTACCTCTCCGTATACATATTCATTCATTCGCCTCAATTATTCAACTTCAAAGGTTCGGAAGGGTTACTCATAGACTAATTTTCGAAAGCAAAGTAATTGTAAATCACCATGTTCGATTATGTACATGGTTAATACATAATCCAGTAAGTACATAGACAGTTATGGTAGTTTTTATTAAATAGGAGAAAATGTGCTCCGCTGTTTGTTCTTCATTTGGGCAACTCGGACATGCTGGATCAAAGCCCAGTCCGAACCTCGCACGGTATGCTCGATATTTTCCATGTCTGGTTAGCAGCTGCGTGACATAGAAGTCATCCTCTCCGTGTTTTATTTTATTTGGAATACCATTCCATATATGTTCACTTAACTTGTGATGTTTACAATTCTTTTTCTTAGCAATAAACAAACTCTATTGTATGTTACAATAAAAAGCGTTAGAATGAAATTTTGGTAAGAGAATGATGGTTTTGAGTTGGCTAAAGGAGATAAAACACCTCTTAAACATCTCGCTTACAAATTTAGGTGGTGTAATTCCCTATGTAGGCGATTTATTTTGTTAACCATAAGTGACAAAAAAATTGCAATTTGTGCCAACAACTTTAAGGCTGGTGGGTCAAATCTATGTAACTGATACGCATGTACGGAAGCTGATATTTAAGAATCAGACACTTTAAATTCTACCAGTATAAAATGTATTGTTGCTCCCCGGATACACAATGGTGACCAACTATCTACCTATAACTTGCATGTCCCTTTAACTTCTAGCGTCATAATTACATCGTTGGAAGTGTACTCCCTTTTTGGAGCACATGTTGATTGGTTTATATGATTTAGAACAATAGAATTATTCATAAATTTATTAATTTTTCAAACAATCAATAAATAATTAGGTATTTAATAGAAGTATGTATACTCAATATATAATGATAATTCCAACATGAAGTTTTCCAAATTATATGCAACTTAGTCAAATTATTGTTTTCCTAACACATATTAACTTTTTTATCCTGAAAGAATACTAAGACTTATTTGGTACTTATTGCGGTTAGAGCTGATTAAATTTCCTATAGTTTATAGCCATAGTGGTATTCAATAACCCGCGTTTCCTCGAACCTTCCTTAAGAAATAATCTATAAAAAAAAAGTATTAATCAAATATAATTGCTATTTCTCCGAAGATTCACGTTCAAACAAATTGTCCAGTTATTGTATTTGATAATAAATTTCCCCAGTTAACAAATAGTTGAGCTACATCTCTAATACGTTTTTAAGACTCTGATTTAGGTAAATATTATAGGAAATACAACGTTTTTAAAGATATATTGAAAATTTTCACTGAACTAAATCCTAATATTTTTCAAGGCATTTAAAATCGGACATTGGCTAACGCTTTACACGCATTATCTTCAAACTATGTTTACAAAGTGGGTGCCAAGAGAATTAAAGAGCTACTGGGTGCCAAGAGAATTAAAGAATTACAGATCTACATAAAATCGACGATTTTAATTTTTTAACTTCCCGCTAAAAAATTAAAAATTTTCGGAAATGGGGAAGTTTGAAAAAATCATGTTTTGATCAGATTTTCACGTTTGAAGGTCCTAGAAAACTATTTTGACGGTTTATGAGGGAGTCACCCTGTCTGTATGTATGTCTGTGTGTATGTGTGTACATGTAAGTATGTGACCCGCTTATAACTTTTAAACGACTTGACCGATTTGAACCAAACAAGTGGCGTTTCAAAAAAAAATCACGAAACTTAGCTTTCCTGTAAATTTGGACCGATTCGGACCAGTAAATTCCAAGAAATCTCAAAAAAACTACGAAAAAAAAAATTTTTTCAAAAGTTTTTTTGGAATAACTTTTAAACGGTTGTATCGATCAACTGCAAAAATCAGATCTTAGCCTTGATAAACCACGTCGATTACCAACAATCCGGTTAAAATTGGTTGATTCGTTCGAGAGATATCGTAAACGATAAATTTCATATAAAAGTGTTTTTTTTTACATAACTTCGACATTTCTTTTCGGATCGTTTTTGATGAAATAGAATAATTAATAAAGTTAAAAACCGCGTCGAGCGCCGCTAAGATCGTAAAAATCGGTTGATTGGTTCGAGAGATATCGTTAACGAAATATTCGGTAACAAGTGTTTTTTTAACATCAAAGCTCAAAAACCAAATTTTTAGCTCAAAAACATTGTAATATGTTAAATTTTAAGTGCTTAGGTATGAAATTAGCGAGAAGTTGAAGGGATGAAATTTAGGGTCAACCGTTTTCCAAATTTTTTTTATTGAATTTTTACATCAAAGAGTTAAAATGTAAAGTTTAAAAAAAAATATATACCGAATGTGAAATGACATTATACGACGAAAGTTACCAAGCTTTTTTTTACTTTGTTTATCCAAAATATTATCCAAAAAATTTATTAATATTTGTATAATAAAAGGATCATCACTAAATATATTGTCCATATACATACATATATACAAATCCCTTACAAATCTGAAATTTTTGATTTATCTAATCCTGGCCCCATTTTGACTCAAGTTAGAAGATCTTCTTCTATCTCCTGTTAAAATAAAATAATGAATACGTTCCATATATCAAAGTAGTCCTCATTCCTTATTTTTGTATATTTGCGGGTTGCAAAATTAAAGAAAGAGTTCTCCTTGCGCATATTTCTAGTCCAATTTCAATGATTTGTTCTAATATTGGTAAGGGAAAACCTTAATCGTGGTTTCAAGCCATCAAAGAGAACAGGATCAGATAAAATAAATTTTACCACCCAAAATTGGTTTATCACTCAAAAGATAAACTTTAACAATTGTATACGACTGTGAAAAATAAACAATACGAATTTTTCGGAGAAAATATTATCGATTTCAAAAAAGTAACAAATAATTTTAAATTAAATACTTCTACATATTATTACAACATTACGACCAATTACTTTTTGATGCGGTAGTCGAATTCTTAATCTGAAAATTGATTCTTGAGTAAGCTCCGACTTCAAAAGGTCTATTTTAAAAATTTCATTAAAATAAAATATAATAATATAATAGTTTAAAAAAACTAAAAAAACACGCATGCATGCGTAGTTCGCGCACTAGCTCTATCTTTATTACTCTCATTCAAAGTATCCGTTCAGATGCGTTCTGCAGCCAACTTCAGAGAGTTACCTACAGACAAACAAACATACGAGTGAAGCTAATAAAAGCGTGTTAAAAAAAGTGTAAAGAAATTAGTTTGAAAAATAAATTATTGTTTATAGTTTCTGAGTATTTTTGCAGTCAGTTATCATGTAAAATTTTCATTTTCAGCTATTTGACCGAGTTAAAAATGAACGACCAGGAATATGTGAAGCGAAAATTGTAATTTTAAATGGAAATGTAAAAGAATTAAATTTGGGTTTGTATTTTATTGTTTTAGTGTATGGTAGAAATGTTTTCAAACATTTGTGATTTGTAGTTTGAAGTTTTGATTTTACTAACCATTTGTAACTTTTCTAGGATTATCTGACCAAGACAAACAGTTACTTGAAGATAAAATTTCAATTGTATTTCATGTGGCCGCCTCCGTTCGATTCGATGATCCTTTAAAAGATGCCGTTTTACTAAACACTCGAGGGACGCGTGAACTAATGAAAATGGCTTTAAATATGAAAAAACTAAAAGTACTACTGATTCATTAAACTTAGTATTTTTTTATTCAGATTTTTTTTAATAGATTTTATACAATTTGGAAATCACAATTACAAAAAACTTACTAAAAATCTATCGGATTATTAAATTATTATAAAAAATGCGAAATAATCAAAGATTAATAATTTTTGTATTTTCATCAAGAATAAGATCTCGGGGAAAATTTTGAACTGAATGTTATGTTTTTGAACTCTACAAATGTGCTTGATGTGAAATCTGGCATGTTTATTGAATTTCATACTTCGAAATAATCGGGAAAAATAAAGCTTTTTTTTATTTATTTTATTAAAGCTCTGAAGATATAACAACAATTTATTCAAAATGTTCAGAAACTCAGTGAAAAAACTTAGTAACGAGCAAGGGCTCAATAAAAAGCTCGATTTTTTTTATATGTAAATCACCACACCCCTCAATTTTCAGGATTTATGTAAATTTAAATGTGTGGTGATTTAGAATTATTTAAAGTAATCAGTAGTTTCCAAAGTAGACATTTCTAACATTGTTTTTATGGTAAAGCGGCTGATTGATGGTATACTTTGATCATTTCTGTCCAAGATTTGACAGAAATAACTATCTAATTAAAATCTAAGACATTAATAATAAAATTTAAAAAAATACTAGGTTCACTTTTTTATATATAAACGATATTTAACAACATAGATTATTATATTTATAGGCAAAATATATAACATAATACCTCCTATTATTTTTGCCTATATACGTTTGCCTAAACACGTTCAAAATTCGGGCTAAATTAATATATTTATTTATATTGAAAATAAGAAACTGTAGGATACGATACGATAAATGAGCTTATTTGCATTTAGATTCACATTAATTTACTTTTTTGGTTTTTTTTCTAAGATCTAGTCATCCGGATAATAAAGCCCACTGTAAACATGCATGGGCCTCATAAGCCTACTTGATCTTATCTGAATGGAATAACTAAAAATGCACTGAAAAAAGCCTATGGTATTCATTGCACAAGTGCAAAGGGTGAATGTTCTATATTGAATAAAGTCCATGTAGCAAAAATGATTAGCAAATATTTTACCAAATGTTATTTGGAGACGCTCAATTATTTGCATACAATTAATTTTGGCTTTCAGAATGTTGCCAACTAAACTATACGATAAGTTTTCTTTTGTTATTGAAAGAGAAATTATCATTGTTTAAGTTTGATTCTTTCCTAATTTCTCTTAGAAAAGACAATACTTTTTGAGAACATGTTTTGCCTGAAGTGAGGGCAATTATTAAACAAAATGTATAATAGAAGTTCTATAGACTTTTATGATAAATCAAATTAATAAACTTTGTAGAAAGCTTGATTCTATCCTTAAGTGTAATCTGTAATTGAAAGATCGAATTCTCGGGCGATCTATTAGACCTAAGCAAAAGCTCGGTATTCATTTAATTTGGAGATTTCATTATCTGTATTTTGTAGTTTCGATTTCCAAAATTAAAACGTTTACTATGTGTACAAGTCCTTGGACAAAGAAAGTATTAAAATGAGTAATTGTTAAACTTTTAGGTTTTATTGCACGTGTCAACAACATATTGTAATACTGACAAAAAAGATATTCTTGAAATTGTTTATCCCCCGCATGCAGACTGGAAGAAAACCATCGAAATAGCGGAAAATTATAATGACGAAGTATTACAAATGCTTACACTGTCGTATATAAATCCATTGCCTAATACATACACATTTGCTAAATCACTAGCTGAGCACGTAGTCAATGACATGAGCAATGGAGTTATCCCTGCAGTTATATTCAGACCTTCTATTGGTAAGCATAAAAGTACTGTCCCAGAAAAACACTGTAAAAAATACGATGCTACCAAGTTAAAAATGATTTTAATTTAGTTTAGCTAAAGGGGCTATTAAGATGAATTGGGAATGCATGATACTGGATATGCAATTATTATTATTTCAATTAAAGAATATTGTCTTTACGGACATGAATCTGAAATTTTTTTTAAAATCTTTAAACATAAGAATGATATGTAGAATCTTTGAATTCCTAATTAAACAAGCGTTAAAGGTAGAAAATAATCTTTGATAGCTTATAACTTCTTTGTTTTTAAATCAATTTTAGTTTAATGGTCAAGGTTTGTTATGATATTGAGTCTAGTTTAACATTGTCATTAAAATACAGCAAAGCCAGTATAATGCAAATTCCCAATTAACTCAAAAATGAGATCTCTATAATTAAAAAAATCTCTATTGTAGGAAATTTTAACAAATTTTCGCGCAAAAATAACCAAAAAAATATCCATTGTTATAAAATTTGGTATGCATAATGAAATGAAAACGTGTCGAAAAATTTTTCGAAAAAACCATTTCTAAAAGAAAAATAAAATTTTTAACTTAGAAATTTATTTGAAGAAAAACTCTTCGACACTCCTTCCGTTTTCATATTAAAATAGTGCATGCCAAGTTTCGTACCAGGTCTCATTTTTTGTATCGATTTCTCTTAAAACGTGATATGTGCCAAATTTTGATAATCGCTTGGGAATAATTACAAGAAAATATATTAAAAATTACAATAAAATAATTTTTTGTAAACATCTAGAAAACTAAAAATATACCTGAGAATAAAGATTCAGAAAGAGATTCTTAAAAAACAAGAAACGAACAATACAATATAAAATTTCGTATACACCAAGTGTTTAAAACATTCTAGGAAATACAAAATCATTTATATGCGCCTCATAAATATTTTAAGCCTCATACAGATTCTTAACCTCTTAAATATTGTGATACAAGTTTACTAAAGAATTTGGAGGCACGTCAGATATTTTAATTTTTTAATTACATTTTTTTTTTCCAGTTATTTCCACTATACATGAACCCGTTAAAGGTTGGATTGATAATTTTAACGGTCCAGTAGGATTGTTAGCTGCTTGCGGGATAGGTATGGGATATCCATTCTATAATTAATATTAATTAATCATAAAATCCAACACTATTTTAATGAATCCGTTCATATTATTTAATGTATTTTTACATTCTGAACAGAGGAAATGAACTTCTGAACATGAATCTTTTGAAAAATTTTAAACAAAGACGATAAAATGAATAATTATGCAAACAAGTATGGGAAATCGCTTTTTTGTAAAAATTTTGAGCACTTGAATTTAACTTGAGTTAAAAAAGCAATAGTCTCAGTTTTCTAACGGCATAATTTAACTACACTCTATCGATGCCACAAAAAAAACTTTTTTTGCAAATTGTTCTCATCTAAAACATAAATTTTTCAATTTTTTCCGAATTTAAGTACTAGTTAAGTTACAATTTCTCGGCTTAAAAAAAACATTTCAGTAGATTTGTACCCTCCAAACAACCCAGAAAATTACTTTCGAAAAAATGGGATGCAGCCGACTTTGTCGGAAAATGAAATCGATGATGAATGATTATAATAAAATCATTTTCTATCTCTTCTTTATGTATCAAATAAACGACATTAGGGATCTTTCTACACAGGTGATAATGTAGATAATAATATCACAAACCAAAAATATTGAGGCTTTGATTGATCTCAGAAATATTGAGCTGGTTGAAATTCATTTTTATTAATATTATATTGTACACATAATGAAGACTCGATTATTTGAAGTCCTAGAAAATTTACTCTTGATCAAAATAATATTATCAAGGCCTTTCGTATCGCATACACAACAAAAATTGTACCTCATAAAGGAGATTTCGGCAAATAAAAACACATATTACGAATATACCTGATCTTCAAACACAGAAGTTATTCGATTTTATTTATTTTGGTACCATTGTCCGCATAGTGAACATTGGATTAATTGAAACCTGAGAAAGCTTTTTTTTGACCAATATATTTTATCCATCCTGGACTTATAGCAACAAGAATTGTACATCTTCCATAATGGACATTTCGGAATAAACCTATTTTTGCTTAATTTCCAGATCTCGAACACCGATAGCCAAGTTTGGTCTATGTCAAATTATCGTCTATTTATAGAGAATGTTTGCGCAGACTAAAAAAACTCTCTCAAATAAGAAGGAAATTTCGATTTTCTCTTTTACCAATTTGGGACGACCATTAAAAAAAATTGTACTCTTGGTAGCCGTTTAAATCAGTTAAATTTGTCTCTTCAAATACAGAAGTTATTCCAGTTTATTGATATTGAAATTGTCTACATACTAAATATTAAGTTATATGAATCTCTAGACAATTTTTATTTGGTCAAAATATTATATCCATCAAGGACTGTCGCATGGCATACACTAAAATAATTGAATCTCATTCATAAATGAGATTTTGAAATTATTTTTGCGAATATGCCCAAATATCTGAATATTGAACACCAGTAACAAAATTTTGTATATGTCAAAAAATCTTCTATATATAGAGGCTGATGTTTGTGCATAACTAAAAAACTTACTAGGTCTCAAATTAGGGATAAAATTTTTTTTTTCATGTTTTACCTACTTGGGATTGATTACTTGAGAAAAAATTGCATAAAAGAGACCAAATTTACAGCTCCGATAGCCGTTAACTTCAGAAATTTATCACTTCAACAAAGCAATTATTATAGTAGTTTATTTTTATTGTCAGTAGAGACTCCTGGATGATTTGAAGTTCAAGTAAATTTGAGTTTAGCAGAATATTATATCTTTGGACGACACTATTAGTGCATAATCAACAAAAATAATAACTCTTTCCTAAGAGAGAATAATAATTTGATCAAACGATTTTTCTATGGTTTTGAATAACCCAATATTTACTATGTTGATAATTTCAAAATAAATAATTCGGATAGCTTCTGTATTTGAATCTCGATTTGGTCAACGGCTACTGGGTATATAATTTTTGTACAATTTTTTCCAAGATTGCCCCCAGTGGGTGAAACGGAAAATCAAATTTCCTTTATTAGAGCGGTACACATTTTTCTGGTTTTGTACAAACATCATCGTCCATCAACACACGATTTTAGTCCGAAACAAAATTTTTCTAATGAATTCTCCCCTATGAAAGTGACACAATTTTTGTTGTGAATGCCGCATGAAAAGTCTGGATGTTCCTGGATTTCTAAGGTTTCGAATCATCCACCATGTTAACAATATCAAAATATAAAAATATGAATAACTTCTGCATTTAAAGAGATATATTTTTTGATCAAATTTGAAAGACTGTCGATAGTACAATTTTGGTAAAATTTTTACTATATGCCATTTTTTTCTCAGCTCATCCCAATCACAAAATCTAATTTTCCCTGCCTCCTTTTTAAGAATTACAATTTATTTGGATTAAGCAAACCTCATCAATATGTGTCTGAAATCAGACATACAAAAATTTTTTTGTTTTTTTTTTGCCAAATTAACTCCGTTAATTAGGTAAAATTTCTGTTGTAAATCGCATACGAAAGTTTTTGATTAATATGATATTTTGGTCACAAAAAAATTGCCCGAACTTCAAATATCAAGAAAGTAATTATGCAGACAATATAACCAAATTATAACAAATAAAAACGTATTTATATTCTCTCATGTTTAAAAGGGTAAAAAATGTTATCATTCTTATTCTCTGTGTAAATAGATTTAAATTTAACGCTAATAGGACTAGGGACCTAGTAGCTGTTTATTTAATATTGAAATTTTTAATTTTATTTTTTTCACTTGTTCGAAAAAATGAAAAATTTCTTTTTGTGGTAGAATTAGATGAAATTTTAGTATAATAACTTAGTAATTTCGATATTTCTGTCCCAAAATGTAGAGTGTGGCCAAAGTTTTCGAAGGTCCGTTTCCAAGGTATGGAGGGGTATTGGAGGAGTAAAATTATATCCAACTTTGGTATAACTTTTTCATGTAAAACTGTTTGAGTTTTATTCAAGTCATTTACAGAGGTAGAAGGCAGAGACTATTATACTTTAAATCAAAGCGCAAATTATTCCATATAAGCTGCATTCCCTTAAAATTTTCGATCAAAATTCAGTCTTACTTCACTAACATGAAACGGTTTCGGAAAACTTAAAAGATTATATTAGGCGCTTATACAAACTATCTGTGTAAAAGAATATTTTCTATATAAATTGCAAAAATATGACATTTGCATATTTTTTATTCTTTTTGAACAAAAAAGTATACTACTCACAATTTTCATTCAATCTTCGACCAATGTTGGGAACAAAGAAGTAGATAAAACACGAAAATTGGTTAAAAACTTTGTATACACAAAAGTACAATTTAGGCTTTTTTTTTAAGCACTAGATATAAAAAAAGTTTTTAATTCTCGAGATAAAATTGTGAAACAGAACATTAAAAAACATTTTGAAAAACTTCAATAGTAAGAATCATTAAAATAGTATTGGTAATTAGAACAAAATTTGAAAGCGGTACTAAATGACGTTATTTGATTGTTTTTAGGTATTATGAGAACTATGTGCTCGGATCCCGATATTATTTCTGATTTTATTCCAGTAGATATTGCAATTAAAGCTATGGTTGCAGCTGCATGGAAGAAGGGAACCGAATCGTAATTATTTAACTTTTTTTATTTTTAATGATATTTTAAATAATTATTTAACTTACCATAGTAATTCTAGAAAGTATGCAACAACAACACTATTTTTAAGTTGAAACACTTTAAATATTGATCAAACAACTTTTATCTGGGTAACCAAGAGCAACTTAGTATTCGATGTTTGAATAGTTTAACCAGATGAATGATATTCGAATTGAGTTTTAACTTTTATTAATGATAATGAAAGAAAATTTGACAAAAAAGTGCGGGATTTCGGAACAGATCATCTCTTTTTCACGCGTTTTTGATGAACTTTTTTTTAAATGTAATTTTAAAATGTAAAAATGTAACTTTTACAATTTAAAAAATGACGCTCTAGTGGGTTTTATCGATAAAAAGGAACCATAATAATCGTTAAAACTAATTTTAAACAAAAAGTGTCCCATAAAATTTTTCGAAAAGTCGCTACTTTTTTATTTATCCGTATCGGTTTTCTTCTAAATGTCCGATTTTTATTTAAAAAATGTATGTTTTCGATTAATTTTTCATAAATAGATCAAAAAACCTCACACTTTAACGAAAAACGTACAACAAAAATGAAGCTTATAAAAAAAAACAATGGGAAATATTTGTTTATTATTTCTATAGACATTATATGAACTGATCATTAAACATGTTAATTAAATTAATTAAACATTAAACATTAAACATATTCATTCTTTTAGCATTGAATAATATAAAAGGGAACAGTATTTCGAAGAAAACTTAAAGAACCATTGTTAAAGTATGTAAAAAAAATTTCAAAATTAATTTTGCTACATGTTGTTAGTCCAAAAACTAACGAAGATATAACGAAAATAAAATTTGTATGTATTTTCGAAAATGTATCCAACAAAATTGGATATGTTTTCCAATGATAACTTCCGAACTGTTGCAGTTAACCATTCCATTTGAAAACTATTTTACTAGAAATTTTAACGGCTCTCGTAGAAGATTAACTATCTTGAACGTTTAATTTTTGAAATTTTAGTTGAATATACAATAAAATTCATCCTCAAACTCAGTATGAACTTCAGGCCTTGATATCTAAGATTTTTTTTATACTACAGAAATACAAAAATTTCTGGAATTTATCTGTGAAACAAAATACTAAATTTCGAAGTGTAATATTTTTTTTTAAATTTTATTCAGTTTAAGGCTTATTTTGGGTGAAAAAATAATATTTAATGTAAATCAAATGTTTTTTCTAAACGAAAGTTAAGAAAAAACTTTCAGAATGTGTTATTGGTTCTTAGTTAAATTTAAGTGAGATTCGCTTAATATCAATGTTTAGAGAAACGTCATTGATTCGAAAACAAATTTTTGTGCTAAGAAATTATCGAAACAATTTTAATTTTATTGTTTTTGGGTTTCACAACAACTTCTACCGAAATTCATTTTGAGGATTTTATCACGTACTTTAATCATCACTTTATGAGTTTACTCCGAAATATTGTTCGTTTTTATATTATTCAATGCTAAATGATACTATTAAAATTATACTCGAACGAATCGGCATCTTTAACCTTATTTTTCTATAAGGTCCATTATTGTAGCTAAATTTTTAAACTAAAAACGGGCATTTTAAACGTCAGATTACTCATAAAGTACTGGCTTTTCCAAAAAAACTGTAAGTTACACTTTTTGTATAAAATTTACTATTTTAATGATTTATGTGGCTACTTTTTATAATATATTAAAATTTGCATCCCTTAGAGTTTGTGGCACTCTTTGAATTTAAAACCAATTCATGTGATAAAAACATTATAAAAATTTTGAATTGGAATGAATGCTTTATGTTCGGAAATTAGAATCAATTTAGAATCAATTTATTTCGATTCAGAAATTTTGAATGGATTTTGTCGGATCGAAATGTAAATAAAATTTATCTTAACATTTCTGGTAACCGATGCGTTGCTGCCGCAGAAAATGTACATACAACCAGCCTCAGAAAAATCTTTTACTTTGTATCAATCTCCAACCTGGGTGCAGCTTATACGATATTCCGTAAGGGAAGCTCTTTGAACAAAATCGTGGACCTATAAAAATTCAATGAATTCTATCGATCGACTAAATTTTTCAGCCACAAACATACGGAAGCTAATATATAGTTGATTGAAATATATAGACTCAAATTGTATCCAACCTATTTATTATACGAATAAAATTTTCAAACAAAAGTTGTTTATATTAAAACAATAAATATTTTTTAAATTAACAATTTTTCTATATATCTCATAGTTTAGAAGTTGTATTTTTAAAATGCGAGCTACGCGTCATGGAAGCGTAAACGAAAAATGTATGTAAAGTTATAAACTCACAATACTTCGGTAAAAATTTAACGATTTCAAAATTGCAATACTATCCATCGACGACTTTTCGAGGTCTTAATTTAAATCTATCTATATATATATATAGGAGATCCCATTTTTGAACTCACTCATCACGAAATCTCTGAAACTATTAGGTCGATTGACTTGAAATTTGGTAGAAATATTCCTTTTGCCGAGTAGAGGTCAGCTAAGAACGGATTTTACGAAATTCCACCCACAAGGGGTCTTGCGGTTTTCGAATACAAAATGTTCCTAGCTGTGAAACATATTTTGTCTTTTTTTTTTCTCACATGTTACAAATCATCATTTCCATAGAAACCAAAATCTAATTTTGAAATTCAAAATAAAACTTCTTTATCTATTCAAAATAAAACTTCTTTATCTATTCAAAATAAAACTTCTTTATCTCTTCTCACTAGCAGTATGACGAACTGTCAACTATATAAAGTGTGCATATCGCATTGTTCAAGTATTACCGGAATTATTTTTGGTTCAGGAGGTCCATATACCTTTCACCATATACCGGGTGGATATAATGTACCGGGTGCACACTAAATACCGGGAATCCGTGAGAAAGGATTTGAAATTCTTCCCCTAAGGGTAGAATTGCATCCGCATCTAAACGATGTAATATCATTTATTAAAATGTGAAAAATAACCCAGCAACGCGTAAACCGGGTGGGTATACTTCAAAATATAAATTAATATCATAATTTATTCTGATTTGCCGCAGCTTCATTATTTAGTTATAGACAGTTGAGAATATGTTATTATATTTAGGAGATATTGATGTTGATTAGAAATAATTTATAACAAATCAATGTTTACCCGGGTCAGCTATTCAAAATAGAATTTATTTATCTCTTCTTTTTTATATTAGTGGTTCTGGACTTCCTTTTACTATTTTTCATCAAGTATAATCTATATTCTATCTATTATCTATATATAGGAGATCCCATTTTTGAACTCACTCATCAGGAAATCTCTGAAACTATTAGGTCGATTGACTTGAAATTTGGTATGAATATTCCTTTTTGAGTAGAGGTCAGCTAAGAACGGATTTTACGAAATTCCACCCACAAGGTATCTTGCGAGGGAGTTAACAATAGAAAATTCCCATTTGTTTATTAATTTATGTGTATAGCCATTTGTTTTTTGTCAAAGACGATCGTTTTTTCGTCATTTTTTTTTCCAGTTTAAAAAGAAGCCGGAAAATTTTATAACATCAACTCTACGCTTTCAATGCTTCTCCATATACCCCCGCACTCCCACGCATCCACCCACGCATCCACCCATGATGAGTGAGTTCAAAAATGGGATCTCCTATATACATATATAGATATATAGATTTGTGTTACTTTTATATCAGTTGGCTTATTTGTTATTGCAGTCCAATGTGTACACGATGTTTCAGCAGAATTTTAACTTAACGGGACGAAGTATTTCAGATTTATAAATATTGAATCCGTTTCATTTAAATACCGTGGCTATAAACATATGCTATTTTATCTTAGAAGCAATAAATATTTGTAAGTTTTGTATTTTGAACGATTTATGAGTTTTTAAGAGAATATAAAAGGATATTATTATTGCCTATTATCTTAGAAGCAATAAATATTTGTAAGGTTTGTATTTTGAACGATTTATAAGTTTTTAAGAGAATATAAAAGGATATTATTATTGCCTACTATTGATTTTCTAAGGTAATTTTTAAATTGCTCAGAAAAAGTATACAGGCGGTGAACTCATATTGAAATTGTAATTTTATAACTCAAGAACGGGTTCACATATCCAATTTTCACCAAATATTTAGGCTTTGTTCGGACCATTAGGCTTTGTTTTAGCAGATTGTTTATGTAAAGTTTGCACAAAATCGGTCGAGCGGTTCTTCATATATCACATTTTATGTAAGAAATGAATTCAATAAATAGCGGATCATTTTGTTAATGGGGTTTTTAAATTGATACTACTGTCATGGGATTTTCGTCAAACATTGCCTGTTATTCCTCGATCAATTCCGGATGATGAAATAAATCCCTGTTTGAAGTTCTTTGTTTGAAGTTTCCTACAAAATGATCCAGCTGCAAATGAGTTTTCAAAACAATTGTTAGAAATTGGTGATGGCAAAATACAAATCGACAAGGATTGATCGCTGTACCGAACAATTTTTGTACAATTGGGTTTTTGAAAAAAATTTTTTTTTGTGATAAATGGAAAGATTATATATTAGTTTTATAACAAAACTATTTTTTTTTTTTCGCAATAATTCAAAAATTATTTCAAAATAAAAAAAAAATTTTTGAATCCAGTACCGAAGACACGCCGACAACTCCCGAACAAACCCGAGCGCGTGTGACGTCATAATAATAGTTTTCACTCATTGCAGTTGATAGAAAAATAATAAATACGGTGTTTTGATCTATTTAATTTTGTTGTCATTTTCAAATTAATAATTCTTTATTTCATCAAAAATATATACAAAATACAAATCGGCTTATAACTATAGCACCTAGCCTAAGCTTTATCTATAATACATCATCTTATATACTAGTTACATCGAGATTACAATTTTTCATTACATCGTTTTAATAAAATGGAAAATTTTAAAAAAAAAAACCATTTGAAAATACTTAACCTATGTGGATGGATAGGCCACCCCTAAAACTAGCTTAACCTGTAAATTAAGAAAAGAAAAGAAAAAGAAACTATATACAATTAAGATTACACCGGAACTAGGTGCAACCGACATCGTGTGGCATGGGAAATCTTTTCCCAAAAAGCAGCATCCTTGGGTCAAATTGACCCAGTTTGCTGATTTCCGGGAAGGGATTGTTGCGTGAAGATTGGAAAAAGGATTTTGAGGTGGTAAGGATAAAGTTTGGAATAGTTGGGTGTCCAGTTTCGCGGTGGAGAGCTTCGGACGGAAATCTTGGGGGTTTTTTCGAGATGACTCGAAGGCAACGATTTTGGAATTGCTGCATCTTCGTGATGAGCGAATATGCAACGTTAGTCCAAATAGGGGCTGCGTACGTGAGTACTGGGCGGATACATGACTTGTAGAGTCGATGCTTTAAACGTTCGTCCAGTTTACTCCTGGGGCTGAGTAGTGGGTACAATCCTGCAAAGGATGCGTTTCCCAGGGCCAGGCGCCTTTTGGCGTTCTGTGTCCAGTTCAACTGCCTTTGGAGGATTACACCCAGATTGACAACACTATGAGTTTGCTGGATTTGCGTGTCAAACATCTTCAATCCAAGCGTGTATGTTGAAAATTTATTCTTTCGAGTGAAGAGAATAGATTGGGTCTTTGTAGGGTTAATTTTGATTTTCCATGACTTGAAATAGTTTTCAAGGATGGTCAATCGGGATTGAAGGCAACTCGAAACTTGTTTCGGTTGCCATGAGGAACAATAGATAGCCGTGCCGTCGGCGAAGAGAGCTGTTTCGGTAGCTCGATCCCTCGGGATATCGTTAATGTAGTATAAAAATAGGCGGGGTCCAAGCAAGGAGCGTTGAGGTACACCAGCTTTCACACTGTATTGGTTCGATGTACTTTGTTGGATGTGGATTTGGGATTTTCGGTTGGACAAATAGGAAATTAGGAATTTTAGGATGTATATTGGAATGTTAAATT
Source organism: Chrysopa pallens (assembly GCA_020423425.1). Classification (NCBI taxonomy): domain Eukaryota; kingdom Metazoa; phylum Arthropoda; class Insecta; order Neuroptera; family Chrysopidae; genus Chrysopa; species Chrysopa pallens. The sequence goes on along the minus strand of CM035594.1, from coordinate 4,500,889 downwards.
TGGAGAGTTTGTGGATTAGTCCATCGTGCCAAACTGTGTCGAAAGCTTTTTCGATGTCCAAAAGGACCATGCCTGTGGATTTGTTCCAATTAAATCCGGTAGCAATATGTTCAGTAAGTCGGTGAAGCTGGCTTACTGTGGAATGGTTCGATCTGAAACCGAACTGTTGGGGGATAAGCTGTCTATGGATATTTTCATGCGACTGCAGCCGATTCAATACTACTTTCTCCATGACCTTGCTGAGAGATGGCAGCAAGCTAATGGGTCGGTAGCTCGAAGGCGACTTAGGTAGCTTTCCCGGCTTCGGAAGCGCTAAAACCTTAGCGGTTTTCCAAAGGTCGGGAAAATAACCAAGCCTCAAGCATGCAGTATAGATATAACTGAGCTGAACAACCGTCTTCCGAGGAAGATAGCGGAGCACAACGTTAGTTATTCCATCATCACCCGGAGCTTTCCTGCATTTAAGTTTCCTTAAAATGCTGGATACCTCTTGAGGTGATACGCTGTCAACATCGATGGGATTTATGGTGGAAGAGCGAATATTTTCCAAGGATTCGGACACCAAGTGGGCCGTTTCTTCTTCGTGATATTCGTCGCCATCTGTTAAGCTGTGCGCCTTAGAGAAGGTGTCAGCTAGAAGTTGGGCTTTGTCGGAATCCGAGTAAAGGTACCCATTTTCCGACAAGAGGGGAGGTAGTCTTTTCGAACGATTACGCAAATTTTTAGCAATTTTCCATACATTGTTATCACGAGTGGTCAGAGCCGAAATCCTCTCGTTCCACATGTCATCTCTGGTGCGCGTGACTTTATCTCGAATATCGGCTGACATTCGCCTCATGGCATCATGAAGCTCAGGCAGCCTAACACGTTGCCAAAATTTGCGTAGTTTGTTCCGAGTCTGTATGAGTTTAAGTGTGTCAGCATCTAATTTTAATTGATATCCGAGGTTCCGAGTTATCCTAGGAATAAACTTTTCGGTAGCAACTACGATACTTTTCGTGAGCTTACTGACCTCCAAGTCTATTTGGTCGGTGGAATTGATCTGGGGCGTGATCAGAGTTTCGACGTTCAGATACTCTTTAAACAGTTTCCAGTCTGCTTTCTCGAAATCCAGCCGGGTTTGCACAGTTGTAGCACCCTTCATTTCACCTAGTGTGAAAGTGATCGGGCGATGGTCACTATGCAAATCCAAATGAACATCTAAGTCTGACAGAAGGTCACAGTTTTTGAGTATCGTTAAGTCGATGGTTTGAGGTGGGCGGGAAGCAGCATCGGGGTAGTAGGAGGGCTCGTCTGGGTACGCAACAATGAAGTTACGTTTCAGAGACTGCGCAAATAGCGCGTTGCCGTTTGCATTATTGGATGTACAATTCCAAGAAATGTGACGCGCATTGTAATCTCCCATGATCACAGCGCGATCATGGGTTCTCACAATACGATCAATATCCCTTCCTTGTAGTAGTCTATCTGGGGGGTTGTATAAAGATGTGACTTTATAATTACCACAATTAGCCGAGATAAGAACGGAGACGGCTTCGAGACTGCCGTCTTCGGGAGGCAAGATACAATGTTTGACATCGTGTCTAACAAATAAGGCAACCCCGCCACCATTCCTGGCGGCGCGGTCACGGCGATAGGTAAAGTATCCAGGGATACTTATTTTCTTATCCGGCTTTAACCATGTTTCGCTGATGGCTGCAACATGGATCCGATGCTGCTCTAGGAATGAGTGAAGCTCGGGTAATTTGCGTTGGAGACTTTGAGAGTTCCATTGCAAAAAGCGAATCTGGGATCTAGTTGAAGAGGGATGAGATATCATTATCGAATAAATGATCCGTCATCTCGAAAAACTTGAAGAGTTTTTCTTGGTTTGAATTACATAGTTTCCACGCGGCCTCTACTTTAATCCTGAGTTTCAGGAGGTCCATGAAATCAAGGGGTTTAGAACCACCAGTTTCCAATGGAGGTGGAACTGGTGAAGATTCTATATCCTCGAAGAATGGGTTGAGTGGGGAAATGGGGGGACACACAATATCGGTTACCTCTTTCTCCGGTGTCTTCTTAATTGTCCACGGGTTTGAAGTGGGCAATGGCGCTGGTTTGAAATTTTGTGTCGCTGGTCTCCTGATGGCTGATTGACTGCTACCTTGGTGACTGGTACCTCTGTTTGGGGCGTTGACCTCTTTTGGACGAGGAAGGGCCGGGAAATCCCTGGCCTTGAATGATGATGGGCGGCCTTGCGCCTCGCCCTGAGCGGCCTTGCGCCTCGCTCCTGCTGCTCGGGATGCTGTTGCTGCCACGTAAGTCTTCCTAACTGAACAATCCATGGAACTTGCCGGATGCGCCGCGCCGCAGTTGCAGCACTTTGCAGGCTCCGACCGAGGGATCTCGCATTTGCTTGAAGCGTGGTTTTTGCCACACTTCACGCAACGTACGGATCCACGACAGTTCCGTGAACCATGTCCGTAAAGTTGACAACGGTAGCACTGTACAGCACCCCGTTTGTTTACGTATTTGTTGACACGACATGGAACGCCGCATATCCATCGGATGTTAAGGACGCCTTGGGCTTGCGTCCCCTTTGCAAATTGTACAAGGCGAGACACCCGTAAGCTCTCGCCTTCTACTTTTGAAAGTACCATGACCTTTTGTGGATTAAGGCCATGCTTTTTTAAATCTTCGGCCACCATGTCGTCTGAATGGTGGCGCATTGTTCCATGAAGGACGTATTTTGGTTCAACGTCCTCTTTCGTTCCGTAAAAATGGAACGGCATTTGAATTTCTTCAAGCCGTTCCTTACATTTAGTGTAATCGCGATCTGAGTCGCAATGTACACTTATAGTCGTGGTACCGAAAGTGAACCTTACGGTACCAGTAGCTGCCGCTTTAATTGCTTCTTCCACCTTTTGAAAATTGGTGAGGGCCATGTGCACGACAATTGGGCTCGGCTTCTTGTTCCTTGTTGGAATACTTTTGCTCTCGGCGATATCAATGAGTGGTCCATATTTGTTGTGGACCTCTGTTGCCAATTTCTTGGTGGACGGTGCGTCGTTATTGTTTGTTTTCCTGCCTCTTTTCCTGGGTTTGACCGGCTGGAATTCTTCGTCCATTGGTGTTGGTGCTACTGCTGATGTTGCTGCTGGTGATGATGATGATGATGATGCTGTTGGTGTTGATCCTGATGATGCTGTTGGTGTTGATCCTGATGATGCTGTTGGTTTTGATCCTGATGATGATGATGCTGTTGGTGTTGATGCTGATATCATTGATGGCTTTGCCATATTTTTTGGTTTTGATACCACCGCCTTCCCGTCGGTGGGCGCCATTTTCGGTGGGGATTCCAATCTAAAAATTAGAAAAATAACACATTAAATTTAAATAAAATTTAAACAAAATGCCTAGATAATTTAAAAAATACTTAATGATTGTAAACTATACAAAATGTAAATACCACAATTCAAAAAGTATATTGTAAATTATTTTTTATTTTTGTACTGGTACAAACAAATTCAAACAACAAATAAATTTGTTATTTGGAACTTGCCTGAAGCAGGTAAAAATAAGAAATCAATAAAAATAAAATTATTTTGTGATCAGTTAACAAAATAAAAATAAAAACTCTTATAAAGCACAGGTATAAAATAAAATTTTATCGCTGAGCAGGTATCGACTAGCAGTGTTGTTAGTATCAACACTTAACATCGAATGTGAGTCTCTGTTGTCATTATTAAATATTTAAATTTATATAGTAACGCTGTACTGTTATTAAATAGGTATAACATTTTGACGTCACAACTATGGTGACCAATCATGGCGCGTTTATAGTCACGTGATTTTTATTTAAATTTCATCAATTTTTAATTGTTTATAATTAATTGAAAAAAATTTTTTTTGAAGTTTTTTGCATTAAATATCAATATTATTAATAATAAAGTTTTAAAATACATAAAAAATATCAATAATTTTTTTTTTTTTCAAAAACCTAATTGCGCAATCGATAGATGAATTGATTGAATTTGTTTTTCCAAACATTCTTTCGAATTAAAGAAATCATGATTGGTTGACAGAACGCGCCATTTTAGTATCGAAGATCATTCATATCAATGTCATTAATTTTCAAATTCAACCGAAACTGCCAGGTGTAGTCACGACATATAAATCAATTGACAGTGTTATGAATCAACATGAGGCAATAAATTATCCAATTGAATTTTTAAATTCATTGGAACTGGTGGTATGCCATCGTATTGCTTGAATCTGAAATTATATTATTGCGAAATATTAATCAACCAAAATCCCCGTGTAGCGGCCCTAGATTGGCAGTGAAAAAACTATTGCCAAATTAGATTGAAGCTACGATCTAAACTGCTGAATGAAAAGCAGAAGTTTTTTTGATACCGCGTATCCGTATGATTACAACTGATATGCATTTGAGTTCAAACGATTACAATACCCTGGCTTAGGCTTTTTCTTTGAGATTAAAGAAGCTAATAAAATACAGAGAGAAAATACCAATATTCATAATAATTCCTCCTCATCGGGCAGTTCGTCGGATATACCTTGTGGGTCGTATTTAGACCATTTTTTTTGTACTAGAAGGTTCACAGATCATTGTCTAAAGTATGATTAGTGTCACTTTGTCCTCTACAAAAATTATACAAAATAGGTTTTCTTTTTCAGTGCCCGTAAAATTTTTGATGGTTTCCTCAAATTGACAGACATCTGTTTTTTTTTTTTTGCTATTGTAGTAGGAAGATTAATCAATAACAGATATAAAAATCATTTTGTCCACGAAGGTACAAAACCAGATATACATTATTCGATAACCTAAAAATTGTTAAAAATAACAATTTTGATGTTATCGGACAATGGATATTCTATTTTGTCACATGTTGGTCAAAATGATTTTTGCAATGTTTAGGATTCCGTTCCCAAAGGGTAAAACGGAACCCTAACACTAAGACTCCGTTGTATGCTTGTCTGTTTGTCTGCCTGTCGGTTCATCTGTCAACAGACTGTATCTCATGAACCTCGATAGTTAGACAGTTGATATTTTCACAGATGATGTATTTCTGTTGCCGCTATAACAACAAATACAAAAAAATAATAGAATAAAATAAAAAATATTTAAAGTGGCAAGAAGGGTTCCATTATCTATGAAGAAATTGTTGTATGGAGCAACAATTTTTACATAGATGACTGTAGGGAACTCTTTGTGCGCCAGTCCGACTTACTTATTCGGTTTTTCTAATGATGTTTCTATAAAAATAACACAAAACAGATGGCCGAAAATTTTAAGTCTGTGGATCAAACAAAAACAAATCAAAAAAACAATCGAAAATTTTAAGGGCTCCGAAAGAAACACCTTATTTTGCAGAATTTTCATAGAGAAAAAAGTTATTACACTAACAATAATCAAGCCATATAAAAATTTTAAGAAATGTCTTGATGAGGGACACTGACACAGTATCCTTTAAGTGTTACATTGAATGAATAAAATTTTAATTTTAGAGAAGAACAGAAAAAAGAAGTGACTGTTATCAACAGTAGCAGTAGTAGTATTAAAGCATTGACCCTTGATGATATTATAGAAACTGGAAAGGGCTACACGCATGAAATACCACTGAACAACATGCTATGGGTTCCAGGTGGAAGTATAACAAAATGTAAAATATGGAATTTCATAAGAGTGATTACTCTTCACATGTTTCCAGCTTTATTAATTGATATTTTGTTGAAACTAGCTGGTCATGACTTTAGGTAGCATTTTACACCAAAATAACAATTTTCTTTCAATTATTTTTATTTTTATGTCTTCCAGTTTGTTAAGACTTCATAGAAAAATATACGTGGCCAATATGGCATTATATTACTTCATATCAAATCAATGGACTTTTCGCAATGAAAATTTTATGGGCATACAATCTAAAATATTAGACTGTGATTTAAAAGATTGGGATTATGATTTTTCAAATGAGGATGTTTACAAATATTTTTTCAATTGCTTAATTGGCGCCAAACAATATTTATTGAAAGAAGATTTGTCTACATTACCAGCAGCTAGAAGGCGCTTTCAAAGGTAAACTAATGACATTTCTATTATAAGGAACGAATTACCTAAAATATGCCTCGAAAAAGATAAAGCGATGAGTGTTTTGCCGACATATAACTTTGACTTGCATAGAACATTATTGTGGATATAATAATATTGGGTAAACTGTCCAACAGTCAATAAATTTTCACTTGCATCGAAATTATTTTCGAAGTTGTATAACCATACTTGAAAAAACATACTCATTGGAAACCTAGTTAGGTTTTGTCTTAGAATTTGTATATAGAATTGGACACTAATTATCTATTTTTTTTAAATATTTCTGCTTCTTTAAAAGCGATCGAAATGGTTCACCGTGTGAACACAATGGATGGTAGGTAGATACAGTGAACTATCGCCCAATACACAGTGAACCACGGTATAAATAAAACTAAAAATAGAATTTACCAAGCTCTTTAGACAACAAACCTAATGTGCCTGGTTAAGTATCTTTTATTATATAATTCTTTTCTAAGTTTTCTCGGGAAACACCTCAACTCGAAGACGTGAACGTCCACTAGCACAAACAATAACGCATTTAATCTTGCGTTTTCATTACTTGTCATTTCCTTAAAACATCTGATTCCTTTGATGATACGACTTATGATTTCTGAACTATGGGGTATTACAGAACGTTTTAGCTATTATATTATAATATAGTCTCAAATAAACCCTGTTTCTTAAACTGATATGCATATGTTTGACACTGCCGAAAACATCTCAACCCATCAACACCAGTGCTTATATTTTGAGTTTAAAACTTTTTGATCTTTGCTTTGTTTAATTGACTATTACGGCGTCAGATTCTAATTTATTCTTGATCTTTCGAATCAATGAGTGTTACTCCATCACATTAAACACTAGTGTAACCTCAGTCTAAATTGATATAAGGATTCTCTATCATTTTGCAACTTGTCATATTTTCTCCACAACTTTAATATGGTGGAGAGCTACTGCCATGTTCTCAGGAATATGTAAACTAGAGGTTCATTGTGTAGTTCTAGATAGGAGGCAGTAATTATTTGACGGTTAAAAGTCGAAGACGTACATTCACTTTGTTTAATGCCTGTTTTAAATGATTAACATAAATTAATGTTTAAAAAAATAATTTGTCATTTCGATTATATTAATAGTATGCGTAAGGAACTGGAACAAAAAAAGCAACATTATCATTAAATTAAAAAAATTGTGAGCCGTCAGGGGACGCCTGGCAGATGCGTCGCCACGGTCAGTATCGCCACGCAAACAATCAGGTTTACCCTTGCCTATAGATGTTTCACATCAAAAATTAAACAAAATAACAGTCGTACTCGAAGGAATAGGCTTCCGACATAAATCATAGCATTATATTTTGTTAAATAAATCGTACCTTAATTTTTTTATGATGTCTCGGAATGGACAACTAAATCAAAGAATACTTATCCCAATGTAGTAAAATTTGATATACACAATCTTGACATTAAAACAGACGGCATGTCGAGGAGCTTCCCTCGAAAAAAGGTGCGGCCTTTTTTTTAATAAAAACCAATTAAATCTATATTACATTTTATCGCCTTCGAATCTTGAGATTGGTAGCTACTGTTAAAATTGATTGTGGTCGATATATCCATTTAATATATGCAAAAATGATAGATACTTCACACATTCGTCGTTATAAAGTAAAAGGCACTACAATAAGTTTAATTAATCAACTATGAATTTTTATTTTTTAGGATGCTGTGGTTGGATCGTTTTGTAAAAGTTGTAGTTGCGGGGATAATGGTTTATTTCTATTTCTATTTTGATGTTAATGAAATGTTGATGAATGTACTTCGAGCAATTGGAAACTATTTTACAAATATTACAGATATTTAAACAAGTGCATATAATAATTTAGTTTCATTTTTAAAATCGTTTCTGTAAAAAAAAATTTTGTAATAAATTTTTATTTTAAAATATAATACAATTCTTTTTAATCGTTGACGAAACGTAATGACTTCCAAGATCGAAAACTGCCGCTAAAAAATTATTTCGTTTCAAGATCCATAAAATTCCCAGACAGAACATGAAACAATAAATGGCAGCATGATGACATTTCCTTATTTGGATGTGACCATTATGTGAGTTAACTAGAAAATGTCACGAATACAAAAGCGATTACCGATATGGATTTCCATACTAAAGTAGAACCTTTATCTTCACGCATATGTCCTCAACCAATAAATGCATGTATTTCTTTTTATACTGGTAGCCTACATAACATCGAATGGTATCAATGGACATAATTTATTTTTCTTAAAAATTTCCTTACCATTTACCAACATGCGCATAGCGTCATATATGGGAATATTCATTATTATACAACAAAAATAAAAAATTGACAATTGTTTCAAAAATAAATTATTTATTTGAATTATGAATATTTATTACCGAACTAATTATTATAATTTAAAAAATTATTTCTGGAATAAAGGTTTTAATACAATACCAATTGAATACTTTCTAGAAATTTTGTAATTATTAATGAGAACTCTCAGATTTTTCGAATAATGTTCAAATATTGAATTCGTCTATACAAAAATCATTCTCTTTGTATTTTGCGATACTATATTTTTAAAGGGTCTTAAATATTTCAATGGGAAAGTTTCTTTTTTAAGTAACATATGGTGAACACATATTTTAAATATAAAAAGGTTTTATTTTATTATTTCTGAGAAGAAAGATAGTTTAAAGTACTTAGTGCATCCTGTCATAAATATTTGAGATATATTTAGATGTCATATAACCCAATAAACAACAAATGTTACATGAACTAAAATGGACAAATGTAAAGGGACAACTTTGGAAATATAGTAGTAGGTAGTCAAGTCTAATCATTGATGGTGTAAAGACATATCACTGAAAACTCTATTTTTGAATAAAAGAATATCTTAAAATAAATAAAGTGTTTAATTATTTAAAATAATACATCATCACATACCATAATCCCAACAAATAAATTTCGATTTTTTCCCCAATTTGTAATTACAATTTGTAATCGAAATACGTATTTATAAAATACAAAATAATTTGATCTTGGAAATTGGGTGAAAAAATCGAAATTTATATAAAAGTTATATTATTATTCTTATATATACTAGAGTTTTAGTTTTAAGGCACCAGAGATATAAGAGTTATCCCTCTGGTTTAAATAAATTTACTGTTGAATGTGGTTTAAATCTTAAATATTATGGAGGGTAGAGAAAATATCTAAACTATACACTGAATAATATCTACACCGAATAATATCTAATGAATTATTACAAGAGGAAACAGAATAAAAATTTCAATTTTGCCAAAATTTCCTTATGTATTTTTTTATGTTTTCTAAAATTTTGGACATGTTTAATAAATTTTTTGTGTAATCACCATGTGTATAAAGTGGAACGAGTCCATAATAAATGTGATCTGAATGATAGATTCAAAAAAGTCAACAAATAGAGAATTTAAAACAATTAAAAATAACAACTAACAGAATTAGTAGAATTAGTTGTTAGGATACTCGATATATAATTTTGTATCATCATTGTTTGAGCTATTTTTAATCATAAATATTCATAAAATAGTTTAAAATATTCAGTTTTTACAGTTATAATATAATAATATGGATAGTAGATGGCAATCTAACTATGTCAAAACTGAATGTTGAGACTGCTGAATACGAGTAAGGGATCAACGAATGGCAGCGGAGTACGTTTGGTCTGCAGTGGATTTTCTAAACGGTTTCTAAAAGTATTTTGATAATTTATAATTTAATTGACTCTACTCGGAGTAAACTAGTTGCTCGGAGGTTTTAGAATTCGCTTACCCCGAATACGAGATCGACGAACAAGTAATTGGTGCCTGCAGTGGGTGTTCTAAACGTTATCCTCTGGGTATTATAACATTCATCATATAATTGGCCTAAGCTTGTTATTCGAGGTTTTTGAGTGGGTGTTGAAAACGAATACGAGATCGACGAAAGACTACTCCAGTGAGCGTTCTTAACGTCTTTTTCTAGATTATTTTGACAATTTATCATATAATTAGCCTAAACTCGTAACTCGGGATTTTTGAGATCGCTGAATACGAATACGATACGAAAGCCTGTGGAGTACCTGATACCTTCAGTGGGTGTTCTAAAGGTCTTCCTCTGGAATAGTATTATAATTGATCATATAATAAATTTCGATTTTTTGCCCCAATTTCCTAGATCAAATTATTTTGTATTTTATAAATACGTATTTCGACTACAAAGTAGTCATCACCAGTATGAATTAGCGAGTTGTAATGATTCTCTGAGGAGATGTTACTCGTTGCTAATTTGGTGACGGTTTGCACCGTCATTACAACTAGCTAATTCATACTGATGATGACTAGTTTGTACTCGATCATTACAACTAGATCAATCTAGTCGATCATTACATTCAATCATTACAACTAGCTGATTCATACTGAAGATGACTACTTTGTTGTCGAAATTCGTATTTATAAAATACAAAATAATTTGATCTAGGAAATTGGGGCAAAAAACCAAAATTTATTCGAAAAAATCCTAGAGTTCTCATTAATAATTATAAAAATGATCATATAATGATTCTAAACGTTTTCCTCCGAAGTATTATGACAAACTACCCTATAATAGACCCAAACCAGTTACTCGGAGGATTTTGAGGTTGCTGAATACGATTACTAGATCGACGAAGGAGTATCCAGTGACTGCAGTGGGTTTTCTTAAAGTCATCCTCTGGATTATTATGACAATTGATCCCATAATTGGCCCAAACTAGTTCCTCGGGGGTTTTTGAGGTCACTGACCACGAATACGAGATCGACGAAGGAGTATCCAAGGCTTGCAGTAGGTGTTCTAGTCATATTTCTATTGAGTATAATGACATTTTATTATTTTCAAATTCGAGTTTTTGTGGTCACTGTATTTTTTGTAGTTTTATGACAATTTATCATATAATTGGAACATATTAATCAATTGGGGGATTTTTGAGGTCGCTGAAGACTAATTCGGAAATGGACAGTGGAATACCTGATGCCTTCAGTGGGTGTATTAAACGTCTTCCATTTGAGTATTATGACAATTTATAATACAGTTGACTTAAAACTATTTACACCGGGATTGTGCTGAACGCGAACACGAGATTGGTCATTGGTCCAAACCAGTTACTTTGTCGTTTATGGGGTCGCTGAAGATGAATACGAGATCGTTGAAGATGTACCTAGTGTCTACACGTTTTGTTCTATACGTATCCCTTTGGAGTATAGTGACAATTTATAATATAATTGGTCCAACGAATCTGAATATTTGGAACATCTGCATTGTTTATCGAAATTTCGAGTACATTAAAGGAGGCTGCTATGAATTCGCCGAAACAGTGATAGTCGCAAGTAGAGCCTGCCTGCAGTGAGTGTTCTAAACATCTTTCTCTGGAGTATTATGACAATTTATCATATAATTAGCCCAAACAAGTTACTTGGAGGTTTTTAGATCGCTTAACACGATAACGAGATAGAAGAAGGAGTACCAGATGCCTACAGTCAGCTCCAATTATTGCCTGAACGAAAAATTTTCAATTTTTATATCATCTTGCCCTGTTGAAATTGTTTCTTGACTGTTTAACATTGGAGATGAAATTGACAGTTTGAAAAATTAAATTTTTCGCAGTCTGGCTAATTTTAATACGGCTGTTATGCAATTTTTAATTTCTAGCCGCAAAAATTATTTTGTTGGTTGTGTAGTAATTTTATACTCCTTTTTGAGTTCATTAATAATTCCTGCTACATCTTGCAGAGCTGACCCTGAAACCAATTGGTTGCTGCCATCGATTACGAATAAAGCCAGCAAAATTTTCCAACCTTCAGTCGCTTGCTTCAAATAAAAAAATTACCAATGAGCCTGTTCCAGCACTAAAGTGCCTGTTTTAATCAATATAGACTCTTTCTTAATTTACAAATTCTAGTTATTCCATTATTAAAACCTTCAATTTGTTTTGTGTAAATGGTCTCTTCAAGCTTCCCATACAAAATGCTGTGGACACGTCAAATTGAATTAAATGAACATTTTCACTTGCTTAAATACTTAGAATTTTTAGCTACCGGACTAAAAGTATCATCATAATCAATTCCTTGACGTTGACTAACTTTGTTACAAGTCGTTATTTATAATTTTCTATACTTCCATGAGAGTGAGTTTTTATGAAAAAAATACACTTGCAGGGAATTAATTTTTAAGTCTGTTTTTGGGGTCTTAATGACCAATACGCATAAATAATTATTATTAAAAACACATAAATATTAAAAACACATAAATAGTTTTTTTTTAATGATTTCAATGTAACACCTTTAATTTAAACTGAATATCAAACTTTAAAATATTGTAGAACTAATAAGTGACAAATGCTCATCATTCATGTTTATTTAAAATAGCATGCACGATTTTATAGCATATTTTATAATTCAGTTTAAAATTAAATATGCTAAAGATCTATACACCATTAAAATCGTTAATTTTTGGAGGTAATTTTAAATAACATTAAAGATGCAGATCAGTGCATTTTTTTTTTTTTTATTTTAGATTTGAGTATATATACAAAATTTTGAAATTGGATAAATTTTTTAAAATCAGGAAAACTAGTAATTTTTAATTGCAAATCTTTATATATATAAAGCTTTCGAATATGTGAGAAAACGAATTAATTTTATGGCAAAATATTTTTGCTTTAAATTAGTGTTTAACTTTATTTGAGACCCCGGACTACCGTAACGTAATTACAGACCTTGACCAATCAATAAAGTTAAGCAACAGCAGTGAAAGTTAGTATTTGGATGGGTGACCACCCAGCAGTACTGTGTATTGTTGTTAAAATAAATAATAATCTCCTTTAGTTAATGGCTATATGGCTGAAAGTAGCTGAAGCCAGAAAAAAAAACATTATTTGATGTATTTCAATGTAATTTTTCTATTCTTAAGCAAAGCTATTCGAAAATAAACTTTAATCTGTCTTTACATTTTTTTTAATTTTATCTCACCAGATATTACTTTAATCAGTCATAAATTTTCATTTTTAATTAGGTATTCCATCATTTTAATTGATAGAACATCTAAGTTTTCCGTAAATCATTTATAAGTTTACCCGTCATATTTTTACAAAAAAATTAAAAAAACATTTAAGTCCATCTAAATGAAATGTGCTATAAATGCTATAGCTTTCTACAAAGTACAAAGTTTATTAATTTGATTTATCATAAAAGTCTAAAAATTTCAATTAAAGACAATATATTTTACTTTTAAAAGACTTTCTTAAAAATTAAAGTCTTTCAAAATGGCAGTTTCCCTTTCAATTACAAAAGAAAACATTATTATTCATTTTTTAACATTTTTAATATGGTCATAGGAGACATATAAATTTAACGTCATTAACACATATGGCTATGGCCACATTTTATGTATGATTTTCATCGACATTATATAGTCAGTTTGGTATGTTAACAACGAAAAAATTATCGTACAATTTTTAAATTTCTTGGAAATATTTTGGAAGTGATTTTACAATTGTATGCCTCCAGATAATTTTTTGTAAAATAGACATAACAATATCTGCGAATCATTTCTACTACATAATCATTTTCTTGAATTTATTCAATATAGAACCACGCACCAAACATTTCACAATTTAAAAGATTGAAAAAGCTATCAGTTCTCTCATTTATTAACCTTTACTGTTGAATAATACTGTATTCTTTTTCCAGCCCATTTGCGGTTAGCTTATCTCTATTGAGATAAGGTCAAGTAGGCTAAGAAGGCCCACTTATGTTTACAGTGTGCTTAACTAGACGGATGACTTAATCTTAGAAAAAAAATCTAATTAAAATAATTTAATATGAATCTAAATGTAAATTAACATATTTATCATGTCGTTCAGTTCCTTATGCTTAATATTTAACGAATAAAAAAAAGGTTTAAAACGTAAGGTTTTATTTCAACAAAAGTTATAATACGATGCAGTTTTTGGCAGTTGACAAATCGTTCGTTACTCGTAAGATGAAGTCACGAGTAGCTTCGAATTTATTTCATTGAGGTTATACCGACCAAAGGCATCTATGCGAAAGGAAATTCTTTTCAAAACGTTATTTATGTCAGAAATTTTGAATGTGGGCTTTATTATCTCCTGGATCATATTTGGCACAGGTGCCTTATTTTTAATGCCTTGACCTTTATAATTTTTATTATGTTAAGTAATAGTATTTATTGAATATTCTAAAATTGTATTAAATTGTTGTTCTTTGCATTGTTAATTTTAGTATTAATACACATTTGATTTAGAATTGTTAATTGTCTGAAGATGACCTTAAACGTTGAAACAATTGTAACAATTTTGTAGTTTGTTTTATTAATTTACAATTATATTCTATTAATTTATAAACTGTTATGGTTAACAACAATATTATTTTTAGAATTCCCTCCATTATCAGTAAAACTAGAGCCAATTTTAGTATATGTTAACATAATATTGAGTCGTCCCCTATCATAAAAATATACATTTTATTATGAATAAAATGGGTTCAGAATACTCCGTCAATATTATTATTACACTCATAGACCCGATTGGTCAATATATCAATTAATACTCTACGATTGCGTTAAGGAGATCTAGAATAGACCTGGAATGACACTTTCCGAAACCCGATTGTATTATAACATTAACGGTGTTTTAATATCACGAATTTGTTCTTTTCTCCTTCTAATATTTTTTTCTTGAGATAGACTTATTCGGAAGTTTGTAGATCCGAATTGGTACTCATATTTAGTAATACTTATAAATAACGTAGTAACACTTACCAATAATGCGCGTCACCTTCACAGTTCCCTTTATTATACCTATGGACTGAAATCCACACAATACAATATCGTGCTAACGTCTTTATTCTTTCATATAGATATTCTTTCATCAAGATTAGATGTCAAAATCTGTGTTATTTTCTTGCAGAGATCCACCCGTATAAAATATAATAAAATATGGGTCTAATTACGTTCTCATCTCAGAACTTATTGAAAGATTTTGTTACTGAAAATATATTACAGTAATCTGAGGTAAGACTACATTCAATTGTAGAGCTCTCCTACTCCATAGGTGAATATTCTCCATAGAGCATGTGATCCGTAGAAAACATAGGTGCAATATCAATGCACACTTTAGAGAATTTTTTCAGTTGTACCTTACTTCCAATTCTACTTACAATTAGTAGAGTAAGCATGAGTTTTAATCGAAAATATCATGGAAATGAAATTGAATATTTCCGGCCCTATTTTACGCCTTAAGACCTTATTTTTCACCTTAAAACATTTTCAAATGACTGCCAAAATTGCGCCCGTGGTCGATTAAAAAAAGCAAAACAGGTAATTGTATATTTTTATATGTGCTCTCATTTATTCTAACATCAATTTTATAAATAATCTGGGGTGTCTCAAAAAAAATTTATTTAATGTGTATGTATTTTTAATGGAATGATCCTTAATTGTGAATATCTCTGGTAGATGTTAATGCAGCTGGAATTTTAAAGAACAATGATTCATGATGACGTCAAGATGTGAGGAGATGAAACAATCGTTGTGAAATTACTGCAGGTTCCCGGATCATAATAAATAAAACGGTACCAAAATTGTACTTCAACTACCAATGGAAGTTGTAAAAAAATAAATTAAAACTGTAAAAGCTCATTAAAATGTGAAAAATAAGCGAAAAACCTCAGTTTGGTGGAGATAGGATATCGATCAAATGTGTAGTTAGAAAACTTAGACTATAGGTCCATACATCTAAGCAAACATATTATTTCAAATTACATTCAATTCCTCAAAATTTACGCAAACCATATTTATTTTGCCAGGCTTTCCGCTATTAGTAATTTTTTTAATAATTATAATAAATTTGACGACAATTTATCATTGGACTATGTTTTAGAGTCAACACACACTCACGAAATAACGATAGCCCTGCAAAACAAATTACTTGTCATCATTTGTCATTATCACAAATTACTTCTCAAAATTTTCCATTATAAATAGGTAACGAAATTTACAGAAGTTTTTAGAAGATTTAAAACAATATGTAAATTTGAAAACAGTAAAAAGTTTATGATAATTAATATAGAACACTCATCGTGGTCATGACATTGCTATACCAACAAAAATATTGTTTCATTGACACGCTGACTTTAATATTTTTCAAGGCAAATGACAATGAACGTGGTTTTAATTTATAAATTTTAAGGTGATTTGATGTAAGTTAAATAAATTTGTATTTTTCAAAATTGGTATAGAACATTTCACTTTTCGATTCAAAAGATATTGCTTAGTTAAGTAACATTTTTGGAATTTAAGTCACGTAACTTATTTATTTTAACCGGATTATATACTAAACTAATTTAAAGGGGTTAAAGTAATTAAAAATATAATCAAAATAATAAAGACAAAAATATAGACTGGAATATGTTTTATTGCGTTTTCTTGTTTATAAAACGTTTTGATTTTAGACGTTCAGATTTCATTAAAATATATTATTGGCTAAAATGATTTTACATAAAATAATACAAAGGAATGTTTCACATTTTTTTCTTAAAGTTTGAAGTTCTCACTCCAGATGTCTTAGAATAAATGAAGATTCATTGTTTGTTTTGAAATAATAAACACTAATTCAACATGATTTTAATTGGTTCCCAAGCCTTGCTAGACTAGTAATCTATGACGCTTTGCAACGGACTAGTATAATAATATAACGCGTAATCTTGTGTTTACAGTAGGCTTTCTGTTCATTTGGCTAACTTTCCACTAGAATGTATTTGGAAACTTAATAGACAATATTTGAAACTTTTTTGGTTCATGACTGCGCTTTTCTGCAATTCATGATCATCTTTGATCTAGCTGTTTTCCGTATTGTAGCCTTAAATGAATACATCCGTAAAGAATATTAATGTATTGGTTACTTATTATTAATATAATTATTCTATCAATACCAGATAATATGCCTGATCTTGTACACGATAATTACATGAATCAATTTGTAAAAATAAGTGCCAAATATAAATTTTTACCACTCCCAGTGCTTTTTAAGGTACAAACTTGGTACCACTTTATTGAGGATGTTCTGAGAACCTCCAATAAAAACTGGGAACTGGAAACTCTTATCGCCGTGCTTGGTTTATCCATCCTCCTATATATAGGTATATACAATTAAATTGTAAATATGTCAGCTAGATGTTGATGAATTGAGCTTAAAGAACATTGAAGTTGTAAACCAAGCTGAATTAAAAAACTGGTTACGTGGTCACGATCTTATTTTTTATCAAATTATAAAAAAATTGTCAATTCCGCATTTTGGCCAGATAAAAAATTAATAATTGTAGGATTTTACATGGTTCTTTTATAAAATCTTACTGTACAAAAAACGTTTTTTTGGGAATTAGAAAGGGTGTCCGTCAAATCTGTAGTTAGAAAACTTAGATTATGGACACCTAAGCAAACACTTTTTGTTCAAATTTGATTCAATCTCTCGAAAACCACATTTATTTTGCCAAGATTATTGCACTAAAATAACAGTTACACTCTTAATTTTTGTGTTTTGAATTGGAATATTATTACTATATAAAAACTGATAATTAGCATCCCACGATCACCAGATTAATAAAATTGGAAACAAACCACATTAAAATAAATAAAACAAACGACAAAAACAAAATTTTATCAAAAATGAAAATAAACTTTGTGTTTCACTAGTTAAATTAACCTTATATGATACTATAATTTTAAAATTAAAGGCTTGTTGATCATGTAGGCATGCCCTAAATTGGCATTATACATAATACATTACTTTTTTGACTAATGTATAAAATGGTGATAAAATAAAAATATTATAAAGTTACAATGCTCACTAAAAGGAATATGCGCAGCGAATTACAATTTATAACATCTTTGTTTCACTGCCTAATGGTAATATTACAATTACACCAACAGCCTTAAATTAATCGTTGAATGAATATAATATTTTTTAAAAATATTTACCGTCCGATGTCCTATGTTTTTATACATGAATTAATCTACAGAAGATAATTTCCCTTTCAATATTTAAAAAATAAATCTGCTCGAAACCCAAATCAATATAATGCCTACTTTGATTAATCTTTTATGAATCTTTTAACAAATTAAATAAATTGTGGTAAATCATTTAATTACTCGTTGCATGCAAACTGCAATAAAACTTCAGCAACAACAAAACCAGCTAAATAAAAAAAAAACTACTTGACTGTTTCAGTGGACACCTACTCCGAAATTTTGATATGTTACAAAGTAAAAAGTGTTACTCAATTTGATATATATCCTCATATGTTTTCTATTTAATTTTTTTGCGAAGATATGCGACCTTAAATAAATAAAAACATCTTTTATCCTTAATCTTTCATAAGTCAGCATTCAACGTTCGCAAATAAGAGTAGCATCAGGATTATATTTTCTTTTTTCCAGTGTGCTTAAATTATTGTGAAAGTTAAAATTTTTAGAATTTTAAACCGCTCTTCACCGCATTAGTAATAGAATTTCTAAAATGCCTTTCTTTGCCTATGTTTTGACAAAACCCATTTTAATTACCTACATTTACACTGAATGACAAAAATGATATCAAAATTTAAACCATTTATTAACCCCCTTAAGGGACCAATTTCCAAAAATGCATTCTTAGTCACTTAAGCCATATAAGACAAACTCAATCAAAACTTCTAAACTAGCGGTTTCCGTTCTGCGTTGATATGCCACTTATTCTTTTATTTATAAAGAAGATTATTGAATCCCTTTTTTTCAATTGGAAATAATTTTTCAAAGAAGTATATTATTGATTTTTCAATGCATATCATCTAGTTAATTAAAATATTTTTCAAAGTATATTTAGCCATTGTTTTTGTAAATGCAAATTACTATACAGGTTTAAATCCGGAAAAATTGTTCTCGTGTAAAAATTTTAATTAATTAACTACTCATTTATATGTTTATAAAAATATTGAGTGTAATCATCCAAAAAAGATCCATTTTTATTGAATTATTGGTAAAAGTATACTTGGCTATTGTTTTTGTAAATGCAATTACAATACAGGTTTATTATCCGGAAAAATTGTTTTCTTGTAAAATTTAATTAATTAACTACTTGTTTTAATTTATATGTTTAAAAAAATATTGAGTGTAATCATTCATAAAAGATCAATTTTTATTGAAACTTAAAATAAATTATTGTAATTGCTTTATCATGGGTGTTAAACATGAGATTCCATCAATACCCGAATTTTATCGGAATCAAACTATTTTTATTACGGGTGCCAATGGATTTATGGGTAAAGTACTTGTGGAAAAATTACTACGCTCATGTCCTGATTTAGATAAAATTTACATTTTATTGAGAGAAAAAAGAGGCAAAGACATACAAACACGTTTTAATGAAATGGTTAATATTCCTGTAAGTATTTTTAATTTTTTTTTTATTTTGCTTAAAGCAGATTTTAATAAACATAAACAAATGAATATAAGGAATAATATGTATTTTATTATCTGTTTTTATTGACTTTAATTTTGTTATTTCTGTATATATCCTTCCTTTAACTAAATTCGACATCCACTTGTAATTTAGATTCGTAAATGGGTTACGATTCGTAAATCGGTTGTTTGCTTAAATTTTTTGTCATTGCATAGTTTAACGGCTAAAACTCTCCATCCTGTATGTATTTGGAATAAAAAAAGAGTACTACAGGTCATTTATTTAATTATAGACCTGTAAAACTAAACAGCATGAGTTTAATACCAGTCCAAGTACTACTATATTATATCGAGAGATTGAAAAACCCAGTGACCAGATACATGGACAATTTTCTGTCTAAGCGTAGTATTACTATAGATCTAAAGGTCGGCACCTCTGAGATTGTCCAAATGTCAGCTATCATTACACAACCTCTATTTAAAAAATACATCTTCTATAGAGATGACGACCTTGAGATCTATAGTAATATTACGTACAGACCAAAAATTATTCATATATTTCATCCATTGGTTCTTCATACGGCTGGCTCTTGGGCCATATCACATTTGTTGTCTTTGGTAGATTAATTACTTGAATATTTAGCAACAGCCCAAAGACCACTTAGTACGCATTTATCGCCTAAAACTCTCATCATCCAAAGCTCATAAATACTACACAACATCGATTTTCACAAATCAGACACGTCGATATGCGTATCTTACGAATCTGTTTATCAAAATAATCATATTTTTAGTCTTTCTGGGAGAGTTAAGAATAGTATTTTAGTAAATTGAGAAAAACTTTCTCATAGAATTTTCTTTTTCTACTAGTTGATACATCTTCATTGATAAATTTTCACACCATTTAACATTTACCCACCCTTTACTTCTGCCCCAACCCCAGGCACTTTACTTACTACACAGTCAGCATTATGTAAAAGTATATAATTTAAATTTTTTACAAAATCGATAATCTAATATGATTATACCTTTCGTTATTTGTTGTTATTATCGGTCATCATGACCGACACAATATTTTTTTTCAGAAAATATTATTTATTTTTTATTAAAACCTTAGTCTTAAGCAAATAACAATTGAAAACAAAAAGTGATCCTTACAGTAGTCACATATGATGTGAAACACCCGACATCTCGCCTTGGTAATAAACAACATTAACATTATATCTCACAAAAAAAATGACTCAGGGATATTTTAAATGATTTTTCGTATCGAAGTAATTCCTTTTAATGAAAATTGTATTTAACCAACCGACGAAAAAATAAGATTCTCAAGACAATGCGTGTAATTTTTTTTATGTATAATCACGCATAACTTTTTAAAGACTAGTCCGATTTTGATAATTCTTTTTTATTGTACACCCTATTCATCGAAGTTCATATAAATTTGGAAAAAAATTTCCTACCCAAAGGGTGGAAAAATAGGGATGATGACTTATTGTTCACTTACAAATTTCAATCCTGAGTTCTGTTAATCAAAAATTAAGGATGTGATAAAAGCCAAATTCGTATATAATAGCCCCAAAAAATTATTTAACAACAAAATTAACTCGGCAAAAAAACTGAAAAGCAAAAAATAATAAACCTTTTTTATTTAACTTTGATAACTAATGTAAATGTACCTAAGTAAATTTGAATCGGCTGACAGGGGGAATGAAAAGTTCGTAGGCTAGCATCGAAAAAAATTTTGTTGTTGATAGAATTTGAGTTTATTATTCAATAAAGTTTCTTTCGAGGGCGATACAACGATTATAGCGGTCATACAATTTTTCGATACCATTTTTATATGTAATACGATTTGTCTCCAGCCTGACAATAGGCTTCAGTTTCGGCGATTACCTGTTCGTCGGAGCGAGCATCCTCTTGAAGTCTGAGAACAGAAAAAATTCACTGGGAGCCACATCTGAGAATACGGTGGATGCGGAAGCAATTCGAAGCACAATTCTGCATTGTCTTGATGAAACAGCACTTTCTTCTTCAAATGAGGCCGTTTTTACGCGATTTGGTCTCAGCTATCTCAATCAAGTTCACTTTACGATCATTAAAAATAATTTTGTGGATTTTTTTTATGTTTTCGTCGGTAATAGCCTCTTTGTGGGGCGTCCACAGGGTGCATAATCCTCAGTGCTCATTTCGCTGCGTTTAAATTTAGCAAACCACTTCTTTACGGTTGATTTTCCTGGTTAGTTCGAATAATATTTATCAAGCCAAGCCTTGTTTTCAACAGTATTTTTTTTCGCCAAAAAGCCATGCTTTATGAACATACGAAATTCCTTTTTATCCATTTTTTCAAGGTAAGTGTTTTCATTAAAAATGCTATAACTCAGATACTAATAGTGGAACATCTGTTAAATCATACACGCGTCTTTTGAAGGTTAGGGCTAACCAAAAATCATATGGATTTGATACTAGGAGCGCCATATATTTGCCAACCTACTTCTCAGCCCACCGTTTACTTACATGCTTAGTTTAAGAACTTAGTTGATAATAATTACAAAAACATATTAATACTTAGGCACACTTAGATTCGTTTAAGAGCTTAGTTATCAGAGTTTAATAAAAAAAAGGTTTATTATTTTTTGCTTTTCAGTTTTTTGGTGGTTTAATTTTTTTGTTAAAATGTTTATAATTTTTTCTTTTTACAATGAATGTTTTACCTAGATAAACAGAATTATATCCGGCAGTAAAACAGTAAAAATACTTACTGAGAACTAAAATCATAAAATGCGTCCAAATTTTGGTGGGTCTTCAGGTGGCATCTTAAAAATATATTTATGGCCGATATCTCGGAACTATGCACTTTTAGGTAAAAGTCATTGGATCATTATTATAGAGAATAAAATTTCTCATATTTTGTTTCCTGTAAATATTATAGTAAAACTTACCGTCAGCCAGGAAAATTCCTCCTGACCAAATATACACCCCCCCCTCACCGACACCAAAAACCTTCATCCATGAGCGTAAATGTAAAAGCACTAGACTCTAGACACTTGCTTTGGAGCTAAATATTTATGTGAAATAATTTCCTTCTCATAAACTAAATTCTAATGAGTACAGTTCTATCTATACCTCGTTATTTAAGATATTTCTTTCTGACAGTCCAACGGCAAAAGTATTAGCTTAGTATATAAATATACTGTACATAGACCGATGACTATACTTTTATAACGTACTGTACTTTTAACTGACACTACAGTAAATACATACATATACTCACTTAGAATTCATAAAATACAGTATTAATTTCAGATATTTTTGAAAATTAAAAAAATTCTGTCGCCCTGAACATATGACATTTAGTCTTGAACAGTATGGTCAATTTATAGTATATTGTTGTATTACATTACATAGTCAACTATCGAAAATCTATTGGACGACATACTTAAACTCACTGTAAATTACAGAGATAGTTTATAAATAGTTTAGTTTAAACAATAACACCAAACAAACCATTTTGCTATCGAAATTACCATTAATATAAACGAATAACAAAATGAATATCTGTGTCTCAATGAAATATATAAATATAAAATATAACTATCTAAAATGTGCTGAGCTTTAAAAGTAAGGAAAGCATGTTGTTTAAATATGAAATAGAAAACCAAATTATGAAACAAGTGATAAATATGTACATATAGAATATTAGAAATACTATGCAAATGGACAACAAAATCCATGAGAGTAAGAGAAAAAAACAACAAAACATTTGAAATTAAAAGTATGTGGTTGTATAGTGAATGTAAAAGGCAAAATATTTTACAAAATTAACTTTGAGGAAATTTCCAAGTACTCAATTAGAGGATGACAGGCAAATATACTGTAATTAAAAAAAAAATATATATATATATATTTAAAATAATTATGCAAAATGAATTAAGTTAAAAAAAGACAATAATACTCAGAGAATTCAATGAAAATGGTATGATGCAATCAAGAAGAAGTTCGTGGCAAATAATAAGGAAAATGGAAAATAAAACGGATTACAAAAAGGAAAATATCACAGCAGATGAATGATAGAATATTATGAAAAAATAGATTCCCAGAATAACAATGTAACTGAAATTATCGTAGCAAGTGATAATTATATTGAAGACAAAGAAGTGAAATATGCTAGTCATTTGCTCAAAAATAAAAAATAAATCAAGGAATTGACGATTCAAAAGCTGAATTTCTAAAACTCAGAATCCAGGGAAATATAAGTCGTTTATAATGTGTATGAGATTAAAGGGCAAAAATGGAACCCTTCAAATTACATAGGAATCACACAGTAAAGTAAAATATTTATCAAGATATTAGTCGATAGATTGCAAAATTGGGTGGAGGAAAATGATATTATGCACCAATGTCAAGCAGAGTTAAGATTAGGTTAAGGCACCAAAGATGATAATAATCTAGTTCTAAAAGATTTAATCAATAACACATTATCTAAGGATGGAGAAAATTTTTCTAGATCTACTGTTTTGTAGTAAGTCTTTGATTTTATCGACAGGGATTTATTACGAACAAAAATGAAAGGGATGGGAATCTCTGCTAAAATGCTACACTTAATTAAAGCTATGTACAAGAATTACAAAAATGGGTACAGATATTGAAACGATATTAGGCTAAAAATTAAAGGATTATGCCAATTGTCTGAGATGCTTTTTGCTTTGTACATAAACGATTTCCTAGACCACATTGAAACTATTGAAATTAACCTTTTGTAAACAAAAAGGATATAAGCATGCTTTTACATGCAGACGACTTGGTTTTAATATCTCAAACAAGGATTGGATTATAAAGAGATTGGATTATGTAGCGTCCACATCACAATCATTGACGTTCAACTAACGCTGGATACTGAATACTCTTCCACCTGGACGTCTACGCTTAAAATCCGAGATTCGATTCACCACGTTGGTATTCGACTTGCTATTGGAGCCTTCCGAAAGATTCCGACGATGATTCTTTATATACAGGCGGAATTATACCCGTTGAGGTTGAGATGCAAGCGTCTCCTCGTCAACTATGTCACGGGAATACTTCGAGATTTATTTCCAGGCTCTTTTAAATAAATGAACGTTTCAAACAAAACTTTACTAGGGACGTGAAAGGGTCACTAGATCGGTAGCTGTTTGAGCTTAGAATTTCCTCCTTCGCTGATCTCTAAGGTAAGATGTCGCCTTGACCTGCCTAGCATTAAAAACTAGTTTACTAGTTCTCAGATCTACTAGTTGGTCTACTAGTTGGTTCAAAAACCAACGTTGGATTTGGGGGCGTCATTGCCATTTGCAATGAGTCTCAATTTTAGCCACTCTCTCTACAAGCCTTCGAGTACAACGCATAATTGTAAGCTGGTTGTCACGCGTTACGATGTTAGTGAATGTTAGGGAACTCTTCACAATACATTCCTCATTTGTTGTCTTGCATAGCCTGTTGATTCAGGTCACCCAGAAGAAATACCGATTTGTTTAGGGGATCTGAAAGTGTCCATTCATATAATAAAAATTAGTAATAAATGTCAAACAAACAAGTCAAGTAGCATCATAAAAATGCCTCTGAGCCGAGCCACAGAGAGAGTGTGACACTAACTCGAATGAGAATTGGTCAAACTTAGCTAATTCTTTTATATATTCTGTGCGATCTGTGAGTCATATTATCGAGGAATGTGTAGTCTTGAAATTTAAATGTTTTGTCTTATTTATTGTTTTATTCGTTGATAGTGTGGAGGGCCTTAGCCACACCGTTGACTTTGATATTTTGTTGTTTTATTTCCTTTCCTGCTTTATTGTTGTTATCAACCATAACCATATCACCCATTTACTCCCATACTGCCATTTTTACTTTGTTTTTTTTTAATGATTGCAAGGGCCTTTTAAAACTTTTTTTTTTTTAGTTTTAAGCTTTGTTGATTTAAAACTTTTTTACTGTTGTTGCTTTTTTCTTTTTTTGTCATTTTCTATATAGTTCATATTATAGCTCTCTTTTTTATCTGTGATATTATGAATTAATAATTACAGTGATAGGGGCTAATAAACTGATTCTCGAAGTCCCAAAAAGGGAGTGGGTTTTAGTGGACATTCTGGTTTTGACAGTAAAAATCCGATATCGTTAATCTGAAAGCATCATCTACTTTTATTATTAAAAGGAAAAAAATTTTTTAACAAAATCATTTTTTTTAATTTTAAGAATATACAAAGCAGTTTGCTTTTGAGAGAACTGAAATTTAAAACCAAACTTGATAATCGCTTCGCATCCGTAACGTCATTTGCGCAATGAATTTAAATACAGAACAAAGGAAGCCCATGATCACAAGTTACTTATGGATTTCCACAAACTATCTCTACTTTGGAATCATTTATTTAAATTTAATTTTTTTAGATTTCAGAAATTTTTTAAGATCTGTTATGTGATTTAAATAATGTATTATAGTAATAAATAACTCCCCACCCTGTTCATTGTTTTGGTGAAGGTGGTATAAGGTCTAATGGTATAAAAATTTATTCAGTACTCCGCGAATATACATATTTATACTTTTATGTATTTCAATTAGACAATATTGAAGTCCTGGATTTTTTGTATTCCTTTATGAATCTTAGATGACTTAACTTCCATTGTAATAACTGTCTAAAACACTTAAACTTCGTTTGGGTCACTCCGTATTTTTATATTTTCATATAATAATTTCATTTTCTATTTATAGCTTTTATTATTTTCATGTTCTGTTCATAGCTTTTCGACCGCATTAAAAAAGAAAGACCAGGAATTGTTGATGAAAAAGTAGTTCTTATAAATGGAAATGTGAAGGATATTGATTTGGGTTTGTTTTTAAACAAGTTCACAATAGTTTTAAGCAAGTTTTAAACAAATTTTTATTATTATTTTATCTAGGATTATCTATCGAAAACAAAAAACTACTTGAAGAAAATGTTTCAATCATATTTCATATGGCTGCTTCTGTTCGATTTGATGATACTTTAAAAAATGCAGTATTATTAAACACTCGAGGCACAAGAGAATTGGCAAAAATAGCTTTAAATATGAAAAAAATAAAAGTAACTATTTGAGTTATTTAAGAAAAAAAGAAAAGGTGAATATTGTTAAAATTTTAGGTTTTTATGCACGTGTCAACAACATATTGTAATACAGACAAGAAAGACGTCCATGAAATTCTTTATCCACCTCATGCAGACTGGAAGAAAACAATTGAAATAGCGGAAAATTATAATGACGAAGTATTACAAATGCTTACACTGTCGTATATAAATCCATTACCTAATACATACACATTTGCTAAATCACTAGCTGAGCACGTAGTCAATGACATGAGCAATGGAGTCATCCCTGCAGTTATATTCAGACCTTCTATTGGTAAGCATAAAAGTACTAAACGAAAAAAACACCATGACAGAATGCGGTGTTACTAAGTTAAAAATTATCTTACGTTTAGAACGAATTTTTTGTTTTAAGTATAATATATTGGATGCACGTCTTCAAATGTTTTCCTTAAAAAATATATAATATAAAAATAAAAGGACGAAAGACTATAGCATCAATGGATAAGGTTGAAGTTAGAATTGCTAATTTGTTAATTGCCATTTAATTGTCTACTTATTTAATAGAATTTCTATTTTAATTAATCCAGAATATCTTTTCACTTGAAAAAAGAAGTAAGATCTCCTCAAAAAGCTAAATGTGAAAATACGACTAACTTTCCAAAAAAAAAAATTAAAAAATTTTGGTGTATAAAAGGAATGATATTAAAATTAGTACCGAAGCTTTTATTCAGAAAATGTAATTTTGTTCCAAACTCTTCCATCTGTCTTCTGAATATTAGAACAACGCCGACATATGTTGATAATTCTAACTTTGAGAAAATTACAACTGAAAAACAGCTTCAGCGTACGACACAAATATGTGATGTATTATAAATTATTAGCATAATACTAAAAACTTAAAACAAGCAAATAAAATTAGTAACATATCGAGTTTGATAAGTCAACAAAGACCAAGGCTGTGTTTTTTAGATTTTTTTATAAATGTTTATTTTAAATGTTTATTTTAGTTATATCATCTGCTCGTGAACCTGTCGAAGGTTGGATTGATAATTTTAATGGTCCAATTGGATTACTAGCTGCTTGTGGAAAAGGTTTAAGTCATGAATTCATTTTACTTATCTAATTTAAATAAATAATACTTATTATTAATATTGTAATTACATTTTAGGCATTTTGAGAACTACTTGTTCAGATCGCAACATCATTTCTGATTTTATCCCAGTAGATATTGCAATAAAAGGCATGGTAGTAGCTGCATGGAGAAAGGGAATCGAATCGTAAATATTTAATTTTTAAGGATTTAAGGGGGTACTTAAAATTTAAGGGGATACTCTAGTTTAGAGATTATTTATTTGAGTTTAATTCTTCATAAAAAATTAATATTTGTAGTACACATTTTATATCATTTATTGAAATGAAAAATAGGTACTAGGTCTCATATCACACAAAAATTTGTCTAGAAAGGTTATTATTATAGACTAGTAGTACAAACTCAACTTCAGTTAATTGATAGCAGGAAACGAACAATGGCAAATGACAGCAAAAATTACTTTAAAGGAGGGAAACAATCGGAGGCTCAGAATTTTCCAGAAAACTGAAACTGGGAAAGGTCGGTAAAAGCGGGTATAAGTTATTTTGAAATCTTACCTGCGAAACTAAAGCTTTTATCAAAAAGTGTTCAGCAAAAAAGTTTTAGATGATAACAAATTTATAAGCTAGTATTTGTTTTTCACAAAAAATGTTCAATAATAAAAGTAAGCTATGTTGTTTGGATCATATAGTACAGTGCTAAAAGAGTACGTGCAAAGTCTAAAAGTGGTTCTACAAGACATAAAATAGACAATTACAATATATAAAATTCTAATTTTGAGTTGGTCCTATTGTAATCTTAGTCAGATATAAAGAATGAATGGGGTTCCGTTTTGCCAAACTAAGCCACTTGGTGTACCAGAATAACTGACACTTTTTAGGGTTAATTTTCAAATTGAAAATAATAAAACCTTTATAAACAATTGTTGCTTGAATTATGTATGAAAAAAAATTTAAAAATATTAACGTTTAATATAATAAGTTTTTTCTATATCACTGTATGGGTGATGTAGGAAAATACGAAATTAAAAACCAATTGAGTTTGTCCTGAAATAACGAATTTAATTAAAATTATATATAGGCTATTAGCAATATTTACAAGTTTACAACGTTATTTACACTATTTACATATACCTGAAATAACGACAAAACAACAATTAAAGCCTTTATTCCCGTTATGTTTATTTATCACCTTAGTGACACTTTAGTTCAAATTATATTTTTTAATTGAATAAGTCTTAATTATAAATTTTTTTATTCAGATTATCACATCACGGGCATTTCTTTCTTTGGTAAAGTACTTATTTATTTAAGTACTTTTTTAAGGTAGTTTGGTACCTAAATAACTTAAAGTTAACCCAATATTTTTGTGTGTTTATTTGAAAGATTATAATTACATACACCTATAGAAAAAAATCAGATTTTTTTCCACACCGTTTAAGAGATATAATTAATTAAAGTTTAGCAAAAATACACGAGCTCTTATGAGTGTCCTTGTTCAATAATATCGGAAATGGAAGGTTTGTAGAAAATTAGCAAAGTTGACCCCGCAAAAAAACTTTTAAATTGATAAAACTACATCCCAAATATACACTGAAAAATTTCAGAATAATTTACCGCGTACTTTCCATGTAATTAAATTTTCAATATTCACATGTGGCTTCTATCTCTCTCCTCCATATTTACCTGAAAAAATTGTGGCTCCGTTGAGCGCGCCAATTTCAAATAGTAACTAGCGTTTTTAATACATTTATAAATAATATACAACAACCAAAAGATATTAAACATTAATAAATAAATACATTATTTTTTATAAAATTAAATTTATTTTCTATCGAAATAATTTATTTATTTATATTAAAATAAAACAAAATAAATAATAAAGAATTCACGATATAAAAAATAAAGTTGACAGTTCAGGGTTATGTTTTGAATATCATTTAAAGTCAGTATTATCTAGTGACAGTTGACTACTAGTCAAATAATATTTTATTTATTACAATATTTTAATTATTTAATTATAATCCGTGTTAAATTATAACAATTAAATTCTTATGTGAATTTTTATCAATTATTATAGGATGCTTCGTATATTTATTAGTAAAAAAAATTAAAAAAGTCTTTTATTAGATTTCGGATAGCGGCTACCAAGCTACCTTAATATCGTATTATAAATACACCTGTTATTTTTTATTTTAAATAATTCCGCGGCACTGAACCCATCTATGATGCTGGCACCTGACATCAATCGTCACAAAAACGGATCCCGATTGGAACTATTGTTTTTACTATTCGCTCATCAGAATTTATTTAAATTTCTATGGTGTTTAAATGGAACAGGAATCAAAAATAAAATTTTAAAACAAAGACTAAATACTATCTCTAATGCAATATATCTACATTGTATTTTTTTCGATTATCGGGCACAAAAAATTGCTCAAAAAATGAATTATTAAGCGTCTAATCTATTCAAAATTATTTGTTTATAATTCATCATTATTTAATTTGTAGAGAAGCAAAACAGAAAGAAATCACTGTTGTCAATGGAAGCAATATCCTCAATAGCAAAATTAAAGCAATGACACTTGATGACGTTACGCAAACGGGAAAGAACTTAAGTCATGAGATACCTTTCAACAATATGTTATGGGTTCCTGATGGAACTATAACAAACTGTAAAGTGTATAATTTCATTAGGGTGATTACACTACATATAGTGCCCGCTTTTTTAATTGATATTCTATTAAGATTTTACGGTAAAGATTTTAGGTAACACTATAACTGGGATTTGTTTTAGATCATCAATAATAATAATAGATTTTTTGTCTGCAGTTTGCTCAAGATCCAAAGAAAAGTTTATGTGGCGAATATGGCTTTGCATTACTTTATGTCAAATCAATGGTCTTTCCGTAATAAAAATTTTCTGGATTTACAATCTAAGCTATTAGAAAGCGATTTAAAAGATTGGGATTATGATTTTACAAATGCAAATATTCAAAAATATATGTATAATTGTTTAATTGGTGTCAAAAAATTTTTATTCAAAGAAGATTTATCAACTTTACCTGCAGCAAAGACACACTTTAAAAGGTGAATCAATCTAAATCTGAGTTTCTTTATACAAAATGAAAAAAAAAAACACGAATGCTTAGAACTGACATTCACAACTAAGCAAAATTATCACCTGTCACTCTAAAAAATTACTCTTTTACCCCAAAAGAAACAGTTATCTAAAACGTTCTTACTTTAATTTCTGAAATGTTAGAAATAAAATGAATATTTCATGTTATTTAAATAAACAGCTTTAAATAACAGAAGCAACATCATGTAAATATTGTAATGTGTTTTTAACATCATAAGCAGATATTAAGTTTTAAACAGTACTCGTTTAAGGACTATTAAGCTAGCTAAGCCATTTTATCTAGCCAGAATAAAATTAACTGGAAATTAAAAAAATAAATAAATAAATAAAATTTGTTCAAGCCATTTCTAGCCTGCCACTTCAATAACTCAAAAACTATTAATCGTAAAACAAAACTAATTTTTTTTTCTTCTTTAATTCTGCATCATGGCAATCTGTTCAATGAACAATAAGCCTTGCTTTTGTTTGATAATTTTTACCTGTAGTGATTTTAGTCACAGTGAGCCTTCCCAATCGTTATAAAACTAATAACAGGATAATATTTGTTAGGCGAGTCCTGGAAGAAGAGATATTGCCGTAGGAGCTTTCACTTCTCAGAGCCTCCGCCATCAAAGAAAACTAAAATGATAGCTAGACTATTTAAAGATAAGACTGTTTAAAGTTATATTCCTGTTTTGAGATATTTTTGCTAATAGAAAAGTCTAAAAACATATCAAAAAACAAAGTCGGAAAACCGTGATGTTGCAATATACTTCACTGCGCCACCACCAAAATCAGTTATGTAACGGCTACATATATCGACTTGCCCTGCGCCTAGATCATTAAAATAATAGCTTTTAAGATTGCATGAAATCAAGCTCACAAAACATTTGTCCATTCACAGGTTTGTCCATTCACAGCATCAGATAGATGTATCCTTAGTCAACACTATTAACAAACCCATTGCTATATAAAAATTCGTTGTATTTTTCATGAAAAATATGAAAACATTAATAAATTGAATATTTTATCATAATATATAGAATGTTAATTATAAATGCCTAAAGTTTCTATATGGAAAGAGCAAAAAAATCAATTATAATGGCATGCTGTGCTTAAGGATAACTCTATTTGATGTTTTTCACAAACCCGTAAATGGACAAATCTTTTGTGAGATTGGCTTCATGCAATATTCCATGCTATTATTTTAATGATGGAAAAAAAGATGTAGGCGCAGGCAAGTATGTTATATACAGTCGTTACATAACTGATTTGGGTGGTGTGACAGAGAAGTACATTGTGAAAACTCGACTTTCCGACTTGTTTTTTGCAATGTTTTCGGACTTTCCTGTTAGAAAAAAAATCACAAAAAACGAATATAACTTTAGTTTTGCTCTAAAGGGCCCAGCTTTTGGAACGAAGTTCCTTACGGCAGGCTTGGGGGGGATAGGGATTTTGCTGCGCGACCGAACTGAAAAAAATGTGATAGTAAGACCGTAAGAAAAAGTGCGTGGAATAAAAACGTGCGCAGGCGCGAAAGTCGCATACACAAGCGAGTAGTGTATAATACCTTTCTCTTTCTCTCTCTTTCTTTTCGTTCTCTCATCCCTTCTCTTTCTATTACCACTCCACCCCGCCAATGCATAGTATATACTCATGAATTAATGGACAAGCACATGGCGAATACTCACATTATAGATACATTTTACTAAGCGACGTTTATGTTCATATAATTTCAAATCGTCAAAACAATAATAAATATAGTAACAATGGCAAGTGAACCAACAAGTGACTTGAATGCAATTGACAGTGATAATAGTGGGAAATTATTCAGTGCAAAAGAATTAAATAAGTAAGTACACGATTTGTTTTGCAATTTGTGTCGATTCTACATTAGCCGAAGGAACTTCGTTCCTACCTGGTGTCCCACGACACCACATCATTTTTTCATTATAGTTTTTTTTATTGGTAATGGAATCTCTGAGATATGAAAGCTATATCTCAGCTGTGAAAGCTCATACGGTTATGTACATCTTCTTGGGCTCGCCTAGCAAAAAATTATCATGTTTTTAGTTTTATTCAAGGATTAATAGTTTTTGAGTTATTGAAGTGGCTAGCTAGCTTAAGTCTTAAGTTAGTTAGTTAGCTAGCTGTATCTTCGAAAGGGCTTGAGCAAAAAAATTTTTTTGACCTACTCGTTTACGTTTAGCTGTAATTCCTAAGCCAATATGTGCTTATGTTATGAGAGCCCTTGTTTTTGTTCATTTTTAATAAATTCAACAAATTGGTTTTGTGACCTGAATATGAAACGCCATATTTAGGTTTTTTTTTCAAAGAAATTTACCATGATATTAAAAACGCGCATGAAAACATTGCATCAATGAGGCTTTCGGATATTTTGTCGTCCGATTATTTTACCCGCGGTTTTTTTGGTCCATCAGTTATTTTGCCCTTCAGTTATTTTGTATTTGATTAGTTTAACCCGACACGCAGATGATATATACAGACAAATGAAATGAAAAATCATATAGTTATAATAAACATCATGATATATTTTCTTTCATAAATTACTAGATTCTAACCTTTAAGAGACCTAAAAAAACTTTCTTACTTATACAAACTCAGTCTATGTGCGTACCGCACCTACTTAATGTATAATGGATTCTTTGAGGTTTATGAATAATTATTATTTTTAGGATGCTGTGGTTGGATCGTTTTGTACGAGCTGCATTTATCGGATTCATTATTTATTTATATTTGCATTTCGCAATTGGTGGAATGTTTATGAATGTACTTCGAGAAACTGGACACTATTTTACAACAGACATTTAATTAAATGAATTCTGTAGATCGGGACTCAAATAAATATATGTACTATTAATTTTTAATAAAATATTTTTTAATACTCCCGCATTATAATTTTATACAATAACAAATTAAAAAATTAAATATGCATGTATAAAAATATTTTCTGTAAGAAATTTAGCATACTTTATTTTTTAACACGTTGACCGTTAGACCTTAAGAATCATAGCTAGAATAGTTCAAATTATCAAGATTTATTGTCACTTGGGAACATTCAATTCAAAATTCAACAGTTTTAACTCAATAATAAAAAACATCGACCCCCCCCCCCCTCTGACGTAACATAATTATCGATCTCAACCGATCACCAAAGTTAAGCAACAACAGACACAGTCAGAACATGGATGGTTGAACAACTAGGATTGCTGTGTACTGTTGTTGTATAGATTGAATGTATACTCATTGTAGTCACTATATAAGTTTAGTAGTTTAAAAAAGTTGAAAAGTAACTTTAAAAAAATAAATAAAAAACATATCCATATTGTGTAATAGTTTTAAACCACAATTTCGAATATTTTATGGAATATTAAAATTTTAGTCCTAAGTTTGATAAACAAATAGGGTCACTAGGGTCAACTTTGCGTAATTTTATATTTGAAGGCTCTCATTGTATACAGTATACATGTAATAATAGTTACATAATAATACAGTAAAAGTAAACAAGATGCATTCACTTAGCGAATAATGCTAATAGTCCATTGAAAAGTTACATTTTGGGTTGCGTTTTTTAGAGGACGCAATTTTATTTTTTTGATGTGCAGGGGGGGTCAGTGTAAAGCTAAAACCAAGTTTGTGGGGTCGCCACCCTTGTCCCATGGCCGCCATCTTGAAAATAGGGGTTGAAATGGTATTTACGATATATCTCTTAAACTATTTATTTTATAAAAAAAATTTGTTAACATTTTTTGTTGCAAATTAAATTCTCTACAACTTTGCTCCAGTAACTTTTTGTCGTAGAACTATAAATAAAAAAGTTATAAGCGAAAATCTTCGGAAATTTGAGAAAAAAATTTATATTTTTCGATGTAACTTTTTTTTTTATCATTTTACGAAAAAATGATGTCTGACCATTTTTGTACATCGTTTTTTGAGGAACAACTTTTATTCGCATCATTTTTTCATTAAGTCAATAGCTAAGGTTTTACAGCGCTCCGAAGTGAGTACTATTTTTCAGTACTCTTAACTATACCTATATTATACGTGTGTACCTATAACATGTCATCAGTTATTGTTTTTTTTTTTTTTTCTTTTTTTTTACTTTATTATTATAACTTTTTTAATTACAAATTTTGCAATATTATTAATAATTAATTATTGACTCTTTTCCCCACCACCCACGAGGTAGAGTCTAGAGGCGCGTTTTTTTTTACGTGGTATCCCCAATAGGCATAATCCACGGTGATTTTCTAAATTAGAACTACTCCGTCCTCAGTCGTTTCGATAGACCAGGCTGCGGCTCAGCATCTGATCGGTTTTCTGAATTAAATACCAGTGGGAGAACTGGAGAAGGAAGGGGTGTTAATGTTGGCGGTTCATCATCAAAGTCATTTTCATTTATTAAATCTGAGAGTTCCATTACGTTGCTGCAAGTCTCTCCAGAACAATGGAAGCACACTGCAGAACATTTCATTCCTGCTTTTCGGCATCCACACATCGCTCCACAGTTTCCTTTGCATTTGCAGAAGATCAATTTTAGAAGCTCAGGAGGTGCTGGAGGTTTAGAGTTCTGCACTGGCATCAATAATTTTCCACATTTTTTCCAGCCCCAGTCTTCAGGATCATTATAATTACCAAGCCACGACTGGACCTGATGGTAGACTCGGAAAGTATGAAAGCGAGCTGTGTCTTGTGTTGGAGGAAGTGAGGATAAGTTAAATGTACTTTTTGTCACTGCCTTGGCGAATTGTTTGTATATATGATAAATGTTCGCATTAACATGGTTTAAAGAAACGGCGTTGACTTAACCACCAATGCTTAAGTGAACGCAACTAAGTAAAAAGCGTTAAATAAAAATTCGTTTACTTAACCGTTTGCACGGGGTAAGTAAAAGCATGTAAGGTAATTTAAAAAAAAATTGTTTTTTATAATTTCTTTATAATTGGATTATATTTTATTTCTTTCAGTAAACCTGTGGTATTCTATTATTTTTATTAATATTATTTACAAAACAATTACAAAATTCATATAAAAATTTATTATATTTTTTGTTTCTATAAAACACGAAAAAGTTATCCAAAAATTACAAATAAAAACCCCTCGTAACATATGAAGTGAGTGAGTGCCCTGTTCATGAAACCATTCATGATAAGCTAGGCAATCATATAATATATATATATATATATATATATATATATATATATATATATATATATATATATATATATATATATATATATATATATATATATATATATATATATATATATATATATATATATATATATATATATATATATATATATATATATATATATATATATATATATATATATATATATATATATATATATATATATATATATATATATATATATATATATATATATATATCTATATATATATCACTTCATAGGTTAAGGGGGTTTTTAACTGTAATAACTTGCGATTTTTGAACGTTTTCCTTTCTGCCTGTTCCCTTTCATTCATCTTAAACGCATCATAAGTGGGACAAAGAGAATTTTTTTTGAAAATTTTGAGACTACTATATCTGATTTGGCCGTCGAACAAGGTACAGAAAATAATGATTACTTAGAAACCGAGCAAGATAATGAAGTTAACGATGAGTTATAAATACCATGTATACTTGAATATCATGTAATAAAAAGACATTATGTATTTATTTATTTAAAAAAATATATGAACCTACATGTGTATTAAGCCCACCTGAATTGGCAAGTATAAAAGAAAATACGACTATAGTTGTTAAAAACAAGAAGAAATCACATTCTTAAAAATTAAAAGAATATTTTTGTTCTTTATGCAATAAAAAAAATTGGTTCAAAAATACCTTTATTCATCAACGTAATCTCCATCAAGACCAACGCAATCATTCAAGCGCCGCTCTAACATTTCAATACCACTTTTGTAGAAAGATTTATCTTTTGGCCTCAGTTTCAGCGATAACCTCTTCATTCGTGCGAAATTTCTGACCGGCGAGCATTTTTTTCAAGTCTGCGAACAGCCAGTAGTCGCTGGGAGCAAAAATACCGGTTTGTAACGTTTAAACATGGCCAAACACTGCTCAGAATCATCAACACGTTCTCGTTTTTGGTCAACAGTGAGCAAACGCGGCACCCACTTTGAACAGAGCTTTCTCATAGTCAAATGCTCATGCAATATAAAGCCAACACGTTCTTTTGATATCTTTACGATGTCAGCTAACTCACGCAACTTCACTTTTCGATCATTCAAAACGATTTTGTGGATTTTTTTATGTTTTCTGGTGTTACCGCCTCATTTGGACGTCCACTGCGTTCTACATCATCGGTGTCTCTACGACCACGTTTGAAGTCAGCAAACCAACGTTTTATTGTTGATTCTGATGGAGCGGAGTCCCCATAACACTTTTCAAGCCATTGGTTCGCTTGAACGGTATTTTTTCCCATCAAGAAGCAGTGTAAAATTAAAACACGAAATAGTTTTTGATCCATTGTTTTGAAAATAACAAAAGTAGCGTCACTCTTAGCACAATAACTCACAAACTAATGAATAGAATATCATGAAATTTTAACAGCTGTCTTTTGAAGGTTAGTATTAACTGAAAAAAAGGTGACTGCAATAAAACTAGCACCATCTATATATATATATATATATATATATATATATATATATATATATATATATATATATATATATATATATATATATATATATATATATATATATATATATATATATATAGTCATGTATTCCAACATAGCACAGCAATAATGTAAATTACAGGTGTTGCTCACGTTTTGCTTAGCCAGCAAACATCAAACTAACATCCGTTGACGACACGAAATGGCCAATGCAAGTGAATATTATTAAGAACATTATTATTCAATATAAATTGAGACATTTCATTCTTATAATTAATTGATAGTTTTGACTTGAGCTCGCTATACATTACATGACGTCACTACATGTAATTAGTGTACAATAATTGTAAGTAAAATTATATTTATTGTTAATTAAATATTAAACTTTGTGATTTTATTAAATGTTTGTAAATTAATTTAAAATAATAAAGATTGTTTTTTTTAACACTCTTCGCCGACTCAAAATATAATTTATATATATATATTTTTTAATTAAGAGGGGGAAATGCATAAAATTGCACTGGCCGGATGGTCACCTTTCCAGGAGACTTTCGGCACGGTGCAGGGCTCGGACCAAAAGAAGTCTAGAACATACCCGCTAAAACCCTAAACTCTTGGTGATACTCCATTGCACCCCGCGCGGAACCGCCGTCAGGCATTACTTCGCCCGCGGAGGACTGGCTGACTATTGCCTATTTCATTATTGCCGCTGTGGACGTCTCCTTAATCGATCTCCCTGGAAAATCTTCATCATCTTGGCCGCTGCATCGGCCACCGCTTTCCAAGTTTCCTCACAGCGGACCATCAGGCCTCACGGCGATATTTTCAGGCGTACCCTGGCAATGGAGAACAGCATTAAGTTCTGCTCTCTCTGCAGCGAAACGGGGGCACGCGAAGAAAATGTGCTCCGCCGTTTCTTCTTCGTGTGGGCAATTTGGACATAGAGGATCGAAGTCCAAACCGAATCTGCAGAGGTAGGATCGGAAGTTGCCATGCCCGGTCAGCAACTGTGTGACATAGAAGTCCACTTCTCCATGTTCTCTGTTGATCCAGGTCGCGATGTCTGGAATTAGACGATACGTCCATCTTCCGTTTGATGAAGATTCCCAGCGTCTTTGCCACATCTCGATTGTACGGCCTCTTTCTTCTGATGCACGTGTCGGAGTGTCGTCAGTGTCACTCTGCCTTCGTTGGTAGTTTCTCTGACGCTCGTTCGCCAAAATGTCGATTGGCGGAAGACTAGCCACTACACATACAGCATCATATGATACTGTACGGTAAGCGCATGCAACTCACAATGCACTTCTTCTGTAGACGCTAATCATTGGGCGAGCGTACGAAGACGTATCCATGGCTGACGACCAGTTTTGTGCGGCGTATAAAAGGATCGAGCTAGTGACCGTTGAGTGTAGCTGTCTACCGCTCTGTCGTGGGCCTCCTGTATTTGGCATCAACCAGGTCAATGCGTTCACCACCTTGGATGCTTTTTGGCTAGCTATTCGAATGTGTTCGTTGAACCGAAGCTTCGCGTCGATCTGGACACCCAGATATCTCAGTGACCTTTGAGATTCAATATCACAATTTCCGATGGAAAGGGTGATGGACTTCCTTATTCTTCGGCCGGTTACCAAGACGACTTCTGTCTTGTAGTCGGCCAGTTGCAGCCCAGCGGATGTTAGCCACTGGCGTATGCAGGATACTGCTCTGTTTGCCTTAAATGTGACCTCTTCCAAATACTTGCCGACTACTACCACTGCCACGTCGTCGGCAAATCCCACTGATGTACAATCTTCAGGCATCGTCAGATTCAGCACGGCGTTGTACATGATATTCCACAGGAGCGGCCCAAGAACTAAACCCTGTGGAAGCCCGCCGGTGACGTTGTACGACCGTATTCCCGATTCCGTGTCATATGAAAGGACACGGTTCGAAAAATAACTGCTGATGATCTTCAGCAGGTATTCTGGAACCTGCATTAATCGAAGAGCGTTCAGAATGCAACTCCACCTTGCTGAGTTAAATGCATGTTTGACGTCGAGAGTCACAATTGCGCAGTATTTCTTTATACCTGTTGTCCAACTTCTTCCGGCGATCGCTTCCCTGGCGATACCAACGACTTTTTCCACGGCATTAACTGTGGACTTGGCTTTGCGGAAACCGAACTGGTTTTCAGAGAGCTCCTGGTCACTCTCACTAAAAACCGATAGGCGGTTGGCTACGATCCTTTCCAATTCTTTGCCGGCCGTGCAATAGGACCAAGTGTTGTCGCTTCCAGTAGTCCGGGAAGTTACCTTCTATGATGCAGGCGTTGTAGACAGAGAGAAAATATATATATATATATATATATATATATATATATATATATATATATATATATATATATATATATATATATATATATATATATATATGTATAACTGATATATAACAAATTTTGAAACATCGAACAAAGTGGTTCTATCCGCATCCGTATAAATAAAATATCCGGCCAATGTGTTAAGAATGTTGCGGTTTTGAAAATTAAAAAATTTTCGTTTTGTGTTTTAAAAACTTTTTAAATACTTTAAAATGTGCATGCATACTTTCAATTTAAACAAATATCATCATAAAGCATACTTTCGTCGCTATAGCGGTTTAAATAATAAAAACGAAAAGTGTATATTGCTCTTGAGCTTTGTAGCGGCGATTTTCGAAATGATTTTGGAATCGAAATAATACATTCCTAAAGAAAATTTTATTCTATATAACATTAATATTTGCTACTTTTACCTACAAAATATATTTTTTACGGTACAAGTAAAAAAAGTTTAAAAACCTCTTAAAAAAAGTTCGTAATATTTGAATTTTCGCATTTTAAAGCTGAAACATGATAAATGATTAGAATCAAAGTTGTAGAATAGAAAATTTTCTATAATAATGACTGGTGTTAAACATAAAATACTCTAAAAATTTTAAACTATTTGCGTTAAAAATGAAAAATGCAGAATAATTGAGTTTTAATGTACTTCAGTGGCGTAACGACACTAAATTGTAAAATTTTGTAAAGATACAAATTGATCTGGAAAATATTTTTCTACAAAAAGTTTGTCAGAAAGAAATTCGGAAAATACACCATTTTCTTGGAAAACTGAAAAATCTAAAAATATGCCTAGAATTGGCCAAAAACTGATCATATTTCCAGAAACATCCTTTTTAACTGTTGCGCACAATATATTTTTCAACCTTAGAATGAATAAAGCAATCGTTAGAGTACCATTTATCATGTGCAGTTACCTTACTTTAATATAAAAATTAGATTGTATGACAGCACTCTGTCTTACAAAGAATTTAAGCCCTGAATGAAGCCTGTAAGCCCTGCCCAGGCACTGATCAATTTTCGAAAAAGCCTATTTTCGTAATTTCACTATAAATCAGATTCTTTTTAATTGTTTCCAATTTTTTTTTTTTTTAATTCTTTTTTTTATACTTATGGGGATTATCAATTTATGATGGTTATCACCGTAATTAATAACACCATAATTAATTTTTTATTTATAAAATTATACATGAATTAAAAACACGTGTAGTTTATTTTGCGGTATTCTTAACGATCACAATGTCTGAACTTGAACTGTTGAATGAATTACTGACATGACACAATTTGTAGTGGTTATCTCTGTGTACCACGAACTACTTAAAACTATCATTTTGTTCTTTAGTTGGTCGCTGGATGTCGCCACAATGCTCCCCGTTTAAAAAAGGCTTTAAGTGCAAAATCGAGCAGGAAATGTAACATTGTCACCTGATTTAGTGGTGTTCGCGTTCGGGTTCTTTAGACAACTTTTGGTGGGTAGAGTAGCGCTGGTTGGTGGTGACAGTTATTCCTTGGTTCCCGGAGCGATCTGGGGTGATGATTCGCTCGTTGTATCGTTGTCATCCTGTCGTAAGTAGTAAAATGCCGGCTTTAGGCGTTCGATTGATATAGCTTTCGGTTTGCCTTTGATTTTTCAAAAACGTGTGTTGCTTTGTCGAGAGCCTTGGGTACGTATGTTGTTTGTTTGCTGTGATTCGAAAACGTTTGCGGGCGTAAAGCTTGCATATGGTCTTTTAGAGTGTTTGCGAAATATATTCGGTCGTTTAGGGTATTTGTTTGGGAATTTGTAAAAAAATCTCTGTTGAATGAGTGAGAACTGTTGAATTAATTATTGACATGACACAACTTGTAGTGGCTATCTCTGTGTACCACGAACTTCTTAAAACTATCATTTTGTTCTTTAGTTGGTCGCTGGATGTCGCCACATACTCAACAAAAGCTAATTTTTCACCGAATATGAAATGATTTACTTAATAATTGTAATAAATTTTTATTATCTCCAACTTTCTTATTTAACTGTGGTCTATAAGAAGTTTTTTTTTAATACAAAAACCGTATTTTAGACTTTTATGAATTTTTTAGGTTATGTTATGCAATAACTACAGAATTGCAAACTAAACTACGATTTTAAGGATGTTCCTGTGTACACGACCCCATTTTTTGTTTCTGGATAACATCGAATTCGATTTTATCATTAGGTCGTTTGAAGAATTACTGGAGTATATATTGTTAAAATGATACATGACATACAATTACATTATGGTATTTTAAATTATACTTCACTCACTTATGGATGTACAGAAATTATATATGCGCTTAGTTAACAGGTCAGTTTTGTTAACCCTTGCCTCTCTATTCAGTAATCATATATAGAGATACTTGTAAAAGAGACTAACTCTAATGTACTAATTATCCAAATTGTTATGAAATGTTATGCATACCCAATTTTGATATGAAAACGTGGACCTTGTCGACGAGATTTTACGACAAAACACTTTTAAATGTTAAATAAAATTTAATTTATACTTTTTTGGAAAAAACTCTTCCACAAGTCTTGCGTTTTCATTTCGAAATTGTGCATGCTACATTTCAAAACATAATTTGGATAATTGGATACATTGGACGTGTTTGGCCGAAGTAAGTACTTACTAAATTTAGTCACTTACTATACTTACAAAATTTTCGGCCGGGACACAAAATAAGTGCTAAAGCATTAAGCATGGCTTAATATACGACGCCATTTTGCTTATTGTTGATGTAAACAAAACTGACAGGAACAAATCTCTCATTGTTCAGATACAAAAGCACTTAATTCACTTAATTATCGATATTATCCACAACGTCATTTAATATTTCTTCCAATAAAATATTTCTCATAAAATTATCCATTTGCAACTATTTACTGAAATTAAATTATATTCCTAAATTTAGTACAGTCAATTATATTCAGCCTATGAGGTTATGTACGGGATATAACGTAAACCGGTGTTTTGTGTTATGTTAAGCCAGTAAGTCTGTCCTGGCCGAAAAGCGCTATAGTCAGCTTGTAGATTTTAATTTTTTTATGCTGACTGATTTACTAAGTTTAGTAAGTACTTACTACGGCCAAACACGCCCATTCAGAAAAATGATCGATCAACGAACGATCACTACATTAACCAATCAAATTTGTTTATAATGTAAATGTCAGTAATTTGATTAGATAACATAATATATGTAATGTCACTAAAGTGGTCTTTCAAAATATATGTTTTTATTTATAAATTATATTCTTTCCGAATCCAAATCTCAATTTTTCAAACTTTGGAACCCATTAAATATAAAATCAAACACAAGAATGAATATCGGTCATCTAGCACATATATAATGTCACTAAAATAATCTTTCTGAATATGTATCTCTCATTTATACATTTTATTCTGTCCAAATCAAAATTTCAATTTTTCATGAATACTTTTATTCCAAAATTGAACTTTGCCGTACTCCCCCCCCCCGTCAAAATTAAGACCTAATAAATGAATCTGGTTTTTTTATTTTCTATTTTATTGAATTTTTTTACAAAATAAAAAAATCCAAAAAAGTAACAAAGTACTCTTATTGTTCGATTTTCATTTAAATTTACCTACTCAGAATAGTATATCAGCAGCTCTCCTAATATATAATTGTATAATCAACAATTATATGTGACACATCACAATGGAGTAAACTATCTCTATTGTATTTTTTGACAACAGAGAAGTTCTAGTCGCTTGTCTTCATGGGACTAGGGTTGGGTTGCACATATGGAGGATAGACGATAGGAAAACTATCTTTGTATGAAAAATGTCCGTCACAATACATTAAACTAGGATGGCGGTACAGTAACAACAGGGTAAATTTCAAAAAGCAAGCGCATAAGTATAAAATACAGATTAATCAAATCAATTCGTTCTGAAAATAAATAATAAATTAGCTTTTTTTTTATTGATTTCAATTTTGAATTTTACATGCGTCATAATAAAAAAAAACGCCCAATGAAAAGAGCTACAAACCAAATTCATAGACAATATAATTAATAAAAATAAATCCAAAATCTTTAAAGGAAACCCAACAACGCTCACACCAAACTGAACCAAAGACGAACAAAATAAATAATATAAATTAACATACTTTCCATTTAGTTTACCTAAATAAAATTTAAATAACAATGGACATGATCATAAACTGATACCACGAACATTAATAATATTAGAAAAGAGGTAAAAACTTGGCAAATAGACTTCTAGGCATTTTTAACCAACTCCTAATTATTTCAGATCATTTTGAGAGGTTAAAAATAAACCTCATCCATACATAGATCATCTAAGATTTTCACTACACTAACTCATTACAATATTTGATTTAATTTTATTTGTGACGAAAAAATTGTACCACAATACAAATATACGTGAAGCACTCGGCGCCTGAACCAAGTGAGCTACCAAGGTTGAATAGCTGAAAACATTTATGAACGATATTTGATGAAATGGACGAAATAAATTTTACATTCTATTTCAGAAAGGATAACTTTTATTTTAATTTATATAAATTTAAATAAATACTTATAGGTATATATTATTCTATTGAATTTCCAAACATTTAATGAAGTGGAATTAATTGTGATACATAATTAACAAACAACTGGTTATAACTTTCATGTAGCGTTCCCAAGATGGTTTCAAATCAGCTTCCCTAT
Source organism: Chrysopa pallens (assembly GCA_020423425.1). NCBI lineage: Eukaryota > Metazoa > Arthropoda > Insecta > Neuroptera > Chrysopidae > Chrysopa > Chrysopa pallens. The sequence goes on along the minus strand of CM035594.1, from coordinate 4,456,243 downwards.
TGGATGAAAAAATGTATTATATTTGAATCACTTATAATAGTGGCGTCGGCGTCGCTAAATGTATGATAACATGTATAAATAGGAACATCGATAATAGCGGTATATCACATAAATGAAAAAATTAGTTAATAGCACAAAAAATTCTGATTCGATTTGTTGCTTCATGGGACTGAGTGAACTATATTTTTTTCATTAAATTTGCTTTAAGACTTAAGCCATGTTCACATTGATCATGAAATTTATTATTTTCATTATTTATTATTCAAGTTATTTATTAAAGCTATGTAAACAGTCACATTCATATAAAATAATTTCATATCAAATGACTGTGACTGGAACAACAATTAAATATCAAACAGATTCATTCATTTGTTTATTGTTACATGATTGTGTACAATCACAGTCATACAATTTAAACAGTTATATGATAAGAAATTATATTACATAATTGTAAATATTTGCATGGTTTTAATAAATTACTTGCTACTTTGCTAAATTACTTGATCAATGTGAACAAAGCTTAAGTTGAGGACAAATAAATTAAATAGGATTATCACTGTGTATAACTATGTGATGATTGTAAATGAGATGGGATTGTTGCCCATCTAGAGATAAAGAGAAATATATATCCCTTTCTTTTGTATGGTAGAAATTAATGCGCATGTGCGGTATGTGTAAATCATAAACATACAATATCAACAATAAGATTAAATCATCAACAAAATATTCTATAGCATAAAATTTTACATAAAACAAGTGAAAATAACAACTAACAGTATTAATTATTTAGACCAATGGGTCAGCATCAATGTTTGAACTATTTTTAATAATCATCGTAAAATACCATAAATATACAGTCTATACAGTTATAAATACATATGCAATAATATTATATATTGCAAATATATGTTCTTACTAGCTAAATTTGAGCTGTAATTGTGGTGAATCTGAACAGTTTAACAATCAAAACAAACATTTTTTGTTTTTGAATTTTAATACTTTAAAATTTGGGTCATGTATCTATTAGATCTAATGAGCCGATTTTGCTTAATCACGAACTTTAACTCACTTTTAATATCTAGAATATGTCACCAAAATTTCATCACGCTATCGCTTTTCATTTTTTAGTTACGTCGCTGACGATTAAACAGACAAACTGACGGGCGGGCATGCGGAAATTTACTAATTTGGTGATTCTATGAACACCTAAACCAAAATGTTGTTTGTGTGTTTAATATTATCTACCGTCAATTTGCTACATCTCACATCAAAATGTGAAACTAAACTCAATAACATAGCAAAACTCAAAAATTAAATTGAAATTGATTCAAAACCAAACAAGCTTATTTCCAATCCCTTTCTTGAAAAACGATGTTTTAAATGTAATCTCTGACGATACCTCGTATTGATGTCATACATTTCATATCTTCCTCTTTCTTTAATCAAGACTTTGCTGATCTTTACAAATTTTTTAAAAATGACTTCAAATCCATGCTCGTGAAGTAAATGCTACCCTATTAGATTTACAACAATATAATATCTACACATATATCTAAGTTATCGAGTTATTACAGATATCGAGTACATATTTTATTTTTAGTACATGCGCATAGCAAATATTTTTTTCTATCACACTTAGTTGGCGAAAACAAATTACAATTATTATTATGTATAACTATGTGATGGTAGCTTGTTAATTGATGAATAAACAAGTCTAATAACAATCTTAATGACATTTCATTTAATCCTTAATAAAATCTTAAAATATTAATTGTTTCGAACTTTACATTGCGGTATTTCATTTTATTATAAAAAAATTATGTATTTAAATTTGTTTTAAAATTCCACTTATTTATTCAACTTTTAATGAAACAAAAAACATGTCTATGACATATATTTCGGTGATTCCAACCATAGCCATACTGTAAAAAATGCTATGTAAATCTGTAAATCTTAGTTTATACAATTTTCTACTTAAGTTGACTCCATACCGAAACATTTTATATTATACGGTTTACAATAAAAAATTATTCTTTATAAAAATGTTTGCTTACGCCACTTCAATTTTAAACTAAATTTTACAAATCCTACTCATAAAATACTTAATCTGTTGTCCTAAGTAACCAGAGATTTTTATCTAGAATAACATTTTTTCGTAAATTTTTTAGTAAAAAAAGTTTTTCATACGGAGCAAACTTTTTTTTTTTTTTTTAATTAACCAAAGGGGATTATTATTATTTATACAACAACAGTACACAGTACTGCTAGGTGGTCACCCATCCAATTACAGATTGTGACTGCTGTTGCTTAACTTTATAGATTGGTCTAAGCCTGTCATTACGTTACGTCAGTCCAGGGTCACGGAGCAAACTTAAGCAGGCACACTACTGTTTTGCCGAAATGACATCCTTACTTAAAATATTAATAATTTTACACGATTTTTTTCAAAGTACATAATAGTCTTAAAGGATTGTTTTTCTGTGACCACTCCTGGGAGAGTTACTTTACGTGCAAGGCGGTGTCTTTTTTTGTATGAAATTTTGTCAATCATGTCACTAGTAACAAATCCATTATTCATTTCGGTGCTTTTAATTATATTAAAGCCTCTTTCAAATTTTTCTTTGGTAAAGGAGATTATTAACGCTCTATGTACCATAGAGTGATAAGCAGACATAATCTGGCTATGATGGTGTAATGAGTCACTAGTAATGGTGGCATCATTGGATGTGAACTTTCTAAAAATGTCAAAGACTACGTCTTTGTTAATGATTTCCAGATTAATATCAAGTAAATATATTCTTAAATTGTGTTCTTTCTCTAGACTAAATTTTGAAATCAGAAGAAATGAACATCTACGGTCTTATAAATCAAAAACATCTAAGCAAATCACCTAATTGAAAATCAGACTGATCCGGTGGTCGAGACATAAAATGTAATTCGAAAAGATTAAAAGTTAGATGTTCTGCAAGATATTGAAATCATCAAGCGCAAAAGTGGACCACAAGAGTTATTAAATGACCAAACTGACATTATGTACTCACCATTATTTTCAATATTTTAGTTAACCGTTTTTATGTACCACCCAGTTTTTATTGTAAAATTTTTAATACATTTGGTGTATATTTGTTGAATTTTAATTATTTTTAAAATGCCATTTTGGCTATAACTGACAGACTATATATAATATTACATTTTTTACAGTATGACTATGGCCGAATTTTAAAATATGGTGCTTTATGTTTTATAAAAAGTTGAATAAGGTATATTCCATACCAAATCCTCAAATATGTGACACATCCCGATTTTTATGAAAATGAAACAATTATTTTTGTTGTTATCAATATTCTTGATTTTAAATTTTTTCATCCAAGTTGTTGAAATGTTGTAAGTAGGTATTTGGAAGCTTTCTCAAAAAGCTTTCTTCAAAGGATATTTTAAAGCTTCTGAATTTTTTCGTTATGGAATAGGAGCTTTTTGAAAAAATACTTTTTTGCATAATTTTGACGTTTTTCACTTAGCTATAACTATGGACTCGATTAATGCATCAAGTTAAAATTTTATTCATTGTATTTCTCATTAGATATATTTATGCTGTAGTAATTCAAAAAACCAAAATAAAAAAATAGTCGACAATTTCGTCAATTTCATAAAACACCCCTTTTTGGGGTAAAAAAATGAATCTAAAGGGAAGAAAATCTTAAATAAAAAACCATATGTTCACTTTTCGTATCTTCCAAACTTTCATAATCCGGAAAAAGGTCAATGGTGTTATTTTGAGTCTTGAACAATTAAAATTTCTTATGTTATTTAACAATGACACATAATCAAATCCATTGAAAACGCACCGCCCTGAATCTCCATGTTTACTTAATTTTACAAAATACACAATTTTAACGATGTTTCAAGGTCTTTATTAGATTTAATTTTGTTTTTAAAGTAAAACGTACATTTTAAACCCAAAAAATTTATAAAATACACTACAAAAATCGTGTATTTTTTTATTTTGACAGTATATGCAGATAAATGCAAAAAATGTGGATAACGAAGAAAAAATGTATGACATAAAATTAAATGGAAAGTTAACTCATCTGGCCAGATTTCATAATCTGGTAAAATAAAATCGTTTCCTTTATTTTGACAAAACTCAACAATTGTGCCTATTTGCATCAAAATCGGAAATATATCAGTGCCCCACATTTTTGCTGAATTGGAATGGAATGATCCATATATAAGTAGAATTTTTATGCAAATTTAAATACATAATTTTTTTAAATATAAAATCGTAACATTCATACTTACAATATTAACTTTAGCGACGCCACTACAGTAGAATACAAAACGATAATAGTTCATTTGAAGATGCATTTTTTTGAACATGGCTAAACAAGTCATTTGATAAATTTTAAATAAACAATTTATTTAAAAAAATGTTAGTGGTTGTTATAGCTAAATAATAAATAAAAACAATAATTGTGTATACGTTACCTTAAAACGTCCATATCTAACGCACATTGAGTAAACGCTTTTAAGAAATTTTCTAAATCTGTAACCGTCCATGCATTTTGTTTCCATACTTCAATACATGATACTAGTTCAACAAATAATGTACGAAGCTCTCTTGCTCGATGTAAACTACATGCCAATGCTAATATTGATCGGAAATAAATTCTAAAGTTTGTATCCAATTCCAAAAATGTTTTATGTAACATTAGCGGTTTTAATGTAACGCAAACTAGACTAAAACAAAATTAACATTCATTTTTTTTTTTCATAGATTACAAGGTGAAATCTTAGCAAACAATGGGATGCAATTTGGATTGGATGAAACTTGAAATGTATGGTATCATCTTGAAATAAATTATGATTTAATAACGTGTATGGAAATTTTAATATAGAGTTTCTTTAGTTTATATCCAAAAAAAAAAAATTAGAAAAATAATTTGAAGCAAGAACATTATTTCAATCACAAGTTTAATTATTTGACAGGCCAGATTCATCTGAATTGCATACTTATTTTTAGTCCATCCTCCTTAGAATCAAAAATTTATGATATTTTAACAAAGAATCTTGGAAAATTTTGAAGTTTCTTTAGTATCATTGTAATTTCAAACTCGATGAAACGAAAATGCGACAGTAAAAAGAGACAACCACCCACATCACTGGAATATAACGTGCGAGAAAATGAGATAGAAGTATTTATAATTAAATAAATAAACGTGAGAAGTCTCGAAAAACTTACTTAGCCTTTCCCCGAATTAAATAGTTTAAATATTCTTAGGCTACAATATGCTAGCACGCCACAATGTGAAAATTGGGTTGTAAGTTATCTTTAAAATTGGTCACTAATTGATCATAAATGTTGAGCAAATTTTAAAATTTATTCAAATGGATTCTTCATAATAACAAATTTAAATTTTCAAAGATATTGGGAAGATTTTAGCACGTTAAGTTGCGAATATTGAGTCGAAAAATAATCAAAATAATTGGTCATAAATGGTCAACATATTTCCAAATTTGGTTAGGCTGTTTTCTCAAAGTGTAAATATTGACTTGAATAATGGCCCAAATAATTGGTCACTAACTGGCAATTTAAAAAAAACTCACCAGGCAACATTATTATACTTTGACTAAAAAAGTTAAATTGAATAATGACAACACCGTTTGAAGTGTCAGTACTAGGAAACTTTTGACAAGGAGCACTACTCATCAATCGAACACGACACTAAATAGTTTTATCTTCTGATAATAGTGTGGTGGGTAATTTGTGCTGGTGTTATCGTTGGACTTTTGTTGGGTGAAACAACAACCATTAATTACCTGAGCTCTCGGGCTATGGCGTACCATCCCACACAGACTGTGCCCCATTCGATTTTTTTAACTTTTTTTTTTTATATACAAAATAGTGATTTTGACTGGCCTCCACCCCGTTCAACAGATTTCACAATCTTAAACTTGTTCCTCAGGAGCTACTTGAAGTCAAAGGTTTATAACAAGAAACCCTACATGAATTTAAGACCAATATGCTCCAAGAAATAGTTGCCAAATTAAATGATTTTTACACGAACGGAAAAAAATGTATTTTTTTCCTTTCTTTAAATATATTAATCCATATGTATTGGCAACGTGCCCTTATAATCAAAATAAGTCAAAAATATAAGGTCGGATGGCACCACCATCCAAAGCGTCGACTTGTGATTTCATTGGTTGACCAGTTCGTCGACACATCGATAAACTTCGTGCAAGTCACACGAATGCATATTTCATATTCAACATCTCTACATACAAGAAGAGTCATCTATAAGCGTTCATTCATACTAGACGCCATGTACGAACAGTGCATATTAAACCACGTGGCATATGTACAAATAATTTATTATAATAAAATAATATTAAAATATTTCAAGTTGTTTCATTTAAATTCAACAAAAATATACAACATATAAAAAACAAGATTCCACAACAAGTAAATCTATAAAAACCCTACACATATAATATGAACAACCTGTTACATATCAAATTTCATCGCTTCTTCTTATGGATCCGTAGAGAGGCATTCGTAAAAAAAAGAAATTTTTTTAAGCTTATGAATTATAAATACGTACTGTTTGTGTTCTTTTTCTTTGTCTAACAACATTCGTAAATCTCGTAGATCAAGAAGAAATTCTCGATCCAGTTCTGTGTCATAATATTCAGGTCCTGACATAGCATACGTCCATGATGACATAATACTTTCAGAACACTGACGAAAGTCTCCAAAATTTAAATATTGTAAACGTCTTTTAGATGTTTCAAATCGTAAACATGCTATGAAGACAATACTGCTGTACTTTCTAAAAATTCATAATTCATGTACAATTTAAATAGCAAAATTATCTAAAATTTAAAGCCTACAATGCAAATAATTAACATACGAAAACTTTTAAATTGACTACTAACAATTTCTAACATCAGAATGCTTAAAATTTAAATTAATATTTATAAAAATTATTTATCCTAAAATCTACCAAAAATGTACTTCAATAGTATTATATTTACCAAATGTATTTCACCAAAGTTTATTTTTTCATATTAATGTGAATTAAAAAAATGAAATGATGAAGTATAATCTTGAGTTTAAAAAAACAAATTATCTTTACAATCTTCTTTACAATGTGGGTAATTAAATATAAAGTGTCAAACGTTAAGCAGGTCACTGATAGGTGGCGTCATATGTCTTGTTACTAATTTAGGTTACTACTTCTTAACCACAGTAGGTTTATTTTTATCAATATCGGCCATAAATTACGTGAATTTAACCTCTGTGCACCGTGTGGTAGGGCACTTATCTATCATATGGACCATAAAAATTTGATTCAAACGTTCGAGATAACAGTTGACTCAAACGTTTGTCGCATCGTGTGGCATCCGCCTAATATGAATTGAAATTAACAGTCACAAACCATTGCATGTCGATATATTTGACAAATTCAATGAAAATGACTCAATTTAATTTTTATACTAAACAGTAAAACCTCAATAAATTTAGGTTTAAAAAAAGTTAAAAATTAATTCTAAAATTTACTTTAAAAAAAAATTAACCAGAAATTACTACGTTAACAGAATTCAAATTATCGAAATTTTACTGTAAATAATATTATAATTTATAAATACATACTTTGCAAGATCCTCGCTTAATAAAAAGTGTTTTTCAATATTATGTACTAAAGAACCTGGCATTTCCTCCACAACTTTAAAAATTCTTTTTACATTGTCAAATTGTCGTCTGAAAATACAAATTAATATAATAATTAATATTTTAAATGTATTAATTAAAGATTTCTTGCGGCCGAGTTAAAATGAAATTTTCAAAAATAGGTGATACCATGGAATCGGTGTTCTATTTTATAAAATTGAATGTTTCACCCATAGAGGCCAATCAAAGTGATTAAAATATGGTTTAAAATTAATACAATTCAGATTTATAAATTTATCTATCTCGCCAATCCAACCCTTTTTCGTAAGGGTATTCTTTTAAGAATATGATTCACCGAAAATATTTTCACTATTTTCACGAACAAATTATTATTATTATTCAAATGTTATGAGATTAAAAATATCAAATCTTAACATGAAAACGGAGGTCATGGCAATGACTTTTACCGAAAAGATATTTCTAAAAAAATATATATATATATATATTGTTAAAAAAATAACATTTGAATAATAAATTTGCAAGTTATTTTTTAACGTAAATAGTTTCGTATCACTATTAAATTTAAAATTGAGATCGTTTTGTATTGCAAACATTTGAATTAAAGATATTATTACAGTTATTATTAATAAATACATATTGTTTTTTATAGTCTAAGATACGAATTAAGGTACACTCATATCTTTACCAGGTGAAAATTAATTTTATAAAATGATATAACTAAAGAAAAATATCGACAATGTATTGCCTGAAAAATATTTTAAAGGCTGCGTTAAATCTATACTAATAAAGCAAGGCAGAAGTATTTGTTTATTTGAGCACAAATTGGGCACTACCAGTTAAATTTTAAAAAATCTCCTTGTATTAACTTCTTTTTTTTAAACACGCTTTTCGTATTCTTGTTATAGCTATTGGCCCCTTTAAAATATTTGTAGAATCGAATGGCAAAAACATAGGCCGATTAAACCCCTAGGTCGTTTGATGCAGTTTGTTCTCCAGTAACATTACTAATATTCAATTTGGATCGTAACAGAATCTGCATTCAATTCAAGTTTCTACCGCCTTCCATTCAATTCCTCTACCGCCTGCAATTCAATTCCTCTACTCCTTCCTAGAGCATTTAGTTCTAAAAGAAAAAAATCTCCATGCATACGGCCTCACCCATTGTGTAAAAAGGGTCGGTGTCGTTAGAGATATAGATACTAAATACATAAATATCGAATTCAAGAGACAATTAGCAATTAAAAATATCATGACCACTAATGGCGTTTTATATTTTGAAGTCTGCGGAGAAGTGCCCCAAAAATATTAAACAATGTTAACGAACCAATCCCCATAAATGTGCCTTCATTTCTTCAACAATTCCCTTTACTCTCACACAATAGCTCACCAATCCTCATAACTAAAATTACTATCAGGCGGGAATACGCTAAAGCGACTGCAAAAACGGTCTCTTCTCACTCCAATCCTAAAAGGCGAAAAGATGCTTCACCCCCTACAAGCTCCGCTGCGACCCAAATTAACATAAATACTTTAAAATATGAACCAGTTGGTCCTACAGCTAAAACTGCACCAATGGAATGTCCGCAGTCTCAATCAAAATAGAAGTAACCTTTCCTTTATTTTATTCTCCCACCCTATTGATATTGTAATCCTAAGTGAAATGTGATGAAAGACAGTTCACCATTTAATCTTTGTGGTTACCAAATTTTTCGAAATGAGAGACATGAAGATTATGGTGGTATTGCAATTATTGTAAGGAGGGAGTTTGTGCTCGAGTCATTCCAATCAAGTCCGGGAACCTTTTATTCCAGATGATTGCAGCCAGCGTAGGTAACATTAATACAGTATCTATTTACAATAATTCTTCCAATAACATCCTTAATTTTGAGCAATTTGAGTTTATGTTCAGAAATATTCGAAGGCCCATAACAATTACCATGACGGATCACCAAAATTTATCCCTTCTCCTCAACAAAGATCATCTGCTGTTGATATCACCTTTTTTTCTTCCCATCTTAGCTTAATTTCCAATTGGTACATCCTTAATGATAGCTATAGCACCGATCATTTTTCCATTCTATTATACAGAAATCATCTACATAATTTAATCTGACCTATGCATATAACCCACGCAGACAGTGTGATAGAGCAGATTGGGATCTGTTTTCTCTCACTGTTGAGGATTAATGAAATACCAATCCTTTGGAATAGTATTTCAAGTTTCATCAATTAGTATGTACCGCTGGTGATCTAGCCATTTTAAATTTCAAACCTCCTAAGAAACATATTTCCCGTACACCGTGGTAGGATAACAAATGTAAACTTCAAACATAAGCTAGGAAGGATTTCTTCAGAACTCTTTGGTATAACTTTACTAATGAACGTTTTTACGCTTTTAAAACAGTTCAAGCGCAGACCAGGTGCTTAATGAAGGAGAAAAAACGGAACTCTTGGCAGGGTTGTTCTGTGAATTAGACGGAGTATTTTCTGGATTGGTAAACTCGTCTCCTGCCCAGATAATGTGTCCCATAGCATGTTGAAGAACTTATCTGACAACGCAAAAAAACATTTTTTGTCAATACTAAACCAACTGGTTAAGCATTCATCTGTTCCGGATCAATGGAGACTCCTCTTTCTACTCCACCTAGAGTAACATCTTACATTTATAAGTTTCCTTACTATTAATTTTAATAATCATGTATCCAGTCCCCGAACTGCACATATGGGCTTGTCTCAAGGTGCAGTTTTTAGTCCCTTTCTTTTCAATATACCACTGGTTTGCAAGTCGTAAACCAGCCTCCCATCCAACTCCTACGATACGCAGATTGCCTTGGTCTATATTCTTCTTCTCAATCCTTACAAAAATCTATAGATAATGTTTCAAACGCTTTATCCGCGCTACATAACTAGTTAATGTTTATAAATTTGGAAATATCCGTTACGAAAAGTTCAGCTATTGTTTTCACTATAAGTCCAATATTGAAACTATTCCTTTTCTCAATACATCCATCCCTTGTCAAACATCCGAAAAATTCCTAGGAGTCATTTTTGATCGAAAATTCCTATGGAATTTACATGTAGATTATATAGTAAGTAAATGTACTCCACAAATCAATATTATTCGTGTAAAAACAAAATTTGTCTTTTCTCATTCTACGTTTGTTTTTTATCTATTTGTTTTTTTTTTTCACACAAACGTTATCTCTAATATATTAACCCTTCCACGATCGCAAATCTTGTACCAATATCGTAATTCCTTTATAAAAAGTCTCGACGGACCCCGACGACGAACTTGTCCTCGTATATTATTAAAAATATAATTTTTTTAAACGAATATTTTTTTCTTCCCTTTTTGTTTTGTTGATCTTCTATCTTATTTAAAATTACTCTCTATTTTTACTACTTAGTTTTTTTATATATAGTTTATAAAAAACTAGAATACATTAAGTATTACATATATTGTTACATAATTGTAAAATTATTTGGTTAATGACTGTACTAAATGGCTGTAATCGATCGATATATGCTGAATCCAGTTTTAATAAATTAAAAAAAAAAAAAAAAAATCTGGTTGGAATTTTATAATTGATTTTAAAGTAGCTTTCCGATGAATTAGATATTTAAAATTTGAACCATAGCTTAGAATTTGATGACAATGCATGAAAATGTCAAACAAAAGGAGGAAAGAAAGGTGAAAACGATAAAAGCAGAGAACAAAATAGTGGAAATTAAAAAAAATAAATAAATAAAGATTGTACAATGTTTTTTATAGCGTAGAAAAGTATAAAATAATTTCTCAAATTTTAAACGAGAAACAAGGGGCGCGGCGCATACAGTAGATAATTAATACATTAATAGCTCAACTAATGCTACTACATGCGCCTCATATTTTCCTTTTGAAATTAGAGAAATTATTTTATACTTTTTAGTCCGTTATAAAAATATGGAACATTAAAAATGATATTTATTATTTTTTTTTTAATCTTATCAATAAGGAAGGCTTTAAGCTATCTAACAATACACTACTACCCTAGGTACCGAGCTATGATATAAGAATGTTTGCGATTAATTGTTTATGTGTAAGGGTTAGGAAGCTATGAAATTGTTTTCGCAAGTAATCTTATATCACTGTGTTTGCAATGAAATTATGTTGATATTAATTGTATTTAGGTTAACTTCCTTGACAAGCTTCCTTAACGGTGCCTATGGGTCGAGTAATCAAATAATCACTATAAAATACAAATATAATTTTAAAATGAGAGTCTCAAAAATTCACGCTCAAATAAACAAATTTTTCAGCTTTGTCTTATTATTATAAACTTAGCCCTGAACGGATTTTTTAGGCAAACTGAAGACGATACTTTTCTTTAGTTATAGAATTTGTTAAAAAAGAATATCATCCGTCTTCTAAGTTGTATTCTTTACTATTATAATTTTTATTTGCCTTATAGAAGATATCTCACTCCCAATAAATCATAGCTGTAAAGCTGTTTTATGAATGTAACCTGAATAGCATTAGCTATCTTTAACATTTAAGTGATGTATTTAAAAAAAGTATCATTTCAGAAATCAATGGGAAAATAAACAGTTACAAAGAGGAATCAGGCCCACAAATTCTATAATTTCTGACTATGGCTATTACCTAATAATAACAGTATCTATACACCAGTTTGATTATTTAATTTTAAAACGACCACACACACACACAAATTTTATAACCTGCATGACTTTAAATTAATACCAGTCTTTTCAGCTACCTCATCAAGATCTTTACGATGACGTGATGATAATTTTTTACCAAGCAGTTCTCGTATAACGGAGTCATCAAAACCATAATATCTAAAAAAAATTTAATACAATGGTAACTGCAAAAGTTATAAAATAATCAATAATTCTTTAATTTGATTTACGTTTATCTAAAAGCTAATGAGAAATAAACTAATTAAAATAAAAATTTAATTCAAACCCCAATTATTTATAATCTAAACGGTAAAAATATCTTTATTTAAATATTTGACTGAAGAATAACAAAAGCCAGTTTATAAAAGATATTTTCCAATTCATATTAATCAAATCGTAACCTATTTCATCCTGTGAAAATTTGCGATTTTGTAAAGCTACGATTAAAAGATGGAGTAAGTTAAATTTCAAATGTATGAATCGGTAGTGTTTTTTATAGCATAATGAAAAAATTTAAAAACACAGATCATACCTACTATTATTTATACCTAAGATTAATTATAATCTATGTAAATATTTATTGGAACTCAAAACTAAATGTTCTAATCAACATATTTTTTTAATTGTTCTATTTAGTATACAATGAATATTTTATTTAAAAAAAAAATTAGTTACTACTAGTTTTTAGCTATAAAAAATTATAACCTATTGTAGTCTAAACTATGTGGAGTCGAGATCTACATTAGACATACATTACCAAATCACATACTTTTCTATTAATAGTTGCTTAGTTTCCGGATCAATTTGAAATGATAACTGTTCTTGAACTTTTGGTGGATCACTTAATAATTTTTCTAAAAGTGAATAAGTTCTATAATGATCAAGAACATCACTAGTAACTAAATCAAGAGTTGCTCCTGTTTTTTGACAAATTCCTCGTTGATTCAATATTGAAACTGCATCATTTGCTAAAATAAATAATATAAATCTAAATATGTATTCTAATTTATTAAAATATATGAACTTTAAGGGTCAAATAATACCGGTCGCACACAATAAAAACGGATTATTTTAAATTCTTATGATTTCTGATGACATTCTATCGTAAGAATTTTGGAAATTGTGCGGTATCGTATAGGAACAATTCTCGATGTCTATTAAGAATTTCTTAAAAAAAGTTTCTGGCATATGCGTTAAACCGTATTACCAAAGTATAGGCGTATACCAAATAAACGGGATATTTTTGTTTCAACCCAATGTTTTTTCTGGCTTAACTTTTAAACAAAATACAATTTAATAATTTTTCTTTATTAGGTACTTTATTATTTAGTTTTTAGAGATGTTGATCATATATGATGTACGATATTAGTCAAATAACTGACGTGTTGGCTGCGACTTCTATTTAAATTTTTATCGTAATGCATAATTCTTCATATGCGTTATATTTTAATCATGGAAAATGTATTCTGATCTTACATGAGTGTCCATCAATCCAGAGTTGATAAATTTCAGGATCAACAAGCATATAATTACTAATAAATATATCTAAATCGGGAAACATTTTTAAGTAACTATTGAATTATAAGTTGAATTATTGTTATTTTGTATAAAAATGTATCCTAAATATTATTTATTTCATGAAATAATTTTTAACAATCCAATTTATCCTTCTCTATTTTTCCTTATGTAATTTAAAAAAATTTTATTTTCATATTTACATTTACAACAATAAAAGAAACTAACCAAAAAAAGAAAATTGTAATCGATGACATCGCTGTCAAGTTACAATGAGTGTGTTCGACAGAACTCAGTGTTGAGCCAGAATATAATGGTAAAACAGAAGGAAAACTAAATATTAATTTTAGCAGCATGGAATTTAATATTATCTTTGTTTGTAGAAACAAACTAAATTAGTATGACCGATTAAATATACCTCGTTATTATCTTACATAATAAGATTCTTATCTTAAATAGTAAGGTTGTTGTCTTGCATAAATGATAAAATTTTTAAAATTGAAATTTTTGATAATTTTTTAAAGTTAATTAAATATACGTTTTCTAATGTGATACAAATAGAATAAATTCGATTTTCACCCATCCAAATACAAATTGTGACTGCTGTTGCTTAACTTTATTGATTGGTCTAAGCCTGTCATTACGTTACGTCAGCCCGAGGTTTTTCAATAACTTGATGTTGAGGATCGGTCCGACGTATCTCCAAGTAATTACGCAACTTTCACTAAACAAGTATTTTATTTGTAAATACAAGTAGCTTCGTAAATAAAAAATTCTATAAAAATAAATTCCTTTTATTTATTTTGACCGTTACATTTGAAAGCTGTATATCAACTTAACTATAAATTTTATTTATTTAAAAACGTCAACTCGGTCCATAGTCAACTTCAACTGAAGTATGTTCAAGACGCCTTCATGATCTAAAACGAAATGAATCTATTCCATAGGTATCTTGAAACTTATCCATATCATGACAAGTTTATTTTTAAACGATTCTTTGATTTAACTCAACTCTTGAATTACATATTCTTTGGAGTCTACTCAAATTTTATTTATTTTATTTATTAGGATTATAAAAATGTATTATCTTCTGAACAGATAAGTAATGAAATGTGAACATATTCTTAGTTGTGTTTTTTTTTATGCTGGTGTGGCTTATCGTAAAAAACACATAATCATCTAAAAATAATAAATTTTATTGTGAAAGACAAAAATTAACATTAAATCGAAATAAAAATTGTATGCAAAGATAAAATTACTCTTCAAAAAGAAAATTTAACAAGAAATAAAAATTTAGGTTATTGTAAAATATTCAGTTAATTTTGGTTGAAAGGTAAATTTAAGAAACATTTCCTTGTTACATTTGAAAGATTTGAAGTGCAAAATTCCGTTATAAAATTGAAGTTACTAATATCGTCACATAATTTTGTAAAGCCTAATAATAGAAAAATTATAAATTAAATAGAATTTAATTGGGAAATTCGTAACCGCTTACTTATTCTTTATTCTAAATTTTGAATTATGGTAGTCAATTTTTGTCAGAATTAAGTATAAATGTTAAATTATGTGGTTTAACAACTTTTCTCTTTATTTTGTGATGAATCTGGAAATATGCGACTGTAAAAACCATAAATTAAAACAAAGATACTATCATTTTAAATAATTTATTTCCGTATTACGGAATACACTACACGGTCGAAGAAAAAATCGTGGAAACCAACCAAGAATAATTAAAATTTTGATTAAGGTTGCTTCTAAAGTATGTAAAAACATTTAAATAATAAAAAATATAAAGAAAATAAAATAATGATTATCCATGGTTAAAGGAAAACCTCGAAAAAAATTAAATTGTGGAATCTTACTTTTTATATGTTGTATATTTTTATTGAATTTAATGACACAACTTGAAATATTTTGGAACGAAGTTCCTTACGGCAGGCTTGGAAGGGATAGGGATTTTGCTGTGTGAGCGAACTGAAAAAAATGTGATAGTAAGAAAAAACCGTAAGAAAAAAGCGTGGAATTAAGACGTGCGCAGGCGCGAAAGTCGCATACACAAGCGAGTAGTGTATAATAAATTTCTCTTTCTCCCTCTTGCTTTTCGTTCTCTAATACCTTCTCTTTCTATAGTAGATACTGAAACGTTATACATCAACCAATGATATATAACTATTTGTTTCATCCAATCAGAGAACAGAATTATTGGTAGCACAAGCATCTACCGTTTAGTATATAATAAACTAGTTGAACGATAATTATACACATACACGTATTGACTGGTGTTCTGTAACTATCTGTTAATATTTATTGTTAATAAGAATGCCACCAAAAATAAGTGGAAAAGCAGCTATTTTGCAATTTGTGTCGATTCTACATTAGCCGAAGGAACTTCGTTCCTACCTGGTGTCCCACGACACCACATCATTTTTTATTATACTAAATTATTTGTACATATACCACGTGGTTAACATGCACTGTACGCACATGGTATGTCTAGTATGAATGAACGCATATGAACGACTGTCCTGTTATGAATGACTGAACCTGTTTAGTTGCTGAACATGAAAATATACGTTCGTGTATCTTGCACGAAGTTTATCGATGTGTCGCCGAACTGGCCAACCAATGACATCACGTTTTAGAGTCGACGCTTTGGATGGTGGTGCCATCTGACCTTATATTTTTTACTTCTCTTGATTATAAGGGCACGTTGCCATTACAAATGGATTCTGGAAAATAAAGTTTTTATCAATTTTTGCATTTTCTGAGAACATTTACTATTGGTATGTATATTTTTTTTTACACCATCAGAAAGTAGAGATTTCAACGAACAAAAAGCCCCTAGACTTTTTGAAAAAAACTGATATTTTGACGGCAGAATTTTCGATTGAAAATTAGGGTGCTTTTTTGATATTAAGTTAAAATAGGGCAAAAAAATAAATATTTTAAATCAAATAAAATACAGTGTATTTGGGACATAATAAGGTAAGTTTTCATCAAATTTCGTAGAAAAAAAATTTTTTTTGAAAAAGATAAAAATAAAAAACCAAAAACTTGGTTATTAGAATTTTTTACCTAAATTTTGAGGTTATGTGAAAAAACTGTAAATACAAAAGTTGTAGATCTTTTTATTACCTACAACTTTGCTATTTAACTTTTTTCCATAAGACTTGTAGTTTTGCCGGAAATCAAAAGAAACCATTTTTTCCCTTAAAAACCCTCTATTTAACACATTTCACAAGTTTTAATTACAATTTGTTGTTACAATTAATAAAATTTCAGTCATTAACAACCAAAATTTCAATTTATTTAAACGAAATAAACATTTTTATTTTAATCACTTTTTTGCATATTGACGCCATTTTATATACTTATATTTGACTGAAAAAAAGTAGCTAAGAACATTATTTTGAAATATTATAGCCAACATTAAAAAAAAAAATTCCTAAATGAATATAATGAATGAATATAAAAATGGTAAATAAAATTTCGAAAAAAACTGAGGTAAGATTATATTCATTTATTTTTTACTTGTTTATTTATTTTTTTTGTTGATTTATGTTAACCTGTGTAAACTACACCCCACAAATCCATGGGTAGTTTAATCACAGGTTGAACGTAGGGGCCAAAAACCAACTCGACCCGTGCAAACTATACCCCACAAATACATGGGTAGTTTAATCACAGGTTGAACGTAGGGGCCAAAAACCAACTCGACCCGTGCAAACGATACCCCACAAATCTATGGGTAGTTTAATCACAGGTTGAACGTAGGGGCCAAAAACCAACTCGACCCGTGCAAACGATACCCCACAAATCTATGGGTAGTTTAATCACAGGTTGAACGTAGGGGCCAAAAACCAACTCGACCCGTACAAACGATACCCCACAAATCTATGGGTAGTTTAATCACAGGTTGAACGTAGGGGCCAAAAACCAACTCGACCCGTGCAAACGATACCCCACAAATCTATGGGTAGTTTAATCACAGGTTGAACGTAGGGGCCAAAAACCAACTCGACCCGTGCAAACGATACCCCACAAATCTATGGGTAGTTTAATCACAGGTTGAACGTAGGGGCCAAAAACCAACTCGACCCGTGCAAATGATACCCCACAAATCTATGGGTAGTTTAATCACAGGTTGAACGTACAGTTGAATGTTAATATTTCATAATAATAAAAAATATCATGAATAATAATCCACAATAATTATAACAAAAAATTAATTTTTAAAACATTTTGACATTTACTGTTAATTAATATTTAAAACATTTTGATATTGATTGTACAGCACCGCATTTTAAGAAACTTTTTTTTTTAATGTTGGCTATAATATTTCAAAAGAATGTTTTTTAGTTACTTTTTTCAGTCAAATATAAGTATATAAAATGGCGTCAATATGCCAAAAGAGTGATTAAAATAAAAATGTTTATTTCGTTTAAATAAATTGAAATTTTGGTTGTTAATGACTGAAATTTTATTAATTGTAACAACAAATTGTAATTAAAACTTGTGAAATGTGTTAAATTGTGATTATTTTGTGAAATAAACGTAAAAAATATTTATTTATTTTGGAGTATATTTTCGAAAAAAAAGTTCGATAACTCGAAAAATAGGTGAAAACAAGAAAGTTAGTATTCTTCATTTTCGTCTTATTTTAGCTTGTTTTATCATAATTAAAAGTCAAACCGAGGGGCCCTTGTAATCGTAATCGCCCCAGCGTTTAGTCTGATTATTCTATAATATATGCCTATAAGTAAAATAAACCGATAATCCTGTCAAGGTCTGTAATTACGTTACGTCAGTCCGGGGTCTAATACTATTTTAAATTCAGTAAAAAAATTTATTTCAAAGTCACTAACATTTTTACTAGGATAGTATATTACAGTAGGTACTTCAGTTATTTAAATACAGATGGCCAACTCATACATTTTCTACCCGCTAACGAAAACATAGTTGGCCATTTTTCCATGGTAATAAGATTTAAAAAAAAAATAAAATAAGAGATAAAACATACTTGATTTGTATACATATCTTCTATAAGATTTCTATGAATAAAAAATCATTCAATTTACTAAACTCTGCATTTGCGCGATACTTGCGTTATCGTTACTCAACTTTAAATATTAGTATTGTTTTGTCAACACATATTGGTTGCGTTGGTTGTACTAAATAATTACTGTTAAATATTTAATTTAATTTTTTATTTAAGTTTAATTAATTCTTTATAATTTGTGATGGATTCAACAACTGTAACTCAGAAAAATCGTATTGGTTATCTGTGTAACAACGAGGAATTTGCAGATGTTTATTTTATTTTTAAAAATAAAAATGAACAAAAACGTATTCCAGCTCATAAACTTATTTTGTCAGTTGGGAGTAATGTATTCAAAACAATGTTTTTTGGAAGTTTACCAATACAATATGATGAAGTAGATATACTAGACGTTGAACCGGATTCATTTATGGAATTACTTAACTATATGTATTTAAATCAAGTTCAATTAAAACCAGAAACGGTGATGAATACGTTATATGCTTCAAAAAAATATCTCGTAATGGAATTAGAACAGCATTGTATTGATTTTTTGAAAAATAATTTATCTACAAATAATGCATTTTTACTGTTAAATCAAGCTAGATTTTATGATGAGTCAGAATTAGAAGAAAAGTGTTTAGATATGATTGATAAAAAAACAATTTGGGCATTGGATTCAGATTGTTTTATGGATATAGATTTGGATACTTTGATTGTTGTACTATCAAGGACCACATTACAAGTTTTTGAATCAAAATTATTTGAGGCTATTGTTTTGTGGTCAGAAGTTGAATGTATTCGAAAGAATTTACTAGTAACCGAAGAAAATCAACGTACTGTTTTAGGTCAAGCATTGTCATTAATCCTTTATCCTTTGATGTCGCTTAAAGAATTTTTAAATGGCCCAGCTCAAAGTGGTTTACTGACTGATAGTGAAGTCAAAAAATTTTGTATAAGTTTACTATCAAAATCAAATTCATTTGAAACGCCTAGATGCTGCACTACTATTGAAACACCTCCTGAGAAACATTTAAAATTTTATTATAGTTTGGAAAATATTGAAAAGAAAACAAGTTTGATGGATCAATTTAAATTTACTCAACCAGTAGTTATCGTTGGTTTTTCGCTTCATGCATATATGATGGAAGAGAAATCAAATGTAGAGTTCACTTTAATAAACGAACAAAACGAAACAGTTTTTGATATAAATCAGTGTATCGATAAATCTACAACACTTTTAGATGTACCTATCATACTTAACAGGCCCATTATGATTATTACAAAGAAACTGTACAAGATCAAAACTCAGATTGAGAAGCTTTCTAATGTAAGTATATTTTTTAAACATATATTATATAGTACCTATCGATTATTTTATTGATTGTTACGACGGTTTTGAAAGAAAATATGTTGCACAGTTCTGAACGAAATATAAATAGTAAATAAAGAGTAAAATTGTTATTAAATCTAGAAGTATTGCCAGAGAATACAAACGCCCATAGAAGTTAAAACTTTCCCTGACCACCAGTTGGAAATGTTCAATACCGGTATATAATGTGATTATCAGCAAGTGACCAAGCTGTTGAATTTCGCAAAAAAATTGGCATCTGTTTTATAACGTCGATGGAATTCTTACACCCATATAAATATTATTGCTTTGTAATTTTACTAAGTAGACAATATTTGTAGATAAACCAAAGTGCAATGCTTAAAATTATTTGTATCTACCGCTTTATGCCGAATTTAAAAGCTGACGCATTTTCATTAATACATATTATTTCATAATTTCAGAGAATTTGAAATAATTTATCATTAATTTAAATAAAGATTAGATATTTTATAATACTTCCATGTTGTTTAAGGATCACAAATTTTTTAATTTCTTAAAAGTAAAAGATTTGCGTAATTAAAATCTATGTAATGACTCGACTTTAGAATATTATTTTAATTTACAAAAACAAATTAAAGAAAAAAAAATTTGCTTTCGCTAACTGCAATTTCTTTAATTTTTCAGCTTATAAATTTGAAGTAGCTTTTATTACAATTAATGAAATAGTGAAATATAATAATTATTTATTAGAGAAAAAATATATTATACACGGAGTGTATAGTTTAAGTTGACGTAACAGGCTAAAAGCTGAAAGTTTTTTAAAAATAAAGTTTAATCTCAAAATTTGGTTAATTTTAGGATAATAGATTTTAAGTAATAATAATAAGGGTCAACTTTATATATTTTTTTAATGAATATATTTTTGAAATTATTCTTCATTTTTTGCGTGTGAATTTTTATATGTGTCTATATTGTTTGAATTAATGAGTGTGCATTTTTGAAATTTGTTAAACAATTCGACGTAACAGAATCTTTTCAATTTTCTGTTCTCTTCATTGTTCATTGTCTTAGAAATTCATTTATATCTCCGTCAATCACAATTATATTTTATTATATTAATACTTATTATTTGTCAAACGCTAATCATATCGGGATGTGAGAAGAATGAGAGATCCACAGTCTCCGATTTTGTTTATTTTAGATATTTTTTCTGATATAACTCGTACTCAATTTCCACAAATAATATACTCCAGTAGAGTCAGACAAAACTAAAATGGCGTATTTTAGCTGTTTATTTATATTAACTATTTCGTATGTATTCAATTAAAGTTTTAAATATTAAAAACTTTGCAAATTTTTGTTAATATAAAATTCACAATCATCGGTAGCAAAAAAAGAATAATGGTTTCGCAACTTATGAAATAATTTTTACTAGTCACTTAATATTTTATTTTTAGTTCTGGCGAGCCGAGAAAGTTTTTAACCCACGTCCAGATAATCATTATAATAATTTTTGTTATTCCCGTGACGAGGAAACATCTAGTGGGATGAAATCATTAAAACCATTAAATACGAATACATTTAATTATTTTTCCTTTATAAAATGTTCGGGCATTATTTCACAAATTGTGTTTTATGAAATAAAATAATTGAAATAATTATTTGAATTTTGACATTAAAATTTAATAAAATATCTCTTGTAAGATGATTTTAAAAAATAAGAAATTAATTAGAAAATTCATGTTTGTCGAATGTGCCTTGCAGAGTCCTCAGATTTCAATAATAGACTAGTTACAACAGTTAATAAAATTATATATAAATAAGATAGCTTATGTAATAAAAAATCGAAATTAATTGTTTTTTTTTTTTTTTTGTTTTTCCAAAAAATATGTTATAACAAAAAAATATAATTTTCTATTTTTGTTAAGTTTCAAAAATTTTATCAGGCTATCAAAACACGTTAGTCATTTTCAAAAGTCCATACAATAAAATATGATATATGATGCGGAAGTTGCACAAACAGTGATAGACAATGGCGGTGTGTGCGATTTCCAACGGCCGCGCAGCTCGGAGTTTTATTAGTTACTTAAAATCTGTGAATGAAGTACTAAACAATTTTATTCGAAATAAAATAAACATAAATAATACATGCATAACATAAATGATAAATAATATTCGATTTACCACACATTAGATGTAGAAAATTTCTTGTTCTGTTGACATTACTGTAAAACGTGGTAATAGTTAGAAAACTAATGTAGGTATTAAATACAGTCTTATGCCCCTCCGTCCTACTTGATCAGAATTTGTATTTCTGCATTTTATGTCAAAATAACTCAATAAATATTTTTAATAATCGTGTTATACTAATTCAAGCTCATGTTATGCATAGTGAGTACGAAAACTCATAATCTAGGGTTTTTATAAATAGACGCAATTAGATTGCTTCTTAAAAATATCCATGTATTAAAATCTGTAATCTGATTAGCTAATTTTAATAATTTCTATGCAAGGCTTCTTCATTCAAACTCAATTATCACTAACTCACAATTAAATTTTCAAAAAATGAGCTCCTGAATCTTCAGTATGAGTATTTTCACAGGCTGTCATTTTGTTACTTGTACAATTCACGAATTGTTTTATCTTTCATACTTGTGAAGTACTTAAAAATAAAATATATATGTAGGTACTCACGAAAAAGTAAATAATAATTTTAATATAGCTTCAATTGAATTAATTAATACTCAATTTGAATTGTCAGAGTGTATTTTTAAATAATTTTTTTCGAACCGGTTCTATTTTCTTTTAAATCTCTGCTTTTATTACACATCTATAAGTAACTACCTTCTCGCTTGAACGGTCTCATTATGATTTGTTGTAACTATACAATACTTTTTCTTTGATCTTTATAGTAAAACTAACATATTTTAAGCTTTATTTTTAGTGAAATAAGCATGGTTTATAATCGAAAATTTTGAAATTGAATGTAATATAAAAAAATGTGTTTGTATAGGTGAAAAGGAGCATAGTCTCAGTTATCTTACTTCAGATCTGAGCGACACCCTTTACACTTCCACTAATTACAGTGGTGTAGTTGAAGTAAGAAATTGATACCCTTTTATTGTTGATCTTCTATATAAAAAAGATTGTTAGTTAGCGTTATACTATTTTTGAAGTATTCAGCCATTTTAAATTAAAAATACAACATGCAGTATTTTTCAATCTACCGACTGAACTACTGCGACTGCTGACAAGCGACATAATTGTTTAGACACTCTAACATAGGTTCAGTATTTGAATCACATATTGGTAGATGTGTTAAGTGTGGTGCGTGGTAGATTGACAATGTTAAACAAACATATTGACAAGTGTTAATGCGCATGCCTACTAAAATATTCGGTAATCGGAATATCCTAGCACGAGTTTAAAACACTTGTTGGTCATAAACATACTGTTGCAATCATATGTTTCCGCTACTATGTTCATGCGTTTTGAAGACTTCAACGTATTTGTGATTCACTGTATTTTTTATTAATATAGTATTTCTTTCTTTCTTAATCTACTATAGGTCAATCATAAAATACTCTAAATATACAGTCTATACAGTTAAAAAACATACATAATAGTAATATGCATTTAAATTATTATATATGTGCTTATTGGCTTAATTTGCTGAAATTGTGTGATCTAAATAGTTTATGAAAAAATGTTTCAACGAAAAATTGTTTGTTTTAAAAAACAAACATTTTATCAATCATAAAATACTCTAAATATACAGTCTATACAGTTAAAAAACATACATAATAGTAATATGCATTTAAATTATTATATATGTGCTTATTGGCTTAATTTGAGCTGAAATTGTGTGATCTAAATAGTTTACGAAAAAATGTTTCAAACAAAAATTGTTTGTTTTAAAAAACAAACATTTTATGCATCATTTCAAACAAATCATGAATCCATTGGATCCAAGGGACAAATTTTGCTCATTCACGAACTTGTTCTTAAGTACGTCACCAAAATTTCAAATTTCTTTTCATTCTTGAGTTATCTTGATGATGGACTGATGGGCATGCGCAAATTGATAATTAAAATTATAATTGAAAATTAGATAATTCTAGCGTTACAAACTTTAGATTAATATTTATAAACTCTTTACATATTTTATGTATGTCGAATGTAAAAAAATTTGGAAAACGGTTGACCCTAAGGGCCATCCCTGCAACTTCCCGCTAATTCTATACCTAAGCACTTAAAATTTAACATATTACAATGTTATTGAGCTTAAAATTTTGTTTTTGAGCTTTGATGTTAAAAAAACACTTGTTCCCGAATATTTCGTTAACGATATCTGACAAACCAATCAACAGATTTTCACGTTCTTGGAAAGAAATGTCGAAGTTATGTAAAAAAAAAAAAAACACTTTTCGTTTACGATATCTCTCGAACGAATCAACCGATTTTAACCGTATTAGCGGTGATCGACGTGGTTTATCAAGGTTAAGAGTTTAAAAATTATTCCAAAAAAACCACATTGTTTTTCTTAGTTTTTTTTGAGATTTCTTTAAATCTACCAGTCCGATCCAACATCTAATTTTGGTCAAGTCCTATCGAATGGCATCAACCGCGATGAAATCGGTCGAGCCGTTCAAAAGTTATAAGCGATTCACATACATTCACACACAGACATAGTGACAACCTCGCAGGGGTAGTCAGGGAAGCTTCCTGTAACCTCAAAACGTCGAGATCTGATGAAAACTCGATTTTTGCAAAACGGGGTAAAACTAATAACTTGCCGATTTTTGAAAATCTTCGATTTTCTTCGCGGGAAGAAAGAAAAAAGGAATAAAATGATATAAGCACTAAACCGAAATAAAATTTGAAAATGTTTTATTGAATAAATGAATATTAATCATTTAAGTTCGCTTATTTAAATACAGAAGAAATATACATCATTTTTAAAGTCTAAATTAAATTAATTTAATTAATTTCTTGCTTCATTGACATATTTAATGTACCAGTTTACAGTTTCTTTAATTGCCTGATTAAAGGGAGTAAATTGGAAATCAGGTAGATATTTTCTAAGTTTACCATTGTTTGCAGTCTTTTTATATTGACCATCAGCAGCACTCGTATCAAAAATTAAGTTTCCTTTAAATAAACGTGAAAAATTAATCAATATTAAGTTTTGATCACTTCTTTTCATGTGATTTACATGTACAGTTATGAATCACATTCATATTCATTGAATACGAATCACAAGTATACAAAACTAACTACCAGTGTTAATTGGTTAAATACCGACTCATGGTTAAGTAACAATATTGAATTTTTTTATGCTCGACATTTATTAATTTTAGTCTAAAGTTTGTAACGCTAGAAAATATTGACCGCACATACATAATTTTGGTATGGGTAATAAAATCTTAATTTGGATTATAAAATCACGTAATTAGTCCATTTCCGTATATTCGTCCGTCATCAAGATAAATCAAGAACGAATAGAGATAGCGAGTTGAAATTTTGGTGATGTATATTAGACATAAAAATTAATAAGTTTCTAAATGAACAAAATCGGTACATTGGTTTTAATGTATCACACTATTTCCGCTCAAAATCAGCTAATAACAACATGTATTTATAATACACATTATTATTATATATGTATTTATAACTTTCTGGGCTGTATATTTAGACTATTTTAAGAATATTAATCATTAAAAATAGTTCAAATATTTATACGCCCAAACAATTTTTTGCTTATTTCTTTTTAATATTAATAGTATTATAAATAATTTTTTGTGTTAATTCATTAAATTTTTTCAAACATTGAAGGAAATAAAAGTTTACAAAAAATATTTCACACAAAAGTTAAATTTCACCTTATAAGGTTTAAAAAATTGACCAATTTTTCATGAATTTTAATACGTCTAAAATACGCTATGAAAATTTCAGCTATCTATCTCTTTTCGTTTTTGAGTTATCTTGATGCCGGACATCGAAACATACCAAAATAGATTAATTAAATGATTCTACGAACATATACCCAAATAATAAACAAAAAACTAGCTGACCTGAATCTTCCACATTAAAATTAGAAAATACTTAAATACCATTAATTTTATGGTGTATTTTATAATTTTTTCTGTTTAAAATAAATGTTTTAGATAGATAAACAAAATTAATTATGATAAATAACTCAACAAGACATAACAATCGGATATTTAAAATTTTTAAATAGGTATAAAAATTCAAGTGTCGTATTTTTTATTTTTTGAGTATACATGCACAAATTTTGATAGTACCTTCAATACTTTCTATGGTTACAAACTTTGGAATAAATTGAATATACCCTTATAAATTAGTGTATATGTCGGGTATAAAAATATAATCCACCAGTCTACAGGAAAAATATTAAATTTTTCCATCATTCTCTCCTTTCCTCCATGCCATGTTTTCCATAAAAATTGCAAAGCAAAGAGGTAATTTTTGCAGATTGAGTAGAAGTAAATGTTTTCCATAATTTCCATATTTCAAAATGCTTTTTTAACCAGGAATCATAATTGTCTTTTTCTTAATTAAATTATAATATAAATTAATACCTTTAAAATCAAAAGCTTCTGCAACAGCAGTAGCAGCATCTTGAATGCTCACTTCATCCTTTTCGTCAACTATAAAAACATCACAAAATATTATCCACAATTAGAAACTTACAGAATATTATTTAAAATTTTTATTCGCCTGACGCATGAAAAAAGGATAAAAATTTTATTAGACATAATTTCAAACATCATACTTGGCGCTACGATAATCGGTGGAAAAAAATATAACCACAAGAATAGTGGTATCACAGAGTGTAGTAAGTTTGCTTTTTTTATAATAAATTTGCACGATTCTTTTGCAGAGTGAAAAAAAAAAAAAAAAAATTAAATTTTCTAAATATTGAACCTCAAATTTTAAGAGAATATTGCGGAAAACCGATTTTTTCGTTTTTGTATTCTCTCGCAAAAAAAATTATGTAAATTATGAAAGTATGCCTTTTTTATGCTAAATTTGCACAATTTTTTGGAAAGTGAAACATTTTTTTTTTTTTAATATTTACAAATTTTCAAAAAGTTAACAAAATTTTCCGCGATAAACTTTCTAGATTTATTTTCGAGTTTTATACTTTGCATCTACTCATTTTATACCAGGATAATCAATGTATGATTTAAAACTTTTTTATAAATTCTTCATCGTCAAATAAATTTCGAGTGATATTACAACGAATCATTAATTCCAAATTAAATCATAATGTTTATGTGTCAGGCGTATAAATCATTTACCTGATAATATAATAGTCTCGATTTCTTCATAATTCCTTAAAGCCCAAATAATTAGCCTTGCCAAATCATACGAATAAATAAACTGTCGTAAAGGTCTACCGGATCCTAATACAGTAAAACTTTCTGCATTGGAGTTTTCAGCTAAATAAAAAATAAAATATCAATAAAATAAAAATAAAATATCAATAAAATAAAAATATAATATTAATTAAATAAATATACTTTGGGAAATTAATCGATATAATCTTCCAATTAAACCAGGAATAACATGGCTATGTTCAGGATTAAAATTATCATAAGGTCCAAAAACATTACAAGGTGTCACTGATGTAAATATACATTTATGTTTCTCATAATAAGCATGATTTGCAATATCAATCAAACGTTTTGCATAGCTATATCCAAAATTTGATGGATGAGGTGGTCCATTGTGCACCTATTTAAAATAATAATAATAATAAATAAAATGAGTAATTAATAATTTTTATCCATTTAATTTAAAGATTATTTTTCAATAATGATAAAACAAATAGAACATTCAGAGCTTTATTGTCTTTTACAGGATGGTCACAGAAATATAATGATTTTATATTTCCCGAATAATGTAGGTTTTCCAGGAGATTTATCATATTTTCCTATTATATAAAAATGTTATTTATATGATCTGGCTATTTTAAATCAATTTTATGCATTTTTTTAAAATGATAATAAAATTATTTTTACTAAATCGTCGACATCTTATAGAATAGCAAACAGAAAAATTTAAGCTCGAGAATCAAACTTAATGACCAGGCGTTAAGCTATAAATTTTCGAAAACAGTACAGCGCTTGATTTTTTTATGATTAATAACAAGCTGATACTTCAAAGTAGCTTCATTATGATTTGCGCAATAACTTTTACCACTACAAAAAGTAGTACATTTTCTTATTAAAAAAGCCGTAAAATTTTCGATTACGGTACATAAATTTTTCAATTGAAGGATATTCACTTTTGAGTTATTGCAATGGGAAATCGTTTAATTATAAATACAAAAACCATTTTCCCGGCAATACGAATTGTTCAGACGAACACTAGTTTTTCACGTTTCAGACAAAATAGTTTTTACATTCATTATTAAATAATTTTGCTATTAAAGTAGCAAAAAAAAAAAACGAATATCCATTAATGTAAAGCTTGAAGGTGTAATTGAAAATTTACAGGCTCTGAAAGATAAAACTCACTACTTTTCATAATTTTCGTGGACGAAAAAGTTGTTGCATTAAACATAATGAATCTACTTGTGAAGTTTTAGCGTTCTATTAACCATTCAAAATCAGACGGTGTACTGTAGACATTTTAACCTTAAATACGCTTTTTTTCTACTTCTAATACAAATCTCATAAATTTGATTCAATATCTTGTACAAGATACATATTTATTTATGTGAGAATTTTCTGCTATTTTGTAAATTTGTTTAAAATCTGTAATATTTCCAAGTTGCATTATTTTCTCGTACAATTCCACGCTTTTAAGGTCTGTAGCCACCATGTATAGCATGTTTTATTAAATTAAGTATACCGTACGCGTAACATAATAATCGTTAATCAAGAAGCACGAAATATATTAAAAATTGCCTTCTTGCAGATTTAACAGATACGTTTTTGGGGTTAGGCTGTGGCTTATTTTGAAAACTAAAGCTGGTAATAAAATAAAATAAATAATCCATAAACAAAAATACAAAAAAATATTGCTTTATTATTTTCATTTCAGTAATTTTTTCATAATTTTTTTCTATCGTATCACAGATACATTCTCATAAATAAGAAAGGACATTCTCATAAAAAAGGAAGATCTTATGTAAGATTTTGTAAGATGAAAGATTTTTTTTTTTTTTCTTTGAAATAGAGATGTTATAACTGATGCCACAGAAAAAAATTACTAGAAAAATACATACGTAATTTTTCCAAAAACTTTTTTTTTGATGGATTAATTTGAGTATTAAAAATGGTTAAAAAATTTTATAAAACGTATTCCTATGGAAAATTCAATATTTTACAGTCTTCTTGTAAAAATCTCTAAATTTACTCTTTGAAAGTTGGGTAATTTTTATTGGTTTACAAATTGCAATCCTCAAAAAGACGTCACTTTGTGATTTTATTATAATTTTATTCAGTGCCAAAGTAATACCATAAAAATGCTTGAACGAAATTGTTCCACGCAAATGGCAAAATAAAAAATTAAACGTGAATTTTTGTTTCCTTTTGAATAAAATAAATCTGGCACACTGATACTTTATCAAAGTTAATCATTTCGTTCGCAACAAATAATTTAGAGCCAATATTATATTTGTTAGGTTTTTTATATTCTTAATTAACGATATTTTAATGATTTAAATTATTGTTATATAACATTTATTGGATGTCGAAATTATCCAAATATTAGAAAAAGTTAATACAAATTTTTTAATGCTTTAAATATTTAAGAATTTTTGATCTTTAAAACTAAGTATCACCTTATTCAACTTTTTTTATTTTCTTTCAATATGTCTGAAAAAGACAGTTTTATTTTAACAAATATTGGTGTCTTTGCTGTGTAGGTCAACAAGGACACATTCAAATAAATGTAGAAAAAAAAAAAATTTACTAAGAAAAAATATTCTTTTTGTTAGTTTATTAAATTTTCGTATTAACAGCAAAAAATAAAACAATGAAATAATGGGCAGACACGTTTTATAAAACCATTTACCGCTTAATATTATAGGATTTAGTTATTCTTTCAAATTATTTTATATGCTTACCATTGTTTCATCAATGGGATAAGTTGTTTTATCAGGAAAAATACATGTAGATAAGCATGATATCACTTTTTTTACATCATATTCTAAACTCGTTTGTAAAACATTGTCATTGATGTGAATATTCTTTCGCTGAAACGAGATATGAATTTTCAAATATTTTAGATATTCAATCACCATGTTAACTCACTAAAAACTCCAAATTATTGGTCATATTATGATATAATCCTCCAACCATTGCCGCTAAATGAATTACAAAATTTGGCTTATATTTATTATATATTGCTCGGGTCTCTTCTAAATTGCTATAAAATAAACGCGAAACTGTGTATTCAGTTTTACAAAATACAATAAATTTTTTAATTACCTTAAATCACCATCTTTGGAGCCAATAAATACCCAACGTTCATCATTTCTGCGTTCCTCTTTTTCTGTAAGAATTCGAATTGCTTGACCTACCAAACCAGTACCTCCAGTTACCAAAATAACTTTTTGATCTGACATTTTAAAATATTTTGATTTTTTATTTTATGGCTAATTTATATATTTTCAATTATTGACATATCATTTAAGTACTAAAATTTAAAAACATCTGTCAAAAAATAACCACGTGTCTATTTGCTTTACATCAATGCACACCAATAAAATAAAAAATAAAATCTATATGTATACAGCGTGCACACTGACTGCACCTATTTCACCTAACAAATTTATCATTAGTTTTTTTTTTTTGCTTATAGATTTCACTGACAGTGGACAATTTTTTGCTATTAAAGCTATTTATAAAATTGCATAAGGCATATAATGTTTAATATTATATATAAAAATCAACAGAACAAAAAATATAATAATTCCTAAAATTATTTTCAATTGCTGTTGTCTTATAGATCTTGGACCCAGCATCTAAGGCCTCTTCTCAGAGCTACTCCAGTAATATAAAAATTATCCCAAAACATAATATGTATTAAGCAAAAATTAAATTGCTTGGATAAGATAAAAATATATTGTTATAAATTTTGATTTTAGAGCGCACTTAATGCTCATAAAGCCTTGTGAATATTAAATTTTGTTCAAAGCCCAAATACGCGAATAAAGTTTCTTACGTTTGTTTTTTTTATCTGGTACCAACCACGGTATTATACAGAAGCTCTTGAAACATGATATTACCTACATTTATAAACATTATGGCACAACCTATCTCACGTGTATGTTTATAGAAATGTGAGTGTATTAATCGTGTGAATTAGTAGTGATTATTAGTGCCGCTATTAATATTACAATAAATCCTCATTACAATATACAACCATATCTTCACCTGTTTGTGTTTTGTTTATAAACACAGTTTGTGGTTATTTAAAAAATTTCATGTATTTTGTATAAATGATTGTTTTTAATCATTAAAGAGTATGAGAATCAAAGAAAATCTTCTGAGAAATATATTCTTCACGAAAAACGTTATACAATTTTTTATGATCTTGGCTCCAAAATTTTTAATTTTCTGAAAACACTGGCATCTCATTTAATTTCGTTTCTAATCGTTAGAGTTTGAAAGTTAAAGATGATCTGTTGAGAGTTAATATTTTCATGAAAAATAAAATTTAATTATGTCAATTGTTGATTATCATTTGTAATGTTCGTTTATCTGATTATTTTCTTATTATAAAATAAGCGGTAGATATGCAACTTTCATAATTTTCAAACAAATTTTTAAATAATGATAATTTTAAAATAAATAAATTTTACAAACAGCCGTTTGTGCAAATACGTTGAGAATCGTTAGAGAGAGTTTGAGTGTCTAAAAAACTATTTTAATTTTTCAATGATTCGACCTTATAACTTTGATAATAATTTATTTGTCACTTATGATAAAAGAAAGTTTAACATTTAGACTGGTTTGCACCATTGTACATCCTGGACTTAGCGCTAAGTTAAAGTTAAGACAATTAAAAATTGTATTGAACTAACTGAGGTTAGCGCTAACTCTAAGTTAGTACGAATTGTGAAACCTAGCCATAATTTTATTTATTATTTAGGAAATGTTTGAGAGTTTTTGAGTAAGAGAAAATTATTATAGAGTTAATATTTTTTAAGGAAAAATACTTTCAAATTATATGTAGAGTTAGCTAACAAATTTTTTAATTTCAAATTTTAATTCAGTAGAAGTAGAGTTCTATATACATAGGCATTCTTACGTTTCCACCATTACAACTCCTCTTTAAGAACTATCAGTTTGACATTTATGCTAACACGAAAAAATTTAAATATTTTAAACATTGTAGATAAAAATTATATGTAAAACGTGTGTATATATTTTGTTTCTACAATTTTCTATTTTTAAAATTGAAAACGCTAATTAACACAAATAAATTTTCATGAAAAGTACTTATATTTTTATTATAAATCTGCCATTGTTATTATCTTTAACAATTGGCAGTGGTACGTAGGAATACTCATATATAAAGTGCTTTAGTCCAATTAAAGTATAATTTTGTTTTTAATCGATTGACTGGGACGTTGGAGGGAGTTTGAGAGCCAAGAAAAAGTATTTGAGACTTAATATATTTTGCGTAAAAACGAAATCAGCTTCTCTATGATTGTGTTATAGCCAAAGAAAATTATTTGACAGTTTGTTTCACGAAAAAAAAAAACGTCAAAAACGTCTTTATGCAAAAAATTGTAACTCTCAAATACTTTTGTTTTACTAAAATAAATTTCTTTGACTCTCATTCTGAATGAATTTAAAACAATCATGTTCATGTTTCTTTTTCCATGGAACAAAAAAAAAAAGGATTATCAAATTCAGGTACCATAGGTCGAATCCAATTAACGTTTTAACGCAAAAAAATTAACTCTTTAGTATTTTTTTGTTCACTCTCAAACGATTTATATAAATGGCAGTTTGGAAAAAAATTTGTTTGGAAATTATGAAAGTTACATATTTAACGCTTATTTTATAATAAGAAAAGAATCAAACAAAACAAAATTACAATAATAATCAGCAAAGTAGGGTAATTAAATTTCAATTTTCAAGAACAATATTAGCTCTCAAAAGATTTTGTAATTGAAATCCAACCGAAAAAAATTAATAAACAAAGTTATAAAAAAATTATAACACAAATATGAATTCAGAATAAGAACTAACTAAAGTTAATTAAAATATTTAATAATTAAACATGAACAAAAACTCAAACTTCATGAAATAACAAATAAAGTTAAATGCAAATTTCGTACATTGGAATATTTTTTCGACCTTTTGGAAGCGTTTGATTGTGTATACTATACTGTTACGCAAGCTTGATCATTATGGGCTAAGAGAAACCGTTCCTGCTCCGATTGGCTCGCGATTCTGACAGGATGTCTCTCAGGGATCAAATCTTTATCCAATCTTATTTTTAATAATGATTAATAATCTACCCGCAAATATCCCATATAAAACTGTTCTTTATGCGGATGATACGATAATATAAATCCTGAAAAGATATTGCAACTATTAACATAAATGTTCCCAATGAAAGTGATTTCAATTTCGAAACTATTCGGGATATAATCTGCTCAAACTCAGCTAAAGTGGAGTAGATAATATACGCTAGAAAATAACAAAATATGTCTATTTAATTCGTCAACTTACACCTATCGTGTAAATCGACATCATTGTCATCCAATATGGGATTGTTTTTTGCCAAAATTCTAATTCTAAAAATCCAAAAACAATGCTAAAAAATTAAGAAAAGAATACGCTACGGAGGCAACTGCAAACCTCTTTTCCAATAGCTCATCAATTTAACTCTACCGTGTATATATCTTGGAATACGCAAATTTTGTTAAGAGTAATTTTTCTTATTTCAAGTCGCATATGACGACCTGACAAGACACAAACCAGCGCTAAATGTTCCCAAAGTTTTTTCTACAATGATGTAAAAGGGAGTTTATGTAAATCCCATTAAAGTTTTTACTCTGTTCTCAAGCTCTTGCGCGATCTGCTCTAAATCCATTTAAAAGGCAATACAAAGCACACTTGTTAAACATAGCAGTGTAAAAGAATTTTAAATGAAACTGAACATCAGTTTCCATATTTCATAGAAAATGTTTCCATATTTCATAAATTTAACTTTGTTGATTATAAGATTCTTATATTTTTTGTCAGACTTCTTTTAATGTCCATTATAATGTCATTGTTACTGCTTTTTGGCATGGAGATAGTATAGTTAGTCATTAATGGTTTCGTTGATATTCTACTGATTGTTATAGTACTGAATCTTTTTATGTACTAATATTTACATGTATCATTGTTATTTATTGTTTGTTACTCTTCAGGCTATTTTTATTATTATTAACTTATATCTTTAACTTTTATATCACTCGCATTCAATGTCTTTCTTGATACTATTGAATAAAGATTTACTATTATTATTATTATAATTTAAGTGCTGTTAAAGTGGTTCAATGATGTTACAGCAAAGAAAAGGATTCCCCATGAAACCATCAATCTATTAACACACTGCCTGTAAAGCGTCCAGCTAGCACTGTCATGTTTCAATATATTACAGAGGGCCGCAAAGAAGCAAATAGAGAAGAAGACAGACGAGTCCAAGGGGTAAAAACAACCACCATCCCAATATTCAATATTGTTTCAGGATGCTAAGATTTCGTCGTACGAAAACAATTGTTACAACCGGTTCTAGGAATGTCTAATGGTAGAATGGAAAAGCTGGAAAGATTACGCCATGGTACCAGAGCATCCTTCAACAAAGAAAAATTGGCCGGCTTGAACTCGAACTGGTTTGTTTTTAGGAAAAAGCAGGAAGAGTACAGAAGGTCTATTAAAAATTCAAAGAGGTTCCTGGAGAGAATTCTCTTCAGGGAGTAAAAGGTAATATCTAAGAATAACACTGCAAAACCATGACGTATCTTTTGTCAATGCATTTCCTTTACCATGGAAGAACTGGGAAATTGGAGTGGTAATGCTAGAAGAGCAAACAGAGCGAACTGGTCTGGCCCAAACTTATTGTAATGAAGTCTCCGAGTCCTGAGAGCTTCTTTCCAACTCTGTTAAAACAGTGAATGGATATAATAGTGGAATTGAAGAGATAGATTTACATGTATAACATATAGATACTAAGTATCAAGTAAAGTAAAATCATTTATCGCATTTAATAAGAATAAACATTGAAAGTGTAAATAGCCTGTGCTTCAAATAAGAAGAATATTTTATTGATTTGCTAAACAGTTAAAGTTATTTTACTTGAAGCAAAATAAAAATTTGTGTAGATAGCACATTGATTAATCAGCAGTTTTAATTAAAAATAAATTTACTGCCTGACGTATTGTTTTTAACTTTTGTATTATAAAAAAAATTATTCTTTAAATAAATAGGGGAAGTTTGCTAAAATTAAACGTACTGTGCAACTTATCTATAATTAATTCATATGGCTACCATCGCTAGTTTAACAAATGTTTAACAAATTTGCGGATAAATGCAAGAATGAGTTCGTAAGCCTAAAGAAAATATGTAGTGTGACAAATGATAAAATCACATAGAGCAACATAGAGCAAGGTATTCTGAATTTACACAAAGAAAATCAAGATTTGCACCTAAAAGTGGAAACAATGTAGACAAAATTTGAATTTACGGAGACATAAAAAGAAAAACCTAATATATTTTGGAATAGAGTAAAGAAATGAGGAGAACTCCAACAATTTGGAAGAAAACGCTTTAATAACCAAATTTCAATAATAACCAATAATCTAGAACTAAACATAAAACCTGAGGATAATACAAGCGTATATCGTGTTGGAAAACGCAACGGTAAATGTTAAGGTGGTGGATTTTATCTTATCTAACTACATTTATTTATATTCAAATCAACTTTATTTTTCCTTTATCTTATTACTACATGTCAAAAAAAACTCTAACTTTTTTTTCTTACAACCGACAAACTTAAACTTATCAAAAATAACTAACTAATACCAACATATATAAAATATTACTAGAAATAAATGTGTTATATTTAACACGCCTCCTCACATTTATTTTCTTTTAAACAATTAGGTTCGAATTTTTTGTAAAATTACCAGTTTTTGCTATGTCTATTACACCTGAGTTGTCTTCATATACATTAAGTGGTTTAACTAAATTAACATCAAAAATTTTTAACAATTCTTTAACAAACTTAGGTTTACAACAGCTTCCGATAATGCTACATATTCTGCAAATGTTGATGCTTTCGTCACACTCTTTTGTTTCCTTGATTTCCAATATATTACATTGCCAAATAATCTCAATACGTAACCAGTTGTGGATTTTCTGTCTAAGTTATCCCCCGCCCAATCGGCGTCAACATAACAATCAAGAACTTTAATATTTTCATTTCTCTTATAAGTCATCTTTAAATTTTTCGTTAAATAAAGATATTGTAAAATTCGTAAAGCATATTTGTAATGTGTCTCGTTATAACAACTTTGAAATCTACTCAAGTAGTTTACACTGAAACTTATATCCGGTCTTGTAGCCGAACTTATATAGAGTAATGCACCAATTAAATTTCTATATTTAATGTTCATTTCACAATTATCTGATTTTTCAATTTTCAAATTTACTTCCATAGGTGTACTATATAATTTACTGTTTTCCAAATTATATTTTTTAATTAATGACTCAATATATTTAGTTTGATATAATTTCATTTCATTCGTTTGAGGCTCATAATCTATAGTGATTCCCAAATAATCTTTAATTTTACCAAGATCCTTCATTTTAAACTTTTCCGATAATAAAACTTTAATTTTTTTAATTTCATTTTTATCTTTGCAACAAATTAATAAATCATCAACGAAAATTAATAAATAATTGGTAACTGTTCCATTTTTAAACATATACAAACAAGGATCAATATCACTGCGTTCAAAACCTATACTTTTGAAAAATTCGTCGAGACATTCATACCAAGTTCTAGAGCTTTCTTTTAAACCGTACAACGCTTTTATCAATTTACAAACTCTGTTTGTACCATCTTCATAACCTTTAGGTTGTTTAACATAAACCTCAGAATTTACATTTCCGTTTAAAAAAGCTGTCTCTACATCCATCTGTTCAATTTCTAAACCCATCTGACAACAATATGATAACAAAATCTTCAATGTTTGCATTTTAGCTACAGGAGAATAAGTATCTTCAATTTCATCGGTTTGTTGAAAACCTCTCACAACTAATCTAGCCTTAAATTTATTATCACACTTTTTAGTATAAATCCATTTTACATCTAACACTTTATTATTATCGACATTGTCAACCAATTTCCAAGTTTTATTTCTATTTAAACTATCTATTTCTCTATTCATAGCTTTCCGCCAAATTGTTTTCTCATTACTTTCCATCGCTTCCTCAAATGTACTTGGTACATTTGTACTACAAAAATTAGCAAAAATATAACTATTATACACTTCATAATCTTTTAAATATTCTGGAGGTTTTAAGGTTCGGTCAGATCTACGAACACCCGATACCTCATCACCTTCATTAATATTATCATCATTTTCATTTTCATCATTACTACTTTCACTAGAAGTTAGGCTATTGTTGGTTGTATTATCATCTACATTATCCGTACTATCAGATACGTCATCATCTAAACTGATCCATTTTACATTATTTTCAACAAATTCTACATGTCTTGCAACAACTACTCTCCCGTTTAGCAATATACGGTAACCAACATTACTGTATCCTACTAAGATTCCCATATCAGCCTTTTTATCCCATTTAGATTTCCTCTTTTCTTCCGGTATTCTAATAAAAACTTTACTACCGTATAAGCGTAGGTTTGACACATCCGGTTTTCGTTTAAAAAATATTTCATAAGGCGTTCTTTTTTCACTCGTGTTTGCTAACGTACGATTTTTCAAATAAGTTGCCGCGCAAACTATTTCTGGCCAATATTGTTTATCAAAATTTGCTTCTTCTTTTAAACAACGCGACATATTCATTATCGTTCTATTAAACCGTTCCGCGGTTCCATTTAATTCATGTACATAAGGAGGACAATTATTAATACTAATTCCTTTATCTTTCGTGAACTGATAAATCCTATTATTCAAATATTCTTTGCCGTTATCACATCTCAAAATTTTAACTCGTTTTCCCGTTAAATTTTCACATTCATTTACGTATTCAACTAAACAATCATAAACTTCTGTTTTTGATTTCATTGTATATATTTTAGCAATTTTACTGTAATCATCAATAAATGAAACAAAATATTCTTCGCCTTTAAACCCTTTTGTCTTGAAAGGCCCACAAACATCAGTGTGAACTATTTCTAAAATTTCCTTTGCCTTTTGTCTACTATTTTCGAAAGATTTATCATGCATTTTACTTTCTGTACATATTTTACATTTCATTATTTCCGATTCAAGTTTATTAGGTAGACCTTTTAACAATTGATTTTTACACAAAGTATTTAAATAATCAAAATTAACATGGCCTAACATACGATGCCATTTTTCTTTATTGCTCATCTTATTTGTATTTCCATTTGCTATATTAACAAAGGACACTTTTGATTCATTTGATCTCAATTTACTTTTCATGATGTATAAACCTCTCTCTTTGAATGCTACAGCAGTGACTTTACCATTATAATTATCAATAACCTTTGACATCTTTCTTTTAGATATAATCGTATTATTTTCTGTGATTTTACTACAACTTATTAAATTTGATTTCATATCTTTCACATAAAATACATTTTTCATCTCTATTAAATTCATTTGACCAAAAGCATTAAAATAACTAACAACATTTCCTAATTTTGTTGTATTTACCTTTCTATTATCACCTAAGTAAACATTTACTGGTTTTTTAAGTTCAATACATTTATCAAAATATCTTTCGTCATTAATAATATGGTCTGTACAACCACTATCTAAAAGCCACACAATCTCATTAGAATCTACATTTCTTATCTCAGAATTTTGTACCACATGATGCTCAACCGTTGTAACCCATGCAGTATTCTTCTCTTCATTCTGTTGTTGTTGACGTTGCTGAGGAGTTGCTTGTTGCTGCTGATTATTTCTGCGATATCCACGAAAACTGCCACGTCCTCTATAAACACCTCTTCCAGTACCTTGCCGTCCTCGTGATGATCTCCATCTTTGATCATCTGATGCTTGTTTATTATTTCTACAATTTCTCTGAATATGACCTGCTTCACCACAGCCATAACATGTCCAATTTTGCTGACTTTTATTCACCATAAATACATTTGATTTTCTACCTGGATTTTCATCTTTTGTAATTTTCATTTCAGCCATTTCAATTTTACTCTTTACATAATCAGCCGTTTGATCTTCCACTCTTAACGTGTCAATTAAATCACCAATATAACTATATTACTCCGGTAATGTGTTTAACATGTAATTTAATTTTTCTTTTTCAGTTACAGTTGCCCCAGCACTTTTCAACTCATTCACTGTCTTTTCGAAATCACTAAAAAATGTTGCTGAATCATGGTAGTCTTTTAGTCTCAATCTTTCCAATTTATTTCTACATACAATTTGTAATGCCGTTGATTCCTTTAAATACAAACTGTCGAACTTCTTTATTATTTCATATGCAGTTTCTTTATCACTAACAAATTCCAATTGTCTATCCGAGATCGCACTATATATGTAATTAATTGCTTTCAAGTCGTTATCATCCCAAAGGTCTTCATCAGTTGGCGTTTTTGCTCTTTCAATATTTGTTTCACATTTTTTTAACTTAAAAAACATCACTAACCGTCTTTTCCACATATTGTAATTTTGTCCGTCAAAAATAGGAATTTTAATTTCGTCTTTAGACGCCATCTTGTAATTTTTTTTATACGACACGTGCACAATAAAATTAATACCAATTTCAATCCTTTTTTTTTTTTTATATGTCCAATCTTTTCAACAAACTACGCTCTGCTACCATGTTAAGGTGGCGGATTTTATCTTATCTAACTACATTTATTTATATTCAAATCAACTTTATTTTTCCTTTATCTTATTACTACATGTCAAAAAAAACTAACTTTTTTTTCTTACAACCGACAAACTTAAACTTATCAAAAATAACTAACTAATACCAACATATATAAAATATTACTAGAAATAAATGTGTTATATTTAACCGTAAATATCCTAGGTCTGTCTTCATTGCTCTTGCTAGCCATAAAAACAAGGCAGAAAACATTTCAAACAGAAGTAAGCTAAAGGACACAGATATCTTCATGAATGATGAATGCCAAAACAAAGAGAGACCCGCAAAACTTACAACAACATACTAAGAGATTGCGTGAAGAAGGTAATAGAGTATCAATCAAAGGTGACAGAATTATTATTCATGAAAGTTATTCTTTTGTTAATGAGTTAAGTAAGTCGTACAATGATGTGACAGCAACTGAAGACTTAGGGCTAACGTCAATTGCAAGCAAAAATGGTGCTTCAAAAAGAAATGTTTTAAAGCGTATTCTTCATTCTAGAGTTAATAAAAGCCAGCCATCAATAAAGTGATTCATTTCAAGAAAAACCTAAGTGTAATGTTTTGAAATATATTATTAATTATATTAAAAAAATCATTTAGGTAGGTATGAATGTTTAGTTAAAAATAAAAGCAGAGTTACAGGTAGAGGTAAATTTCCAGATGAATTAGCGGTGTTCTACAGGTTGCAGTTTCAAATTAAAGTGACTGAAATTGATAGTAGTTTACAAAAGGTAATGTTGGATTTATTTGGGTATAGTGGCATAGTGTTTCTGCTAGGAATAGTTCACTTGCATCCAGGAAGTTTGGTTTTGATCAGTATTGATTTTTCAAGCACTTGTATCCAAAAACTGAAATAATTATAGATGGGAATGCTCGAACTAAACATGTAGAAGATGATGATCGAACTGATGTGAATAGTTATTGTTAGTCTTTTGGTTTTGATGTGTTAAATACTAAAATAAGGAAAAGGAAGAGAAAGGATAATGTTTTTTGAATACATACGATATTGATATTTTGAAATTTGTGCGCGAATTCGATTTTATAATTTTAAATGGTAGAACTAAAAGTGATAAGGCGGGCGAATATACTTTTGTATTGAAGAATGGCTGAAGTTTAGAAGATTACGTATTGTAATGCCAAGCATTGATTAAAAAGTAGGAGATGAAACTCAATCACATTATTCTCTGGAGATACAAGTGAACTCGATAAAAGCGGAAGAGGAGAAAAACACTAGGTAGCATTTAGAATCAAAAAGTTTACACGGATGGAAGATGAGAGGGACAATTTTTTATGTAAATTGAATGGTAATGAAACTGATTTATTTTTAATTTGCATAAAATGGAATCTTTAATCAAATAATATAGTTAATACATCTCGCTAATACAAAAATGGATGAGTTTCTTACACAATGAAATAGAAAATCGCTGTGGTTTTAAAATGTAAATTATGGTAGAATGCTTGTGTAACAAGTAAGTTGAACACAGGCAGCGTTTGCTATGTACAGTGGTGTAGTCATGTTGAAGTTAGTGCTTGTGTTGTTGTAGTTAATTAAGTAACAAAGAGGTTTGGTTGCTAATAGCAATATGGGATAGTGAACGTTTCACTACAGCATTGGTGTTGTGAATGAAATGGTTTTTGACTTAAGGGCAGCCATGTTGTGTACTGAATTGAAATGTTGTAATAACACGTGGAGTTTAAAACCGTTGAAGAGAATGGGCATGGAGTGCATTTATAGCTGTAAACAAATGTACTAGCTTTGATCGTAAATGAGCCGTGGTGGAACACTATCTGGAGCGGGGATTTATGGACCAAGAATAAAGTAAGCGATTTCATTAGGTCAGTTCGCGACGAATTTTCAAACACAATTCTTCGGCTTGATCGGAGATGTTCAGAAAATGGAGACTTATAGTGATATACACATCCACATTTTCTTAGATAGTCAGGCTGCTTTCAAGATTGCAAATGATGCTTGTTCTTGAA
Organism: Chrysopa pallens; assembly: GCA_020423425.1. Taxonomy (NCBI): domain Eukaryota; kingdom Metazoa; phylum Arthropoda; class Insecta; order Neuroptera; family Chrysopidae; genus Chrysopa; species Chrysopa pallens. The sequence goes on along the minus strand of CM035594.1, from coordinate 4,413,899 downwards.
TGCTTCGAGGAACTGTATAACAACAGCCAAACTGGTCGGTGTTCTCGATCACTCTGAGAAATGAAATTAGGCAGTGGATTAGTTAACGCGAGATTAGTCATCTCACACACCTCTCATCTGAGCCTGTTATTCCTATAACAAAAATGTTTTTGTTATCGTGTATTAAAGAGTGGATTCGACAAGCGCACCTTGATACGAGTACCATGTAAAGTTTGTGTCTAACCACAGCAAAACTATGTAACGGTTCCTGATTCAAACAGGTCAGGGTACAGTTGAGAAAATTTGTGAATCTTCTGACAGGACACTATCGGTTGAACTAACATCTTTATAACTTGGCAATCTCAGACGACTTGTAAGCCTGGAGGACGATGAAACCTCTATTCACGTCATTTGCATCTGTAGAAATCTTCAAGGTGTTAGGTATAAAATGTTTCGGTATGAAACTTTGGATTCATCCATCATGAGAACAACCTTAGCGTTGAAGCTGTCGGCATTCTACCTAGCTACTGATCTAATAAGATTCTGTAGCTTCAACTGCTTGTTCTTTCATTGTATCCTGCGCTTAAACACATTCTGGTTTTCAGACTTTGGAAGTGTTCTAAATGAGGGTAGAGGTAAAAGTAGGTCTATGTTCAAGTTTTATTATGATTATTATTACACCATAAAAGTAACCAAAAAGCTCTAAGCTTTAGTTCTTACATTGTATTTTTAAAGCTATTTTTTTGCACAACTCTGCCAGTTTTATGTTTAGGTATCAGTTTATCTTAATTACAAAATTTTTTTTTAATAATTTGGGTATCTAATTCAATTTTGCAGCACCTAAAAAGTACTTAATTTTGAGCATATTTAATAATATCTATCTCATTAAAAAAACATTCTCCAGAATAGACAAATTAAAATTCGAAGCATCAATCTAATCCATTAAACTTCATGAAAGAAAAGAAAAAGCAATGGCGTGGATGTGTTCGTAATATTATTTACAAATCGGAGATGGCTATTAACATCAAAGTCGTTTTGATCTACTTCAACATCAACATCAATGAATATTGTCTAGGTCCTTTAATAAAATAATTCTGGTTAGATCCTACTAAAATTAAATCGGAATTTGATACATTGAATTATAAGATAGGGGAACCATAAGATACACTGATTGATATTCAATTTTAGCAAACAAAATTATCAGTAAATTGATAAAAATATTAAATTTGTTATCAGAGAATAAAAAACAACAACTTTATTATTTTATTATTATACAAATTGTATAATTGAAATGGACATCTTAAAAGTTTTATTTAATATTTGAATGATTGTTTAAGATATTTTGTAAAAATATATTTAAAATTTCAATCAATTACATCCGTTCATTTTTTTTCCAAAATTATACTTGTACATATCTTTCACTTTGAACTTTCAAATATAATTTTCACAAGCTTCAAATTGGCAAACATCTATTTTTTTGTAATTGTATTAGAAAGATGACATAACGGTCTGCATTCTGAAAATTGCTATGTATAATTTTCTTTTGCGTTATTGTATAGCTTATTTAGCGAAAAGGTGATAATTATTCCACTTATAACAGATTTCAAAAAATTTTAAATTTTGTCACAACTATTAGCAGTTGAAACCTAGCAAATAGAACTTCCTTGGTCTTTTTTAACAACTCCTAATGAACCCTTCTCTTTCCTAGTTAAACTGTTATGAACCTTTCTAGTTCACTAGTTAAACTGTATATTTATTTATTTATTTTTTTTTTTGAAGTGAAAATTTGATTAGAAACTCACATTGGGTATTTTTTGAGGTGGGAAAAAAACCATTGAACTGGCGACACATTTACGACACCACTATATATAAGAATCTACATTTATTACATGTGAAATATATGTTACAGCAACAGCCCTATGACAAGCATAGTTCCCTTGTAAATTAATTTTTAATAAAAATTAATCCTAGCTTTCATCTACATATCCTTTTCGAATTATGTTAAACAAATCCAAATGAATTCATAGATATATATTTCTGTTAAACATCGCATATTTTTGTGATTACAATACCAACTTGATGTATTTTGTTTAACCAACCAAATGAAACGATTAATATTTTAACCAACGAACGAATAACTTCAACGTCTTTGAGGAAAGATTAATAAATGATTTTATGATTATTTGATTATTTGAAAAAATAAAATAAATTATAGATAGCAAATAAAGTAAATTAAACATTACGCACATCGACAAATGATTGTACAAATTATATTGTAAATAATGTTTGCAGAACTCCTATATTTTTCTAAATAAATACCTCTTTTTACTGAAGGAAAAAGATCATAAATACGAATGCATTTTAGTTGTTAAAAAATTTATTAGATGTAATAAAAATTATTATTTTACGATATAATTTTATTAAAGCGTTTTAAACAATTTATATAAAAGCAGTAGAAAGTTTTAAAACAGAATTTGATACTTTTAAAATGGACTCGTTAACAGAAATACAAAAATATTACGCTAACAAAAACATATTAATTACGGGAAGCACAGGCTTTATTGGACAATTATTAATTGATAAATTACTACGTTCATGTCCAGATATTCAGCGTATTTATGTAATTGTTAGAAGTAAAAAAGGTCAAACTGCATCTGAACGAATTGATTCATATTTTGAAAAACCGGTAAATAAAAATTTATCAAATTATATAATATCGTGAAATTTAATTTACAAAAATATTTATTTTTAGATATTTGATTTATTGAAAAATGAAAATCCACATTACAAATCAAAGCTATTTGGTATTGTTGGAGATTTAACAAAACCATTATTAGGTTTAAGTGATACAGATCAAGAATTATTACAACAAAATATAAACATTGTGATTCATGCAGGAGCAACTGTTGGATTTTTAGATAAACTACAAAGTTCAGTGAAAATTAATTTAATTGGGACTAGAGATCTTTTTGCATTTTGTAAATCATTTCAAAATTTAGAAGTTAGTATCTTATTATATATATATCTTAAAAGTGCTTCTTAGTAGTTCACTATGTTCGAATCGAAGAGGCATCTTATTTACTTGTTGTGACTTTAAAAAGTATATTCTACGTAAGAAAGTGTAAAACTTCCCTTCTTTTTTCACAAATAAATTTTAATATACATAGGATTTATTAGGAAATTAAATTTCCTATTGAATTCGATTCAGTTTCAATGGGATCGATTAAGATTTATTAGGTAAAAATTAACAATACAGTATGTAATAGTTACGATGACTAGGTTGTTTTTATGACTTCATTATAACCTCATGTGAAGCGTCTTTACTTCACGAACAGGGAACTGAAGTTATTTACTTTTCAAGCTTTAGAAATAAGCAAGATATAGATGTTCAAAAATACTGATTAAATAAAGATAGTCATACATAGAAGTGACTTCACCATTAAATATTCCCATAGATTGTATGTTAACCATCATTTTTATGAAAGAAATGGAAAATTATATTTGAGGACTAATAACTTCTTCATTTTTTAATCAATTTTTTCTTTTTCAATTTTGTTATGTTATTGAGCCTATCTAGGTACGCCTTTTGATGTGAAATATAGGTAATTCAGTAACAGTCACCTATCATACCCTATTGTCCAATAGCCGGACGATTAAAAGTTCTATATATCGGATACATTAACAATATTTGGTGTATGCAATTTGTTGTTCTATTTCAGTAATGACTGAAAGCGTTCGTTCAGGAAATCATTTTTCAATAAGTGTATCATTTTTAGATATTATGTAGTGGAAGTGCCTAGCTAAGACATTTACATTTACTCAGAGTTATTGTTCTTTCATTTAAACTGAATAGGTGATATGATCCTTCTAAAATTTAGGCCAACGATGCACTAACGATACACGATACCTCGGCTCATATAAGGGAGTCAGCACTTCGGTCGGTCTCATGATTTTTTCCCCAATCAATGATCAGTTATTCATTTTTTAGACTGCGTGAGTCCAGAGACCCTATGGTCGATATTTGCAAGATATTTTGGCATTGTGAGGTTCGGAAGAAAATTCCGCCGCACTCGGCTAATAACCCGGGTTATTAGTATAAAAAATCAATGCATAGCAACTGAGTCGCTCCGCTTCCTATCATGAATTGAACTTTTATAATTTTCTTAAATTATTCTTACTTAATAAGACACATGAATCGAATTAATATCAAAAGGAAGGTTTAATATGAGTAAAGTAAAAATCTCTAGAGTCGACTAGCCCCATTTACCCGCTATTATGGATTGCCCTCTATAAAAGATAATTTATTTAATTTAGGGTACAACGCATGAGGATGAGGACAAAATTGAACAATATCAGGGGTTTCAGCCTTTAAGTTTATAGTAATACTGCGCAGAAACCAAAAATTGTTCAGATATCTGATCTATAGGACTTTCAATCGGCCAACTCTCTTACTACAATAAACTATTTCTGTTTGTACTCACACGCCATCAAAAAAGGGGAAAAAACTAAACTAACATAGTTTAACTCAATTACATCAATAAACAAATAATTTAAGAAAATAATAAAATTTTAATTCAAGAGTAGAGTAGAGACTGGAGTTGCTTAATAGTTATGCACATACTTTTTATATTAATGATCCCAAGTGTGGCGGAATTTTAATTCAAACCTTACAATGCCAAAATATCTTCCAAATATTGACCATATACTTCCTGGAATCACGTAGTCTAAAAAATAGACGTCTAATCATTGATTGGAGAAAAAATAATGCAGCCGGAAATTTCGTAAACGATACATCACGATAGTGCATCATTTGCCTTGACTTTAGAAGGACGGTAGCACTTGTTAAGTTTAAGTTTAAATAAAAGTCCAATAGCTCAGAGTAAATGTGAATGTCCTAGTTAGACGTTAGACTATATATTCAATTGCTCAAAATGTCTTTCTGTGTGAGCAAGTAGTGCTCTATTTAAGCCAGACTTAATTAATAGCATATATTTATTATAGGTTTTCCTTTACGTATCATCTGCGTATTCAAATTGCCCGTGGAAATATATTGAAGAAAAAATTTATGATTACCCAAATACAATAACATGGGATCGTTTAGCTAGTGTAACCGAAATTTTAAATGAAAATGAACTGGATATGCTTACACCATACTTATTGGGTAATTGGCCCAATACTTATTGTTTCAGTAAAGCAATGACCGAAACAATGTTGAAAGAAAACGTATATAAATTTCCCGTTGTAATTTTACGGCCAGGAATAGGTATATAGAATACACGATTTTAAATATTTTATTAATCCGTAATACTTAACTTTGAATTTAACTTCAAGTAATTTCCACCGCATATGAACCAATTAAAGGATGGGCAGATAATTGGCAGAGTCCAACTGGAATTATTGCAGCATTTTATACTGGATATTTAAAAACTATGTTAATAAATCGTAAAGCGGAAACTAATTTAATTCCCGCTGATATGTGTGTCAATGCAGCGATTGCTGCAATTTGGGATGGTACAAAAAATAGGTCACCGTAAGTTACATTCTATACTGAGTTTTATGAAATTATTTTAAATATAAAGGGTACCTTTTTAATTTAAATGCAATAGGGTAAACTGTCTGACAATGAACCAATTTTTATCTACTTTTGTAAGAAATTCTATTTTTTTTAAAGCGGTCGGAATGGTTGACTGGGTAGTGGATACAGTAAAACACCGCTCAGTACACAGTGAACCACGGTATAAATAAAACTATATAAAGTGGAGTATAGTGTATCATATTTCTTAAGTTTGAGATCTTTGTTTGCTTGACTATTGCCGCCTCAAAAGCTACATTATTTTCTTTTTAAATCATAAAATAGAGTGTACAATGTTTTCGAATTGACGAGTGTTTCTGCATCACGATAAACGCTAGTGAAACCTTATTATATTAACTTCAACAATGGAGAGATTCTGCTATGTTCTCAGGAGTACGAAAACAAACTGTTTACTATATACTTCTAGCTTATCGTTCACTGTTGGACACGAGGTATTGACTATTTTACGGTTAAAAATCGAAGCTTTTTATTTAATTTGGTTAAATGTTTAACATAAAGTAATTTGACATTACGATTATACTTATAGTATGCGTAAGGAACTGGAACAATATTTTTGAATTTTTTTTTATTTTTTACCCAAAAAAAATTTTTTTTTAAATACATATTATTTGGCTGCTCGTTCAAATTACCTAAATTATAATAATAATAATAATTTGATTAAAACCGGCATTTTGAATAAGTAAATCTAAAAATTGAATAAAATTTATTACAGCAAGGAATTACTTCGTATTTATAATTACTCGTTACCTGAGAAAGTTCTTACTTGGGGTACATTATTAGAGTATGTAGTTACTTTGAATAAGAAATATCCAATTTCTGGAGGTATTGGATTATGGTTTATCATTTGCAATACTTCAAAACTAAAAAATAACATACTGCAATTAATTCTACATACAATTCCCGCATACATAATACATGGTCTACTTTTTCTATTAGGACAACAACCAAGGTAAAACAATAATATATTACGATAGCCCAAAAGTGCGAATTCATCCTCGTGTATATCTGTTGCAATTTTTGTGTGGAGTTTCTACAGGTTTTAATCTAGGAATTTTACTACAATAAATTCCTGATAAAAAAATCTTATTCAATCCTATAGAAATTAAATAGGAATGAATAGGAAATCGGAAGGATTGAATAGGAAATAACAGGGTATTTGTTAAGTAATAACAGTTTTATAAAACAGTGTCTTATCGTAAAATAGGGAATCAGGGTTTCAGTTTAAACCTTTTACTAACTTATTCTTATTGGTTTTAAAAATCTTACTATCCAAAAGTTTATTATTTCTTGGTTCTTACCATACGAAACACAATAATCATTATTTTAGAGCACAACTCTTTAATTTGCAATTGATTAACACTAGAATTTGTTTATAGATAAAAACATTTTTGGGCTATTCATTCACATTATTTATAAGTATAAAATATAACGATTCCTAATTTTTAGAATAATACGACAATATAAAAGAAATCAAAAACAGGTTGATGTTGTGGCATATTTCTGCTCCCAAGATTGGAAATTTGAGAATAAAAATATTACTGCATTATGGGATCGCTTATCGGACACAGACAAAAGAATATTTAAGTTCAGTCTAAAAGATATTGATTGGGATAGTTATTTTGAAATTTATCTTCTGGGAGTTCGTAGATACTTATTTAAAGAAGATGACAGTACAATACCGTACGCAAAGAAAAGGAGACAAATGTACGTACAATTTTTAACATGTAATATTTTATTCTCTATGGCACTTGTTCCACTCTGAATATATCACAGCCACAAAACATCATTTTTTTAATATTTTCTTGGACTACGCATATTTATGTCCAATATTGATAAAAATGAAGTAACTCTGATTAAAAGCTAGTAATCTAAATTAGTAACAAGGCATATGACGGCACCTATCAGTGACCTGTCTAACGTTGGTCACTTTATATTTAATTACCTACACGTTTGATTTAAACAGTAATTGATACGGAGAATTTATTGAAATTTTGAAGATGTTTACATAACTGGATTCCATACCTTCAGATAAATATACTATTACTAATGGTCTAAACTTGTTTTAAACAAAAGACTATACTTAAGTTAATTTTTTTTCTCATAGCGAACAAGTTTATACTTAATCGCACTCCGTTTTTTACACACATTTAAAAAGATATATAACAGTAGCTTAACTTGGATTGCCAGGTCAGTCAGTACTGTTCAAATTTCCATCACCTAACACTGCTTTAGCATGGTGTGGCATATTCAAATGGAACGTTGCTAATCCAGTATTCATATCTATTGATACAAGAGCCAAAGGCGATATTTTGGTAAATTTTCGTGAATTAATTATTTAACATATTAAGACATGTATTTACCTTTTTAGTTTTACTATCCGGAGTTTATCTTAGTGATGTCACCACTCTCCACATGACTTCCTTTGAGTATGGACGATCCATTTTCACTTTCTTTGTATTATTAGTTTATTGATGCAGAAAGATCTTCTCGTTGGAAATATTTGACCAGTTTATATCACTTTGATATTTAGCAGCTTATATTGATCACAATTTATATTGATACACTTCTTATCGCTGTTGATTTCGCAAAATCCATTGCACTTTTATTGATATGAGAATCTGTTTTCCCATTAACTGCGACAATGTTGCTAATTCACTATCTCAATGAGATCAATACCAATGTACAAAACGATTCCCAATAAGTAAAGCTTTCTTAGTTTGATACTAAAATTAATATTTGCATGAATGTCATCTGTATAGTCAAGATCTTCTGAACAATTCTTACCTAACTCCAATTAAATACAGAGTGTTCAGAAACTAACGAGACCAAACTATAGGGGGCTATTTCTAGACCTCAAATACAACAAAAATCGTGTATAATGTTTTTTTTAAACTTTTTAAGTGAAAAGCCGAATTTTCGTTCCATTTATGTTTATCGCGTTTCTTGTAATAAACGACTCTGTATATTCTGCTTGATTAGTACTACAGTTTAAATGGTTATTTCAAGTAGGAAATTTAATTAAATTTTCTGTTTAACAAATCAATTACATTTTTGATAGCTCTAATCAAATGGAAGTTACAGAATCCGGAATAAAAAAACCTGCAAAAACCCAAAAAAATTCAAAATTTTGAATTTTCTCTAAAACGGTCGTTTAGATTAAAATTGAACACGATATTTTATGTTGTATTTGAAGTGTAGAAACGTTACTTTAGTTTGGTCGTTTATTTTCTGAATATTTTGTATATTACATACCTTTATGGATCACCATACATTTAAAGTCGTGATACTTATATCCCACGAAGCGAATTTTTGAAAAGTGTGCTAGTGAGATATTTGAAAAGTGTGCAGTGAAAGATCGCAGTCGACTAAGCGCCCTATCTCACTCGCACCCGCTAGAACAGTCTCATCTACAGCGGACTTTCGATGTGTCTGGCAAGGTGTAAAAACCATTAAAACTGTCCGGCTATTGAGTTAACATTTTTTTATAGGTTCCCAAGTAACATATATAAAATTTAGCTTTTATACTGTAACGAAAGTATAATTATAATTTATTAAAATTTAGGGGTGTCTGGCAGGGGGTAGCAACTGTCATAAGTGTCCGGCAATGGATGACGAGATTTCTAAAGTTATCCCTAATAAAATATAAAAAAATTGAGCTTTATACTTTAACGAAGTTAAGGTACTATTTTATACACCTTTACTACCTGTTACCTGCCCAAGTAACCACTACCCAAACTCTATAGTCCTTGGTTGTTCTTACCTGTATAGGGGATACGCACAGAAGAATTTTCAGCTTTTATTAAATAACGAAGGTCAGGCCGTCGTGGGCTCTTAGGCTATAAATCAAACAATAAATATATTAGTACTACAATAAAGCTGCTTTTCATAGACAAGTACAATAAATTTGTAAATAATTTTAATAATATTAACAAATTAATTTTTTTTTTTTTTTTATTTAAATATTAATCATTTGCTTGGTTTAAAAAATGTATAAATTGTATAATATTATTTTATTCAAAGTCTTATTATTTGCGGTATTCATTCTCGTAACTCAACAACTCACAAGTTCACATTTCAAAACTTTTGAGACGTTACATTAATAACGTTAAAAATATTTTGACAACAGCTCTTGAATCATAGACTTTTAACTTCCTTAAAAAACTATAATAATTACCCCGATATCAATTAAAAAGTAACTACCTTAAATTTTTTTTCTTTTCAGATTAATGTTTATGTATAAATTTTCCAGCATTGCATTTATTCTTATCATTTTGTATTATGTTTATGCACTTTTTGAATAAAATTGGTGTTTATCTTCATAAACTAGTCATGATATAAAAATAGAAATATGTTTCATATTTTAACAATTATTATGAATATTAATTAATGCTTTTTATAAATTATTTCATTAATATGTGATTGATTAATATCACAGATAAATTTTTAACTATTAACAGATTTTTACATAAAATGTAAAATTTGGAATTTATGTTAGAAATACATAATCAGCAGATATTTAATGTTTTTAATTTATAAAAAATTTCAGGATTGAAATATTTTCTAGAAACTTTTATTCGTGAGTGAGCAAAAGATACATTGGGTCCAATAAATCTATGACCCCAAATTTAAACAACTAATAAAAGAAGAAAAATTAAAAATTTTTTAATTTTTTTAAATAAACATATTTTTTTGAAAAAAATTTTTTTAACTGTTTGGATTCGCCAAAACTTCACCTGAAATTTCCTTTCTACTCACGCATGTATTTGCAATACATATTACTATTATTATATATGTGTTTATAACTATATGGACTGCATATTTAGGGTATTTTATAAATGTTAATCAATAAAAAATAGTTCAAACATACGAAACTATATGTCGAGTATCTAACTAATTAACATTGTTAGTTATTATCCACATGTTTTATAATTATGTTTAAGGACGCTCAGCTGGGATTAATAATAATATAAAAATAAAATAATAGGAACTAAATTAAATCGTACAATTTTGTTAGCAATTTAGAAACACACGCTGTGTTGTCATGGCAGTTAAATCGATAAAATACACCATGAAATTATTACTGTCGTATAATTAAAAAAATATTTCAACAAACATTTAAGAGTGAAAATTTTTTTTCGATAATCCCGGCTTTTTGGTTTAAAGCACTACTCGAGAGAAAAAAAAGCACTCTTGTAGTTTTGTCAAAAAAAATTGTTTTGCATCTAATTATACTACACTAATAGATTCTTTTTAAAAAGAATAAATTTTTATGTACAATACATATCAAAGTACATTATTAACAAACTTTTAAAATTTAGTCAACTACTATCCTATTTTAGAACGAGATTTATGAGACATATTCAAGACATTAAATATTTAGTAGAGAACTACAAACAAATAACATATAAAAATGATGTAAAACTCCAATGTTCATATATTTCTGAGTAATACAATACGATATCACAATACGATAGAAAAGATTTAAAAAAATTCGACTTGTTATATATAGTTATTATATTAAATTAATTAAATTAAAATTACATAAAAATATAATATACTAAAATATAATAAAATTACAATCTTGACGATCGATATAATACAAATAATAGGTGTCATATCTAATCCATAAGAATATCTTCAATTGTATTATCAGCATCATGTAGATGAGCTGAATGTGGGGATAGGGTAGGACCTGCATTTTCTAAAAATTCACGCAATTCACTTTCTAAATCTCCAACAGGCACGTCTGTTGTATTTCCACCTAATGTCGGTATCACATCCATTGTTGCATCTTTGGATTCGGGGGGTAAAATACCTACGAAAATAAAATATTTCATAAATTAAACAAAATAAATACATAATATAAATATGAATTAATTAACCTTTACACGATGAAGATTTTTAAATAATTCGCTAGATGGCATCACTAGCCGGTGTGTACAAGTGTTTATGTTAATACAGACTAAAGATAATATATAAATAAAGGTATTCTAATCCTGCAATGAATGCTGGGAAATATGTCAAGATATCTTGTCGCCATCAAGGTTTCAAAAGAACTAGCGTCCACCAAAAGTATGAAGCGCCCATAATTAATACAAAAAAGCAACATTCAGTAGCTACTATGGACACTTTCCATTATGTCAGTCAGGACTTAACCATTTATACGTTAGTACTTTTGACAAAACTCTAAAATTTATCTTACAATATGGTACTTTCGGTAGTGAAAAATAAAGCATGAAATTTGGTAAAAATTAAAATTTATGCAGAAATATTATTAAATATTCTAAATTTGAGTCATAAAAGCACATTATTAATTTATTATCTTAAAATTCGATATTTTTATCCTTATATCACGTGACCTAAAACACCAGGCTGACATGACGTGGAGTCATTTCGATAAAATTATTCTTTATCAGTTCAATCTATCAATAGTATATTTATAAGTAAAAAAAAATTTGAAAGTGGTTATATTTTTTAATCAATGTATTGTTATACCTGTATTCTCAACATTATATACCGATATTACGTCACTAAAATGACAGACAGCGTTTTTACTTTTATAAAAAAGATTAAAATTTATTTTAATGTAATTTTATGGCAAGCAATCTTCTTTATTTTGCAAAAAAAAATTTTTTTTTATACTTTTTATTAAGAAATCAATATTTTGAAGTACTTTTTTAAACATGCTAAACTACCCTATTAGTACAGACCAAAGAGAATCCGATTATACATATAGTATTGATCCGCCTAGAATGAAAATTAATCATATGTCGCTTGTGCCATCTCTTAACTCGGAATGATAGATATTATTCATTAATTTAATATAACTATTTTGTATGCTGTCAAAGTAGCATATAGAATTTACCCAATGTAAAATTGTTGAAGCAGTATCAAGAAAGATGCTTTATTTTTAAAGTCACTTCTTTTTTTAAGATGTAAGAACTTTGCATATTCTTGACATCAATACGTAAATACAAAGGTATATAAGTTAATCGGAAGTTCAAATTTAATAAAATTCAGCGAGTAGTAAGCATTACACTAACATAAATAATTTATCTTTAAAAGGGTTATTAGTAGCAGACAAGTTATATGCATTATCAGCAACTTCGCTCAGAAAACACAAACACTAAGTTTATGTACATGCATATTTTTTGGAAATACATCACAAAACTTTATAATATAATTTTTCGTACCCTTTCAACTGGTGTATAATTTTCAGTCGTGAGATATGAATGAAATTTGCAAATCGAAAATTTCAAATGTAACGAAAATTTTACGTTGAAAAATGTTACGCTAATCAAATATATGCCATCTTGTATTATTTATTGCAAATTGTGGAACCAAAAGAGATAAACATATACTACTAGCCAACTTGCAAGGAATACGAAAAGCAAAGAAAAACACATAAGCTATAAGGACATTTTAATTTTATTATGAAAATACACATAAAAACTAAAAAGTTAAATTTTCATCCTATATGTTTCTTTTCCTCACGAAGCTTTTTGGTGGCTGTTTAACTGTTTAAATTTGTTATTTAGATATGTATAAGTAACAAATTTTGTTCCAATTGTACTCATTGGTATTGAGTATGCAAAAATCTAGCACCTGTTTTTGCTAATGGAATTATGTTTATACTGTATTAACAAATTTTAACTTTTTTTACTTTTTTTCTAATTTATGTGTTATAAATATCAAAATTGTTCACATTTACGTGATCAACGTCTCTAAAAATATTCAAATGGCCTATGTTCATTTTTAGACTATTTATCTCTTTCTTATATTTTACATCTCTCTTATATAATTTTCCCATACAAATTTTAAACCCGTATTTCATTCTTTTAAGAGTTGAATTTTCAAAAATACTTTCTTAGCAGATGCATACGTCATAATAAGTACCTGTGTACCAAATTTCAACGCAATCCGTTTAGCTGTTTGAGCTATGCATTGATAGATTTATCGGTCGATCACTGTTTCCTTTTATATATAAAGATATGAAAGTTGGAGCAAATTTGAAATATTCGAATGTGACATTTCTACTCACCCATTGCTTTTCTGACGGCTGTTAACGATACTAAATCACCGGGTGTTATCTTTTTAGCCATATCTGTCAAATTTTCTGTTATTTTATCTGCTAATATAATTTCACTTTCAGTTGGTGGCGCAATATTTGACAAATGTGATGGTGGTTGCATAGATAAACGATCATTTTGAACTTGTTGTAACTTTTCCAGTAATTGCGATGTTGTTTCCAATCGTTCTTGTAACAATTTTTGTTCCTCATCAATTTTAATTTGTTGTTCGAAATTATCTAAGAAACTAACATCAATTCCTAGTGATGAGAGTGTCTTTAACTTATTTAAATCAATTTTTTCGTCTGTAGGATTTTTATCATTGTTTTGAGAAATACGACCTTCCAATAATTTCCTAATAGTATCTTCTTCTTCACGTAAACGTTTACGTTCTTCCAGAGTTTTTTTAGTTTTACTATGCTCACCTCCTGTAATTAAAAATTAAAGATCCATAATAAAATAATAATAATGTTTATTTATTTTAAGACAGTACATCTTATATAAAGAGTTGCTTCTTTGTTGAAATTAATGTAGTAATACATTTTTCACATTAGATAGTAGAAAATTATTGTTTGATTACTCGATAACAAATTATAAACTGTATAATATTAATAACAACAATAAAGTACAAAATTTAACTATAACGATAAAAACAATAAGTGTGGGTAACAATAAAAAAAATTACGAACGAAGTAATATTTTCAATAGTAAAAGTATAGAAAGGTAAGATAACGGTAACGAAGATAACGAAAAAAACTATCACTCATTCATAACAATTGATCTTGTCCACACAACTGAATTTACAAAGTTATGTAGTAGTCTTCAACTTGTTGGGTATGAAATGGAAAATAATTGTTCGAGGCTGATTTATTCGATGTTAAAATGCAAATTTTTGATAAAAACCTTTCGGGCGTAACCATATAATACGCAAAATAACAGAAAATATTCAATATTTGCTTTTTGACTTAAGTTACAAAATGTAAAAATTGCCTCGGTATCAATTTTGTATAATATTTTGTTAAGGGTAATCCCCAGAATCTTTCTACCGCTTGTGCGTAGCTGCGCCAAAAGTTTTATAAATTGGGCATGTCTGCGTAAGGTATTGCTTAGTACAGTTAGAAAATTCAAGATTGTGGTAGAAAATTCAAGGCTCGGAACCCTGAGCCTTTAAAACTTAATTCTGAAATAAGTTATTGGAGTAGTTCTTTTCTGCAACTCATATTCTCAACAAATAAAGACGAGACTATATCTTTCAATTGTAAAAAACCAATTGGTTAAAGCTCAATTTTGGAAGTCTTGCATCATCCATGTGAAAGAAAGTCTGGTATCACAATGAAGTTAAGTAGAGCGCCATATCAGAATACATAATTAGACAATGTAAACATGATTTACATAAAACTTGATCTTTCAAAGCAACTTTAAGTTAACCAGACATAAACATATTTTAGATTTATGTATTCACATGATGGAAGTTAAATATGTAGCGGTTATTCTAAATTCAAAGTTAGCCTCAGTCCTGTAGACATGTCATATTTGTCAGGTAAAATGTGGGGTAACAGACACCAAGCCATGATACTGGTGGACCTCCTCAACTTCTCTCCACTGCTCACATAACAACTGCCAACCTTTCGCAAATAAAAAAACACCCTAAATTTTCGCAACCTAAATTTTCATACTCAAGTTTATAAAAAAACATAGTTTTAATCCTTAACATTAATTTAAGAAAATTGTAAAAAATTAAATTATTTGAAGTTTTTGGTCTTTTGAAAAGAAAAACAGATGTAACGACTTGTAATAGGCAATATTGAGTTGGGAAAATTGTGTATACATAACATTGGACGTATTGGTAAGTGTCGTAGTTAGGCAGTTAGACTTTTTAAAACATGGTAAAAATAATTTTTTAAAGCCTTCTTAAATAAATATTTAAAAATTCCTGTAAATTAAAACAATTCCCTAACTTTTACTAAAATTTCATAAATTCCCTGACTATTCCATGACTTTTTAGACAAAATTAAAATTCCCCTGACTTTTTCATGTTGTCCATGACTAGTAGTAGTGACACCCTGTATTACAAAGACACCATGATACGAAGATTATTTTTATTCAAAATTCTTAATTATTAGAAAACATATTTTTATTAATGTACCTGTGAGTATGTCTAATAAACTATCCACCATTCGTAATGTATAATCACAATCTTTTGTAAAGTCTAAAATACTTTCTGCATATTGAACAGCATTTTCATCGCCATAGGTTTGAAGAACTAATTCACTTTCCTCTTTACTTAAATTTGCAAAAGTCGAATCAAAACTTGGTGCATAAGATCCAAAAGCTCCATAATACAATGGTTTATTTGATTTAACAATATTACGTCGATCTTCCTTAAATCCTAAAAAATTATAAAAAATTGTATCATTTTAAATGTTAAGATTTATTTAAAATTAATATTTCAAAAAAAAGAAATAATAATAATAATAATAATCAAAAATCTAAAATGTTGACAATAACTATAATTTATACCTTGTAATTGTCCGGTTCCACATGCTAGTTTTCCAGTTAGAGCTCCGAGCGAAATTGGTTTCTCATTTGTACCATCAATAACTCCGTCACCGCCAACTAATATATTTAACGTTGTCGTACCATCTTTCTTTTGACGTAAAAATCCCATTTTCGGCTCAATAAGTTTAGTTGATAATTTTTGGTTTGCTAATTTTGCCGCTTTTTGAACCTGTTTCAAAATTTCTTCAGGTGATAGATCATCAGCAATTGCTTCAAATTTAGTTAACGGAAAATTCATTGCTTTTAATTTTGGTTTAATATCAATTGAGGCTGCATCCAAAGCATTTGTCGTCGGTATAACGTTTGGTATTAAATTTTCTTCAATGTCCATTGTTTGTTCAGTTTTAATTTCATCAATTACAGTACTAACTTCAAATCCTAATTCCTCTTTTGGTATTTCTGACATAAATGGTAAAATGTGTCTTAATGTTCGTATTTTTTCAGGTTGTAAAAATTTTGTGCCAACGTGGAGTAATTTTTTTGCTGCTTTATAATAAATCGTATCCACATGATTATATTCCATAGCATTATTACACATTAATTTAAAATCGCTCTAAAAATTTAGCATTTTTTTAAATATTTATTTTACAAATAATGCTATTAGTAATTTGCGATGTATACGGTCCAATTGATTCTTGCGATTAAGGTGCTATACGCAATAAGAATTTTCAAAAAATCGATTTTATATTTATTAATTTTATATTAATATTTTCTGAAAATTTCAAATCGACCCGATTAATATTTTCCGAAATACACGCGTATTTGTGAAAACGTTTAGCACTGAAAATATTTTTCTCAAAACTACATTTTTTAAGTCGGTGACCAAGATTTCTCAAGTATTAATTGAAGAAATAAGATTTCAGATAATTATTTATATTTTTTTTTTAAATTTATGTGGCAATTTTGGTCGAAAGCGCGGTTATTCCTTCGATTACTACCTAGTTTTATTTCTCCACTAAAAGAACCTTTTTGGTTTTTTGATTTCGGATGAACTATACTGGAGAAAACGTGGTGACTGCCGAATAGCCTTTTTTTTTTAAGAACTTCAGGAAATTATTATTCAGGTAAGAGCACACCAGATCAATATTTTTTCAAAAAAAGTGTGTCATTACAAACTTAAAAGTTACTACAAAGTAACTTTCTTTTGCATCCTTCTAACTGCGTATAACCCCTTAAATATTAGATAAGTCTTAATTTTAATTTTTATATGAAAAATTCATAATTTATAATGATTTTCATAATACCATACGTTTTTTTTCAGTTTATCTTTTGCAGTATAGTAAAAATATTTTACTGAAAGTTTCAATATTAATAAGTATGTATAAGAAATAATATTCAAAATGGGCCGTATTTTTAGCAAATAAAACGGTCTAAAATGTCACTTACAATAAATTCTTGTAAATTATTATATTGATTTTCTGAGATTTTATGTTTCATCGTACTGAAATCCATAGGGCGTGTAATAATATGTGAGTAACCAGGTGCAATTAAGTCAGTTACAGGCCAAGCAAAAAATTGTTGTAGATCACGTTTCTCAAGTGTTTTTACTAAATAATCTAGTAATTTACTAAGCGGTTTCTTATCTAATTCACGTTGCCTTAGTACACATGATCTTGGCGATCGAGCTAAAATACATATTAATTTTATTAGAAATAAACTAAGAAAATTAAATTTATGGATGTATACGAGTTATCTTAAATGAAAAATACATAATAGTTAGTAAAAACTAATAGCTCTGTGAGCTGTATAACTCCAACATAAATTAAACAAGTGGTCTTGGTGTAACCTGCAAGGTTCACACGACGAATTTCCCAATGAGGAGAATAAAAAAACAACAATTTTTTTAGTTTTCTTATATTCCCTAAAAAGTTCTAGTGAACTTAAAACGTAAAGATGTCAAAATTGCAGATTCACAAAATCAGCCCCATCACCAGAACTTACAACTAGCAAGTTAAAAATGGAAAGGGGCGTATTCAAAGGAAAACATATTCTTATTTGCCCGGATCAGTTCATTTCAAATCGATTGCAAAAATAACCCCGCCTTCTAAGTTTGCATAGAAAAAGTGTGTTTTTTGAACTTTTTATAAATTTGGAGTGGTATTGACAAAAAAAAAATTTTTTCTATGGCCCCTCCCTCATTATTTCACATTAATTCCAAAAAATAAGAGTATTTTATCTTGTTCGATAAATTATTGATATTTTTGGAGATTCTTTGAGAGATAATCAAAACAAACAAAAAATTTGTTTTGAAAAACAAACTTCAGACTATTCTAAGTTTTGAAAAATTTAGGAAACCTGTGGAAATGTTCAATAAATTATTTTTAATAACTGGTACCTGGCGCGTTGCTACTGCAGAATAATTCAGTACAATACTTATGATCTCCGTTCTCAGATCTTGCAAGGAAGGTAAGAAAAAATCTTCGACTTTGTGGAAGGCCTTCAGCAGCTTAAGATCTTGATTATCAAAATTCAAAAGAATCTCAACAAGTACATCACAAAACCAAGAATACTTGCTGATGTGTGTAATACATACAAAACAGATCAAATATGTAAAAATCATTTAATTTTTAATTGTATAAAAATAAAATCAAATGCAAAATATATTGATTTACAGTTTTTCTATAATATCTCTGATCGTTTAGTTTAATTTGACAAAGTTAGATCGCAATCGAATGAACGACATGGCAGCGCATAAAATAGGTACAAGGATTCAAAAAATATTAATTTTTACATAAAATATTCCTTAAATTAAGATATTATAATGTATTTTTCAACTAGAGTACCCCTTATGCAACCTTAAAAAATAATACATAAAATATTTTTAAAATTATAAAATTCAAACCTTCAGTATTTTGTGAAATATCCGAAGAAAAATGTTCAGCATTAAATGTATTTTGCATAGCTGTGCGTAACAAATTATTGGTTGCAATTCGAGAAGGAAGAATTCCTCCTACAGGCGTTGTTAATTCACCAATACGTTTCAACATTGGTGATTCTATCAACGAATCTTCCCCTATTGATATATCGTCTTGACTTGATTCATCTCTTCGGCGCCTTTTTTCCTAAAATGTATAAATTTATAAGAACATGAAATTTTTCGACACCGGTAATTACTCAATATAATAATTTATATTTTAATGAAAAAAGATTGACGCACATATTATTTCTTTTTTATTTTGTAACTGAATTAATATTTTGAGATAAGACGCAGATTTTAATTTAGCATACCATAAAATTTACCGCAATTGGTAATTGATACTTGATACTACGCTATCTGATGGTCCAAAATTTAATTAATCCCAGAAAAATTAAAATTTCATGTAAGTAAAATTTTTTTAATGAATTAAAATTTATCTATTTTTTTTAAGCTTCAAGCAAACACATTTTGAAGCTTTTCAAGCTTCAAGTTTTGAATTCATATTATCCAACAAAATATTTTTTTAGCTCATAATTTTTAAGCAACATTAAGGAAAAAGCACGATTAATAAAAATATATTTTTTAAATATTTTTTCTAGTAAAATTAAAATATAGATTGAATGGCTTATTTGTTGAGCTTTAATTTCATGTTTGTATAGTCCTTCTTTATCAGTCTTTATTTGTTTTGCTGAGATTTGCTAATTTTAATGAAAAGGAGCTTTTTTTAGACAATAATATTATCTTTTTCCTTTAGTTTTTTCTTCTAACATATAAAATTCAAACGTTGTAAACAAAAAAAAAAAAAAAAAAATGATAAAATAAATTTATAATTAAGCTGTGTATTTTTTCAAAGTCTAATAACTTTTTTTAAATTGATTTTTATTAAAAATTGTTATCAGAGCTTTTTTTGTAGATAATTTTAGCCAATAAACACCCCAAGGATAGTCTCTTAATTCTAATAAAACAATAGGGATGTTGACTGATACTGAATTTGCTATAATTTCACATCAAAATCAAAAACTAGGTTCAAAACTAACGCAAAACTTGGAAATTAAATAAATTAAAATTGATTCAATAACAAAAAAATTATGTGCCCATCTCTGATAATAACGTAATAAGTAAGGTATTCTAATCCAGCAATGCATGATCGGAAATCTCTCAAGATTGAATCTGGGAAAAACTATATTAATCGATTAAGACCTCGTTAACGATTTGATTAACAGTCTTTCCATAAAGCTGTAAGCTTTTTTGCAGTGATTAATCATAGTATGCTAAGTACAGAAACAACGTTCTGCTAGGAATAATCCTTCATCAGCTTTATATTTTTGAAAGAGGTGAAAGCTGAGTTGGGTCAAAATTGTAAGAATTACAAAGAAAATTGTAGAGCATAAAATTTTGCATAGTAAAGGTTTATTTGTCGTTATTTTTAATAAGAGACAATTAAACTTAATTTGTCTAAAATTTTATGCTCTACAATTTTTATTTGAATTTGACTTTTTTCTAACTCTTACTCTTTTTTTTTAACAATTCAACACTCAACCGTTTTGTATGTATTATCTGTACTAATTACTGTCAGAACATGGTTTCCGTTTGCGTGCTATGTTTCAACACTAAAAAAACTTACAGCTGTGCAAAAAGATCGTTATTCAAACTAATGGCGAGCTCTAAGTCTATATATAAATTCACTTTAATTGAATTGAACATCTTAATAATATAAAATAATTTTGATTTGCTTTAGTTTTAACACATTTCCCATCACTCTTTTGAGAATTATATTTCCTCACTTTTACATTATCTTAGTGTATAGTGTATAATACATTAAAAAAATTAATCGCATTTGTTAGTCTGTGAAAATCAGATGAATGTAATATTACTTGGTTTATACTTAAGCAACTGTAGCACTGAAATCTTATCATAAGCATATTATCAGATATTAGTATAAGAAATATCTAATCAGCATGTTTGCACTATAACACAGTCTCATATGAAATTTTAATGGTACAACAGAAAGCATCTTATGTACGCGACCACTATCAGATAATTTCATAATAATTTTCTTACAATATGTGGGGTACCGTGTCACGATTATCCAACACAAAATCCGAAAAATTAAAATTATCACATATTATCTATGCTAATCGTTTGTTACTTACTATAAATTTGTTTAAATTGACTGTGGCATATACGTCAGGGTACTCAATCGATCGAAAATCGTTTGTGACTACGTTATTTTCAAGAAGAAAAAAAATTAATTTTTGAAACATAGTTGCAAACGATTTTGTAATTTTATTTGGTAGTCACAAAGGATTTCCGATCAATTGAATACTCAAAAGTCTATCACAGTTAATTTTTTTTTTAAAAAGTTTGTTGTTTGCTAAACAAATGAGTAACAAACGAAAAAAAAGTTGCCACAAACGTTCACAAACAAATCACAAAGGATTGACATAAACGATATGTGAAAATTTTAATTTTTTGATTTTGAATAATGTAGATGGAGTTTTGGAAAACTTATCACTGTAAATTAGTAATAATCAAATGAATAATCTGAACGCCGTGTATCCTCATTGTTTCAGTTTTTTATTTATTCATTGATTTACAAGAAAATTAAATTTTTTTAAATAGTAACGTATAAGAACTCTTACTATGAAATAGTAATAGCTACCATTATCAGTTTCATTACCTGAATTGTCTAAATCTTAGAATTAAGCAAACGTTTTGTTTAAAGTTATTCACTTAACCAATAGAGGATTCAGACATGATAATTAGAATATACAATGGGCTAATAGAAATAAATAAAATAAATAAAAGAAAACACTCACAGATTTTCATACAATTGGTAAAAAACAAGGCGATTCAAATTTACAACAAACATGATGGATTAGCTAATTATTATCATAGGATACTATTTAGAAACTTGAAGATTTGAAATAAAGAAAATCTTACTTTGTGGTGGTGCTTATGCTTCTTTTCACGATCCTTGCTGCGATCCTTTTTCTTTTTCTTTTTTTTAGCTTTCTTATGTTTTTCAAAATGAACTCCGCCATCCGGGGTTGGAAACAAACTACTTGCCGCAGATTGACGGCTTTCATCGTCTAATGTTCCCGACACGCTGTATAATGAAGAAGCAACTGATGGTGCTGGTAAATGACACGGAGAATCGTTGGAATGTTCAGGGGTTGAATTACTACCACCAACTTTCAGTATTAATTTTAATGCCGGCTGTTTATCGTTCGATTGACCTTAAAATAAAAATCAAATTATTTTTCAATTGATTTACAAAAAAAACACTAGAATTCACTAAGAGTGAAACATCCTTGCGCTGTTTCTGATAAAAATAAGTTGGTAAAAATTAGTAATTGAGTTTTTATTGCTAACAACATATAGATAGTATATATACAACTTGATTTCCTAACCTTCATAGCGTTCCTTTTTGTCGCTTTTATGTTTTTTATGCTTTTTCATCATGGTTAATTCTTATACTAATAATAATTTTATTGTTAAAAACTGATATAATTTCTTTTGAATTTATAACTTGGACATTTTAATTAATATTTTTAAAACACAAGCCGCTAAATTTACAAATATATAATTAACGTTTAAAAAGTTAAAGTAACAACTCTCGTAAATTACACATGTACAACAAAGACAGGGCATATGAATGTTTTAATTTGAAGTTAGTGTTATCCTTTTTTACAAGTTAAATCAACTGCATATTGATACAGAATACACTACACCTAAAAATGTTACGTAACAATATACATACTGACTGTCGGATTCTAAACAAAAAATTGTTCCACACTAAATACTTATTTTTTTAAGCAAATTTTAAATTTCATAAAAACTTTGAGATTACTTTTACTCATTCTTTTTTTAAACAATACATAAATTTACAGAATAAGTCAAAATAATTGGATGTGGCATATGAAGGGAAGGGGAAGGTATGCAACTATGGCTGGCTTCATTAGGAACTATCCCAGTATAAACTTTGTATAAACCAAATGGAAAACCATTGGTAAGGATACCTGTAGACAATTATATTTGTCAAAACTCTTTGACTTCCACACATATATGGAATAAATAAACTGCTAGCTTAAGAAATTAATTATAGCCAACATCAACTGCCCCCAGGGAGTAAAGTATACTTCTATTTTAAAACCAGATAGGTAATTATATATTTTTATGATTATTCTACATTTATGATTATGTAATGAAGTTTCACCCTCAATTTAAATACGACAATTTTTTTCGAACATATTTCTTTCTGATTTGTTAGGTCGGGCCTTTTGGTTGAGGTAATTAAGATTGAAAAGCACAACTGTATGTTTTAATTATATTTATAACGATTCATGGGAATATATATTTAGTACCATAGCATCCTGAAGCAAAGACTATATCGTATAAATATTAAAAAATTTCCATTATTTCATTTAATTTCATATTTCGAAAATTATTAGAATAAATTAAATCTCCACATCAATTTGTATAATAAATATATTTCACGAATCTTGAGGAAATAGCGCAAATGAATCAAGTATTTCTCTAAGAAATTTTAGCTCTTTATCAATGTCAATTTTTTTTTCTTTTAAGTTTTTATTTGGAAAATTAAAATACCTTGTTACTAAGTTTTTTTTTGTCAATTTTTTATAACATACAAAATATATTTGTGTTTGGTACATTTTGTAATACAATCATCGGACAACTCACCTCTTTTCAAAACATTTTGGTACGATTTTTTTAATTGTCAAATTTTGATTTTTGAAGTATGCATTTGTCATCGAAAAGTTCATTTCACGATGAATTTCTGCAAGTAAGATTGTTTAATTACTTAAATAATTTTTTTAAAAGTTATTGTATTTAATTATGATTTATTTAGGATGACTTCTCCGTTGATGCTTTTTTACAAAATTATAGCGGAACGTATACTTTGGAAGGGTTAAGGGATGCATTAAGTTTACATTTAAAATCTTTAGAATCACGTATGATTGATATTGTAAATTCTGAGTCAGACACAATATTAAGTTTATCCAGTAGTTTAAATGGTCTTGATGGTAAAATAGATAATTTACGTTCATCGTTAGAGCAGCTGAAAGAAGAAGTTATGGTATGAATCTTTAATATACATTAATCTAATTGTGATATAAAATCTTATGGTGATGTTTGCAATGATGTTTCCATTTCAACAGTCAACTTTAGACCAATATCCGACACTTTGCGATGAAACCAAATCAAATTTGACAAATAGAATGAAATATTGAAACATGCCAAAAATCAAAAATAGTATATTTCTAACTATAAAAAATATCTAATTGTGTTTAATTCTGATCAATGCTTATGGTTTTGTTCTTTTTTAATAATTTGATAATCCAAATTTGATGTATCATTTATATACATACATAGACATACTAAGGTAAAAATTTACAAGAGAACATCCTTAAATTTGTTTCAACAAGCGAAATTGAATTGAAACTTCGAGTTTAAACATAAAGCATTCCGAGTTCAGTTTACACAAAACGTTAACTTATTTTAACATGTTTGACAAAATTCCACATTTCTATTAAGAAATCGTAAAGAAAATTTTTTTGCAACTTTTGCAAATCATAAATTATACAAGAAATGCGTTAAATTGCATTCCAGAGCAGAATTATAAATACGATCTAACGAAATAAGAGCTTTGTTACAGTGTTTTTTTAATGAATTTTCAGTTAATTTCTTTTTTCAGTCTGTTCTGCATATAATTGAATACAATTTAAAAACTGTAAAAAGCTTATTGGACAGTAAAAAAAATATTCATATCGAAAAACGCAATTATGTAAATTTAATACAAGCAATGTTGTGTTGTGAACGAGTAAAAAAGATCTTAGAATCGGAATCGTATTCTAAGCCCTTACAAAGTGATATCTTATTACGTGCTGTTGATCAATATCTTTTGCAAGAGACACATTTAGCACAGTGTGATCAAAGTCTTTTGACAGATATTGAAAATAAAGATATTGTTAATGTAAAACATTTAGTTTATAAAAATTATACAGAATCATTTTTAGGTATTGATTTTCATAAATCTAGTAAAATTTTCAATAATTTTAAAAGCTTTATAATAATATAAAAATAATAGTTATAAATTTTAATATTAGTCATAGGTTTGTTTTAATCGAAATTAATAGGATTGAATCGGAAATTAAAATCCCACTAAAATCTATTCAAAATTTAGAACTGGATTGAATAGGAAATTATTTTCGATTCCTTCCGAATAGAACTTATTCAAATTTTTAATTGGAATCATTTGAAAAATAAAAATTTATTTTATATTCCAATTCAATTCTAATAATTTCAGATTTCTTCAAATTATTTTTTAATCGATCTTTTTTTTACTTGGAACTAGTTCTTGATACATCGTCTTCAGCTCGCTGTTTATTCGATTTTGAGTTTTGGAGAGATACCAATGAACTAAATTCGATTATTTCATGAACAGAATACAAAAAATTTTTATATGCCATCATAATTTTTAAGCGCTAATTATTGAAAATTTTATTTTTTTGCTATTACACAAAGATTAAAGCATTTTTGAATAATTAGTATGTATTTTTTAAAATTTTTAAAGATGCATTTACAAAGAAAAATTCTGAAGAAATTCTTCGAATCTTACAAATTGGAGTATTTTTACATAACCAAAAAGATACAGAACAACTTATTCGACAGAAAATTGTGTCACCAAAATTAAATAATTTGATTAACGAAAAAACATTTACCCAAAAGGGATTGATAAATTTATATGAAAGCATTTCAAAATTTGTATCAGAAGAATTAGAATCAATATTAACTTTCACTACAGACAGGTAATTTTATTAGTTTATTACAATGGGAGATTCGTGCCAAGATTTCAGTGCCATAGTAGCAAATATATAAACCATTCATTATTACATTCAGGTGACTTTCCACACGGCTAAAAAATTACTATTAATTATTTTAATATATACACTATACATGATTATGAAACACTCCATGTATAATAAACTTGTCTATGGTTTGTAATAGGTATGATGATAGTATTAAAGAATCAAAAAAAAATACTGATGTTCCGAAATAATATATGTTGAAATGATTTAAAAAATGGGTCAGTTTTAATATAAACATTGAGATTGATAAGATTTTTAATAAAATTAAAGCCTAAAATATTGCATTCGGCCATCTTAACTGAAACGATCTCTCAGAGAATACTGACGTTATAATCCTCGAAGAAACATAGCATTTTCTCTGGTATCAACGATAATAGTCACGTGCAATTACTCAATACATGTACAAAAACTCGGAATCAAATTATAGCGAATGGATTTGAATGAATTTTTAATATATACTAAAAAGTTTAGTAATAAGAAAATAGAGTATCAGCCACCCTTCATTGGGGGGGGGGCGATTGAATAATCTCAACATTAAGTAGCCATAGTATACCAGGGTAGATAATTTTTGAAAACAAAAAAAATTATAGTAGAATGAAACCAATTGGAAAAGGAAAATAATATGATAAAAATGAAACGAAAAATAAATTACGGGCGATCTGAGTTCGGGAAGTAGGGGCGGGGGTGAGTGTTTAACGGTAAAATTCGGTTTATCTGAATTTACGGCAAAACTACAAGTTCTATGGAAAAAAATTAAATGGCAGAGTTGTAGGTAATAAAAAGATCTACAGCTATTTACACTTTTTTCACATAACCTCAAAATTTATGTGAAAAATTGAAATAACCAAGTTTTTGGTTTTTTATTTTTTTTCTCCGAAATTTGGTGAAAACTTATATTTTTATGTTCCAAATACACTGTAATTTTTTTGATTGAAAATATTTATTTTTTCATCTTATTTTGAATAAATATCGAAAAAGCACCCTAATTTTCAATCGAAAAATTTTGAGGTTATGTGAAAAAAGTGTAAATACAAAAGTTATAGATCTTTTTATTACCTACAACTTTGCCATTTAACTTTTTTCCATAGGACTTGTAGTTTTTCCGGATATCGAAATAAACCGTGTTTTACCCTTAAAAACTCACCCCTTCCACACTTCCCGAACTCAGATCGCCCGTAATTTATTTTTTCTTTCATTTTTATCATATTATCTTCCGTTTCCAATTGGTTTCATTATACTATAATTTTCTTTTTTTTTTTTTATCATTTTGTAAGGCTTCCACTCTAGTCTATAGATATGGATAAAATAACTAATTTCAAGCAAAAAATTCCTTATACATTTTTTTCGAATAGCTAATATTTTTTGAGTTTTCCGCGATTAAGACTGCCGATTTAACATTAAATTATATATGTTTTGAATCTTTCATGAATAACTCGAAATCCTTATATTTTATTGAAAAATATCTAACTGTGAGTAATAAAACGAAGCTTATAAAAACAGTAGAAACAAATTTGTTTTTCATTTCACTAAATGCGATAATACCCAAATTATTTTCGTAAGTATCTTAAAAGCTATTCAAAAAAGTTGTAGTTGAGTTTATCTCGAAAGCTAAAGGTGTTATAATATAAAATATCTCGTTTGCTGAATTTAATTGCAAACAACTTAAAATTTTTGCCAACGAGATCTCCATAAAACTTGTAATTTATTGCAATTATTGTAGTATATGCAGATAATTTATCTCATTCATCCATCTCATTCTTGAAAGCGATGTTTAAAATGTTATTTATATGGATATATGCAAAATGACGTCATAAATCAAATATTTCCTTCCTTGTTTAATTAGGAATTTTGAATGTCCTTATCTTCTTATTTTAAAATATTAAAAAAAAAATCACTTCAGATTCATGTTCGTATAGGCGTTTTAATAGAAGTAATAAAAAAAGTCTTCATTTTTATTTTCTATTCATAATTTTCTAAACATTTTGTAATAAATATTTTATTTTTTTAAGCAATAACGGAATTGAAGGATACAATTTTTTTATAAACAGTATATGGGTTGACATTGAAGAAAAGATTCGAATCAATTTAAGTTCAATATTTGCACCTGGGAATCCGTCAGTGTTTCAAAATCGATTTATGGAAACTATGAAATTCTTTACCACCTTAAATGATAAATGGGCATCAAATAATGAAACAATTTTTCATCATCACTCTTATGAAATACATATGAAACGTTGGAACTTACCTGTATATTTTCAAATCTGTTTCAATGATATTGTATTGCCATATGAAAGAATTTTAGTTGAAGAAAATTTAACTAAAATGTATACGGAAAAAAATACTGATAATAATTTTAAGTTACTGGCAACATCGAGTGTATTACGAAGTATTAATCGTTGTTTAGAACCAGATATTTATATTCCACAAATAGTACATAAGTTTTGGAAATTAGTTTTACAAATAATTTCTAGATATAATACATGGGTGTCTTCACAACTGACTCTGTATGCTAATTTTAAAATTGATGATGATTCATCAGCTTTTGAAGAGAAGGTACATCTAAATTTTATTTTCATAAATTTTAAACTCTCCCTTGGCTTGTGTACGACTATATCACATACGATTTACGTTAATGTAAAGTTGTTTATGTCTTATGTTAATGAGCCTAATATATAGCTGTATTCAGCCAACACATTCGATTAGTGATGGATTACTAATTGTTTTATTATTTTCTATTGAATGACAAACAAGAATTATGATCACTAATCATATGTTTACTTATCGGACGCCATCTTACTGATTGCTTTTCAAATACGATAACATTTCATACAATTGTATAATTTACTAATATAATCACAAAAGTAACATTTTTAAATTGCAATAATTTATAATTTTACATAACAACGGGTCTGTTTACTATCATATTGACATCATGATCATTGAATAATAAGTGCGTATATCGTTTTCGTCATTTAAAATGTAAAAATTCATATGTCTTTTTTTAGTAGTTTATCACCTTATAGACACATTTAAGAAAAATGTAATACCCTATTGAAATACTTTTCGAATAAATTATAATTTAATTAATTTATTTAAAAAAAATTTTTTTTTTAGATGAAATTTCTTACTTATCTTCAATACGATATTAAATTACTGTCTGTGAAAATCATGGATATAAATAAAACGATTTTTCCTCAACCAATTTTAAATATTATAACACAAAATCTGGAATCATGCAGTATAATGTTATTAAACAAACTCTCTGAGGTTGAAACAATAATCAGTACAATTTTAAGTGCTCAAAGTATATTTGCATTAAAACAAGTTTCAAACATTCCTCGTTTATATCGTAAAACTAATCGAAGTGTACCTACAGAACCAGCATCATACGTGTACAAAGTACTTGAAACACCTCAATCATTTGTAAAAAATTATCAAAACTTATTTTCAAAACCGACATTTGAATTAATTTTAACAAATATTTACGAAAAAATTACAAATGAGTAAGTTATTTTTTATGTATAATATTGTTCAACAGTTACAATTTAGTTTCAGTTTAATTTTTATCTAAAGATCACTGTAATATACATTGTTTTTTGTAACTTGATATTTTAGTCGAGTGCAGTTCGATTTTTAACTCGGAACCCAGTTATAGTGGATGGATTTCAATGTTCGTGGGTTTTCTGAATTTCTTAGACTATTGATTAAAATAATTACCATTTAAAAATTTCCGATCATTAATTTTTTTTTCTCAAAGAAAAAATATTTCAGAGAATTTTATCATTTATAGAAATGTCTTAAATAAAATTGCTTTGAATCCTTAATTTATAAAAAAAAAAAAAAAACATTTTCCGGGAAATAAAAAAATAATTTTTAAACTTAATAAATTTTTTTTTTCAAAATTTGGGGGGCAATTGGCTACAATACTAATTTTAAAGCTTTAAAATTGAGTAAACGAGATTATTTTCATTATAACTTCTTTAGCTTTCGAGCTAACGACTTCTTCGACAACTGTTTTTGAAGGACTTAATTGCTTTGCTTAATTAAAAGTCACTTTTAACGAGTTATGATTTGGTTAATATTGCATTTACAGAAATGAAAACAAATTGTTTATACTATTTTTTTATATAAGCTTCATTTTTTACTCATTATTTAGCTTGATAAAAGCTAAGGATTTTGAGATATTCATGAAAAATTCAAAACATGTTTTTTTAGTGTTAAATCGGCATTTTTAATCACCAATAACTCAAATATTATTTTAATATAAAATTATTTTATTGATTTCAGTGCTTATTTTAATGTTATCGTTTTCACCCCTTAGATTAGACGGATTATATTAGATGGATTGAACCCCATTTTCAAAATCGCTGAAATTTTTAATAGGTACACTTTTTAGTATAAGGCATTGGGAATTTAACAAAAAAAATCACTGAAATCCATTCACTATAAAACTAATAAAAAAAAATTATTTTAAATTAATTTTTAAAAAAAAATCTTTATGTGTTGTAAAAAATTAAAAAAAATTAATGTTTTCTCAAAGATATTTGGGCTTTTCAAATGACTTAACATTTTTCTTTTTAAACAATTTGCTTAATTCATCCTATTTTTCGAGTTTTTTTGCAAATAGTCTAGAGCAATTAGTTTTTAAAAATATTGTTTATAATTCTGTAATAAATCTCGTCCATATTTACTCAATTATCCCAGGAACTTGAACTTATTTTTTTATTTGATAATGTTAAATTTTAAAATTTTTACAACGTTATGTTGGCTTATTTTGATCAGGTAATCAATAATAAAATTGGATATTTTAGAGAAAAAAAATGGATATCGTACAACCGCACGATAATCCTATGAAATTGATAACTTTTTATTAATTTGTCATTTATTTGTACATTCAGTAGTAAATATTAATGGGCTAAACGATTCTTTAATATTTAATCTATAAATTTAAACATTTTTAATTTCATTCTTAATTTATTTTCAATGTTTATTTTCGATTTTAATTGTTACAAATATCCGATTTTTTGTAAATAAGAATATAGGTTAATTTAACTTTTGTTGTGGTAAGAACTGGTTAAAAACATTTTAAAAAAATAAAAAGTGCATTAAATTTTCTCTATTAAACAAGAGGCATACAAGGCATAGCAATACTGGAAATAGACAATAAAAAATATAAAGCTTATATCTGAATTTGTAGCACGTGGTGATATCTGGCAGAAAATTTTTGGCTTACAAAACTTAACATTGTAGGATTTAAATAATATACAATAGGGTTGTAGGCTAATGCCAAATTTGCTATATTTTACATCAAAATGTGAAACCAAACACCATAACAAAACTTGATAATATTGAAATTTAAATTGGTTTAAAAACAAAACAATTATAAGTTATCAAAGATTATACAACCATCTCAAAAACGAACCTTGAAAACGATGTTTAACATGTAATTTATACAGTAACAGTGTTAGCCATAAACTCATATTTCTCTCTTTGTTTATTTAAGAATTTTGAATGCCCATATTTTACTTACTTTAAAAAATTTTTCCGATTTATGTTCGGATTTAAGTAAAGTCGCTTCAATTAAAGTAATAAAAAATTAGTCAACATCCCTATTGTCTTAGAAAAACTTATCGAAATGACATGAAAACGGAGTGCTTGTCGAAGAGTTTTTTGCGAAATAACATTTCTAAAAATAAATTTCTGCAATTTTAATTTGTACTTTTCGAGGAAAACTCTTCGACCTGACAAGATTGTGTATACCAAACATTACATTAAGTATTTCTCGAGTTATTTGAGCACGAAAATAGTGTATTTATTATAGAGGTTTCTATCAAAAAGATAATCTCCTAAATTGTGTGGTATGTTATTGATCGCCTTGTTGTGCTAGTTGTTTATATACATACAGTTATAATAGGTATGTGATTTACATATTTAGCATATGTGCAGTAGTGCCTTTTATGAAAACTCAAACGAAAGAAGGGTATACTCTCTTTATCTTGGCGTGAATATTCTCATTTACTTTTTCATCTATTATTACTATGTATATCTATGTGGGTTTAGAACACTTTTGCAAACATTCTGTAATAATTATATTGAAAACTTAAATTTAAAACTTTTAAACTGCCCTAAACATCCTTAATATGTAATGTATGTAGTTAGTATCACGGTTATGTAAACAGTTTTGGACAATCAATGTTATATATACTATATACAATTAATTGCTGCTCTTATAAGTTGCCGTGCATGTGCTTAGAGTATACTATCCACCACACAGCAAATATGTTCCGCATTTCTATACACACACAGGTAATATGTTCTGCTATGGTTTTTTTTAAAAAGAATCGAAAGTTGCTTATTTAAGTAGTCAAGACCTGTGTATTAGATCCTGGCTAGTATTCATGCATCTGTAAATGCCTTACCTCCTACTCAGAGACGGCAGTAATCACAGTAAAAAATAATGACGATTTACAACGTCATTTTTTCCATATTATATTGTAACATTAATTCTACAGGTGAATGATCTTCACCACTGAAAGTATTGAACAGTGTATAATGGAACATATATACTATTCCATAGACTTAAAAATTTCTGATTTGTTTTTATAGATTACATTTTATAAACTACCCAAGTATATAAATTCGCATTTTATTTATTTTATAATAGCAACTACTATAATGCCCCTTTTAGGTATGCTGTAGTAATTTTTTTTCAGAAAAAAAATCAATTTAAGAAAAAGACTTTTTAAATGGTTCAAAATTATTTCAAAGGTTTGTTACAAATTTTTTATATTTATTTTAAACTACTTTAGATATGTAAATGTTGTGGATGAAATCTTAACGCAAGTAAGAAAAACTGAAGATTCATTGCGACGTTTAAAAAAAGTACGACAATCTCAAACTCCAGAATCTGGTATTATTGGTGATGATCAGAAAATTCGAATTCAGTTACAATTGGATGTAAAATATTACTGTGAAGAAGTAAAGAAAACATTAAGCAATGTCAATTTAAATCCATTAATTAATTTAGTCAAAGATACAAATTAAATTAAAAGTTTTATTTATATAATACAAATGTATGCTAAAATTTTATTTAATATAATTTTCAAAAATTTTATTATGAAATACCTACTTTATTTATTTAATTTATTGTTAATTTAACAAGTTATATCATTGACCAAGACGAAATAATATGATTTAAGATAAGATAATAATAAGAAGGGAACGTTAGCTGAGACCCTTGCACCTAGAACTTTTAAATAATATGATTTAGTTTAGTTAATCATTATAATCAATTTTATTGTTGACGTAAGTTTGTCCCAACTCTACATTTCAACCTGAAGATTCATCAATCACTTTAAATTTCGAATAATTCCAATACTTCAATAAATAGTCACAGTATTTAGGTGTTTAATAGTATATAACGTGGCAGCTATAGACGAAATTACAGGAATTTGTTTTGGTAGTGACTAAACAGATATTGCTCGTAATATATCAACAATTATTCAAACATGTTAATGGTATGTTGCTTCTGAAGAATATTTTTTCTTGAATGATTTAGTATGGATTATTTGCATCATTAACCTAATAAACCCGATAATCAACAATGATTGTGAGTAAACATACTTGATATTTATGCAATTTTGAGGCGTTCAAATAGCTGAAAGTAGCCAATGATAAATATGATATCGCCAAAAGTTTTTAATACCCATTTTGGATATATCAATTTAATCATATTTTACTTTATTAATAGAATTATTAGTGCTAAATAAAAATCAGCAATTGCAACATCTTTTTCTTACTAATACAGTTTATATAAAAGACTAAGTGAGTGCAATATATGAATGTATTTGATGACTCCAAACATATCAAAGAGATTTATAGATACACAAGATAGTATGTATTATGTATACTGCATAGAGTTCAGCAGTGTGTAAGTCTGCTGAGACATGTGGTCCTTTCATAAACACGTACAAAAAACAACGTATGCGCATATTGGCAAAAAATTTTCACTGAAATGAATAAATTTTTTTAATATAAAGAACATATTCAAAACATTCTTTCGTAATACTGTTACGAAATACTATACACATAATGTAAACGTATTAATAGTAAAATTATATTATACTATTTTTAAAAACAAGCAGATATCCGTCTATTGGTGTAATTAAACCACATGAAAATCCATTCAGTAGTTTTTCAGTTTATCGCGAACAGACAGACAGACAGGCGAGCCGAAGGACATTGTTTTATATATAGAGAGATTAACACATTACAATGACGAATCAGCACCTCTAATTTTTCGAAAAGACATGTTCTCTGCCACAACTAGAAAAATATTTGGAAAGGTAAAATATACGAAAGATAAGATATTCACTTTTCATTTCACTCTAACATAAGTATTAACCGTATATTAAAACAATGTTGAGAAAAGGATTTAGGACTTCTGATTCTTACAAATATAAAATAATGAGTAATAAAATAACTATACATTTCAGACACTCGTAGCGCATAAATCGATTAAGAACTCCTTTTCATGTACTATACACGGTACGAATTAATTTTCTAAATTCTTGCATTGCAATGACCATCGCTCCACCGGTTTTAAATAATTGTAAATTTGATTTAACGAATTAATTTGCTTGCTTACTGCCATTTCGTCACGATTAGAGAAAATGACCTGCAATTGAATAGTAATTAATCATTACTACTAAAGAATCCAATATGTTTACTGGGACATTAATTCATACTTACAGTAACAGAGGTATCTTCATTTAATCGTAAATTATTTATGATCTGCTTCGTTATCACATCCATTCTCATGAAATCGACATGAGAATTCGTTCCTCATATGAGATAGTACTCCTTTAAAATATCTACACTCCATAATCGAATGTTTTTTGAAAACATTTATCATAAAAATGGATGGTAGAAACAAGGGAGAGTATTTGAAAAATTACAAGTATAGCAGATGTAAAAAAAAAACAATAAAAATAGTTCTGAAATTCGAAATATTATTTACAAAATAAATGGTATCGAAAGTAACAGAATTAGCAATTTTTTTTCGTTTTATTTTTAAGCAGACAAGTTTCTGTAAAAAAAATCATAGTTAACGTTATAAGCCAAGAGGCTACCAACCGTAATAAAAGACACTGAACGATTAAAGGAATTACTTTATTGGAAAAGAAAGGCATGTCATACTTTATACTTCTAGTCTGTTGGAGAGTCATAGTAGCTACCGGTAAAAACAGGAACTATTTAGAATTAGTAAACAATCACACACCATAGATATAAAATTTATTATAGATGGAGTGTTTTATAATGGTGTATAATATATAATATATTAAATCACATTTTTGAAGTCTATGAAAATAATCAGCTGATGGTAGTTGTGAGAGATTTATATTTTTGACTACTATGACACTCAAGTCTTAGTGTGAATCAGAGTATAGGATAGAGGAGAAGCAGCCGTATAATTGTAAGCGACATCTAGTTTTTCAGGATATACACTATCGAGCTTGTTGGCTTTTGCGGGGGCGACGATGAAGGAGGATTTTTGAAATATATTTACGCTTGGGTTTTTGATGATTTTGGTTTCTTAGACGTAATAGTTAATAAATTAATAATTTTAAAGTAAAAATTAAAAAAAATGGTTCGTTGTAATGTGAAAGGTTGTACAAAAACACAGAAAAAAAATAAAAATATTATTGAATATATCTATGTTATACTTTACTCAAATATTTATATAAAATATGTAATATCTTTTTACGCTTTTGTTTTTGACAGCTTGCCTCATAGAATATATTCCCTAACCGATTTTCCTATTAATATATAGAACGACAGATTGTAGAAATTTTAAACAGAAATATTATACATGTTTTATTCAAAATGACATTCTATTAGAATAGTACAGCTTAATTAATTATGTCAACTTCAAATGCGTATATATAAATGTTTTATCAATCTATAAACCATTAAAAGTTTATTTTAGTTCATTTATTTACAATTTTACTCATATCTAAATAAATAAACGTCCATATTAAAAAATATTTGTGTATGTAAAATGTATGCTTAATACACATATATTCTGGATACAAGTATTTAGCCATTTATTCGTTCTTGCATAAATAACGTTCTTTGTTCTTCTTTCAAATCGCCTAGTTTTTGTTTAATTAATAATTTTAATTAATTATTAATTAAAC
The DNA here is from genome assembly GCA_020423425.1 of Chrysopa pallens. Classification (NCBI taxonomy): domain Eukaryota; kingdom Metazoa; phylum Arthropoda; class Insecta; order Neuroptera; family Chrysopidae; genus Chrysopa; species Chrysopa pallens. The sequence continues at coordinate 4,377,690 of CM035594.1, read as the reverse complement.
AAAAACTAGGCGATTTGAAAGAAGAACAAAGAACGTTATTTATGCAAGAACGAATAAATGGATATTTATAATCCAATAATGAAAACAAAAATGGTTTGGGGAGGGGAAATTTGATAGTGTATTTTTAATTATACAAATTAAGAAGAATCAATGGTTTATAATGAACAATCAAGAACAAACGACGAATTAACGATATATCAAAATAAAAAATTTTTGCGGGGCTAAATTTCGTGACCCATATAAATTACTACCATAGATAAGTTAAATGTTTTGTAGTTTATGATACATATATTTGAAAACAAAAATAAAAACATGGCTAACAGAAGTTCTAAACGAGAACGGTTTTTCTTTTTTAATAATCTATCAGGATTAGTAAAGTCGTTGGAAAACAAATACATTTTAATTGATCTACGCAATGACCTTGCTGTTGATGGAAAAATAACTCATGTTGATGGATATTTAAATGTTACAATGGAAGATGCAATTCTTATCAATACTTTAGGACAACAAATTTATTTTAAAGATTTTTTTATACATGCAAGAAATGTTCGGTATGTACATTTACCTGAAGAAATAAATGTAAATGATCAATTGGAATCTCTATTGAAGCGGTTATCTTATCGTATTCCAAGAGAAACAACAAAAGTTACTAACAAAAAGATAAGAACGATGCAACGGCATCGCGAAACTGTTAAGAATTTACCAAATAAGTAATTTATTAAATTCTTTAATTTTATATAATTTAATAAATATGAATTAATAAATATATATTTTTTCTTATTCCGAGTATATTTATTATTCTTCTGTTTAACCATAAACCTATTGTCATCCCATTTCTCTGACACTTATTAACAAATTACATAACATAATGTTTGGACGTTGAAAAGAGTAAGATAATATAATATCAAGGTTATTTGATAAAGATAAAAACAATGTGGCATTTGTTTTATTAGAATATATATCTCACTCTAAACTAACATTCTGTACATATCTAGTTTACAAGTGATCAAAGTATTGACGTTAGCTTTTTTACTTAGTTAACATTTTAAACAAATAATATTATGGATGTGAAAGTTGAAGTTTTGCCTTCCTTTGATAAAATATGCCGTACGTGTTTATCAGAAAATTCAGATTTAAAACCATTTCTTGATAAAAAAGTACTAATTGATGAAATAGAACTTGAAATGTCATATGTATTGGAAATTTGTACATCACTACAGGTATAATGCGCTCTTTGAATTTTTATCTTGTAAACAAACTAAAATTTAAAAATTTTTAAATTATTAAGTAATTGTTACTTATTTTCTAGATACCTGGTAATGAAGGTTTTCCTAATGCAATTTGTAGTAATTGCGAAGAGCGACTTTGTAATGCATATAACTTTCGGCAACAAGCAATCAAATCTGAAGAATCACTACGAAATTATAATGTAATTAAATATGAATTTTATAGTATTAACTACGAATTGTGTACCATAATTTTAAGAGTTAAATTACAGGTTTTTCGTTTATTAATTTTCAATTTTTCTATTTTCGATCGTCATCAAATAATGAATTAATTTGCTAACGTTATTTTATTGTTTCATATTGTCAATTGTGTCCAAATTTTTGTGAACAATTGCCATAAAAACTGAAGCCGCTATAATAAAGACAATCTCTAATGCAAAATACATTGTATTTCTTTCAATTTTCGCGCATAAGTAACTAAAAATGGATATCAGAATGTAATGAAATTGGGTATGTACAATCTTAATATGAAAACGGAAGGAGTGTGGAGAAGAGTTCTTCATGTACATCAAATTTTATTACATTTGCGGAATTATTTTTTTGAGTTATTGGTGCTCGAAAATTGAAATAAATTTAATGCATATTGCATTACAGATGTATTTAATGTCTTTATTGTAGAGGTCTCATTTTTTGTGTCAAGAATGAAGCAAATTTTTCTCATTTTTAGTTTTTAAATTAAAACATAAATCAATAAATATGGGGTAAATTTGCTCCGTTTTCAGAAACACAAGATCAGATAAATAGCATTTTGGATTTATAATTTTTAAGGCATATTTGATCATAATTATGAAACCTTAAAATTCCTTTAAAAAATTAGGTACACTTATCCGTGCCTTTTCGTTTTAAATAAAAACTACAAATGCTATATAAATTATCTATCTAAAACATCCATTTAAATGTGAAAAAAAAAAAAAATTAAATACACCATAAAATTAGTGTATGTTATAAGTTTAAGTAAGCGTGGAAGATTCATGTCATCCCGTTTTTTGATTACTGGAGTATATGTATGTATGTTGTTATGTACATATGGAGTCCCTGGTCTAAATCTGGAGTGTTGGTAACCCTATCATGACAAATATTTTGACATTATTCCATTTCTCCTTTTATTCCAGTTAATGATAAGAACTGTATTGAATTTAATTATAAGAATTGTAATTGTTTTTGAAAATATTTTTAGAGTATAACTGCATTTCATACCATTAAAAATGAAAATGATGTTCAAAATGAATCTCCAGGTATATATTTTCAAGATAATTCAAATATTGAATATTTTGAAAACATTGATTGTGAAGGAAAGAAACCTATCGATGAAATGTCTGCTTTATCTTATGAAAAATTGGATTCTGATTATGAACCACCTGTAAACAATTCGGATAGCGATCCTGATTTTGAATTAATGTAATAACCGTTTTTTTTAACTATTTGCCTATCTTCTTTTGTTGCTATGGCTACGAAATACTACTTTATCAATCAAATGATATATAATCTGTGACTGGTTGTATATAATTTAATATAAGGAATTTCTCAAAATTTATTAACAAATTTAAATTACTAATTATATTTGTAATTAAAAATAATTACTAATGCAATTTTTTCGATTATTCTTACAATTTTAAACCCAAGAACTATAAATAAATGTCATTTTTTGTAATTTTTCAATTATTTTTGTTTACATTTAGTATACAAGTTTCATGCAAATAATTGAATGCATAATTCTTGTTTCTAGAATGCGAAATTTTTACTACAAATTTTAGCTACTCGTGGCGTATTAATCGTTTAAAAAGTCCATTTCACGTAGTAGGCATGATAAGCACACCAACTAGGTCGATCGGCATTTAGTTCATTTTTTAACAAAATAAATGAAGCACAATCAGTGACATTGTAGACGCTATATTTACTAACAACCATATGTTTTTGATTTTAAATTCACATATTAATGTCAAGGATACTATAATTCTGATTTTATGTGTTTTGATCAAATTAAACCCCATAAACGTATTAGCAATCTGTAAGCAGATTATTAATTTTGGTAAAATCTTTAATTAGTAAGATCAGGTAGATCTTGATCCCTTCGACTGGACGGTTTGCCAATATCACTTCTAGTTCATAACTTTTTGTCTAGAATCCAAATATCATATTGGCAATCTGTTGCCATATGTTACTTTTTAGGAACTATGTTGAACAAAATTTAAAGGCAATCGCAACATATATTGACTGGAAAAACTACTTATTAATAAAAGTTAGTCTGTATAGACAGCAAGTTATGATTAAATCATGGTGTATTGAACAATATGATATTACAGCAGCTTTGTTATTACTCTTAAAACTACGGATAAACAAAAAATTTTCGAATTTTTTTGTATTATTTTATATTATAGAGTTCCACAAATTAAAGCTCAAAATGACAATAATAATAATAAATTTCGTTTGATTTTGAAACTCATGTCTTATAAATAGTTATACTGTAATTAATAGAACTTTTCACTCTCTAGAATTTTTCAAGATTTAAATTAAAAAGTATATCAAAACATGATTAAAGAGACAACTATTATTATATAAATTTACTTTTAATTTAATCCAAGTTCACACCAACTACAGGTGACTCATTCTGTGTTTTGCCGAGTTTTAAAGTGAATACTGAACTATAAAAAATAAATTTATAAAAGCATATCTCTTATTTCTATAATAAAATGTTTATTTTTTAGGAATTTGAAAAAAGGTAAGAGGAAAAAAACTGAGAAAAACTCAAATGAGTTTTTAAAAAGAAAACATAAACGACACACAATAGAGATATATGATTTAGATACCGTAACAAAAGCTTTACAAGATACTAAAGTAAAAAATAAGACCAAGCTAGTTAAATGCCATCTTTGTGGATATTTAGCATTGAATCGACGTGGATTAAGCTTACATATTGCACACATTCATAAGTAAATTTACAGGATTTAAAAAAAAGACTAAATTAAATACGTTTGCATAATTATTTTTAGAGAAATGAAAAATCGATGGTGTTCTACTTGTTATATAGAAGTGGTTAATTTAGAAGAACACAAAAAGTCACATGCATGTGACAGAGCTTTTAAGTGTACCTTTTGTGATAAAAGTTTTCGCCATCAAGGCCACTTGACTGAACATATTCGTAGTCATTCAGGTTCGGTTCTAAAGCCTTGCTCACATTGATCAAGTAATTTAGTTAAGTGATTAGTAAAGTTGTTTTTTCAAAAAGTTTAGTACAATTATATTTTTGTGTGTAAGTATTACCCCCACCACTCTCGTATCACAAACACATAAAAAATAAAGGAATATTGTGCATACCAAATTTCTAAAAATAAAATAAAATTTTGATTTTTACCTTAACTTATTACCTTTAAATATTTTTACGAGAAAATCCCTTTGGTAAGCGCCCTCATGTGAATATTGTGCTGACCAAATTTCAAAACATTTAGATAAGTATTTTTAAGAAATTTGTGCACGAAAATTGAAAGATTATACATCAAGTGTGCTTCTAACAGCTGTGAATAATTCCTCTTAAGTGTTTAGTAGTTTAGAACTTGTTAATTTACTAAATTACTTGATCAATATGAAAAAGGCTTTATTAGTGTTTAAAATAATGATCAGTTAAAAGTTATTTAATATATTTATTTTAGGTGAACGTCCCCATAAATGTGATAATTGCAATAAAGGCTTTGTGTCAGCAAGACATTTACGTATTCATATGCGAGTCCATACAGGTGAAAAGCCTTACCAATGTGATATTTGTTTAAAAAGATTTACTCAAAAAGGTGCTTTAGCATCACATTACAATAGGCATACACGATATAAATGCAAGGTGGGAATAGTTTGTAATCGTAACACATTTTATCTCGATATAGAGAAACTGCGTCTCATTGACGATTAGACACTAGCATCCTTGGTGGCGAGAATTAGAATATTTCATGTGACAAATTGTGGTAATAGTTGGTGCTATTTTTCAATCATAAAAACAATTTTATTAACAATTTCTTCAAAAAGAATGGTCAGAAGAGGCTTACACTAATCTATACGCAGCTTCTCTATGTACAGGTTCAAAGAATATCTCAGAAAATTTGTTTGATAAATCAATGTACAGCTAAATATATAGTATGCGAGGTTAACATACGCGGTAGACTTCAATATTCTCATGCTTGTAGAAGTATAGAGGTAAATTTTATTTTCCGAAGCGGTATCTTCGTTTACATTTCTAGATTCGACATGCTTTGCAAGGCTGTTCGGAGGCTTTAAGATCAAATTAGATTATCCAAAGACATGGAAAGAAAAATGAATTCTTTGCTTCGAACTATCCAGCTTCAAGAAAAAAATTAGCCTGAATGAGATACTGTAGTCTTAAACTGTTTAAGAGGCACTAAACAAAGTAACATCGGGCAAAAGGAAAGTAAATTTTAATTTTTGTATCAGTGACTCTAAATATTGGCCAATCCCCACTCGAATTCTAAAGAATCTAGAGTATTAAATACATATCAGACGTTGCTTAACGACATAAGAATCACGAACAAGAAAAAAGATGTTTCCTGTACCTGTATAGAAAATAATAAAAATTTTTTTTTTTTAGTTATGTGATTTAAATTTTACGAAATTAAAATATTTAGCTCAACATATTCTAGAATCTAGTCATGACGAAGTTCACGGTGATAACACAAAACCAGCCAATTTATTAAATAATGAAATAGTAGATCCATTAGTTGATATTAAAGATGAAAAAGAGTTAAAAAATATTGAAGATGAAGAATCTAAAATTGAAAATGAAGAATCAAATTTAGAAAATTTAGAAGATAAAATGTAATTAAATTCGCTCAATTTTTTTAAATAGGCAATAATTTTCAACATATTTGGTTTTATCTCTAATTTAGTTTTTAGGAACGTCTTTGGTTTTAAATTGTTCATCGTTTAAAGGTCGTTCCATATAGTCGGCTAGTCGCTTCTCGGTAGTCATAGCCATGCGCAATAGATATAACGTTTAGACGTAAGAAGTTCGATTGGTAAAATATACTGTATACAAAAAGTCGAAAGAGGCTGTTTAAATCTGTCATTTTAAGTTTATTAAATTATTGTTATTTTAAATATGAGAATGTACTTTAAATATATTTAAAGATTGAGCTTTATATAATATGGATACGATTTATGATATAGAGGATTTAAAAATTTTATTAGTAAAAATAAAATAAAAAATTTGGTTACAAGTCAATAAAAAGTGATGGAGGTAAAACCACATTTGCATTAAATATGAGACAGAAGTTCGCAGAGATTATTAAAAAAATTGCTTTTTTTTACTTGTTACATTTTTATAATTTATATCGCGTTTGTAGTAAATACTGTTACATTATCTTTTAAGTAGTCAGCCATTTTGAATTCAGAACACAGGCGGAAGTAAACAATAATAAGAAAGTGGAACATATTACGACAAACTACAACCGACACATTCCATATAGATTTTAGTCTACCGACTGAGTTACTGCGCATGACTTCGACTTCCGACAAGCGACAACCGACCATGTAGAACGGGGTTAACATAGTATTTCTTAACATGCTTTAGTTGTTATTGATTTTTTAAATTACTAAACAACTATACTTAAACTGAATTTTATTTCTATGATAGAATATGAATGAAATGTTAGGTACTTCCGAACACTCCAAAGGCCTCAACATGAATGATATTATATTAATCTCTCAACGCCTCAGAGGCCGCTTCTGAATATTTCAGGAACTCGATATGATTGAAATATTGGGTGATTATCTGTCATGATAATCTGATGAATTTTAACTAAAAGAATTTTGAAAATTTAATAGGCCACTACCACGAACATTTCATTCACGAATACGGAATTCTGATTATTTTTTAATGTCTATAATTGAAGTTAGAAAATAATGTTGAATTTTTTGAAAGATAATTTAGCTTTAAACATGGTTTTAATAAACTAAAAATATAATTTATCGCTTTATAATTTATTACATTATACAATTTATATGATGTTAAAGCTTGTCGCAAGTGTATGATTTAATAAAATAGCACACTCAAGTAAATTTCGCGGCAAGCTTATTTATATTGTATAATTTAACAAATCAATGGGTTTGATTTAATTTAAAGTTCATTTTCTTGTTTTTAGAGTATTTAAATAAATGCTTAATTTTAAAAATAGTTTTTTAATATTAATTCTTCTCGTTTTCTATAACACGCTTTTTAAGACCGCCCACTTAAATTCAGTATACAAACCGTCTAGTGTTATAGTTCGTATTTTTCGAGTCTGTAATATTGGTTTAACGTTCGTTTGTTATTTTCAACGAAGTTAAATTCATCGCTCTTTAATACCAGTTAAATTCATTAGATACGGAAATATGGCGTTTTTTTCACGATTCCCAATGGCGAAACGGTTAGCCTTCCAAAAATAAAAACTTATTTATATACTTTAATTTTATATTACATAGGCTTATCGAAAAAAGTTCCAAAATTTGGTCAAAAAGTGCTCAGTGACCCAAAACATATGGAAGGTGAGAAAATCAAAACCATAGCAAAACTTTCCAATAGGAATCCTAATATATCGAGCCTATAACGGCAATTGAGATTTAACATAATTAATATAGAAACGTTGAGAAGTTTCACAAAGATTTTTTTTGATAGAAATGATAGTTATTCAACTTGGGATCTTAGTTCTTCTGATATATTTTTTTGAATTATTAAGATTATTTTTTAGAAACCATGGCAATATTTCCCACAACTACCGCATACTTATATTTTTATGTTTATTATTTTTTAAACAGATGGGGAACTGAAAATATTCAAACTGGTCCAAAATACGTAGCAAGTGTCGTCGATACTGAAAATGCGTGTTTGAATAAAGGCTCTGTATGTCAAGTATGCGATAAAAGATTTAGGTAAGTTATTACTAATTAGGAATGATAAGTATATGGTATATTTGTGAAAGAAGGATATTTTATATAAAAATGCTCACAATTATTATAAAAATAACCGTTCAATTTGATTTTTTTTTGTTTTAATGATATTTTACTATGTTTTGATATTTCACTTCAAAAATGTTGATTTCTTAATAAAATTCAGAAAAAAAATATATTTTGGCAAAAAAAAAAAACAAGATTTCTTGTCATAAAATTACATTAAAATAACCTTTTTTATTTCCGTAAAAACGCTGTCTGCCATTTTGGTGACGTAATACTGGCATATAATATTGTGAATACTGGTACGACACATTAAGAAAAAAAACATAAAACCTAACAATTTCAAATATTTTTTTATTAATTAAAATAACCGTTTAGGTTGAACTGACGGATGACAACTAATACAACTAATAGCTTATGTCAAAATAACGTAAAACCATGGCAGCTTTTTAAGTTAAAAATAAAAAAAAAAAAATTTTTAATTACATTATAATAAAACAATAATGTGGTTATGAGAAGATAAATATTACGATTGCAAATATATCAAGAAATTAAAAATATAATATGATAAAACATATTTTAGCATTGCCAAATTTTTATTAATTAAAATAATAAGGTCTATTTAAATATAATTAAGATAAATAATTATTATAGTTAATTATGAATAAAGATGTTTGAGATACGGTCAAATTTTGACCACAGGTGATACTATAAATATACATAAATCTATACCTAATGCAATGTACGAAACAAATTGTAAGTCACTCAGCAAAGTGTACTTGTCTTTCCATCTTAAAGAAATGGAGAAACGCGCCCAAGGCACAGAGCAAACCTTCGTCTAATGTATATGGACAAATGTTCTATAAATGTTTTGTTACTGCAGTCACAAAACTCGATATATCCGTCTCTATTATACTATTTATTGTTTTACAATTTACAAATTTATTATACAGACGAATTACTAGGTCACCAAGGTCTACGCATTGGTAACTGCAACGACTTGTACAGATTTTATTTGAAATAAAATAATTTTTATTAAAATTCCGTGTTCGATATGTAATGTTCTCCATTGTTCTCCATCTCTCAACAAATTAAAAGTTATCAATTGGAATATACCTATGGACCATAAATATTTTTCAGGAAATGTTTATTTTATGATGATTTCCTGAAACATCATCGTGGAACTTTTTATATAACAGAAAAATAAAACGTTTAAATTTTTCCAGTTCCCATCCAAAATTACGATTACATATGAGATTGCATACTGGTGATACACCATATTCATGTAATTTTTGCAAAAAACGATTTTGTACCAGAGCTCAATTAGATGTTCATATTCGAACACATACAGGAGAAAAACCACATGTATGCCATATATGTGGAAAAGTAAGCACTCTTATTTTTATTTGGAAAAATTTTTTCTATTTTTTTATAATATCATTTATAATATTTTAGGGCTTTGCTCAATCCAGTGTTTTAAATACACATATGAAATTACATACTGGACGTCCGGAGCAATGTTCTATTTGTGAGCAACGATTTTGTAGACCCGCTGAATTGCGGCTTCATATGCGAAAACATACAGGTAATAAATTTTTGAGTAAAATCTTGGTTTAATATTTAAAGTTTCAAAGCAAAAAATTAAATTATTCAAAATTATGATTTTCATTGGAGTTTTAAAATAAACATGAATTCTTAGTTCATATTTATTAGATATTAATTTATGAGGATCAGGAAGGGAATTTTTGAAAAGTGAATTGATGAGTTGGTTATTTACGAGAATGAATACCGCAAATAATATAACGTTTGAATAAAATCTATGTATAAAATATGATTATGTATGATATTAATATTATTAGATTTATCAACTTCGAAACCCATATACTAAATTATTAACATTTAAATAAATATAAAATGAATGACTGGTAATATTATTAATATTATTGAACAATTTATTTTACTTGTCGTAACTTGTGTCATGCCTATGTTTATTTGAATAAAAACGAAGTGAAGATAACTAACAGATTTAATTGTTTAGATACTCCACATATGATTAAGTATCAATATTTGAACTATCTTTAATCATTAGAATTCATAAAATGCTCTAAATATCCAGCCTATACAGTTTTAAATACATATGTAATAATATGTATTTTAATTATATATGTTTATTAGCCAAATTTGAGGTGTAATTGTGGCGAATCCAGACACTGGATCGATTTTACTCATTCACGACCTTAATCTTAATACGTCATCAAAATTTCAGCTTGTTATCTCTTTTCGTTTTTGAGTCATCGTGATAACGGGCGGACGAACGGATAATGAAAAAATTGACTAATTAAGTGATACTAGGAACACCTATACCAAAATTTTGTTTGTGTGGTCAATATATTGTAGCGTTAGAAACTTAAGACTAAAATTAATGTACTCTGACATATTGTATGTCGAATATAAAAAGTAAATAAATAAATTATGATCGATAACATATTATATTAATCTATGTATGATTACCATAGAGAAAATATACGTATTACGACTTTTCAGCTTCGAAATACCATAATATAGTGATTTATCATAATAAAATATTATAATATGTAATTGGCGAATTTAAAATTCACAATATAGATTAGGTTGTTTCTTTAAAATAACCATACATTAAAATCTGAAATTTTGTTGGCTATTTTGAATAATTTTTATGCAAGGCTTTATTCAAACTGTAATATACACTTTTAGTATATAACGACTTTTCTCACCAACACCAGTGCTTTCAAAAATTTCCTTCCAGATTGTTATTTTTTAAATTTGTATCACATACAGTACTCATTGCATCTAGCACTTCTACAGAAAGAGTTTAGTCGTGCCTCTTCGATCAATTTACAATCGCTCGACAATTGAATGAATTATATAGACAAAGGAAAAAAATGGAATTTACCGTACTGTAAGTAAAAGCATGGTATATTCTGATTTAACTAGTGGTTCTGTGAACTGTATACCTCATTCAGAAGTAAAAAATAAGTATATAAATAATACTTAAACAAAATTTAGAAGATTTTTCACAACATGATCTTAAACATTAAATATTATATCAAAAAATTAAATATATTTATTAAATAAAAAGAAAAATAGTTAATTTTATTAGGAAAAGGTTTATTGTTTTAGAAAAAAGTGATTTTTTTTAAGGGGTAAATAAAAGTTTACCGACTTAATTAAATAGTGAATTTTCTGAGCGTGATCATATAGATAGATATAAATACAGACAAACGAAATACAAAATCGTTTTTATACCATAAAATTTACTTCGTTCGGTCAAATATACAATTTAACTCCTTCGTGGCTCCCTCCATGTCTTATAAAATTTGAAAATTATTAAATTATAAAAAATTTTTTACCAATAAATAATAGAGGAGCAACGGGGAGAAAAAATTTAAAAGGGGAAAATTTCTAAGTGCGATTTTTTATTGTATCATTTATGCCTATCTTATGAAGAAAAACGTTTTTTGAGAAATACAGCTTGAAGCTTTTTATTAGGTCCCCATTTTCAAAATTTCGGTTACGTTTTTCGGAAATTTGGGAAAAAATTCTCTACGATCCCATTTATTTAGAAATTATTTATTTTGAAACATAACTTGAAAATATAAAATTTACAAATCATAATATTCTAAATATTTTTTTTTTATTTGTACTTGACATCAAACCGTCGACCGATCAACTAGTTTCCATAGTTTGTTCGTCCGCGGCCCAGCTACCCAAGACTACAAAATTGCCAACATAGAAAATTTCTTTATAACATTAGATTTTTTATTCTGATGCGATGTATAACATCGCATTCGAGAAAGAGTTGCAAAATACTCTTTGAAATTTTAGAACTTTTTTGTTTATGAATTAATTTCAATTTAATTTTCGAATTTTGTTATTGTACTGATTTTAGTTTCACATTTTGATGTGAAATATAGCAAATTTAGTATCAGAATGGTATGAAAATAACGGTTGTTGGTAAATTGAAGTGTGTTGAGTTAGGAAATTTGTAATTTTTAGTGACTAGCGTAGTTAGTATACACTTAAAAAACGTGGAGATTTATAAATATAGTGAGTGTTGATTTTTAAAATACTTTTTAAACAATCATGGGCAAACTTTATGTCATAAAAAGACGTTCAAATGGACGCAAATTGGTTTTATTTTAATATTCTGTTTTTTATTAGCTGATGCGCTCTTTTTGCAATTTACACTGTTTCTACTGCATCCCCATCCTAATTTAACGCATTTTGATGTTTAGTTTTTCATACAAAGATAGTTCTCTTTTCGTCTTCTCTCCATTGTTCTCACGTTAGATAATATAATAGATTTCATATTTAATACGATTTGTTAATTAATCCTCCTTGGTTTATAAAATCTAAATAAGTAATTCGAATAAATTTGTTTGTATTAAATAAAAATGATTCCATCCATTAACATTTAAATGTACCAAAATTTCTAACGTAAATAAGGCCAATTCTCAAGACTATGAACGCTAGTGTCTGTTTTATCGTTGAGGTCACGTAATTTTTTTATAATTGTAATTATAAAGTTTATTTTGTTTTAGGTGAAAAACCATATTTATGTACTGAATGTGGTCAAACATTTATACAATCAAGTCATTTAGCTGAACATAAACGAACTCATAGTGATGAGAGGCCATTTCCATGTCCACATTGCAAACGTGCATTTAAACATAAAACTACATTACGTTCGCATATACAAATTCATACTGGTGAAAAACCATTTAAATGCAAACATTGTTCATATGCGTGTCGTCAAAGTTATAGTTTAACACAACATATGCGTCAACATACCGAGAACAATATTAAACACGAGTGTCCAGAATGTTGGAAAAGTTTTACAAGTATAAATTTATTAAAAGCACATACCGAGACTGTACATGAAGTGATCATTGGCCGATAGTATTTGATGACATTTTATTTTTACATAATTGTTACAATTTATGTGTATTTACCAATGAATATAATAATAGTTTTATTTGTTACAATTATTATTTGTTATAATTTGTCAGCCCTTTTTTCAGTATAGTTCTCGACCTAACATGCTTTCCATTTAATACTTTTTCCGCCCGAACTCTCCTCGTTTATGTTTTTTTTTTATTCAGTCCAGTTTTTATTCATATTTTCTTATCTTTATCTTTTTATTTCAAAATTTTACATTTTAATCAACAAATTATTCATATTATAGGAAAAACGCAAAGGTTTAATCAAATATTTTAATTTTTGTTTTATTTCTAAGTTATTTTGATATCCGCAAATCTGAAAACATACCTGAGATGTGTCTATCAATTAATCTCTTGAAATTATTCGGTTTTGTGATACTTCGACAAATACTTTTTCTATATGAACCTGAAATTCTTCGCTTTATCTGAGAGCAGACTTTCATAACCCTCAATGGAGTTGATCGGTATACGAAGGCAATTGACTGGGAATTTAGTCTCTATAAGCGTGGCATCTATAAAAAGTGTGGTCATAGATAGGAGAGTTGTGAAACATTTCGATGCGGAAGAGCTTTATACATAATTATTTATCCATAATCACTGTTAAAGAAGGAATTCCTTGTAGATATCTGTGATCAGGGATGTGCTGGATCGTTTAAAATGGAGGGTGCTGATGCGGATCTTAGATATTCAATTCAATTGTTCAGGATATTTTTTCAAATTCCTTAAAATGTGATTGTTTATTGAATGGAATATAATTCTGATTTGTGATATCACTTAGCAGTAATATTTAATTTCAATAATACTAAATTTGAAAAATGAATTTGACTTTAGATACTGTTATTAATAGTTAGTATCTTACGATAAGGTTAGTTAGCTATAAAAAGTACCACTTAGCTCACTACAATAAGGGTTGAAATATTAATTTTTTGCCAAGTATGTAATTTTTAAGAAAAAAAACTATTTTAAAGAGATTTACCAGCTTTTTATTGCTAGATTTACTTATAAATTCATATACGTATTGAAATTGAATAAAGGAAAAGATCCGTTTAAAATCCACTGAAAATGAAACGAATACGGATCTTTTTTTTCTTGTGGATATCATCAGATACAGATAAGATCAGCTACTGTGCTTGCTGTACCCAGTCTTATCACGTTACCAAGAGAGTAGAGGTAATGTGTTTTGTGAATGCCTTCAACTCTCAGCTAATAACACAGTTGAAATAAACTGTCTCATATTATTGACGATAATAATTTTGCATTATGTGTCTCTTGCCCTTCATAAACATTAGTGTATTAAAATTTTTATCTGATTGCGTTGATAGCCAAACTGGTAAAATATATGTGTCCGAAAAAAAAACATTCTATTGAGGCATTAAACCGAATGACAACATACGTATATGATTCATTTTACTTGGAGCTCAGGCAAACTCTCAATAACTTAACTAAGCTTTGTTTTTCAGAGATTTATGTACTCTAGATTTATTTGAGTAATGGGACTAAAAAATTGTATCTCTTTCTCTATTCAGAGCTTTTTCAATATACGCTACCAAAAACTTCTTGGTTTTAGAGACCTTGTTGCTATCATACTTTTTCAGTTACAGTAATCAAAACTTTGAATGAAATGCTGCGGTCAGCTGATATTGAAGATAAGATGATTATAAATAAATATAAAGCATGGATGAAAGGGATACACAATTGTACCAGGTGGTTGAAATCTTGCAATTTGAACATTATTATCGCAAAAGTAGCCCCTTCTCTTTTTATTTGTATATCAGATCGATTTATATAATAATCCACATACTACCCCGATCTATATTGTTATATGTCTATGTATTTAATTAACTGATGGTCCAAGAGCTGGCTGCAAAAAACCTGAACTATCGAGTTACCGGATAAAGTATTTTTTAAATGATACTACTCACTGTAACTATTGAAAAAATCATTTAGTTCCAGAGCAAATATGGTGCATAACATTGTTATATTTTTTCTACGGTACATTTTTTGGACATAAACTGTACCAATCGAGTAACCACTTGAAACTGATTTTAAAATTTAGTTTTGAGTAACCCCTTGACACGACACATTTTTAATTTTTTGTTGTTGTTATGTTACCGTACCTATCGAGTAACCGCTTCAAACTGTAATTAAATTGAAGTTTAAACATTTCTTATTAAGAAAATACATTAGTGCCATTTCTATTTTAGTGACAAATGTCTGGCACAATAAACATTTTTTAATAGCCAAAAAAAAATTGTCTATTGTGCTATGGAGTTATTACTGTAAGTTGAAATTAAATACGACAAAGATATAATTTTTGACAGCATTAAGAGTATAACATTTTGTGGTTTAGTATTAATGTTGAAAATTAACTTTTATATTTTGTATAATGATTAAAATTATTTATGTATTTAATTTGTACATCGCCTGATGAAGTGTTAATAAAGAACATGAAACGTTGCGAAATAAAAGCTTTGTCTAAATGTTTTTCACTGATCCTTCATCCACTAATTCTTAATAAATAATTCATCATACAGGATCTTAATTAATAAAAAATTCTGATTTTAGTTTTATAGTTATAAATTTAAATTATTCTGTAATACTCTAAGAAAAGTACTACTAAGTAAAAAAGTTTGAAGCTATAAAGATTGTTAATATTTTTCATTTTTTACGCAATAATTAAGAATGAAAATGTAGTTTTTTTAATTCGGTCAAGTTACACATTTGAAATAACAAAAATTTCAACAGAGCCAAAATTTGGTATAGAACTTGGGTTCACCATTATAAATAAAGTATCAGAAGTCTGCAACGATCCCATGTGCGCTATAATAATTATTTGGGTTCAAAGGAGAAAATTTCAGTTTTTTGAATTTTTTTTTGAAAACAATTAGTTTTATCAAAAAATATCTTAAACCGAAGTTGTAGATCTTAGTTGTAGAAATTATCTACAAAAATTGTCCTTATGTTGTATTCTAAGAATCATAATTCCTGAGTTATCATGATTCTAAGAGTCAAGTTCTACATGATATACACACATTTCCCCGCCACCTGAAAGATAGTGTACTTGTTAAAAATAATGACATGAAATAATTATTGTCGTCATGGAAATTCATTAAAATATTTTTAAATATATTATTGGACTAGATGGTTTAAAACACTAATTTCTATCATTCCGAGTCAAGAGATGGGTACAACTAGCCACGTACACTTAGTTTCCACTCAAGTCGGATTCTCTTTGATCATACCAATTGTAAGAAACTGAAAGTGTCAATAATAAGGTATTATATGACTGTGATAATAAAAATGACTTTTAGTAAAGACTCGCACCATACACGCTAAAAAGATGATTAGAAGCAGTCATGACAAGTCCATTATTTACACAACATTCCTTGAAAAATTTCATGACGACTTCTATTTTATTTTCTAAGGCAGTGCATTAACTCTATTATACTGGTATCGTCGACAAACAAACAAACCTCGCGGTCACATTTATTTTTAATGTAAATTGGTAAGTCGTTGATCAGGGTCATATTCTCTGAATTTTTGGAAAATAGGTAAGTATATTTTTTTACAGTTAGGAAAAATACTGTCAAATGTTATCAGAGTGGTCTAATGCCGATTTAAGCTTGGTGGAGGAGCTTAGACAAAAATTGTATGGAACCACGCTAAGAAAGAATATAATATAACATAATAATTTTATTAACATTCCGAAGCTTATCATAAACAAGACAAAACAATACGTTTTAATAACAGTTAAAAATAAAATCTAATTGTTTGAAAAAGTAGTAAAAATTACATAGAATTATTTGTATTCAGTAAATACAATTAATTTACTACTTAAAACGATTCTACAAAAAAATAAAAAAACAAAATAAAATTAAAATTAAAACATTTGAATATTCTTTAGTTGTATGGAAACAAACACATTGTTACGATTAACCCTTTTATAGATAGCTTTTCTGCGTCCCAAAATATACTTTTATGTAGGTCGCCACATTATAAATATCCTTTTTGGATCAGATACGCTGAGAATATTCTCAGCATTGCACAACTTTTTCGATTTTAATCTCCCCCGTGCTTTCTTTTTAGTTCCGTGAAATCCTTCTGATAAATGTTCCACACTCTCACTCTATCAATTTTTTAGCATTTACTTCGGAGCCATACATTCTGAAACTGCCGATAAGATGCATTTCGTTTGATTTTACGACCTTAATTAATTACGCCAGTGATTTTTGGACTATTTTTGCTTTTTCTTGTAGCTTTCCACACTCTCTGTTCAAATTAGGTAGGCATAGTTCTTCTAGTTTTCTTCAGGAATTCAAGCTCCAGTCTTCATCATATTACATACATTGCCAATATTTTTAGCTGTTATTGACTCTGAGGAGATAACTAATATCATTTTGTAGACATAGGTACTTTATCTATGCGGTAAAAGGTTCCGATGTAGGGTTTATTTTTTTCATTTATATGGAGTCTTCTTCTTTGCCGCAAATCTCTGTTTTCTTAATTTTACACTCGTTGTCAAAACAAGTATTGGTATGACTACTTGCTTGATGATGTTCGTTATGGACTTCCAGATCGCTGCTGATGTAACCCATTCACTTCTGAAAAAATTTAATTGCTTTAATTACCTTCTAATATATACTCTATGCCAATTTATATATATAAAAATCAATTGCTGTTCGTTAGTCTCGCTAAAATTCGAGAATGGCTGGACCGATTTGGCTAATTTTGGTCTTGAATTATTTGTGAAAGTTCAGGGAAGGTTTAAACAAAAATAATAAGTAACGGAAAATACTATAAACGACAATTGAATTTTCCAACACAAAATGTTCCTAGCTGCATGTGATACATCTTTTGTCTTTTTTTTTCACATGTTACAAATCCTATTAGCATCATTTCCATAGAAACCAAAATATAAATTTGAAATTCAAAAAAAAACTTCTTTGTCTCTTCTCATATCGCATTGTTCAAGTATTACCGGAATCATTCGTGGTTCAAGAGGTAACTTTCATTGAATAGTATGAGTATGTGTAGAACAGCACAAATTATCGGGTGAACGCGGTGCCGGGTGTACCCCACCAAATACCAGGTAAATACCGGGTGCGCACTAAATACCGGGAACCCGATAAGAAAGGATTTTCTGAAATTCTACCCTAAGGGTTCAGAAATTCTACCACTAAGGGTAGAATTGCATCCGCATGCTATCGATGTAAAATCATTTAAAAAATATCAATAAAATAGGAAAATTGTTACAGCAACGCGTGAATCGAGTCTACTTAATATAATAATAATATAAATTAATATTATTATTTATTTTGATTAGCATCAGCTTCATTATTTAGAAATAGAGTTGAGAATTTCTTATTATATTTAGGAGATAGTGATGATGATTAAAAATAATTTAAATGGCAAAACAATGTTTGCCCGAGTCAGCTAGTCAGATATAGATTACTCTCCGTGCTATTTATTTTATTTATCATGTAAAATATTAAAATTATCCCGTTTGTCATACTATGACAGCCAAATTATATAAAAGTAAGTAGTAATGCTCAGTTTTATAAAATATTGCTATTCCTCCAGGACATCTACCTCTCTCAGCTATTCTGATACCATTTTTTGGTAACAGAAGAGTATCCATTCAAACGCCTCCATATTCCAAAATAATATATTTACTTCATTTTTGTAGTTATTTGGAGATATGGACAAATTATAGGATGTTAAATAAAATTCTGTATTATTTTTGCGACGTTTCGACTTTTTGTTTAGTCATCATCGGGCATCATAACATGAAATTATAAAATAACATTCTATAAGAAGGTTAATGAATAACTGGTATAACGAGGTTTGTCCTAACATAAAGGAGTGTGTTTCTAAACACCTGCTGACTTAAATAACATGTAATATACATTGCATTTCTTTTAATTATCCAGTACAAATTACTCAAAAGATACTTATCCAAATGTTATGAAATTTGGTATGCATGATATTGACATAAAAACCTAGTGCTTATGAGTTTAAAGGTAAAAATTAAAATTTGTTTGTATAATTAGAAATGTATTTTTAACAAAAATTCTATGATAAGCTGTAAAATGTCAATATTCTGTCTATTAAGTAGTATCTTTTGAGTTATTTGTACTGGAAAATTGTATGCTTCTAACTGATGTTGATAAATTCAATGAATATTTTTTATCAACAAAAAGATAGTTTCTTACAGAAAATTAATGTATTATTATGTATTACATGTATTTTTATCTATAATTTAAAAGAAACACATATGAACACACAACTAATCAAAATTAAAAATACAAAATTTAAACTGATTTATAAAATCCAAAAAACTAAACCATAGAAAAAATTACAAAATTTATAAAATAGAAATATAAAGAAATGGGTGTGTGTACTTATGTACGCGCGTCAGAAGTTATACTTCTTTGGCATCATTAAAAAACAATTTTTAATTACATGCAAATAATTAATTACAATAAAATAATAAAAGGACTGTAGAAGGATAGTCAACACAGTCAATAAAGCTCAGTTTAAATAAAAAAAATTCAATAAATAAATATATATTTTCTTACATTAAGTGTAACATAAATCATAACAACAGCTTCAACATGTGAATTTTGTGTGACGATGATTCGCGCGCATCTTAAAATTTCACTCGCATCATTTTTCATAACGCGCCTAAAGAAGTATAACATCAAAAAATTATATTTTAAAAACAAAACACATAGCTGAGAGGTGTGGATAATGGTTTATATTTTTTCTACCCTGGAGCTGGTATCTTAGCGTGAATGCCCAATAGATAGTCATTTATTCATTTATTATATTTGGTATTTTTTAGCTCTTGCAAATGTACTATTTTATAGTGATAGTTATTTAATAGTCCCATATAAAAGGTTTTTTATCTATAAATAATTTTGATGATAAGGTCTTTTCTATCCTTTTAATGAATACAATTGTAAATATTATTAGAATTAAATAAATGTTTGTGCAATTGTAAATATTCTGGATCATTGTAATTCAATTTCTGGAGTAATTTTAATTTCGTCTTTAATCTTGTATGATATATATTTTTTTAATGCTCGCACTTAGTATTCGTTTTGAATAACGAATATAAACGATAATTGCCTTTATTTTTATTTTATTTTTCTATTGATGTGGTTTTGATTTTTTTCTTTTAATATCTAGATTTTAATTTTTGTTTTTTGTAATTAATGTAAAAGGAAATTCTTTGTAAAATCATAGAACAAATAAACTTATGGTCAATTTCTTGGATTTTTTATTCCGTTGTACTATTTAGGATGTTTGGGTGATACAAGTAGCGAAAAAAGTGTATGGACTAAACGCATTATTTCAATTGACGATTATCTAAGACTCGTAAATTACAAAATTATAATAAATCTTTTTGTTTCCAATACTTTTTTAAAAGTTTGTCAAACAGAAAAATATATTCGGCTTTTTTAATTTATGGTTAAATTATTTTAGAATACATTACGAATAGATAGAAGTATGATTTAATATTTTTTTATACAAATTTAATTTATTTTCATTCATTAATTATATAATATTTTATTGTATGAAATCTAGTTAACACCATAAAATAGTGATCTTTTTCTAATGTTGGTACAAACTTCAAATATGATATATTATGCTCTCTTTAATATATTTATGATAACATAAGTTCTTTATCTATAAGTCAAATTAATACCATACCATGTAAAAATATTGGTTCAGATTTTTATATTAATTATTTAAGTTATTAAATTGCCTTTAAAACGGTATAAAAATGAGTTAAAACGAACAAAATACTAGTCACAATAGGTCTCAGCTGACGACAGTCTTGCTCGAACTTTCTTATGCACTAATTAATTTTTCCATTAAAAACGACATTATCAGTTCATGCTCAATTAGTTATCTGCAGTACAAGTTACTTATTGTCTAAGTTTGAAATTCTAATAAGCTTTTTTTTAGTTCATAAAAATAAAATTAACCTGTTCGGCTAACGAATCAATAAGATTACATGTAAAATTATAGTTTTTTAAATTGTAAAATTGCAATAACTCTAGGAAAATAACGTTATTTCTAATACAAATATTGTTTTATTCCCTTTAAAGTTTAATTCGATTCGTTTTTCAACTTCCTTGATATTTAAGCAACTAGCTAATCAATTTAAAACTCATTTTGCAAAGGATTTTACTGGGTGCAGAAACTTATAAAGTGAATTTTCCTAGAATTAAAACATTGATATCATACATAATTTTCATTGTATAGAAATAAAAAGCATACCAAAATATGTACATCTTATACAAGATATAAATATTAAGAAATGTTGGTCTTTTGATCTAAAATTACTAAATTATAATATTGATACAAAATTATAATAGCAACATTCTTAAACAATATTATAAAAAAATATATATATAAAAGAAAAAAAGAAATTTTTATTTTATATAAGAAATAAAAATTTAACAGTGAATAACAATATTAAGAAGAAAATAAAATAACAATAATAATAGTAAAAACCAAGTAATGGAGTAATGGACAAATAAATAAAAAACTGCAGAATATAACAAATATAATATCACTTTAATTCAATAAATAATAAGAGAAATTTAAACTCATTTAAGAGAAACGACCACGTGCACAAAATTTTTCTTTACAAAATGAAATAATTTTCTGAGTTGGCCGACGCAAGAAACAATAAGTATTCTATATAAAGACATTTCTCGAACATCCGCTTCCACTTCCTTCAAAAATTGCCTTCGTATATAAATATACGCTTTACAAAATAAAAGTATATGCCCCAAATCCTCCCTATCATAGCGAAAACTACATAGCGTACAGATTGAATTAGTAGTATAACCCATATTATTGTCTATTGATCTTAGCACATTCCTACCACAGTTTTGTAACTCTGCTAAGAGACGGATAAATAATATAAGGCCGGTTAGTTTAAAATAGTCTTGTACAAACTCGCTTATCACAAAATTATGGTAAATGAAACTATAAGCTGAGCTCTGTGTTCTTATTATGTCCTTTTGCCAAAGACAATCGTTGTATGATAACAATAGATAGATTTTATGCCAAGGTTGTCTATTCTATCCAGAATGCTTTTATTTGTGGGAAGAGAAGCTCAAATTTTATTTAATTGACAGACCCAGTTGTATTTGTTATTTGGACTTGGTGACATAGAAGCCAGGTTCTTCATTCTGTTATAACATATTTTTGGAAGTTTATGGTCATCAAGTTTCAATATTTTTTGTAGCCATATCAAAATTAGTTCAAATGCCAACAGCGATAACGGGTTTTGGACAGTTTCCAAGCGTATTATATAACCTGAAGTGTTTTTCAACAGTAGCTTGAAAAACTGTGTTTGGACTAACTCCATAGCCTCTAAATATCTTAACGCCCAAATAGGAGCAGTATATAAGAGGGAATTAACCACTATAGAGCGATATTAATATAAGTCTTTTAGTTTTCCAGGTAGTGATTTTAATGAAAACTGAAGCACTTTTTAAGTACGTCAAATAAAGTTTCTCCAAATTATTTTCTGATCTTATGTAATTCAATATTAAAGATCACTACTTCAATTTTCACTTTCAACGAGCTACAATTTAGTTAATAATGTATTTATCGAAATGAAAAACAAATTTGTTTATTTGTTTTTATATAGTTTTCAATTTTCTTTTCAATCTTATTCGATAAAAATGTAATATTTTGAAATACTCGCGAACAATCGTTATAAAACATAAATTTTTTTATGTTAAATTGAAATTTTAATCACATTAATAGTCAAAAAGTATTATTTCGCAAAATTAAAGACACTTTTTGCTTAAAATTTGTTGTTTTATCGGTTTCTGGGGTTATTTTTCACTTCACCGGATGGACGTTTTTAATTACTGTCCTTTTAGTATATGATATTAGAAACTCGACAACAAAAATGCATTCAAATCCATTCAATATAACAGGGTTCCGTCATTTTGAATTAAAAATGGCTGATTACATTAGATCATTATTATTATTATTATCAGAAAAAAACTTTTATTTTTATTCGCTTAGAAATATTTGATATAAGTCATTATGCTAGTGAAATTCCAATTTTGCTCTCCGATATATTCTATATATGTCGAGTATATAAGTTTAGTCTAAAGTTCGTACTTGAAAAAATATTGAAGCCACAAAAAAATTTTGGTATAGGTGTTCGTAAAATCACATAAATTGTCCATTTCTGCATATCCGTCCGTCGGTCTACCCGTCTGTCAATCCGTCATCAAGATAGTCACATAGTCATAACTTAAAAACGAAAAGAGATATCTAACAGAAATTTTGATAACGTACTTCAGACATAAAACGTAAGATCAAGTTCATGAACAAGTAAAATCAGTATAAAAACAAAATCTGTCTCTTGTCGATAGAAGAAAAATCCAAAGTCTGTTTGTTTTTTTAAAACATACAATTTTTCATAAACTGTTTAGATTCGTTAAAATTTCAGCTCAAATATAGCAATAAAATATAATAATTATAATATATGTTATTATTATATATGTATTTATAACTGTATGAGTTGTATATTTAGAGTATTTTATGCATGCTTATATTTAAAAATAGTTTAAAAATTTAAACCAAACCATATATCGAGTATCTAAACATTATGATTAGTGGTTATTATCACTTGTTTAGTATGAAATTAGAAATTCAACGATACAAAATCGTTAAATCCATTTACTAGAACAGGGCTTCGTCATTTTGAATAAAAATTGACTGATTACACTAGCTCAATATTATTATTAAAATTATCATAAACAAATTTTTATATTTTTATTCGCTTAGCGAACTAACAAAATCATTGTGCTAGCGATTTTACAATTTTTATTTAAAACTTGAAATGAAAATTGATAGCAGTATTTCCTATGATCATAAAAAGACTGCATGCGGGGTTTGTTTTTTTTTCCCCATACATGTGGGAATTTTTATTAAATCTTTTATTGTAACTTGTTACGTACCACTCTGTAAATGTTAGTCATTTTTGGAAAAACCGTTTATTCATTTAAACAAAAGATCGTTGATCGTTTATATATATTATTATCATTTGGAAAACTAAATTATATAATTTTATTTATGTTAAATCTATCAAATTTTAATCTCATTCAATATTAAATAGATTTTTAAATTTGTATTCATAGATAATTACCAACAATTAATATTTAATGACTACGTAAAATGAAATTAAATATTGTAAGTGTATTGTAAATTATTTAATTAAATAATTTAAAAATAATTTTTAATTTATTAACGAGTAAATAATATAATTCTTTAAAAAAAATTGCATTCTTTATAAATAATATATAAAAAAAAAAAAATATTTTATTTTTTTCAAATACAATAATAATAGTATATAGCGTCGCAACGTTAAGCGCCGCGTCTATAACATATGATGAGCGCCGGCGCATATAAATATATAGAAAGGAATATAATAGAGTGCAATAAACTTATGTTGAAACATTCAAATATCCTTTTTCTTTGAGCCATCCATCCATATATGCATGATATGAAAATATGTGAATAGTACCAAGTCCATGGTGTTTGTAGTGTATGTAGTATATGGTATATATGTTTTCTGCTTAACCCACCCTCATAAATTTGATACCGGGCAGTATTTTTTTTTTTTAAAAAAGTGATGAGTGATTTTGTATAAAATATAAATAAATGTATTTCATTAAAAATAATATAATAATAAAAATGTTGTGAGTGATATTAAAATAAATAAATTGTTTTAATTAATATAATATGAAGAATATATGTGAAATTAAAATTAAATCAAAAATGGTATTTATATACTGCATCCCCATTATTGATTTTTCCAATATACTATACACTAACATAACATTTATAATCCACCCTTAAGTTCATGTACAAAATTTTCATTCTAATTTGTATTCAAAACGTGAGCTATATTTAACATAAAACATCGTAATTTTTTTTACTAAAAGTTTTCTTAAACAATTTTTATGTATTGAAATTTATAAAATTTTTATTCAATTTCGAAGAAAATTAATTATTAATTGAGCACATGGAGTTCATTAAAACAATTCTAATATTTTTGTTATTTTATATTAATTTGAGAAAATTCATTATTGTAGTAAGAAGTTTTCATTATTTAAATAGTTCGTTCGATTGTTAAGAATATGTTTGACAAAATTGTTTTTGATCTGTGCCAAATTTTATGACATATGCTTTTTAATCAATGAAAATTATCTGTTTATAAGTAAGATACGATTGGTTATTTTTAAATAAAAAACTTTTTACGGGTGATGATTTAGTTTTGATCGAAGTGAATTTGATAAATTTTTATAATTTCATTCTAAAACGGAGATGATGTAGTAGATTCGAAATTTCCCAGCACCACCACCACCAAAATATAAAATATTCAATTATTTTATTTTTCACAGCTTTTGGAAATTACTCGGTAACCAATTTGATTTTATTCTTAATAAAATTTTAATTATACAATTAAAAATACAATTTTTCCTGTATGTAACAATATTTATGTATATGTACCAAAAATTGAAATTGTTCATTAATCTTGATCATCTGAATTTTCAATAAAGAACAAAATCATTATCCAACTTTTGATAACTCTTTGATTAAATTCATATGTCCTATTTTTGAGTTTGATTTGAATTGCCAAAGTTTTTTTTTGCCATGAACCAACAAATCATCCTGTATATTCAATTAAATCGGAAATAGCATCGGATATCCTGAAAATTTTGTAACATATATATGTCTGTCATAGGGAAATTTAAATTAAAATAAATAATAAATAGTATCTAGGTTGTTTATTAAAAATAAATGTATCTATATTGAAAATTGAATTAAAAGAAAATGTATAATAATTGTTTTAGAGAAAAATAAAATAAATTTATTGGTAATTCATATTGAATATGAAAATTAAAACATACTTTTCAAAAAAATGATGAAACATATTGAAGAAATTTTTCATATAAAATCCATTTATAAATGATAAAATAAATAAACAACAAAATTGATTCGATCGAATATTGAAAATTGATATAAATAGTTAAAGATGCAAAAGGAAGGATCCAATTCCTCACCGGAAACGCACCAATATGTTGGGCCATATCGATTGGAAAAAACCTTGGGAAAAGGGCAAACAGGTATATTAATTAACAATATTTTATTTAATTTTTTTAATTTACAAATGAATAAATTTTTAATTTGTTTTGATAATAAAATATTTTTTTTTTTTTAATATCACTGTGTATAATTTTTAAACTGTAGTTTCTGATTTAAGACTTTAAAATATAATTTTAGGTCAAGTAGGGAAATCGTATCTTTTAATATGGAAATAACTACTTAATTTCACCCATAAATAATTAGTCACATATCCTTTATTTTATGAATTAGAGTGGTTGTTGGCCTTCCAAGAAATGATATTTGGATGTCTAATAATTATTTGCATGTTTTAATTTCTATTAATTTTGGTATCTCTAATGGTACGTGGACCCGTTGTCTTTTTTAAGATATCAAACTACGTTTTCGTGAGTGGTTTCGTGCCGACGAGATGCTAAAATTTTTGATGTGTCAAAGTTTTATAAAAGTGTTGCGAAACTGTTCTGTAATCGTGAAATATATCGATTTGGTGTAATTCCAAAGTTGATAAGCATCACGTTGTTTTTCATCAAGTACACAGCAACCCTGGACTCATAAGCAACCGTAGGACAAAAAGAATATATCATAGATGATAATAATATGATTTTATGAAAAACGAAGTGTCCTATAAAAATTTCTGTAGGTTTTCAAAGTCCTACAAAATACGTAATAAAATTATTGTGCATTATAATTTAATACGTAATCTAACGTAATGATTATTTTTAATACTTGTTAACTTTCGAAAAAGAAATCTTTGTAATCATCGAAAAGCAATATTCAACATTGTATGTAATATATTTTTCCAGTATATATATATAAATTTAATTTAGTCTAGTTTAGATATTGATTGAGAATGCTTTGCAAATCTAAAAACTTAATAATGATAACTAATTAAAGAATTCAGTTTTATTGTATAGTACAATTTCACTTCGTTTTATACTTTATTTTCAAAATATAATACAAAATTTGAAAATTTGGTTGAAATTTATGGGTTTAAGCCTGACGTGTACTTGACGATATCAAGAGTTAGGACTGGAAAAATCCACCACAGAATTTTTAGGACAATTTCGCTTGGATAAATATTTATTAGACAATGGTGAAAAATTCAGCTTGATGCTGAAAAATACCCATGTTCACTTGCGTTTGGCACGTTTAGCTTGGAAGATTTGTCGGTCATACCGTTGAATTTGTAGGACACATGAATAACAGAGTTAATTGTTTAGATACTTTATGGTTAAGTACCAGTATTGTATTGAACTGTTATTAATCATAAGCATTCATAAAATGCTTAAATATCCAATCTATATAGTTATAAATACATATATTGTAATTATATGTGTTAATTAGATAAATTTGAGATAAAATTTTATGATATAATACGTTACCAAAATTTCAACTTGCTATTATTTTTCGTGTTTGAGTTACCTTAATAAAGGATGGACGGACATGTTGAAATGGGCTAATAAGGTGATTCGATGAACACCGATACCTAAATTTTGTTAGTGCCTTCAATGTTTTCTAGTGTTAAAACTTTAGATACTCTGACATTTTCTCCGTTTGTATAGCAACGTGATGCTTCTCAATTTTCGGAATTCTCCAAATTGACGATTGTGCAACAGTTTCGATACCGTTTTACAAAATTCTTACAAATCAAAAATTTGGGCTTTGAAATGACGAAGCTCACCAATAAGTAGCTTGATGCTTATCATCCCGAAATAAAACTTAGGGCTCACAGACTCATATTTAAAAAAATCCTGGTAAATCGTGCTGAAATTCATTTATAATGAATCAGAAATGAATAGGATAAAGTCGAAATTTTGAAAAGGTTTTCCATTTCGGTTCAATCCCATTCATTTTCGTTTCAATTAGATTATATCGATCTTTCAAATTGTTGAATCAGACATTGTCGCTAATAAGTAGTATTGTAATTAAAGTGAACATAAGGCTTATATTGTCAAGGGACCTTCATGATTACACCTAATCAGAAATTTAAACTTTGTTGAGAGGAGTACAAAACTGCAACACAACGATCGCAGTCTACGTCAACATGCTAATAGATGATTTAATGCAAAGGAAAATTGTTTTGATTGGAAGGACTCATTCTATATCCAGATGCTTTATGATGTACTGTAGATATAAATCTTGTCATGGAACATGCTTTAAATTATGATTAACGACAATTGGATCACTTAACTGCCATCGGTTCAAACATTAGAATAGTAATGAGTCTTTTGGCAGACTGGAGATCTAATAGCCATATAGGATAGGATTCTAGAATCTCATGTAGGACACGTTTGGATAACTATGTAACTCTATGAATAATCCTGGAACTTTAAAGTCTAGCCGATACTAGATATGACCCTGTTAAAAGTTTTATATGTTTATTATAGAATACATCTTTGCTTCCTTGTGGTAGAGTATTATAGGACTTTCACTAATTATTATTCTTATTACTAGTAGTTGAAGACCATTAACTAAAAATACTTCAATCCTTATAGTTTAAAAATTAAAAAATTTAAAAGCACTAGTCTAGGTGGTGAGTACTAACCCTTCTAAATGATTGAAACATAAATAATATTCACTGAATATATAAAACAAATTTCGAGCTTTTTTGTGCTATAAACTGGAAAATCAGATATAGTGGAATAGCGGATTTTTTGATTTGTCAATCAACACAGGGACAATCAATATATTCCTTTTGCGTTTGGGCAAACCATAACCGTAACTCTATTCTTATTCATTTGGTGCCCTGGTAATGCCATTTTCACTACGCGATGCAAGTGATATGCTTTGTAAAGCTTTTCAATTAAAACCAGTTTCGTCGGCACTGTACACAAAATCTAAACCGTAGTCCTCTTATTGATATAGAAATGCTTTTAATTCGTCTATAAATGAGTCGGCTGCGGCAACGCTAGCAGACAGTTTTACCTTGAATCTCCAATTCGCTATGTCTATGTCCAGATTTAAATCTTTCTAACTATCCACAACTCGTCTTGAAAAATCACGACTAAGCTTTTTATTTTTAAAATCTAATGCATTTTCACTAAAAAGAGGTCCAGATATGGGCTGCTCCCATGATATCTTTTGTAAGAATCAAATCTATTTGATATCTGATATCATATCCTACATCATACATTTGCTCCAATTTACTGCAAAATACATTTTATACCTCAGAAGAGATGGCTTCTGCCAGTCAAACTAGACAAGTTTCACTAGAGTGTCAATTTTTAAACTATAAAGTATTTTCAATTATCTTGAATTAAAAACAAAGCATGCAAATTGAAGTAATTTTGATCAGTTACAAAATAGCTCACTTTTTTGTCTAATATAGTGGTTTTATTATCATTTTTAATTTATCAAAGATCTTCGTAAAGATTATGGACAATAAAACATGTCATGGAAGTTAGCTGCGTGATTTTCAAATTTGGAAATAAAATACAAAGACGTGCAAGGCTTTTTCTACAATGTGCCGTCGACAAAATTAATAAATTTGTAAAAAAATAAAAAAGCTCTACCGAAAAATTCAATTTTCCTTCATCGGCGTATTAGTTTTTTCGAAAAAATAAAATTTGTGCTAAAATGTGCCATCGAGATACCTGAAAGAAAAAAATCTACAGCCAAAAATAAATTTTTTGTCATCAACAACTTTTAAGTTTACCTCCAATTTTTCCACTTTTCTATACGGCACATTGTAGCTCAAGCCTATCACAGTTTGTCAAACATTTCATTTTTTCGAAAAAAAAACATATTTCTGCTGATAAAAAATTAAATTTTGGGTGTAACTATTCCGAATATTCCTATTTTTTCGATGGCATATTGTAGCACATTATAGCACATCTTTCGTTTTTTTCAAATTCTAAAATCATGCTCAAAAGACATGAAATAGGACAACAACACAATAGAACATCTTTTTGCTTTATGCGTCTAACACTATTCAAAATTGCAAGAAACGATAATAAGATCAAGTTTGGTATCTTTTAAAAGATATTCTTACACAGTTTTAAATATTAATATATATTTTAAAATTAGAAATATATATAATCAAATAAAATTCTAATTACTTTACGTATTTATTACTGGGCTATATGTATGAACGTTTGTGATACTTATGACTGCACTAGGACCATACCTCTTGAAAAGTATATGCTATTTTTAATATAATTGAATGTCTTGCATCGCTTTTAACAATTAGTAAACATATATTTAAGAAATTAATAACGCGATCATACTCTTTTCTGAATTAAATAATAAGCTCCATTCCTATACTCGAAGAAAGATCATATCTAGAAACATAGTCTAATGTTTCTATAATATTACATAGTATAATGTTTTTATAAATGCGTTTTATAGAGAATTAAGGAATCATAAAAGAAAACGATACACTCATGAATTTTTTTTGTGAAGAAACAAATTTTTGTATTAAAAATATCTTATACTTTTCAGGCTGTATGGTCCTAGTACAGTTATAAATATCTTACAAACATTCCTACATATAGCCCACTAAATGAGCAGGAAAAAGGAAAAAGTGATGGAACAGCTCTAATTTTAAAAATTGTTGTTTGGTCGTTTTTGTTAAAATTGAGAAAATTGGAGTAGTTTACTCACCCAAAACAGTAATAATAGTAAAAAATCACCGTGAAAATTGTTCCAACTTCAATAAACTACCTCTAAAAGTGACAAAATTTTCAAAAAAATTTTATAAATAAAAATTTTATTTTAATTTTTTTTCTACTGGGAAATCGTCTTTTTTGGGGTCGCTGATTATGAATATGAAAAGCAAGGTTGAAACCCCACTAAAATCGCTTCTAGAAAGCATTTAGAATTTTCAAAATTGTTATT
Organism: Chrysopa pallens; assembly: GCA_020423425.1. NCBI lineage: Eukaryota > Metazoa > Arthropoda > Insecta > Neuroptera > Chrysopidae > Chrysopa > Chrysopa pallens. The sequence goes on along the minus strand of CM035594.1, from coordinate 4,346,486 downwards.
TCTGTCACTAAAAGATATATAAAGATTTACTTAAGTTGAAATATAACCCTCCGTTGCCTTATAATCTCAAATTCGCGATCAGTGACACTAAACATAGAATATCCTTGGTGAAATTTTGAATTAAAAATTTTTGTCAATTCTAAGGGTAGTTTTATAGAAGTTTGAACCATCGTTAGTTGCGTAATATTGTTGACCTAAGATTCGTGATCGATGACCCGAAAAAGGGGTAGTTTTAATGAGTATAGTGTCAACTCAGTTGCTTTTAAACCTTGGATTTGTGATCAGAGGCTCTGAAAACACTCGGTAGATGATTTCCGCCGTGAAATTTTATGTCTAAAATATGTTTTATCTCTATCACTTATAGGGATGTAAACATGGTTGAAACCATCCTCAGTTGCTTTTTCATCTCGGATTCGTGGTCAGCGACCCCGAAAGATGATTTTCGTCGAGGAATTTTGAATGTTGCTATTTGGTGTGAGAAAACAGTCCTAAGTCTCTCAACTTTCTAGTGATGCAGTAACAGTTGTTCCACCTCTTTTCCACATTTCCACGTTTTGTTCGGCTCATTTACTGTATTAATAGGTGGACACAGTTAATCCAAAAGTTAACTTCTTTAATCTTGAAATTTATTAATTAAAACGCCGATAATCGTTAATCGTTAAATTTTCGAAATTTTAGCTTAATTTTTCGGACAGGAATACATAGGAAAATAAAACAAAAACGATAGAAATGTGTGTTTTAACTGTACGCATTTGTGACAAAAACACTTGGCATTTGATCATTCGTAAATCAACTGAGAATTTTCAATTCACCTTGTAATATTAAAAAAAAGTTAGTTATAGTGAATGCTATTACTGTACAAGGCATTTTTAGGCATTTTTTGCAAAAATTCAAGTTTACTTTGTTGCAAACTTGAAGCGTCATTGTCACATCTTTTTAGGGCTGGAATTTAAAAACACCCTTTCTTGATACCCAACGTTATAATAGGATCCTCCCTCTGTTAAAAATTCTTCTGGCCTATCAGTTTAGGTTGAATTTTAATCGTTATTTCGTTATTTTAATCGCACAAAATTTGAACCACCTATTCACTCCATCGTGGACTCAATTTTAAAAAATCCCCTCTTTCCCCTCTGTTATCTTATAACAGGTTACTATAATGCTCAAAATTTGAATCTTCTTGATTTTTTGAAAATTTGAACTCCCTTTTTAACTCTTTATGGGATCAATTTCTAAAGGTCCAATTTTAGTCCTTACTTATGTCGTATAAGAAACCCCTAAGAATTCAATTGGAACCTTCTATCGGTTTCAACTTTGCATTGATAGATCAATTAATCAGACAGTTTTGCATTTATATGTTTCCCAGCACTTCAACCAAATATCCAGTATTTTGCAGTATCAAATATTTGATTGCTATTAAAAATATTTTTTATTTGAACGTAAATCTGCATTTTGATAATATAGTTGTCATAATTTTTATTAATTCATAAAATATTGAGAAAACTTTTGCCATTTTGATAAATGGAGCAAATTGGAATTTTTTTAAATTTTATGTGGTAATAATATTAAATTTATTTGTATAATGTTTTTAGGTCTGGTGAAACTTGGCGTTCATTGTGTTCTTGGCAAGAAAGTTGCCATAAAAATAATAAATAGGGAAAAACTTAGTGAAAGTGTTTTAATGAAGGTAAGCCAATGAAATATTTTTTGTATAAGTAAGGCATAATAAGTGTTTTCTTAAACTACTTTTTAGGTGGAAAGGGAAATAGCTATAATGAAATTAATAGATCATCCTCATGTTTTGGGTTTATCAGATGTTTATGAGAATAAAAAATATTTGTAGGTATTTTTTTTCCGACAAATTTTGGCACAGCTCTTCTTATTTTTAATGGTAGCAATGAAAAACTATCTGATATTTGATTGTTATTCTTTTAATTCCTTAACTTAAGTTTGTACTTGATCCTTATTTCCTTGAATTCAAGAAAATTATTTTGCAAGGTTTATTACTTCAAATCTTCAGAAAAACTAAAGTACCAATTAAGGCTGCCATTTGTATGGGATTTTAAGTATACCATTAGTACATATTTCAAAAACAATTTTTTGAATAATATTTTATATGTATAAGAATATCTGGAATAAGAGACATATAGAAATACTATAGAAATGCAACTACTGGAAAATTGGAGAAAATATCAACTAAAGCGATAGATTAGGACTATAAAGGTCTACCCACGCATATAAGGCCTGGTCACAGCTCAGTCATCGGCCAGTCATAGTAAGAAGTAACCAGTCTATCTACACATATCCTTTGCATGTCAGTTCAGCCACAGTTCAGTATTCGTGCTGTTCTTGTTCCTTCAATGGATTCTGTATTCCCACACTATTACACACATTTAAATATTGAATGACATTAGACGCGGAATGACTAAACTGTGACGTCACTGATGCCTGAATATACCTTAATAAAGCGCACGCGCTGAAAGCTTCTCCTATCGCACCGTATAGTGTTTATATAATATCACTCATATCTATTCGCTTCAATTTTTCAAAAAATAAAACCTGGCAATAACCTGGTAACTATTCAATAATTTCTGAAGGCGGAAAATCTATACTAAGATATCTGATTAATTATTTATAAATCGATACAGGTGATTACTAGCGAGGATTCAACTTTCTGTAAAAAGTTTGATTTTTTTAAAATGTAGTTTAAAATACATTTATCTAAATCTTTAAAATGTGAAGCATGGTTACAATTAAAATAAATAATTAACTGCAAAAGTAGACATTTTTAACATTATGTGGATATATTTTGACAATTTACGCCCTAATTTGACCTAAAAACAAGTGAATTTTTAATCATTAGCATTCGTAAAATACTCTAAAATATAATATTCAGTCTATACAACTATAAATACATATATATAATAGATATTGTATTTGTATATATTCTTATTATCGTAATTTTACCTCAATTTTACGAAAAAATGTTTCAATTAAAAGTTATTTGTTTTAAACAAATGAACATTTTTATCCATAAATTATTCTTCTATCTTTTATAGTTCAAAAGTTGGGACATAAATCGATTTGCCTAATGGATCGATTTTGCTGATTTACGAAACTAAAGTCTTTATGTCTGAAATACGTCACCTAATTTTTAACTGGCTATCTCTTTTCGTTTTTGAGTTATCTTCATGACCACCCGATGGACGGATTGACGGATGGACAAGCACAATTGGGCTAATTAGGTGATTTTATGAACACCTACACCAAAATTTTGTGTGTGGCATCAATATTTTCTAACGTTACAAACTTTAGACTAAAATAATACACTTTCACATATTCTATATATTTTGAGCATAAAAACTGTTTAATAATGATATTAAATAAAGACCAAGCTCACGATCTTATTTGAAAGATTTTTTAATGAAAAAATACCACTTTTATTTGCCTATAATAAAAATCATTTTATTATAGGCAAACTATATTACTTATTCCGCTGCCAATAATAATTATTTATAAGCAAAAATAATTAATCAAAAACAGACTAAACTAAATCGCCATGTTTATAGTATTATCTTTTTAACAAACAAATAATATAAGATTGAATATTCTCATTCTTTGAATCTGAACTACTATTTTTTATAGGAATTGTTGTGCCAAAAGTTATGGGGTTAAATGAGAAGTCTTATTAAAAATTAATTTGAAAATGTCATTGTTCTTACTTTTAGATATTTAGTATTAGAGCACGTATCCGGTGGAGAATTATTTGATTATTTAGTAAAAAAAGGACGGCTAACACCAAAAGAAGCACGTCGATTCTTTCGACAAATAATATCCGCATTAGATTTCTGCCATAGTCATTCTATATGGTGAGTATGAGTAAATGTTGGTTCATTTTTGTCTATTTATTAAATCACTTACGTGTGTTGATTTCAAAATTTTTTGTAGCCATCGAGATTTAAAACCAGAAAATTTACTATTGGATGAAAAAAATAATATAAAAATAGCTGATTTTGGTATGGCTTCATTACAACCAGCTGGTTCCATGTTAGAAACCAGTTGTGGATCACCTCATTATGCATGCCCGGAAGTTATACGGGTAAATATTATATACCTAAGTAATATTGTATAAAGTACAGCGATCATAACATATGGGGTTATTTTTTATTCATTAACATATTTCTATTGTTTTCTATTTAAAGGGTAGCGAACAAAAAACAAGAATCATAAGAATATAGTTAAAATTATATAAAACATATGAGTTATCATAGAGATTTCTATTAAGATTATTTTCTAATTACGAGAACTGTTGAGAAATTCTTAAAAAATTGATTATTTACAATTTCGATTTTTAAGTATAATAATATTTTCATTTTCCTCATTTAAATTGAAAAAATGTAATTTTTGCATTTCCGTCAATGGTGGCATTTTCATAGTCCCATACCCTTACACCCTTTGCACTTTTACACCCCTTGTACCCTTATATCTCCACATTTTACATATTTTAAACAATATTATTTATTTTTGCATTGTATACAGACACCTAAAATGTTGCAAATTCAAAGATTTTTAGATTCTAATTCAAAGATTAGAATTCAAAGAATGATTGACTATCATTTAATTGAGTTTTGCCCTGCAAATTAAATGTGAATAAATTTCTATTTTTTCCCCAATTTCCTAGATCAAATTATTTTTGTATTTTATAAATACGTATTTCGACTACAAAGTAGTCATCATCAGTATGAATTAGCTAGTTGTAATGAATCTCTGAGGAGATGTTACTCGTTACTGCGGTTTGCACGACCGTCACCAAATTAGCAACGAGTAACATCTCCTCAGAGATTCATTACAACTAGCTAATTCATACTGATGATGACTACTTTGTAGTCGAAATACGTATTTATAAAATACAAAAATAATTTGATTTAGGAAATTGGGGAAAAAATATAAATTTATTCGAAAAATCCTAGAGTTCTCATTAATAATTATAAAAAATAAAAAATAAAAAAATAAATGTGGTTTGCGAAAATTTTGAGACAATTAATCTATTATTCAAACAAGTGTTGGTTTTGATGTAAATTATCATAGTTTTCTAGCTTCAGTATTTTGACTCCAAAATTTTTACTGGAAGTGCCCTGAATACCGACAATAAATGGGTACCAATTTCGTATGTTAACTAGCACTAGAAATGGTACAAAATAAATTAAAACTGAAAATCTTGCCCTGAAAATGTGAAATATAAACCCCTTTTTGTGGGTTAGAAAGGATGTCGATCAAATCTGATGCTTGAAAACTAAGGCTATGTATACCTAAACACATAAATTTTCTCATATTAACTTCAATCACACAAAATTTTCTATCAAAACCAAGGTTTTTTCCACTAATTCATAGTATTAAAAAAGTATTAAAAGGCATTAGGTATTAAAAAATATCAAGAATATTTTCATACTCTTAATAGAATATAATTATATTCTTAATATTATAAAAAATATATTATATTCTTAATATCAAGAATATTTTCATATTCTTAATAGAATATAATTATATTCTTAATATTATAAAAAATATATTATATTCTTAATATCAAGAATATTTTCATATTCTTAATTGAATATAATTCAAAATCGGATGATTGATAGAATTTTTTGTATTCCTAACAGATACGATCATTTATATTAATAAATCACTTAGGAGTAACTATGATCTGTGTTATTTTAAACATTGAATGTGCGAAGGTAAAAATTGAAATTCTAAAATGATTACGCCATAGTACAAATTATGATTTTTTGACAGCACATTATATATAATTCGTTAAATCTAAATTTTTTTTTCTGTCATTCTAAATGGTATCATTACATTAGCTTTTAATATGCCTAAATGGTATCATTAGTACATTAGCTTTTAATATGCCTACTTATGTATATTATATACGACTAGTTCAGACTGCAGCTTTTTGCGCGCAGAACCTTTTACCCTGTCTTAAAATTGTTTAAGTGTGAGGGAGGTATAACTGACATAAGTCACTCTCAACAAACTCCTTCATACCTGAAAATTTGATAGTAATCGGCTATGCCTTTTTTATACAAGTTAAACCATCCATTCACTTTTGAGAGTAGACCTGTTTCAAAAATTTTCTATCGCCATAAAAAGTGCAGTTTCTCTCTCCCAATTTTGATATCCTAGTTCTTGTTCTGTAAAAATGTGCATGCAAAGTTTCATGTTGATCGATTCAATATTTAAGACATAAAATAATGCAAACAATCAAATAAAAAAAAAAAAACTAATTTTCATATTGAAAAAATTTTCATTTTTTGATTTTGTTAATTAAAATTTTAGGGTGAAAAATATGATGGAAGAAGAGCTGATGTTTGGTCGTGCGGTGTTATACTGTATGCATTATTAGTTGGTGCATTACCATTTGATGACGATAATTTACGACAATTGTTAGAGAAAGTGAAACGAGGTGTTTTTCATATACCACATTTTGTTCCGCCAGATTGTCAAAATTTACTTCGTGGTATGATTGAAGTAAATCCAGAGAAACGTTTAACCGTAAGTTTTAATTTTGAGTATATTATATTTTTAAACACACAATTACGATGTAATTTTCACTTGCAACTTTAGCTTGCCGACATTAATAGACATCCTTGGGTAACTGCCGGTGGTAAAGGTGAAATGGAATTAGAATTACCAATGATGGAAGTTGTTCAAACTCATGTGCTGCCTTCAATTGACGCTGTAGATCCAGATGTATTACAAGCGATATCTAGTTTAGGTTGTTTTAAGGAAAAAGATAAATTAATTCAAGATCTTCTTAGTCCAAAGTAAGCATTTTTAATGAATAACTTTTATTGGATCAAAAGTAGTATTGGACAAAAAAAATTATAATAGCCTTCCCTTGAATACAGTACTATTTCGGAAATAAGTTTGTGAATAGTCATTTATAGTCCAAAATAGAAAGTACTATTCGAGAGATTCGAGATTCAAAAAAATATATATTCTTGACTATCAACATCTGGCGAAATAAGTTTTCTAAATAAGGTTGTCCATGTTTTACACTTGGAATAACGTTGACATCATTAGTCCTTGTTGATAATCTGCACCTTCTATCAATCATTACAGTATATATTCGTAACAGACGATATCACTCTGGGCAGAATATTTTCGAAATAAGACACTTGTTCAAATTATTCATTCCAAATATCGACTAATTTCTAATAGGTTTTTTTGGGATTAGATTTTTGCTTGTTTCTAAGCTCAGAGTATAAAATGTTATTCGATAAATATCAAGTATTGTAATGCAAGAAATTCTAAAAATAGTTGACGATGAGCATTCTATTTGAGTATTACTGGCATGTTTTGTTTTTATAATTTGATAAGTTGTTTTTTCTTTCATTTTTATTATATTCTCTTCCGTTTCATCCTACTATGGGTTTCATCCTACTATTTTTTTTTCTTCACTTTTTACCATTTTTAAAGGCTTCTACTCTGGCCTACTATTCGTTTGCTCGCTTTCAATGTTAAAGATGAACAACATACTAGTTGAACACGCAATCATTGATGATGACAATAGAAACTCATTAACTAAAATAAGTGAAAAGGCATAAAGCCACGCGAGAGACGACAGAGAAAGTCCAAACTCCAATTCATCAGTTTTCCTGCATACACAAAGCTTGATTTTATAAATTAGGTGAATATTGGGGTTCCTTATGAATGAAAAGAAAATAAATCTCAATAACTATATTAAAATATGAAAACATTTGTTGAGACTTAATCAACAACATACATTTGGAACCAATTCATGCTGGTTGAAACATCAAACCAGGCATGTCTTTGGATTTTTATAAAATATTATTGCAGCAAACATACAAAATAAATCCGGACATACAAAATAAATTTATTTCATTTCTCGATCTGAAAAATTCGGACTCTGAACAACCTGTTAAAAATTCAATGGTTGTTAGTAATATGAAAAATGATATGAAGTATTTATCAAATAACTTCAAACACAAATTTCAAACTATTTATATAATTTAAAGTCGGTTCAGTTCAACAAAATCCCAACAGAATAACTGCTTAGCAAAAACATACCTCGAACTTCTGTGATAAACTAACAGCCATTCTCTAAAGTGTATGAATCCAGAGATATAGACATCTCATTTCTTCAAATTCAACCTACAAAATTTCGATTTCAATAGTGGCCATACTTATTTTTATTAATATAATAAATAATTATTTGAGCTTAGGTATACAACAAATAATATTCAAACTCCTACACAAACTATTGAAATCTGATTTATTTTGTAAGGTTGTCTGAATTAACAGATAATAATATTCACAACTTTTATCTTTTTTAGTCATAATACGGAAAAAGTTATATATTTTTTGTTACTGGAGCGAAAAAGAAGACGACCAGCTTTTGAAGATGAAACGGATAGTATGATACGTGCTCGTTGTATTACATCAGCTGGTGATGGCGGAGCAATTGATCCGCCTAGAAAACGTATAGACACGTGTAGAGTAAATGGAACAGCTAGTTTACATTTTGGACAAATTAGTGAGGGATCACCAATAACACCTAGGAGACAACCTTTTAAGTAAATATCTATTTCATTATATCAATCATTCATTTGGCTTCTTACTTAAGTTTTTATAAAATTATATTGAAATTTAAAATAATTATTTTATTTTCGGGCAGTTAGTGCATTCCATGGTTTTCTATTTTTAACTGTTCTGCTTCATAGACAACCTGTAAGCCTAGCAATTTCATTACGCCGCGTATTTGAAGGCCTAACCCTTTTATGTGATAAATTTAATGGTACTCATAACGTACATTTAGTCACCCAACGATCATCGTTTAGATTTCTAACAATCTCAGCCTATTTCCACATAAATTTTTTAAGTTTTCTTTATTTTTGATATTGATATTGTTTTTAGCCTATTATTTACCAGAGATCTTTTCATACTTCTTTGGTATTAAAATTTTTTTGTAGTTTGAAATGGTCAGGATGAACATTTCGGTAGTATATTTTCAACTCGGCTTGGAATCCGTTTAAATACAAAGTGTTTTTTAAATAAATAAATGTGCAATTTACTTTTAAAAATTGTTTTCCAAGGTCTTTCCTCCACGCATTCATTATTGTACTCTAAAGTTTAATGCTGATCTGTTCATAAAAATAAATTATTTTTTCAAGATATTTAAATTGATTTACTCGCTCTATCGTTTTATTTTTTATTCTACGAAGTTCACCGCAACCTCAAATTTTGTATCCCAATCTCAGTCAGTCTTTGTACAAATAGTAAATTCATAATTTAATATTGATTAACAGCGTAGTTCATATTATTGGTGTCTCTCAGATAATGTCACCTAGAATTTCGGATCTTGAAGATCGATACTGTATTTGAACAATAATATATTAAATAAAGCTAAATAAATTCCGGACATACATCTTCTAACCGAGCATTTCGACTTCAAAGCTAATTTCTAGGTCTTAGCTTAGTACAATTTTCTAAGTTCTGGTCTTTTCTACCCCTTACTATAAATTATTCAAGGAATTGAAAATTTAGTGTTTAGGTGTAGTGTTTAGGCGAAAATAAAATAATCTGAAAAATGATAGAGAATCCTTAAATCAATTTCGACTGAGTTTACATTAACGTGATCAGAAACCCTTGTCAATGCGAAAGAATTGTATACAAGAGTTGGCGATAGTCAATTAAACAACGATCTCAAAATTTTGTACTAGTGGACAATCACGTCTTCCTGTTGAGGTGTCTCTCGAGAAATCTTCAAGAATAATATGATACTCCATCGGGCACTTTAAGATTGTTGTTTAAATAGCTTAGAAATGTATTATTTGAGCTTTATTCATACCGCGGTTCACTGTGTATTAGATGGTGGTTCCAGTATACAACACCCATACTATTTATATTTTTTTGCTTTTAAAAAAATACAGACGTCTTATAAAATTAGGTAATTAGTGTCCAATTTAATGCACAAATTGAAAGTCAAAACAACAAGTTAAGTATAGTTATAAAACTTCATAAGTAATATCGATGAAAGTAAAAAATGATTCACTGCTGAACAGATTACCCTACTAGTATTATACAAATGTTTAAAAATTCAAAAATCAAGTTTGATTTACAAAAAAAATGATAAACAAATTAAAAATAGACGAAAAATTAGGTTTTGATATAAAAATTGTACCCGTATTGAAGAAAACATTCTAGAATGATTCCCTGATTATCCTTATCATTTTAAATGAACAACAAGAAATACAATAGTAGAAGATAACAACGAACAGAGTTAATTGTTTAAATACATGATGCATTTGGATTACCAACTATATATCCATATCAATCCATATCCAATATCAAAATGCATCATGTATTTAAACAATTAATACTGTTTGCTGTTATCTTTTACTATTGTATTTGTTGTTGTTTACTTAAAATGATCGCTATAATCAGTGTGTGAGAACATCTTAAATTCGTTACTTTCAATAAAGATTGCGCGATATTTATATTCAAATCATCAACTCAACAAGATTATTTAAAGATTTATGAAGTGAAAAATTCTAGTTAATTTATTTACATAGATGAATCAAACTGTATTTATTTATATTGTGTTTTTTTACAAAATGCATTAATTACTACTTACTTAGTTAAGGCAATACATAAAATAAGTTTAGTTATTTAATACATAAACAAGTTTATTGCTTTATAAAACACAGGTATAAGTTTAAAAAACCATATTTCCTTATTTGTCTGATTTCAATTGAAATAAATTATTACTCCGTCAATCTAGTCTATTGAATATGCAGAGCCACGCACGAAACTACATGTTGCTTGCAGCAGTTTTACAAAATTGAGTATTCAATTGAGGGAAGAAACATCGACTGTAGTAAAATTACTTAACTAAAAAATTATAAAGTTATTAACATACACGATGTTCTTTTCAAGTGCGTAGTTACTTTAAAAAGTATGGGTTCTGGGTTAAACAAGGCTCAATTTTTTTTTTTTTGAAATGGAACCTTATATTTTTGTTGCAATTCCGGATTTTATAAAGATTATATCTACTGCGACTCGCTACAGGACTCTCTTTTACAATTAAATACTAAGTCTATATACAGCATATGATTAGTTGAATATTCACCCTTATTTGAATTTTCTTAGGGGAATGCTTAAAATGACAGTTGTAGAACCTAAAATAAAGAGTAGATTTGAAGGAAATCGTTGAAGCCATTTTCTGGACAAAAACGTACTAACGCTCTAAAATCACACGACTAAAGTAGATAGTCATAATTTAAACCAAAAGCTTTGTGGCACAGCTAGAAGTAATATAAAGACAGAATACCAAGTTTGATGAATTACGAATAAAGTGATACGATATCGCTGTGCCATAAAGTACACACACTCACAGACACACATATACACACTCACAATTTTTGGATTAAAGGACACAGGCCAATATTTGAAACCCACATTTTGGATTCAAGGGATATTTAAACACGTTTTTCCGGTGACAACTCCTTTTCGATATATATATATATATATATATATATATATATATATATATATATATATATATATATATATATATATATATATATATATATATATATATATATATATATATATATATATATATATATATATTATCAGTATCAGCATACTCATTTTACTACATCATGAAGGAGTGTCTTCTGTATTGATTGTTCACACTATAGATTAAGTATCATCTTCTTCGTAAAAAAACTTTCTCCACTTAATATAAGATTTAATAATTCATATCCTAATATTGTTTTATAATAAGTTCACAGACCATCCTAAGGATCAAGGATCCATGCCAATTATTCTCATTTACGTATTTAAAATCACTTATTATAACCGAAAATTTCAAAATTTCACCTTACTTTATTAATTTTTGAGAAATTATGCATAGGCATATGGGCTGATGACGGAAAAAATGGACTAATAAGATAATTTCATAAACATCTTATAAAGTTTTGTTATTAAGGCAATATTTGAAATATGCCAAGTATTCAAATATAAACTATTGAAAAAAGTTATCAACAGAAATCCAAGACTCATTAACATTTTCGAACTTGTGTTATTAAAATACTCTTTTAAACACTCTTAGTAGTGGGTTGGAGTATATTTAAGACTTTTTCCTCCCAACTTATAACCAGAAAAGACAGACAATTATCTTTGTTCTTTGCTAGCACTTTAATACTGCAATCCCTAGTGGGGCTCCTTACAAAACATATACTCTCAAGAGAAAAGACGCATATAAATTAGCAAGAGTAAAAAACTATTTTATATTTCTCCTAGCTGGCGCTCGCTAGCCCTAGTGTTTACCAACATCTAGCTTTTAGATAAATGTATAGTTTGTCTATCATATTTTTATATTTATAGAATGTTTTTTACAATACGGGTACCATTTTGCATCTAATTTTAGTTTGTTACTCTATGAATTATATGACTACAACTAAATTATCATTTCTTTTGTAAATCTAACTTGATTGAATCTGGATTGTTAAACCTAAACCTTTGTATAATATGAGTAGGGTAATCTTTCTAACAGTGAACCATTTTTACTTGTATCGATATTACTTCCGAAGTTTTGTAACTATACTTTAAAAAACAAACGCATTCGAAACCCTATAGCTTTGACTTGAAATTTGTGCATTCAAGTACACACTAATCATCTACTTTCGTAATAAATTTGTGTTTTTTTAAAAGCGGTTGGAATGGTTCACTATGTACTGGGTATTGTATCTATTGAACCACCGCCCAGTACACAGTGAACCACGATATAAATATAACTAAAAAAATACATTTCTAAGCTCTTTAGACAACAAACCTAAAGTGCCTGGTGGAGTATAGTTTATCATATTATTCTTAAAGAGATTCCAGGAAACACCTCAACAGGAAGACGTGATTGTTCGCTAGTTAAAAATTTTGAAATCATTGTTTATTTGACTACCGCCAACTCCATAGCTAATTGTTTACACTATTGTCTTATTAAATAATAAAATAGAAATGAAAAATTCTTTTGAATTGACGAGTGTTTCTGCATCACATTACACACTAGTGAAACCTCAGTCTAAATTAATTTAAAGATCCTCTATCATTTTGTGGATTATTTTATTTGCTCCACAACTTTAATAAGTTGAAGCATTGGTTATTTTACAGTTAAAAATCGAAGCTGTTTTTTACTTAACTTGGTTAATAGCCTATGTTAAATGTTTAACATAAACTAATGCTTAAAAATTTGTTTGATATTACGATTATATAGTACGTGTGAAGAACTGGAACTTTTTGAAATTTTTAAAATACACACTATCTGGCTGTTCGTTCAAATTAGGACAGGTGGACAATATATGCGTTAGATAAATGCTCTTCACCTGTTTTGTTACTACTATGGATAGTATAAAGATACTGTGGGACACGGTTCACTTTTGGATAGTTTACCCTACACATTAAAAGTTATTGATCCATCTATTCTCTCACCAAATCCAATTTTTTGTAATTGTCTCCTCCCCATTTCTTAAACCATAACCAGACCACACTAGTATATATTTAGTCATTAATCAATAAATTGCAGAATGCACACGTGAATATAATTCAAGATTTTATCATTATTTATTTACTTTTTATCTTGATAATTTAATTTAATCATTGCATTCATTAGTATGAGATAGCTACCTTATAGTAGAAGTAATATGGGTGTTTCAGTGGTAGACATCATAGCGCACGAAGAAGTGGTTCTACGGGTAGTCATTGTCATTCACCAACACGGAGTCCAGCGGCATCAAGTGCCATACAATTTAATAATACGCCATCAAATGCTTTAGGTAAGATTATGATAATTGTATTGATCGTTTATTATATCGATAAGATCAATTTACTTAATATGGAATGTTTCAAATGTCTTTACAAAGACTGTTACAGTTAATCTTGTTTCAACAAATTGATGTAACGAACCAAAAATTAATTTGAGTGAGGAAAATAAAAAAATATAAATTCGATGAATAGAAAAGGACAGTCAAAATTGTGTAATCGTAACAAATTGGTATGAAAGCTGGCAGTGTGAAAATCCTATGAATCAGATAAATGAACAAATTTTAGTGTGTGCGTAGTTTAAAGATCGATGATACCTCGGAAACTGCGCAATTTTTCCTGGATGAATGTAACATCCGGCAAGTTACTTCGACGAATGAAATAAACTAGTCAACTAAAAGTGTTGTTGGCTACCATGTCGATCCCCATTTAATAAATATCCTTCTTAGGTCGACGTATGATAGTAGACAATTGAGGCTCGCTAGACACTTTTATTCTACACGTTGAAATCTTTCTCATGATATAAATTTGGTTCATGTATCTTAAAATGTAATGAAGTAACTTGTATGTAGGCCAAACTGAACAATTTCAGAAGTCTTAAGTGTTTAATAATACTTCGCACACACCAAAATTGGTGCATGTACCTGATCCATACGACTTTTATGCGGCAAGTTCTCGGACTAATTAATTATGAAATAATAGTAGCGAATAATTCTCAAAAAATGATAAAAAGATATCAAAAAATTGATTGTCCGGTGAGATAGATTTTAGTTTGGTGGGGATCCGAAGCATAAATTGGTTAGTCTATTTCAGAGAAAAATTTTTTTACAGAAGTCTTTTAGAACTTCAACATGCTTACGGGTAACTGTACTTTAAGATATCCGGATTCATAAATAAAAGAAAAGATTTGCCTTTAAGTCTGGATGTAAGACATAAGTAAGGACTACGAATTGATAAGATAATAATAATAATAATTGTAATTATACCTAATAATAATAATAATAATAATAATATATTCCACAATTGATTTTAGTAAATAATCAATAGTTGCAAATAAAATAATGAATGGAACATTTCTCTATTAAGTTAGATACTAAACTTGTACGAACACCCCCAAAAAGTTGGCATGGAATTATAAGAATTGCCAATTTTTCTCAATTGCTCCTAATTGCTCACTATTTGCTCAATTAAAATCCGCAATTGCTCACATTAATAATTAATTATTTAATTAGTTATAAACAAAACAAAATACAAAACGATTTTTCTCATTTACGTGAAGACCGCTCAATTTTTCTTATAAATCTTTTCTCTTATCAATTGCTCACTATTTGCTCACCTCAGTGTTCAAATTTTTAGTTAATTTCTTTAATTTTTTATAATTAATTAAACGATTTTATAACGTTTATTTATGCGCATGCGCAGAAGATATCTCCGTCCAGTCACGTCACCATTTAAAATCGCAATAATTACAATTAATTATCGAAAAAATTAAAGAAATTAAGCTAAAAATTTGCATAACACTGAGGTGAGCAAATAGTGAGCAATTGATAAGAGAAAAGATTTATAAGAAAAATTGAGCGGTCTTCACGTAAATGAGAAAAATCGTTTTGTATTTTGTTTTGTTTATAACTAATTAAATAATTAATTATTAATGTGAGCAATTGCGGATTTTAATTGAGCAAATAGTGAGCAATTAGGAGCAATTGAGAAAAATTGGCAATTCTTATAATTCCATGCCAACTTTTTGGGGGTTGTACGATACTATAATTTTAACCAAAAAAAAAAAAAAAAAGAAAAGCAAAAATTGATTTGATATCAAAACACAAAATTTTGTTAATTTTTGTTACTAATTTGAAATGAGGATCTAAAAATGGGAGTAACAACATATTATGTACTAATCCAAGAACTAATTTTATTCAATCTGTAAAAAAATAGGAATAATTTCACCGATAAATCAGCGTACGTGTTCACCAAACAACTCAAGTAATATTCATTCGCCAAGATCGGTTACACCAGTCCTTGGTGGATCACCAATATCAAGTCATAGTCCACATGGACACGGGCATATAAATAGCAGTACTGTATCAACTGGTCCGACAATTACATTGTCACCACATTCGGGATCGACTATTCCTACACATCATACGCATACACATCATAGAGCAAATAGTGGTAGTAATGTTATTTCTAATATGGCAACATCAGCGATAATTACGTCACCTGATTCTACTGATACAACCGGCCTGGTATCAGGTTTGTATATTCTTTCATTTATAGCTGTTTTGTCGAAATAATCTGTACCACTTATTACATAACTAATATTCCTCCAAATTAAATAAGGAGGATCCATAAATGATTGCCTCTTTAGACCTCTCCCTACATGCAACTAAACCTAGACTTTAATATGACTAAGCCCAAAAACATTTTGTATTTTCTGTAAAAAATATTTTGTTCAAAATGAACAGGGCATTTTTTATGATTTTTTTTTGTATTTACTAAGGTTGTTTTTCTACTTTAAGTTTTGGATTTTTCTTCTTGAAATAGTATTATCATTGGGCTAAAAAAGCATAAAGGAAATTATGTGGCTTGACTCCATCATCCACTCTCCTTACCCAGCTCAGTGAAGCTTTCGAACTAATCCGCCCCTCTCCTGACCAAGCGATGTGGTTGGTATGTGGATGTGCTCTTTTAACCGGCTGACTAATCCCGGAATAAAAAATTATTTGTATATAATTTATTTTGATTGCAATTAATTAATTATTGTTTTGCCTGAACTTTTCCTATCTTTCTGATAGCTTCCTTGCGTATAAAAGTGATTTGGATGGAAGTGAAAAATAAATTTGGAACAATTAGTTTTATGTTCCTTTAGTAACTTACTTTTGCCACTTAAAATGTCTTGAATTAGAAACTCTGCTAGTAAACAGAAGTCAATTTAATCAGAATTAATTCGTCATTTTAACTATTTTTTTAAGGAGGCACCATGACACCACCAGGGTCACCTCATTCAAGTACAACTGGTCACCATTGGAGATCAAGGCTGACAACAATAAAAAATAGTTTTTTGGGATCACCACGATTTCATAGGCGAAAATTACAAAGTATTGTTTTTTATTAAACTTATGTTAAAACATATTTAACTTAAATAATTAAGATTTGATCAATTCTATAGCATCATCAGAAGAAGTGCATCTTACACCCGAATCATCACCAGAGCTTACAAAAAAATCATGGTTTGGTAGCTTAATGACAACCGAAAAGGATGAAACATTCACGATTCTAGTTAAGGGGAAGCCACTAGCTACTGTTAAAGCTGATCTTATTCATGCCTTTTTATCGGTAAAATATGAATACGTTTAATAATAAATATTAAATAATAAGGTAAAATAAATATTAATTCTGATGATTATGTTTTTAGATAGCAGAATTGAGTCATTCAGTGACAAGTCCAATGTCATTTCGTGTTGAATATAAACGAGGATCTACTGGACCAGCAATGTTTCAGCGACATGTGCGTTTTCAAGTTGATATATCAACAATTTCGACAGCAAATAAATCTCAGAATACTACGCCCGGTTCTGGAAGTCCTAATAATACAATAAACACTTTAGAAAATAATAAGGATTATTTATATGCTATAACATTCACTTTATTATCAGGTGAGTAAAATATTAGAGTTAATTATAAATAATTAAAACCGGTGTATGACTCAGGTAAAGCAATTACATAAATCATTTAAAGAACGATATTAGCAATTATATTTCATATTAGGCTAGATATACATGAAGTCAAAATACATCGTTTATCATTTGTAAAATCGGTAGCAAATTTTAACTAGTAACATTTAAGATGGTAAAGTTTGTTAACAAAAATTAGCTATGCAAAATTTTTGCATTAATATCCTACATAAACTCTAGAATTGATTTTATAATAATTTTTAGGCAGATTTTAAGTTAGAATTTGAAGGAAAATCAACAAAAAGTTTGTTAATTTTTTCTTTTATAGTAATTGCAATTGCATGGATCATAGGATGTAACACAATATATTATTTGTATTATGTATACTAGCGGCCTCTTTACTGCTTTACAATTTTAACAGAAAAATCTTTCCATTCTAGCAAACGATTTTAAATCATAGTTCGTATTCACAACAATATAAAAAATTTGTCGCTTTCACTAAGGCGTTCATTCACTAAGTAAGGCGGCGCAAAACCTCTATTGTGTTTCTTAACTACCTAAAAATTGGCTATTACATATAGCTTCAAAGATGAATTATTTCTATTAGAGTAATATCGTCTTATGACTAATTAACTTAAAATATACTGATTATATATTCTTCGTAATTATATATTGCTATCCAGAATATAAATAGTTTATCGTCATAGTAGAAAGCATGTCGTCCAAGTGTTGGTATGCCAAGTTTTACTAATGTCTCGTTATTTATTGCTAAAATTTATCTTCTTGGCAACTGAGTGTTTCATTAAAGATATCGTCGTTGAAATCGATATCCAGTTCTGGATGAGCTTGTCAGATTTGGTGTAGTATATCATCACTCATACTCTCATTGAAGAGTCCCATAGTTGTGCTGGGTTCGATTTATTTAATACTAGCTGTCCCGGCAAACGTCGTTTTGCCACATATTTCTAATTAACTTCAACATCTTCTAAGTATAATAACATATTCTTAACAACTTTCCTCTATTTCTTAATACTGAAGGCTAAGGCAAATTAGAATAAATAATGATATTAATATATATTTTAAAGCATACCCGGACACGTTGCGGTGACAATTGATATAACATCGATTGCATGCAAAATTTGAAGCAGATTGGACGAAGAAATTCCGTTGTTCCATACAAACTTTGCCTCTGCTTTTCTTCCCATTAGGGGTAGAATTTCAGAAAATCTTTTCTATTGGGATGCCCGGTATTTGATGTGTAACCCACTATTTGGTCCCTATACTTCGTGACATGAGTATTTATAAATCAACATTCGGCGTTGTTCAGATGTGGGCCAGGTACTTTCGACCTTGTGCGGTGGTTCTCATATACTTGATGAAAAATAGTAAAAGGAAGTCCAGAACCACTAATATAGAAAAGAAGAGATAAATAAATTCTATTTTGAATAGGAACTTGGTAATATTTTGTTATATAAATTATTTTTGAAAGTAATATCTCCTAAATATAATAACATATTCTCAACTGTCTGTAACTAAATACTGAAGGCAAAAATAAATTATGATATTAATGTTTTAATAAATGATATTACATCGTCTTACATGCGGATGCAATTCTTTAAAGAAATTTGTGCAAATCCTTTCTTATCGGATTCCCGGTATTTAGTGTGCACCCGGTACATTATAGCCACCCGGTATTTACCTGGTATTTGCTGGGGTACATCCGGGACAGCGTTCACCCGATAATTTTTGCTGTGGTACACATACACTTGATGAAAGGTATGTGGACCTCCTGAACCAAGAATGATTCCGGTAATACTTGAACATTTTTTAACATTTAAAAGTTTCTTTATTTATCATTAAAGTTGACATGATTTTTTTTTTTGCATCATTGTTCTTTTGTTCTCAGCTACTTGCTTTCAGTTTCGGTCTGATGGAAATCTAAATACATGACCCAACCATCTCGATTTCTGTACTCTGATTTTACTTGTTATTTAAGTTTTGATTATAAAGCTTGTAAAGTTCTATG
This sequence comes from Chrysopa pallens, assembly GCA_020423425.1. NCBI lineage: Eukaryota > Metazoa > Arthropoda > Insecta > Neuroptera > Chrysopidae > Chrysopa > Chrysopa pallens. The sequence continues at coordinate 4,326,947 of CM035594.1, read as the reverse complement.
TTCGGTCTTTTCTCATAGAAACCACCAATTTTCCAACCTCCGAAAATTCTTCTTTAAGTATTCCGAGTGTATTCGGTATTTTTGTTTAGCTTCTACAGTTCTACAGCTCGCTACAATACGTAGTATTGGACGTATTCATGTTTTTATACCCTCAGCTTTGTATCTGACTATGTTTGAAAAACTGCAATACTAGATAAATTTTCCAATATTCTCCCAACAAGGGAAATGCTATAACATCTTCTCATTTTTATAATTATAACCCTTCTGAAGGGAGCTTAAACTGTTCTCAATGTTTAGTGTCCCTCTTTATTTAAAAGGAAAGACCTATCATCTTTTCAAATTTCAACGTTCTACATATAAGAGGAATGCTTTTATTATACCCTCTCATGTTTATAATCGAAGGCCTTCGGCTTATTTGTATATAGTTCTACCTATTGGGAGTGCTTCCTAACTTTGATAAGTCACTTGCATAGCAAATTAAAGTTATAAGATGGTAAAAACATAAATAGTTTGTGTAACATACACGCTGCATGCAGTAGGTTGGGAATTATAATGGCGTCCTACCGTGTGTCTACATAGAAAATAAGTATAAACAAATTTTCTTTGGAAGCCATTTAAAAAATTCAATTGCATGAAGGTTATTAACAATATAGAACTCATCAACTGCTGAAATATATTATTGGTGTCCTAAAAATACGTATCAAATCTACGTTTTTGAAATCGTGAATTAGTAATGAGATTGGTTTGTAGATAGTTAGATGTATGCTGATTATGGGGCACAATAATCTCAGTGAATTTGGTAGATTAAAATGTTCATTTTTATTACGTTTTATGGTTTTATGGAGTGCATATCGATGATGTTCACGGGCAGAAAATAAACCTTTTTGAGTGCAAAAATGTAAAAATGTAAGACGTTATGCTTGTAGAGATTTTGAATATTTTCATTAACGATGACCATAGTATCCATAAATTCAGATAGTTAACCGTAAATCAATTGTGATATGTCAACAACAATTGATATTAGTAATTTTGTTCTGTATTTGTTTGGCCATGGTTAACAAATTTTTATTTTTAGGTAATATAAGAAGATTTCGACGAGTTTGTGAACATATCCAGGCACAAGTATGCATTAGTAGACGTAGTCCTCGCACTCAGCGAAAATTTACACAAGAATTAAGTGAAAGTTCTAGTTGTGGTTCTGATACTAGTGAACGTTTATCACCATATCCGGGTACAAGACAAGTAAGTTTATAGATTGGATTTGCTTGCTTATATAATCACATTATCTTCATTTTCATATTTTAACTTTAGAATTACGTTTTGAAAAATTATGAAAATTCTATTTTGAATGAATAAACCATTACATTAAAATGGAAAGCGGCCAAGAAATCTACATGCATATTTTTTGACAATATTTCTTATGCGTAAAAGCATTTTATTATGCTTTGTACTTTGTGGCACACATAAGAATTTGCGCACAAGTAGAAATGTTTGTTATTGTATGTAATACGCATTTATTTCCTGTTTGTGTTCGTGATTTCTGTTTGTTATTGTGATCGATCAATGCTTACATAGGAATTATAAACTAGTTCATAAAAATTAAGAACAAAATTTGTATATTTTTAGTTTGATAAAATGCGTTAACGAGTTGCTGAATATTAACCAACAAAATTATACTAACAGGCTGTTTAAATCAGGTAAACATGTTCTGATTGTGCGCAAATTTGCTTAGTGCTTATCTTTGAACACAAATTCATAATGTTTGTCTTGATCATGTGCATTAAGAATGAAAAGCGTGATTCTTGACACGTTTCGATTGAAGTTGTAAGGTGTACCTTCTTTGAATGAATCATCAGATACTCGACACATCTATCTTTCGATTATTAATGATGTTATTTTCCTAAAAAGTATTGATAAAATAAAATTTCTGCATCGCTGTCAAAAATTTGGCAGCTTTTTTTGTGATTTGGCAAAAAATTGCCTTTCTTGTGCAAAAAATTGTGGGTATTTATTTTAAGATTTTAGTTTTTTTTTTCTACAATAAGAATTGAATAAGATATAGCCGTACCAAGTTTACACATTTTGAAGAAATTAATGTTATTAAATGTTTTTTTTAACTTGATAGTTCAAAAATTAAGCGAGTTATAAAAGTTAAAATTACCCAACCCTAAATTATTCCTGTTATCAAAACACGTACATTCCAACTATGATGAAGAAGATTTCTTTATATTTTCACTCCTGAATAAGTAGAAATGCATAGACTTTCAGTAAAATCTTTGTAGAACAAAAATTGCTTAAAATTGATCAATTTATCCATTCCCATATTATATATATATATTATTTTCATTCACCCTCATGAAAAAATCGATCCTCGACACACTGACAACTTTGAAGTTGGGAGTAAGTAAAACCTACAGACAATTTTTGGTACAAATCGGTGCTGTTTGGCAGTATTTCCAGGTTAGGCCGTTTTTTCCGTACATAGATTGGACTAAGTGTGTTTAGAAACTGGCATCTAAATGCTAATCTTTTAGAAAAAGCCTATACAACACATTTATACACCTTAACCGTACATTAGAATATTTTCTTATAATCGAACTTTACCAATCCTTGCGCTCTTTCTATTCTGTGTCTCTTTTTTTCCCATCATTATTATATCGAATTTCATGACATTTTTCAAAATATAGTTCTAATTAAAAAATTAGCTTGCAATTGATGTTTTTTATTTTTTCATTATGATAATTTTTTTTATCACTCATTGCAATTGATGTAAAACTGGCTAAAATGTATATCATCGTCCTTTCCAATTACCATCAATGGTAGTTGAAATTGTTTCAGATCGAGAGTGACGTAGAAAGTGAATCACCGTCATTGTTTGATAGCGGACGTGAAAATGGTCGACGTTCATCAACAGCGGCTACAAATAATAATACTGAATCGTCCATACACAATTCAAATGATCCAAACAATTCATCCACAAATAATTCCACAACAAATAAACAAGGAAATCAAAACAAGACGGTACGATCGAATTCCGAGACAACTGATTCCTGTGAAAAAACATGTTTAACAACAATGTCGGGCAGTTCAATTGCGTAATGAAAAATCGTTATAAATATCAATAAATATTATTATTGCTGATACTATAGTTATTAATTTGTTTAAGTTTAATGTTTTGTGATTCATTAAAAAAAAAAAACTATTAATTTAAAAATAATTATGTTTCGACATAAAAACTAATTGGAAATAATGAAGCTTTTTCATAGGCATAAACGTATTTTATTAATACAATTTTTATTGTTTAAATATATAGAATTGCCATAGCAAACAATTTTGCACACATCACACAATAGATAATTAATTATTTTTTTATAGATACCGAAAATAAAAAGTCATAACCACAATTCATAAGTCTTTGAGCTTTTATAAAGCCGTTTTGCTGACTAAACTTTGATATTTATATTTGAATACAATCGATAAAGCTAATTTTCCACATGTAGAATAATTATGATTAACCATTTCAGAAAAAATTTTGTAGATAAATCATAAAGCACCATAAAGATCTTTCGATATATATAGAAAATGTCATAGTACATAAATTTTTGTCTAAAGTTTGTAACTCTAGCAACTATGTACGATATTAAAGAAATTTTTGTATTTGGTGTACATAGAATCATCTAATTAGTTTATTTTCGTTTGTCCGCCCGCCCGTCCGTCTGTCAGCCCACCCCTCCGTCCGTCTGTCGGTCTGTCATCAAGATAATCAAAAAACTAATAAAGAAAGCGAATAATTTTGGTGGCGTATTTCCGATCTAACAAGTGAGTTTATGTTCGTGAACGAACGAAATCAATGGATCCAATGGATCCATGACCAAACTATTAAACCATAAAAGGTTCAAAACGATAAAAGAAAAATTCAAAATAAAAAATGTTTGTTTTTCAAAACAAATAACATTTTTTCGTACTGTTTAGATTCGCCACAATTTTAGCTCAAATTTAGCTAATAAACACATATGTAATTATTATACATATTATTACATTTATTTTTAAGTGTATGGACAGCATATTTATAGTATGTTATGGTTCAAACATATGTAGTCAATATTATGCCGAGTATCTAAACAATTAACTCTGTAAGTTGTTATCTTCATTTATTTTATTATGTTGGTATTTTTCAAATATTTCGATAAAAATAACAAAAATATAAAAACTCCTAAGTATTGCAGTAATTTTTAGTGTGTCTGTTTAACGCATTGTTAGTTTTGGGTACTCAGTTGATTTGAATTGATTCATTATAAAATAATAGCGGGTAAAATCAAACTCTAATCATTAATTCGGATCACTTCGGTATTACTTGATTTTGGAAAACAAAACGGAACAGTGGTTTGAGATGCTTTAAAGTTGTGACGGTATATGGCGTCAAATGTCAACGTTCAAGAAATCAAAAGTTAACATTTGCCTTCTGATGCTTCGGTCGTAGAAAAATTTTCGGGAAGTTAATCATCAGTAAGTGAAACGGACTACGAGGTGAACTATTCTAGAATAAAATCTGAGTTGAGAGGAAACAGTAAAGACTGTTATATGTTTTTATGTCGTATACATGATGCATTTGGGTACTCATGGGCTTATTTAGGAAGCTAGATCTCATTTTAGATTGTCTAAAATAATAATAATATCCATTTTTAACCCCGTCAAGGTAAATAATACTTCATATATGCAACGACAGGTAAAAAAATACAATAACACACCGTATAACATAGACGCGATAATTTCGAAAATAATTTCACGATTTTAAAGTACAGGACGTGGAGACATGGAGTTTTTGGGATTATGCTTGGAAATGCACTAGAAAAAAGTCTACTAAAAGTGCATCATTATATTTCTAAAATCTCTAAAAATGAATTAAAATTCACGAAACTCAGTATATAAGGGTTTCTGAGGTCGCGATAAAACTTTATATTCGAGCCAAAAATATGTTTTCTTACTACTTCAATGTCAAATTTGATTGTATGTGTATATTAAAAATGCGAAATATTAAGATAATACCTACACATATTTTTTTGAAAAATAACCAATTGATTATAATGTTTTACTTTACAAACTATCGTTTGTATTACTATCAGGTATTACTTTTTTAATGTTAATAACCCTTTTCGCTTCAGCATCAACTTTAATAGAATCATCTTAATAGAACTTTTAATTTTTCTACAGAATTTTTTTCGAACTATTTGAATTAAAAAACCAGTATAATATTCTTTCCTATGTATTGACAGTTTCTATATCTCAATGGTGATTCTATATACTTCTTATTAAATGAAGTCATTGAATTTATCCTTTATGGCGTTCAAATTACAGGAAATCAATTTACTGAAAGTTTAGCAGCAATTTAAAACGGTACACACCTTTTAAGCTTTTACAGAAGAATTAAGCTAATGCTACAGCTAGCTTTTGTATAGTTTGTAAGAAATTCGTTGCCTAACAAGTAATTGAAAAAGTCACACAAAAAAAAAAACGTTTTAAGTTGAAAATTCGTATTATGCTAAACCGTTAATATTTTGTATACAAAATCTGATGTAGAGCAGGTACTTATGTGTGTTAAGATTGAGGACCACATCCTGTCAATGGATTAAAAAAAGAAAAGCTTAAATATTAGCTATGCGGATATTGCTGGATCTATTTTTGATTCAATGTTTTTATCCCTATTCCTATTCAATGGAGTATAAGATAAGCAGTCATTTTAATGAGGCTACTTTCGATAATGAAAAATAAATTATGAAATTAGTCAAAAATTAAAATTTACATAGAAATATTCTTAATTTGATTCATATAAAAAGTACATTATTGTTTTATTTTATTTAAATTAAAAGATAAATCGATATTTTTAATCTTTATATCACGTTACCAAAAATACTACATGCGATGGTATGACGTCATATTGGTATACACTATTAGCTGTCAATTCAATCTAGTTCAATCAACGGCTATTAATAAACAAATAATTGAAAATCTTAGGTTATGTTTTGTTTTTAATGTGTTACATTAGTATTCTGAATAGTATTACGTCATCAAAACAGCAAACAGCATTTTTACGGTAACAAAACAGGTTTTAATTTTAATGTAATTTTATAGCCAGAACTGGTGCTTATTTTGCTAAAATATCTGTTTTTAGAAACTTTTTATTAGAAAATCAACATTTTAAAATTCTTATTTAAACATAGAAAACTATCCTCTTATTGTTTTATGTATTAGGACAAAAATAAATAATGAATTTTGAGTGTCAAACACGACACTTTTAATTATTGTCTACTGTAGATTTTTAATTACCTTTTTTGAAAACATCTATTTATCAAAACTAAAATTTGCATGCCAAACCTACACTTTTTTTCTCATAGAATTTTGGATGTTTTTTTGTGATCGATTTGAGAACTTAAATCACTTTTTGTTTGAAAACGAAATTCGAAGAGTTCAAAGGAGTTGAATTTTTCTCCAATACCATTAAATTTTTGAACTCTTTTGATGAAAGTATTTTGTTTTTGTGTTATAACCAATTTAATTTCGAAAAATAATCACAAAAATGACTTTGAGGAACATTTTCCCAGAAAAAAAGTATTATCATAAAAATTTAAATTTTCACGAGCAATTTATTAAAAAAAAGAAACGAGTATTTAAAAAAAAATAGCATTAGAAGTAGAATATTGCTGTGTTGTGAACTTAAATCGCTTATAAAACGAAAACTCAGTTCAAAATTTTTCATATATTTTTACTTAATTTACATTAGACAATCATTCAAATGGCTTTATAACTTATAATTCATTGAATAGGGAAGGCAGAGGAGCTCCTTAATTTACGGTCTTCATTTTTTGCACAGCCAAGTACCCCAAGCAAATGCTCCAATAATCCGACGGCGGAAAATTTTTTCTTCTAGACTATTTTAAAGTATTATACAAAAATATGAAAAAAAAGACTTTAACAATAAATTTCTGTATGAACACAATTAAAAGTATTGAATACTTACATAGCAATATTAATAATATGAAAATAATTAATTTTAAAACAAATCAGGTATTCAAATGATGTATTCATTTTGATCTATCTCTTTAGCAACAAAATGAGAGACAAAGAAGGATGATGTGTACTTACTATGTGTTGTTTTAAAATTTTGTACATAACTAAAGAATGTTATTATTTTACTTACAATTAGAATTGAGAATAAAATATGTTAAAGCATTCAAATTTTTCACGAACAAGATTGAAAATTTTTTTCTGAAATTTTTTTATACATCTAAAAACTACTTACTTTTGTGGTGAACTTCTAATAGATTTGACATTTAAAATAATCAATAAAATTTTGAATAATTGAGTTGATTGATTTTAAAATTTTAATATAAATTATCAAATTTTTATTTTATTTTATTTTTTTTTTTTAATAATTAAAATGACGTTAAATGAATTGTTCTTTTAATAGATGTGATGTGTTTGCAAGGAAATCTCACTATATATATGTTGATAACCGTCAAATCGAAAAAAGGAAAAAAAATTCACAAAAATAAACCTTAGTAATCAAACACATTGCAAAAACTAAAATCACAAAAATTGAATTATGTTTTAATGAATACAGTTAATTTTTTTGTAAATTCAATGATATGCCTTTTTCTGGCGCTTTCAAATTATCAACAGCAATAGATATGATCAGTTAAAAAAGTTAACGTTTCGCTGAACGGTAATAAGTACTGAAAATGAGATTTGAACATCTGTATTTGAACAATTGGTTTGAAACTTGAATATAAAATAGAAGTAATTTAATATAGAAATGTAGATGTCTCTTCATTTATATATTATTAATTAGATGAAGGAGGATTCTATAAATCAGAAGCTCTTTATTAATTACAGTGTATATTTACGGCAAAAGTCAAACGATATTTTTTTCAAATGATAAAAATGTAATCGTACTGGTATCTAAATTTAATGCTTTTTATGTGCACAAGTAACTGAAAAAAATTATTTTATAAATGTAATAAAAATTGGCATGAAAAAAGATTTGTCAAGGACTTTTTCACGAAAAAATTGTATTTTTATTTAAATAAATAGTGCTAATAGCGTTTTTATTATAGATGTTCCATTTTTGGTTCTTATTAACTATGAAAATGATTATTAACTATTTTAGTACTGTTATCTAAAATTCATCAACTCATATTTTCGAAATTGCACCTGACGAGTTAAAGAATTTGATTTCATTTCAATGATATATAATTCCTAGATAATTATTTAAGTCCATTATTTTTTTTGTCAAATATCTAAAACTTCACTATTCAATCATTAAATGATGTTTATGTCAGTATTAAAACACATTTAGTTATATCAATATTTTTATTTATTGTACATTGTTTTTTCTAGCCCCAGGCTAACTTAATTCTTATCCATAAAATTTGGTTAAAGCATTGATCTAGAGTTTTAAGGTAATACTATCAAGCAATTTTTAATAAAAGGTTTGACATTTTTAACATTGTGGGTATAACAAAGCTGCTGATATATTTGAGTAATTTTCGTCAAAATTTGACCCAAAAAAGATTTTTTAAAGAACTGAAAAAAAAAATGTTCATCATGCATTTTAAAAGATTTTTAATAAAAAATGTAATTAAATAAAAAAATTACTTTCCATTACCTTAAAGACAAAATAAATAACATAATAATTATTTCTATGCCTTTAATAAGTAACTAATTATGTGCAAAATAATTCATTACATGATGAGTCATTGCTCTTACTACCGTAAGGAGTTAGAATACGCAGTTAGAATTTTCCAAAAACGATTTAATTTTTTGCATTTCCGCAATTTGTTTTTATCCCAAATCGATCTAATACGTATTTTCCGAGATACACGCGTATTTGTAAAGATGTCTCGCACTGAAAGTCTTTGTTCAAAATAAGAGTACCATTATAAACTAAAATGTTATAAAAGCTTTGATTTTTGCAAAATTAAACACTTTTTCACAAAAAAAAGTCATTTTTTCTTAAAAGAATAACATTTGTGTGTGTTTTATTATACTGACAAAAAAACAGTTGCTCTTACTAACCGTGTTTCAAAATACATGCTAGCACTTCGGCCAGCACGATATGACGTCTACAATAGTGTATATTAGAAATGTTAAATAACATTATTGATGTCATCATATCGTGTTGACCGGCATGATGGTATGTATTTTGAAACATGGCTACTCATTTTTCCAAATAAAAAAATAATAATAAATACCAGCTGCATATAATATATTTTGTTATATAATTAGAATCAAAATTTTGCTATTACAAAAATATTTACGAATAAAAAAACTTTTGTAAATATAGTAAATAAAAAAAAAAAAATTAATCACATTTTCCTAATAATATAACTAATTATACATATTAAAAAAAAAAAAGAAAATTTATTACTATATTAAACAAGAAAAAACGGCTTCATAAAAAAAAAAAAAACAATAAAAAGTGTATGCATTTCATTAAATCATATATAAGATAATAAAATAGCTTCATAGTAGCGGAAAATAACTTCCATTTGCCGGCCATTTTAAATGTAAATGTATAAATAAATAAAAAATGATGAAATGGAGTGTTGTATTTATATAAATAATTAATAACATACATAGCGATGTAATTAAATAACAAACAAAAAAATTAGTAAGTAAATTACAATAAACGCCTCGTATATTATTATTAAATAATTATTATTATTTATTATTTATTAGGATAATTTTGTAATTTGTTAATAGCACTTATAATACGTTTGTTTGCTGCACTGTTAAACATTTTTATTGTTCATTTTTTCAAGTCTTCGATAATTTGAAATATCTCAAAAAAACCAAAACGATGATATTTAATAAGTAAAAAATGATACTTTTTGTTGAATATGCAACTTGTTAAACATCACTGTAAATATGTTTGCATAACTTGATCGTAGTTTTTAGTGTATGAATTAATATCATCTATTAATCTATATTATATTAGAATTGCTCAATGTATTTATTCCACGTAATCGCTTTTCTGTATCCTCTATCCAAAATTTAGGTATCATTAATTAATACATATCAGTAGATATTCTGTAATATAAATTATAAATGATCTGTACATTTTAATTAATGAACTTTTGAGCGTAGTGGACATTGTACAGATTACAATAGTATTATGTAATGCACAAATATTAAATTTTAATTGTATTTTTCAATTGGTATTTCGATCACAGGTCAATATGCTAAATTATTATTTGGATGTGCAAATTATTATTGATTAAGTTTGTCTTTTTATCTAGTTGCGGCAATTGAGTAATTTGTATTTCCATTGATATATAGGCTGTTCTGAAACTAAGAAAAACTGCAGGAGTTGTTTCTAAACCTAAAATACAACAAAAATTATCATATAAAATTTTTGTCTAAACTCAACTATTTTTGAGAAAATCCAAACTCTTAGATTTTTGGATTAATCACAGTTTTTTTTTTCTATTCCAACTAATTTGAGTATTTGTCCTTGAGATTTGCTAATAGCCATAGCAAAGCAGACTTTGAGAGGAAATTGCGATCGTTTGAATTCGAACTAAAGTTCGTTCAATATTAAAAGAATAAGTTGGAAAAATATAGATTTACCATGCGAACTCCAGTTAAAATGATGGTTTTCACTTTATTAAACTCCTTCGAAATGATACGCAAGTTGATTGTTATACTACTTACAGCTTTTTACCACCTGGGTTTTTTTTTTGAAAAGCAAGGAGCATTTGTTTATTTATTTTTTGGCATAAGTTATTCTCCGAATTTTAAAATTAATGCATCTCTCCTACGCATTTATAACTATTTGTGGAAAAATTTCAATCCAATACATTCAATGACTTAAACTATGGTTGATAGGTCAGTAAGTCAGTCACGAATTCATTTTGTGTATACAAACTGCTTAGTATGCCACTCTGTTATTCCAGTTTGGCAATAATATGCTGCGCATTTCTGGAACTTAATTTTAGTATTGATATCTATGATTTCGAAATGCCAAATGAATTTTTTTAAATAATTATTCTTTTATTAATCGATTTTAAAAACAGACCTTCCTCTGTATATTACTTTTATTTCTTCTCTTCTGAAATTAAGATGAAAGTGATACTGAAGTAAATTGCAATTTTAATTAAATTCAAAATGGTAATAGTTATATTAGTAGTGGATGGGAGATCTATGCCTGGCATGTAGAGGCCTGTCGACGTATTATATATCATAGACGTGAAAGTTACGTAATTTATGGCCAATTTGATAAAAATGAAGTTATTCTGATAAAGAAGTAGTAACCTAATTGAGTATCAAGATATATGACGCCACCTATCAGTGACCGGTCCAACGCTTGACACTTTATATTTAATTACCCACACGTAAGACTGATTATGGAGTGATTTGTTGTAATTTGGAATATAAATAACGTTTAATATTTTATTTAGTGATTATTAGGATTAAACTAGTACGGATTCCATACCTTCAGGTCAATATATTATTACAAAAGAACTAAAACATTTACATTACTTACGATTATTTAAGACATGTAATTTTTAATCCAATATTACCCTTTATCATTTAATTTTTTTTCTCGTAGCCAAAAGTTTATACTCAATTGCACCCAATCCGTTTTTTACATATATTTAAAAAGAACATTTCATTAGTTTTAATATGAAACTAAAACTATTTATTATTGGTAAAACAATTAAAAATCGTAAACACACTTCATGTAATATTGGTTAATTAACCTATGTACGACGGTGACATATGATTACCTGAACTACTGAGGTAGCCGTGTTGGATATTATTTGCATATTTAAGAGGCGATGATTCTAATTCCTAAGAGATGGCACTCCATCAAAATTGAAGGACTTCAAACTTCAATAATGCAACTTAATGTAAATTTTAAGGTATAGGTATTGCTATAAAATGCATAAGCAGGATATTCTTTTTGACTTGACATATTCAAAAATTAAATTGAATCGAGGCATTTGTTTTTTATTTAAAAACTATAATTATTTTGAAGGGCCTTTTTCCAAAAATAAAATTATTTTTAACAGATGATCATTCTCAAAAATTTATTGTTAAAATCTAAGCAATTTTTTCTATTTACTAATTAAAAAAAAAAGAAGTTGTCTGTATTTTTGTCTGTCTGAAAACTTTAGCTCAGATTTTAAAATATTTGTGTAATATGAAAGTTAAATTTTTTCCTATAATCGAATCTTTCAAACGGTTCTTGTAAACTTTTGTTTACACCAATTTTCTCGATTCAAACTTATTTATTGATTATTTATATTCAGTACATAATAATAGCGCTAACATAATTTCGAGCGTGTGGAAAATAAATTTGTACTCGTTCAATTTAAGTAACTGAAATTCATATTTTATAACAGTTTTACGTAAAATTTTCAGCTCTTTCAATTGTTACTATCCCATCTTCCATCAATACTTTTCAATTTAACTTCAGATAAATAAAAATCGATTTCTAATTGAAATAAACTTTTTAAAATAATTATCTGATACAATTCTTATACTATAAACTACTTTTCATTTTTTTTATATTTTTTTTGGAAGAAAGAAAGACATGAAATAAAAGATATTTCAAATTAAACGCATGAAATATTTATATGACTGTTAATAGTTTTTATTAAAATAATAATATTTAATTATTATTAAACTGTATATGTGACTAGTCGCTGTGAATGTGATAAATTCATTGTAATTATTTATTAAATTTTTTTTATTTATATTTTATGCTTATTGTTTATTTATTTATTAGATTTATTTACGCTAGAGAGCTAATAGCAATTAAATTAAAATTAAATGTATACATGAAGGGAAAAAGCGGAATAAAACATACATTCCAACTAAGATATTATCTATATGGATTTCAATGATGTTTAAAAATTAAAAAGACCGTAATGAGTTCATAAATTATATAATTTACAATAAATCTGTAGAGAACTGCATGTCATCGATGATTAGACACTAGCGCCCATGATGGCGAGAATTAGTATGTTTCATGTGAGAAATTTTGGTACATTTACCTGGTAAAAGATGGTGATACGTTCATTTCATATAAACAGTTTTATCCAATTTCAAATATTTATTTTTAAATATTTATTAATAAATATATTTTTAATAGTTTTTGAACACTATAACATTATAAACAAATTCTAACATCACTAATAAAAGCGCCGTTTGTCATAAGTTACGGTAACTACAAAAGAACTACAATAAACAAATCTTGTTTGGTTGCTTATATTTAATAACTCTTTATTAGCATCATTATAATAATACAAGTGAGCTTACAGAATATAGCATCTAGCCTAAGCTTTATACATAATACGTCATCTTATATACAACGAGATTACAATTTTTGATGCATCGTTAAGAAAATGGAAAAATTAAAATAAAAACCATTGAAAAAACAAATCTCTTTAAAATTACCCACATAGGTACTTTTTAAAATTAGAATTTTTCCAACATTCAAAAGAATCAATCAATTAAATACTAGTTATACAAACATTAATAAATTGTGTTTGATTTTAAAATTCATTGTGAACTAATATTAATAAACTTACTTCAAGGTTTTCCAATCGGAAGTATTAACAATTGTAAATTGTACAGTAAATAATTACTGTATCGTTTGATAAACATCAAAAAATACTACTTTGCTATTATCGTAAGAGACTTTTCATATATCAGTCTATAGCAACAAATTTTTTTGTATCAGCCGCTGGATTCTGGACCACATTCAAAGCAATCTATGTACATTACTAACATCTCCCATGAGGCCTGCTTAGTACAGTTTATTTGTACCTGGTTTTTAACATATCATTAGTATCAGAAATCTTATATTCGTGCACATATATTAAAGATAAAAATGATTACTGTTAGTTTCCCTTAGAAGTTAGACGGATACAATCAAAAATATTTTTGTATTTAGGGCCGATATTTTTGGCGTACACATTATTTCTACTCATTTCAAACTGTTTAGGAAGCACACGTGAAAAGTGGACATTTAAGATCGATATTTTTGTTTGCTACAAAATATTTTAGTTTTGATATGTATAATGTCTAATATAATAATTGGAATTTTCACCAACACCAATAACGCAATGTAAATACCGTACCATAAACGATATTCAAAGTTAAGCAACAACAGTCACAGTCAGTACTTGTATGGGTGAACGGCTGCGAATGCTGTGTTCTGCTGTACAATACTCTAGTCTCTGATGACGTTAGTAGTTAAAAACTGCCTTAAAATTAAATAAAAAAATAATAAATAGAATTCAAAAAATTTAAGAAACCTCCGCATGTTAAATACCAAATCAGCAGTTATATTTTAATTTAAAAATTGTAGTATTAATACGTATAATGGGAGCGCAGATTAGTTGTAATTTTGTTTAAATATTAATTGCTTAGAATCATGTAGAGTGGATTGAAATAATCACACAATCGATGGAACCTGATAATAACGCACATTAAAATAGTAAATAAGTTGCTTTGTATAATTTATTAATCTGTGGCCCCTCAGTAGTTAGGACTTACACTTCATACGACATTCATTAAAAGTATTCGTATCATACAAAACCACTCCAATTTACTTAGATTTCGATAAAAGATTTCGCTTCGAGCCCAGTTAAGCTTAAGCTCCAGCCGATAAAATCGATTCATTTGAGATGTATTTTTATGTTACATAAAATCTGTTCGTTGAGAAAGAATACAATATGTGTTATTTTTATTTTTAGTATATACGTGGTAGGAGGCTTGGGCTTGGAATGTAGGACTTTATGTTAATAATAAATTTCCTGGTGAAAACGGGAATCGAAGCCATAACTTGAGTAAACTGTGATACTGCAGTTGACCACATAGCCTAGTTGCCTAGGCATTTAAATGTCGACAAGCATAAATGTCGTAAACAAAAAAATTTGACTGTGAACCTTGTCAGATATTTAATATTATTTGATTTTATTTTTAATCACAAAGAGAAGTAATATTTATTCTACACAACACATTACTTTAATAGCATAATTTTCGTCAACCCTAATTTATATTTATTTTTTTTTGTCTTTCGTTGTATAACATAGAATCCTTGTTTATATATTGCCCTGCAAATAAAAATTAGTTTTTTTGCGTTTCTTCCACACTAGGTGAAAGTAAACATTGTAGATTGTTATTGTGAATAAGGAAGGCAACATCTATTTTTACTTCGTAATCAATCAAGTGAAATGCATTAACTTCAAAAATATAAATTTTAGAAAAAACGCCGAGTTTTTAACTAACAATTATGCAATGATAATCCTTTGTTAAATTTATGCATTAATACTAGAGTTATTTGTGATCTAAAATTTTGATAACTTCAACTTGGCCATGAATTGTTTAATGATTTTTTTTTTTCAATAACAAAAAATTCATCACCAAGTTAAAACTGTCACTGGATAGATGTTATTCACAATATATTACAAGAAAATTTAATTTTCTCATAAGAGACCATAAACAAAATTTTTTACCTCAAACGCCGAAACTTTTGGTTTATGCGATGTTTTAATGGATCATACTTGTTTTTCTAGGTACTGTTTAGAAAAATCAAAACATAATGTTTTTCATTTATTTATTTGTATTTTCTTTTGCTGTGCTGCCTTTAATTATAAAACAGTGTTTTTTTTTTTTTAATTTGGGCTTTAGATTGTAAGATGGTAGCTTCATATATTTGTTAATAATTTTCCGTGAATTATAAAAACATCTGAATCTAAAAAAATCCGATAAATTATAAAAACTCTTAAGACTAGTACCTTAAGGATATTTTCGAGTTATATAAAAATTGTACGAAATGAATGAAAACTTAGTTGATCTTTCATCAAATTAGGATATTTTCATCTTTATTTTGCAATGAAAAAAAAAAACAATGGTAGAAGCGAATAAAATTGTTAAATTTAATTTACGGTTTAGAACAGAAAACAATTTTAAAATTGAAAAAAATTGATAAGAACAATAAGGATTTAATTATTTATTGTAAATTTAAAAAAAAAAAATCTTTTACTGATTACTGTTAGCTTTCTAGCAACTATTTTTATTTTTTTTAAATTGATTGTGGCTTTAAAATATTCGTGATAAAATCATAAGAATTAAATATAAATTAAGTCAATTGGTCTTTTGTCTTTTTTAATTTAGTAAAAAAATAAATTAAAAAAAAACCCGAACGTAAATGAATAAATTTTAATTTATAAAATTGGATATTGTTTAAAATTATTCATTAATTAATTGTAATTAGTTACATTAACTAAAATGAGAAAAACAGTTGAATAAGAAATTTAATATTAATTTTTATAATTAATATTATATGTAATACAAAACATTGAAGAGACTTTATAGTGATGTAAGAAATGTTTGCAATATAGATCGTGATACAAGTAGATAGAAATATGGTCTTAAATTGATTCAACATTTTTAATTTACTTATTTGAAAAATCAAAAATTTATAAATTTGTTTCTAAATTATTTATATATTTTATCAGTTTCTGCACTTATAAAGGAATTATTTATTTATTATATCTGCCGTTACATCATTTCGAAGCATTATCGCGATATGTTTCATTACAATGAAGCATTTGTAGAGAATTAAACACTTGGCTGGTACTAACCTCTACTATCAGTAGTAATTATTCACATAGCCCACAGACTGTCATCCTTATTTGTGCTTAGAAGTAATTGGATGAAAAAAATATTCGGGTCCATTTGGAAGTTTGGTAGAGGCTTTTCGAATATATCGCTAATGTATGCTAGTTTATGGTACCAAAAAATATATTTTAGGCAATTTGATTTTTTTTCTAAAATCCGCGACCTTCAAGGTCCACACGTCGAACTTCCCGACGAAGAGAAGAAAAAGACAATAATTTGTTTATTAGAGTCCTTACAAAAAACAGCTGACCCGATTTTGTTAAAAAGTAATTCAGTTGCTAGTTACATAATTGATCGTCTAATTAAAGTAGTTTACCATAATTTTTCTATAGAAACTTTGGGATTCATTACACATTCTTAGGGGAAAGGTCACAGCTTAAAACAGAAAAACTATTAGTGGAGTTTTATTTCTGAATTATGTTGATGCTAAAATAAAAGATTAAAAAATTTCTAGTTACCTGAAAGATATTTTTTACGTTTACATTTAAGCAATGTGTTAGGCTGCGCCATAGCGAAATAACTGCAAACCCTCTTTCAGGCTTACAATTTCAGATGCACCGGTTGTTAAAACATTATTTTTTTATTACTTCAACGTGCCTATCATACATTCTCTACATTCATCCTCAGCTCTCCGACTAATAAATAGTATTTATAGTAAATAGAAAATCATCGGTAGTCAAAAATTGACGAATGCAATCGCGATAACTATCGATGATTAACTATTTAGTATGAACTCTGTAAAATTTACAATACTAGCATAGGTTGCTCAAACATCAATAAAAATTGTATGCAACTCTGTAAAGCCGTGGCTCGCCACGAATCATATTTTTCGTCGTAATCGAGATAATCAAAGTTGCGTACCTATAAATAAACCTTTATCTATAAATAAAGCTCGAATCAGTTTATTCAATATTTTTGTGATTTTATTTGTTATTAATTTGTTGCTATAAAGCTTTCAGCATGATACGGCAAGATAACACGCGTTGAATGTATTATACAGTGCATGTTATGAAAATAGTAAAAATCGTTTATAGATTGACGAGGGAGGAATATGCAAGATTTTTCCATCTATAAGTGTAACAATTTCATTAAAAACCGCATTATATTAATAATATATTCGACGAAAATACAAAAATTTAAAAGTAGTTATCAATTAATAAATCCAAAATTATCCGATTACTTCCTCATTCTTGCTATAGAATTGAACCTATCCATACATATAGTTGACTCATTTTAAAATAAGAGACTTTTAAAAAAACATTTTGTAAAATTTGTGTTATACAGAACAATTTTAGCGTAGTCTTGTCGAAATGTCGTAATTATCGGCCTATCGTACAAAGGTACCCATGTGATTGAATAGTTGGTTTGCATGACGACCCTTTTTAAAAAGAATTTGATTTTCTGATTACAATTTCTGATGAGAAAATCTGATGTATGATCAGATTTTCTTTTTAGGACTGTCCGATGGTGTACGTTAACCATCAGATTTTCTAATTAGAATTTCTGATCAGAAAACCTCATGATGTGTGCTGGCCCTATTATGTGATACACATTTTGTGTATTTTTGAGTTCATTAGTAGGCAAATCGGGAACCTTATCTATAAGACGGTTTATAGAACAGTTAAAATACAAAATTTGGAATGTCTTGATCAATATAAAATTTTTATTCTTAACAAACTAAAAAGTAGAATTATAAAAAAATCAAAATAAATACTTATGTAATTCTAAGAAAGTCAATATTCATATTTCCAATAAAAAATTCTTATTCAGTCTTATTGAAATTAAATTGGTATGAAAAGAAAATTAATAGGATTCAAATTGAATTTCCTATTCAAAATTTTAAATAGAAAATTTTAATTGGAAATCATTTCCTATGGAACATTATTCAACATTTTCATAGGATTGAATAGGATTTTGTATATGAAATGATTTTCATATTTGATTCAATAGGCAATTAAATTTTCTATAAAAAGACCTGTTTTCTATTTATCCCAATTCAATTTTCATGGGATTGAATAGGATTTTTTTTATTAGGGATGTCAACTTTTTATAATGTTTCGATCTAAAATTTACAGTTACGATAAAAAATATTTAAAAAAATCTTTTTGATTTAAATAAGAAACTAATTATGTAAAATTTTTTATTTCTTTAAATAAGTTTTTGAATTGAAAATTTCATTCAAATTAGAGCCAAATCTCAAATGGTCACCGCAAAATGAAGTCATTTTAACTCAGGAGGAAAAATGGAATTTTGAAATATATAACTGTGATAAGTTATTAAGCTAGATATGATCTAATACTAAAAATTTCAAAATTTGTTTAGTAAAAGTTCAAATTAAGCTAAATAAAATTTGAAATTTTAATTCTTCAGTTATCAAATATTATGGCTGCGAAAATATTTGTTTAAAAGAAAATGGTAGGTATAGTGCATTCATTCATTTATTTAACAAAAACAATTGTCTTGTCATGGGCGGTTGGGTTTGGCATTGGAAAGTTTGGAAATTAGCTAAAAATTAAATTGCCTAGCCGACGCTTTATCTATAATAAATTATCTCACATGCTAGTTATTTCAAATTAGAATTTTTATTTTATACTTTGGGATATTGCAAAATTTTACAAAAACAAAACAGCAATTAAAATTGATCACTTAACCTAAATGGATGGATAAACCATCTGTTTGCAAACTTTAATTTTAGGTATATAAATAGGGGAATTTTCTTATTCCAAGCAACCTACGTTAATCGAAATGATCTTTGATTGTCTGAAAACGATTATTGCTATAATGAAATTAAATTGGAAAAATAATGTTGAGGTTGTTTTAACAAAATTTTGAATGGCGTTTGTGTCCAGATACAAAGCGGAGGTCTTCAAACGGAAATTTTATAGATTTTTTCCTGATCATTTTTATGTGTCAGATATATGACTTGTAAAGTCAATAATCTTGGGGCAAACTAATATTCGTGCTAAGAATGCGTTTCCGAGATTCAGACGCTTTTTAGCGTTCTGTGTCAAATCTAGTTGCATTTGGAGTGTGTTTAGATACTCAACGTTTTAAGTTGTTGCATTTTTAAACTTTAGTAATTTATTTTAGAAACTCTCTTTTGTTCAAAAGTTATCATTTCATATTTTGTACTTAGCATTTAGTTTTAGACCGAAAAATAGTAAAAATTTTATTGATATATTTATAAAATTCTGCAAAGTAAAGTTTTTTAATAAATCACTTCCATGTTTGATTAACTGTCTTGTTTGATAGAAGTCAACGTTCAACTTTTTTAATCTCTATTAAATTTTGAGCCATAGTTTTTCACTAAATCTGTCCGAGAAAATGAAACGTAATAGGACACAGATGATTGTACGTAATAATAATTCTAATGTTGATTAATAAATAATTCCTTGTAGTAAGCGGAAGCAAAAATTTCTTAGTAGTCTTATTATGAAAGTATTTTTGGTTCATAAATCGAACTTCATCTCGTTACAAAATTTAAAATGTCCAATTTTATAAAATTTTTATCAAAATTAAATAATAATATTATAAGTTCTTTATGAACGAAAGCAAAACTAGATTTTAAAAAGTGATTTTCTAGTAATATAATTTTATTGTGACGCTTTCAAATTTTTTGAAAATATAATTATGGCCAATAATTGAACAAAATATGATTATAAATTTGTAAAAGTGCGATTTTGGATGTTTAAAATTGGCCAGGAAAGGCTAATTACCGATTGAAAACATGAAGCACGGTATATATGTTCTACATTAGATTTGATTAATAAATATTTATCAATTTTGGAGAAAATTGAGCATTCAGAGCAAAGCAATGAATTTTGTTTTTAAAATTAATATGAATTAATAAAATTCTTTTTGATTATTGGGAATGTAAAATAACATAGTAATATAATTAATAAAATTATGGTTACTTTGTGTGAAATGTTATTTAGTCAATTTATAGCTAAAATTGTCTCATATGTAAATTAAAATTTAATCAGTTATTATTATTTCAGTACTGTTTTTGTATATAATTTCGATTAATATTATAAGCTAAAAGGAGAAACACAAATTTCTTGAATGGTGTATCATTCTAAAAATACTAGTTAGTTGAAAATATTCGGCTTTGTTTACTACACTAAATTGTTTGTTGATTTTTTGTCGAGATATATTATTCAAATAATAATATTTATCACAAGACACACGAAATCAATTTGTTTATTGGAAATTATTAATTAGTTATTAAATGGAAATCCTAATAAAAGATATTAATAAGTAAATAATTGGCGGTTCTCAATAAAGCTGCATTTTTTTTAAATACAGGGGATTATTATAATCATACAAGCAAATCACCTTGCATTTTTGCTCTCTTTTTTTGAAAATTATTTTTCACAAGCACACAACAGCTGATCCAAAGTATTATACAGTACGGAAAGATTTATATAACCTAAAAGGAAATTATTCATATAAACAGCATCAAAATTTATTACGATGTTGTCTAAAGTAATGAAATGTTTAATACTTGATATAAATTTGGAGTTTGTTTCAGCTATTGCTAGAAAATCTTTCTGACTTTTGCTTTGTTGCTTGGCTTTCTTTATTCTATCATAATATACAAGAGCTTTTGTTAAATGAAGTTGTGTGGTAAAAATGTGCCAGTGAAAACTCGATAAAATAACCGAGTGTAAAAGTGATTGTAGGCTGGTGTAAGAGTTTTTCTGATGTACCTTCAGACCCTGACTTACCGAACACGCTGCGTGATAGTGTGAACTAACCTTAATATTTTCTCAAAAAATTTTTCGTTCAGAAAATCTTAACGTGTTCGGTATATATACGCTCTTTACACAATTTTGATAAATATTAATTTTAGTAATTCACATTGTTCAAAATAAATAAGAATATTTCTCAACGTTTTGATAGAAAATAATAAGTAATCTAAAAATATATTGACTTTTTTATTTGCTTGTGTCTTGTTTTATTTTATACGTTTTAGTTTAATTAATCGAAATTATATAGATAATTGATTGAACGTGAAGAATTCGGTCTGATTGTTGTGGATTATATAATGTGTGCAATATTATATTTTTTAATGGAAGCATATAAATAATAATATGTTAATAACAATTATTATTTCATTTAATTTATTATACTTAATACGTATTTATAATAAAAATTAAACAAATTGTATATAAACTGTACGTAATGTAATGAACACCATATGTAAAAAAAAAAACAAATTAATGCTTTTTTTAACTGCCTATTACGTCATTATTATTATTATTATTACTATTATTTTTAATTATTATTATTATTAATTATTGATAAACATTATTTATATAAAATATATTTAACAAATACACAATATATTAAACAAACAGCTGATTTAAACGTCTTTTGTGTTGTTTTAAGTTGAACCTAATGTTTTTTTTTCAAAATAATTTCGTATATATTCAACGAAGTTTTTCAAGTAAAATTGAAGCACTGTAACTTCTGTCATTAGAAAAAAAACATAATTTTCCACAGTTAAGTAACACTTCAATATTTTGTTAGTAATCATATCTGTGTAAATGTAATCAGTAATCATGTTATATATATATGGAGGGCCGCGACAAGATACGTTTTTTGTGAAGAATACCTAAAAAAAAGAAAAAATCGTGTTCACTTCACGCCATAGAACTGAAACTTCAAAAATGTGAACATCAACATAATGGGACAAGATAGAATTTCAGGAGTAGGGTATTTGTAGGGTTTATTTGTAATGATATTGATACTAACTTTGAATTTATTATGCATTTTATTCATATACATTACATGTATCCAGTCTCCGAGTTTCAATTTTCGATAAATGATACGAAAGGTTTTTGATTTTGAAGTATGGAATAAATACTTAGGTTTTGATCTGATAAATATATCATAAATAAACAATTTTTTTCGTTTCTGTCTTCCAATTTTCACGGCAATATTCCGCATTCGTTTACGGCAAATTTAAAAATTGTTTTTAATAAAATACGAAATATTTAAATAAACAATACACAACTTGTTATGATGCCTTTACAAAAATATGAGTACAATACACAACGTTTGCTATGATGCTATTTCGCAGGCATGTGAAAACACACTATCCCTGTAATAAACAATGTATAATGACTTCCATCTCATTTTCTTACAAGTTAAATCCTATACATACCTCTATGTTATATCCTATAGATTCATGTAGATGTCTCGTTTTACTGTCGCATACAAATACCTACCGTGTAACACTGTATAATGCACTCTATTTCATTTGTTCTCACGTTAAATCCAAAAGATACTTCTCTCTCAATCTCTCGCACGTTAAATTGTATGGATGTATGTTGATGTCTCTTTTTAATTTCGCTTTTTCGTTTCATCGAGTTTGAATTCAGAACGATTCTAGATTTAGTATCGTTCTGATTTCAAACTCGATGTTTATACAAAAAATTATAATCAGCAATTTTTATGAAACTAAAACAATATTAAAATTTGTTAAATTTATATTGAGATATTACATTATTTTCACAAGTACACAACTAAGATAAACATTTTTTTGGAATGCATTTTTTTGATAAAACTCCGTGTAGGACCTACATTTACAGGTTTAGATAGTGTAAGATAAATATCATTATATTTGGATCATTATATCTTCTGAGTATTTACGAGTAGTTCGTGAAAAGAACAGTATTTACGATAAATTCAAATTAATGTAAACAAATTAAATAAAATTTTGCAAAATAAATATTTGCAGATCATTAATTGTTAGTAGAGTCAAAGTCACTTATGCAAAATTTTAGGTCACTGGCTACTATTTTTCCTAATTTTATTCAAATTAATATAAACATAAAAACCAGTTCCACAGCTAAATCAATATAAGCTACGAAGTAACAGTGGAGCTCTAGAAATCAAGTCACTTTAAGTTATGAAACAAAAATGGTTGCTTTAGAAATCAAGTCACTTTATGCGATGCTAAGTAAATTGAAGTTGGAAACATATATTTTAACTTAATACTCACGTATTGTTTAAATACATTTAAATGCGAGAACTTCAATTAGAGAAATTCAAATCGTCATCAAACATAAACGACAAACTATAAAACAATATATTAAAAAAATTATTTAAACGTAAGGAAAGAGAAAACAAAAAACAAGAAAAAGTATAAAAAATAGCATTAAAAAATCAACAGCTGCTTTATAATTTAAGAACAGTAACATTCTCTGGGTCTTAAATAAATTTAATTTTTTCAATTTAAGATTTTTTAACTGTCAAAATTACGTGGTCCAATTTTTCAACCATATTTGCCGAAAACTAATCATCTGACCAAAGCTGACATGTTGACATCGCAATTAGATTAGATACTTGTAATTTGCGTACGTGTAAATTACGTAATTGTGTACGTGTAAATTGCACTTTCACCAAAAACCATTATTCCCATGCAGAAGATACGAAATCATCAGCAAAAAACATTTCAACAAAAATCACTCAGTGATTTCCGTTCAAAACCATTCTGCACAAAATCACATGTCACAAAAACCACTTCAAAAAAATCACTTCACTATTAAGCAGAAATGTTTAAGACCAGAATCATCCCTAGTTGTAATACTAATAATATAAAACTAAATGTAAACTGTGTGTTGATCCATTATTGATTCAAGTTTATATGTCTAACCTTACGTCCAAGCTATAGTTCCACTACCCAATGATACATACGGTCGGAGTTGTTTGGGTCTGCCGGTTTTTTGGCCCTAGCGTTTAACCTGTGATTAAATTATCCAGCTGAATGAATCATTTGAACATAGAGTTTTTATTGCGACGAGTGGTTTTGGGCAGAGTAGCTTTTGAACTGAGCGGTTTTGGGCCAAGTGGTTTTAGATATGAGTGGTTATGTTTTAGTGGTTTTGGCTCAATGGAATTGTCATAATCTCATTATGCCGACCGTTCCCAAATTAGCAAAGAGTAACATATTATTATTCCTTTGTAGTCAAAATAGTTTTAGAAATACGTTTTGAAAATAATACCATAATTAATTATATAATTAATATGTTTATAATTAATCGATCATGCAAAAAACTTGAGATATAATTTCTAGATTGTCCCGATTAATTGTTTTTCGCATCAATTATAAGTTGATAACATTGAAAAAAATGAAAACAAATGTGTTAAATAATTCAACAAATTTAATGAATTAAATATTTTTTGAACTAGAACTTATATACAATTAATGTTATTTAATTCAGTTCATATAGTAGGCAGTTACTACTTATGTTACAAAGGTTTTTATATTGGGTGTGTTGATAATATTTTTAGAATAGATTGAGTTGGATTTAAAATTAAAATTTTATTATAATAAAATTCTAAAAGTTAAGAATTATTCCGACGTAAACTACACCAACTTAGTCAAGAATTATAAAATTTATACAACATGGTGCATTTTTTATGAAGTATATTTCAGGTAATACGATTTTGAAAGCAATATTTTAAGAAATTCTCGTAACTTTAAAATAGAGGCTTTAAATACATAATACACACACTGTAAAAATTTGAAGAATTACCATCCCAAACATGAGATAATTGCTATGAAAAATGCCATTATTTGCACATGTAACACATGGACTGAAAAGTCCCGGGCCTAACAAAGAAAACACAGTTTTTTGGTTCAAAATTAGCTTTATTCTTCAACGTAATTTCCATCAAGAGCAACGCAATCATTCCAGCGCCGCTCTAACATTTCAATACCACTTTTGTAGAACGATTTATCTTTTGCCTCAAAATAGGCCTCAGTTTCAGCGATAACCTCTTAATTCGTGCGAAATTTCTTACCGGCGAGCATTTTTTTCAGGTCTGCAAACAGCCAGTAGTCACTGTTCCGGTTTGTTACGTTTAAACATAGCCAAACACTGCTCAGAATCATCAACACGTTTCTCGTTTTTGGTCAACAGTGAGCAAACGCGGCACCCACTTTGAACAGAGCTTTCTCATAGTCAAATGCTCATGCAATATAAAGCCAACACGTTCTTTTGATATCTTTACGATGTCAGCTAACTCACGCAACTTCACTTTTCGATCATTCAAAACGATTTTGTGGATTTTTTTATGTTTTCGGTATTACCGCCTCATTTGGACGTCCACTGCGTTCTGCATCATCGGTGTCTCTACGACCACGTTTGAAATCAGCAAACCAACGTTTTATTGTTGTTTCTGATGGAGCGGAGTCCCCATAACACTTTTCAAGCCATTGCTTCGCTTGAACGGTATTTTTTCCCATCAAGAAGCAGTGTAAAATTAAAACACGAAATTGTTTTTGATCCATTGTTTTGAAAATAACAAAAGTAGCGTCATTCTTAGCACAATAACTCACAAACTAATTAATAGAATATCATGAAATTTTAACAGCTGTCTTTTGAAGGTTAGTATTAACTGAAAAAAAGGTGACTGCAATAAAACTAGAACCATCTATGTGTTAGGCTCGGGACTTTTCAGTCCATGTAATAGTATAGCAAAAGGTAAGATATGAATAATTATTTTCATGGTACTTTATGTGTGTTATACATACGTAAATTGTAGTTAATAAAATATTTTTTCCGCTTGATTGTCGTGAAGTCACTACCTTAATGTAATTACTTGCGCTTACATTTCAATAAAAATAAAATTATCTACTCTTTTAACTGTAAATCATTTCTTCTCGATCTTTACTCATAGAATGAACTATTTAAATATCTATAAGCATTAATAACTGTTATTTATTGTCGAATTCAAAACTTTATATTCAAATTATTAATTTTAGTTTTTCCCTCGTTGAATGTTTATTATTTATATGAAAGAAAAAGAAACAATGTGAATTGGAGGCCTTGGATTTTAGCGTAATAACATTACGTGTTTTTATGGTGAGTCCACCCGAATAATCATCCCTATTCATCTATTATTATCCTTATTCATTATAATACTCATATTGGACGCTAAATAATCAAAGAAGAGTGATAGATAATTCATTTTCTCCTAAATTTAATATATTGAAAAAAATTGCATGTTTTTAGTCTTAATGATAATCCATTCATGGAAATTAACAAGCAATGTTGGAGGGTTTGCATAGGTCTTCGTATTTTGAGTTGAGCTAACATGTATTAGTGGGTTTCTAGGGCTATGATGTTTATTTTGTGATTAAACTACCCAGTCAATATCTGGAGTAGAATTTGTATGAGTTAATGTGCATGGGTTTGTGTTGTGCATGGGATTGTGACGAGTTGCAAAATTCGTATATCCGTTACCAATATTAGTCTTTACTGTTACCAATATACTCTGGAATTATTTGAGGTACAGCATACAACGATATAAATTTTTAAGTTTGATAACTATACAAATTGGAAAACCTTTTTGATTTATGATTTTATGTATATAATTGAACACTATTAATGGTGCACTCTGTGCTGTTTTGTAAACACAGTGATTTAAGTTTTGTAGACACAGTGTATCAAGTTTTAAATAAAGTTAAAATAATATATTCTCTAAACTTTTAAGATAATAAAACAAAAGTCCTTGGTGTAGTACTTTTAATAATTTAAATTTCAAAGAGTTTTCGCGAAATACAACATTGAGAAGACGCGATAGATTTTGCACAAGCAATAGTGCAAAAAGTGTTTCATCACTAAGTACTTGTCACTTCCGAAGTACAACTAATTACCAAGGGAATTTATGTTTTTTGAAAAAAAAGTGGTAGGATTGTGTTTGGATACTTGTAGTTAATATACCTATAGATATTATGCAGATTTCAGCTGCATTTAAGGACCGAATTTGTACAACACTGCGAAATACATCTCAACTAAATCACAATAAAAGTATACAATTCGTTACTATTGACAGCGCTTTTCTTGGCTGAGCCGAAATGCTATGTATTGCTAATACTATTGTGGGAAAGAGAATCATGGACAATAACGTAACACATCGAACAGCTGCTAGAAGCAACGGAATGATTACTTACTTTACCTTTTTATTTACTTTTTTCTAAGAGAATGTTTTCTGATTTCTTAGCTTGGTATAATGCAGCCCATGATTACATTATTTTTGCAGTGAATGACAAAGTATTGTGTATTTTTTGGTTCACTCAATAGATGTATTAATGTATGATTAGACGGAAATATAGAATAAAACAATAAAATATACAATTATGTAATCAAATAAATAATAATTAAACAAACAATAGTGACAATACACACAGTATGTAGTCTAAATATTTTTCTAAACATGACAATTAAAATATTTGGCATCAATTGTACCATAAAGATGATATGAATTGTAATTTTTAAATAATAAATTTCAATAGTAATTAGATATTTTTATGTATACTTATTATGTTGGGTACAATAAAACTTATTTTTAGTATTTAAACTCTTAAATTGTGTGTTAAATAGTAGATTTTACTTTTAAAATTCAATCAAAATGGTTTTAAGATTAATTATTTTTATTAGTGTGATAATTGTCTACGTTCATTGTCAAGGTAAGTAAAAAAGTTGTTTTTATTTAAAAAATTAAAAATTCTGTTCAAAAAAATCAAAAATATTCAATCGAATATAGAGCAAAATTATTAAGATTATATATCCCGAAATTTTTTAAAACGAGTGTAAAATATGTCACAAAATTTATAAAAACATCACATTTTACTTGAAAAGGTTAAGCCGAGCGGGTAAAGGCGCAATCACCTTTAACCGTTTGACTAAATTGATCACGTTGTCATTGCTTTGATAAAAACGAAGTAATCTACCCCACCCATGTCATAACCTTAATTGTATATAATTGGATGTACTTTAAAATAAATAAAGATAAAAAATATTGATGTTGGTAGCCTCTGTTATAGTGTTATAGACGCGTATATCTCAAAAACGGAGGTTAAATTATATTATTATTATGATGCAAGTGCTGGAGGTACTTGAGTATACAAAAATTGATAACCGAATGGATTTGTATTTAAACGAATTCAATCCGGTTCAATTAATTTTTGGTAACTTTTAGATTTTCGAAAAATTTTCTGTACTCGTGCCATTAGGGTTTTAAGTTCGAAAATCAATTACCATAATGCTATTATACGTAGAAGAAAGAACGTCGAAAGGAAAAGGAACATATTATACATGAAAATATAACTTTTTTCGAGTATTTAAAAAAAAAAAGAAAATTAAAAAGTTTCCATCCGAACTTCCTAGTGTTTACAAATGATCTGTTTTCCTAGTGTTTATAAATGGGTATTGTTGTAAACATTTTTTTAATAAGTCTGTTTCTTAACTCAAATCCCTTGATAAAATGCAGTCATCGTTTTTTGGAGGTAGATGGAAAAACTAAAGGTTTCAAAAAATTATGCTATGCTGCTAATATAAATACTATTAGCAAGGATTTCAACATCATTTTCTCTATCACAAATGTATATTCGTCCTATATCCGGCAGGGTAAATGATAGATGAGATGTAAAATGGGACCATTCTAAGCACCTTTAATGAAATTTCATTCAATATTCTCCCTCCAATTATTTTGATTTATTCTGTACAATTATTTATTCTATAACAAAGAATGTATAAAATTGAATTAAATTAAGCCAGGTATTCTTTCTCCCATTAAAAGCGAAAATGACTACTAAATAGCATTAAATCTCTAGTTTTTGTACTTCTCAGGAGCGAAACGGTAGGTACCAGCTAGAAAATGAAGCCTTAGAATGGGAAAATCTTGAGAGCGAAGCGGTCTTTCTGGAAAGGTATTCTATCTTTCTTTGCGAGTGAAGTGAACACTTAGGCTGAAAGTTCACATCAAGTCTGGAGTATATAATATTTTTAACGTTGCATCAAAAGCACTTTTAAATAAGTGTGTGTGAGAAATAAAAAGCTTTAAAACATCTTATATAAGAAAGCCAGATATTGTTTAAGTAATCCAAATACATTCGCACTTAAAAACATCCAAATGTAAATATTGAGGTGCCGCATTCTGCTTGGAAACTTTAAAGGGGATAAAAATAATAACTGTGCTTTGTAAACTTTGGAAATTTTAACTAATATCTTGCAGTCCACAACAAAATTTACATAAAAATTTTAAACGACTTTTTAGACTATAGATTTAAAATTTAACTTCTTGCAGGTTGCCAAGTAAGGATCTTTACAAAGTTGCCAAATGAAAATGGACCTATTTACTTAAAACGTGACATCAATAACCAATTACACTTTTTACTTCCAACCGAACGAGGTATTATTTTAAATGCTGGCGAAGAAATCGTTTTGGCATGTACTGGCAAAAATAATGGATTTAAATTAAGTAAGAATTTTTAATGACATTATGCAATTGTATAATTATTATGTGCTAAAATATATTAAATGGCTTATAATAATTGATAGGTCCAAGAGATAATTTGCAAGCAGCATACTGTTCAAGAGACTCCAATTTTAATATTTTTGGACAGAATTTACCAATATCCGACATAAAATGTTTAAATCCAATAGTTGGTGAAGTTCGTGATGTAAATAAACCTTGCGGCAAAACTGGTGGTGTCATTAAACAGATTGGATTTGGAGTACAAAATTATTGGTGGACCTTAATTTCTACTTGTTACGATCCTAATAATGGTGAAGCGATGTATGCCATTCATACCTTAGTTGGAACAGCACAAAGAGGTTATTATTATTTTTAAACAAGTATTAGTTTAAATCATGAGTATACGTATGTTTAAAATATCACGATGCTGTTACAGGGCAGTAATATATGATGTCATCGATATTGTATATTAGCAATGCTAAGTATACTTGATGATATCTTACCTTTTGGGTCAATACGTCATCAGGGCTTCGAAAAACACTCATGGTGTATAGTACACGGTCTTATACGCCAGGCTAGGACACGAGGCAACTTTTGATTATGCTTGTTTTAAACATGGTGGAATATATAAGTCTCTCTAGCGTGTATGTGATGACCGTGGTATGTGAGTGGGATAGATAGTGCATTAGTAGTAGTTAAACTGTACTTTTATTTTGAAATATCTTTAAAATTACCTGAAATATATTTAAATATTTGAATTGTTTATAATTGTTAAAAATATTAATTGTTGTATTTTCGAAGCACAAACGAGAATGCTTATGGTTTCTTTTAATAATCTCAATAAATACAAAAAATGGGCAATTATTTTATTTTAATTGTTATAAATATTAATTTATAATCAACGTATTTTAATTGTTATGAATGTTGATTTTTCTAATTGATAAAACTTTATTTTTAGATACTGAAAGATTGGGAGATCGACCATATTTCTCGACAAATGGTGCTGGACGAGCTACAAACCCCATCCGCGCTTATAGACAACCAAATCAAATTGCAACATTTGATAAACTGTTAAATTCAAAAGATTTGGCCAAAAAATATATTTATACTGATTCATTTTTATCTAAAGGGCATTTGGCACCTGTTCGTGATTTTCCGTACAAAAATTGGCAAGCTGCCACATTCCATTTTATAAATGTTGCACCTGAATGGTATCAAGTAAATTCGGGCAATTGGAATGAATTAGAAATGTTAACGCGGTCTATAGCCAAAAATTATCGTGCAAATTTTTTAATTATAAGTGGAATACATGATCTGCTTCAATTGCCAAATAAAAATAATCAAATGGTAAATATCTATATGGATTCTGGATCAAAATTACCAGCACCTAAATATCTATGGAAAATTGTAATTAATACACAAACAAAAGATGGTATTGTGTTTGTGGCATTAAATAATCCATTTGCGAACAGTGCAAATGAGAAACCATTTTGTACGGATGTATGTGACAAAGCTGGTTTTGGATCTAATTTGTGGCAAAATTCAACACAAGGACTAGTTAATTGCTGTGATGTAACGGAGTTTAGAACTCTTGTAAAATATTTACCCAATTTTGGACAAGTTAATGGTTTACTTAGAAAACTATGATTGTATTTTTTTCAATAATTGTAAAATAAATATTTAAAAAATACGTTTATTTTTATTGCCATATTTTTTTATAGCCATATTTTTATTGTCATTATTGCCATAAAAAAAATTAATAGGGTTCTTTCTGTACAAAGTGTAAAAACAAAATACCGATACACTAAAATAACTTGATGTGTTTAGAAAAAAAAGTTTAAGCATTTAAAAAAGGTATTCCACACCAAACTTTAATATTTTAAATGGATCCCCGAATGTTTCCTAACATCGGAAATGCATTAAGCACAAAAATGGTAATTTTAAGGTTAAATTTCTATGCACGTACATCAGACCGTCATAGCTCGGAAAACAATGATTTAGTACCAAATGTTTAGCACAAAAAATTTGAGAATTAAAACAAATATATCAAGTGAAGAATTTAAGCTTCATTTTCTGTGTAAATTTTATCAATAAAATTTTAAAACATTCTGAAAAAATCGTTTAAAAACTTGCATTTGTAATTTTCTATTGATATCTTGAATACAGATAACTCGAAAAGTATGAACATTATTCAAAAAAAAAACATTACGACTCATTTTTTGCCAAAAATTTGTTGTTTTATCAATTTCTATGGTATAATGGCATCTCAGCCTAAGTCGAGAGGTGAATATCTACCAAAAATTTATGGGAGATAGTTTATTCGACGAGAAATAAAGTTCTGAGAAAGTCGTATTTTTATTTTCAACAAAGAGAAATTACAATTGTTATAAACAAATAACTAAAAAAATACGGTCTCTTATTTTTGTTTATTAGGGGAGCGGGGGCCTTGTTGTTACAGAGGTAAGAAGTTACACGCTTTTTTTACCGGGATCTTTAAGTCTTTGGTGGACCTAATTGGACTCATTTGTTTTCTTACAACATCGTGCATTACATAAAAAATGATCAGAGCTCCCCAAGCGCCAAGCTACTCGGTTGTGTGCAAGTGTCTCGATTTCAATCAATAACGTAAAAATATCCTTCACAAAATTTTTGATTCATGATGTGAATATTTTTTATTTTCTCAAAATTTTTAAACTTGAACGTTCATAATATATTTACCTTTAATTTGCAATATTGTTTTTTTCTACTATTGATATCCATTAATGGTGACTTCAATTTATATTAAAAAACGTGCCATGGAGCAGGTTGTTACAATTTTTTGGGGTAAGTTGTTACGTGTAATTTATGTATTTAAAATGAGTTAACATACCTTGTATTGTACCGTTCGTCTTCATATTTTAAAAATTCTAAATATGCTTTATTTTTTTTTCTCAGAATGAGAAATAATAAACGTAAAAAGAGAAAAGTTTATGAATTTGCCGCAGCAGAAGTACTGCAGACTAAAACAAGCATTCGTAAAGCACGCGAAAAGTTAAATTCGTGTCCGGTGTCCTTATCCAGGTATTCCAGAAAAAACCAAAAACAACGAAAGTTGTTCATTGGTTTACCTTAATTGGTATTCTCACAAGAAACAGAACATATATTAGCTTCTAATCTATTTAAAAGTTCAGAAATATATTTTGGTTTACGACCAGAAGAAGTATGGATACTAGCTTACCAATGTGTTGTAAAACTCGATTTAAAAAATATTCCACCCAGCTGACTTAAAAATAATATGGCTGGGCCCGACAAGTTTAAAAGATTTATGGATAGAAATCCTCAACTATCTCTACGAACACCAGAAGCTATATCTTTGAGTAGAGCAACGTCGTTCAACAGAACCAACGTTAAAGTTTTTTTTGACAAACTGCAAAGCTTACCCCAAAAATATGAAATCACTGCTTTGCAATTTCACTGCTTCGCGATTATCGACCGTAACATCGTGCCCCGAAGATGTAACAACTAGCCCCAAATCGGGGGTAATGTTACAATCGACTTTTTTGGTGAAATTGTCCATTATGAAAAAGTTACATAAATTTTAATAATTTTTCAATCATATTTTAATAGCTGAATAGACATACTATCGATAAAAGCAATAAAATGTATAAATTATTTGATAGTTTTTGTGATATTGACAATTATCTAAAAATTGTAACAACCTGTCCCCCGCTCCCCTACTTGATAAAGAAGTTGTATTTGAAATTGGAAAAGAAATCCTTAAAGAAGAAAATATTTTCTAAATAATCATCTTATTTTCGGAACTCAAGCTCTATAATTAATAATAATAATACTAATCAGCTGTTGAAAATGGGACTCTACGCGCGAGTATTTTAATTTCAGTCTTAAGTTTGTAACGCTAGGAAATATGGATCGCAGAAAAACCCGTATAAGATTATAGCACAAAAAATGATTTTTTTTTTTTTTAACCAGCAACTTTTGTTTGAATTTTGTGTGTGAAATGTTTGGATTCGCTATAAATTAAGCTGAGAAACAAACACATATATCTAAAATGCATATTATTATAATAAATGTATTTATAACTGTATAGTGAGGATATTTGAAGTATCTCATAAATGATAATGATTAAAAATACTTTAAACATTCATAGTCAGTCATATGTTGAGTATCTTAATAATTTCCTCTTGTTTTTAATGTTGATTTATGTTATAATTGCTTTTCTACGTTTTTTTAACATTTTATTCTTGTCAATCTGATAAAAATGTATGGATTTTAAGCTATAAAATTTATGTGAAAAATTTAAATAACCAAGTTTTAGGTTTTTTATTTTTTTTCTCCGAAATTTGGTGAAACCTTATCTTTTTATGTTCCAAATACACTGTAATTTTTTTGATTTAAAATATTTATTTTTTCATCTTATTTTGAATAAATATCGAAAAAGCACCCTAATTTTCAATCGAAAAATTTTGAGGTTATGTGAAAAAAGTCTTAATACAAAAGTTGTAGATCTTTTTATTACCTACAACTTTGCCATTTTATTTTTTTTTTCCATAGGACTTGCAGTTTTACCGGAAATCAAAATAAACCGTGTTTTACACTTAAAAACACACCCCTTTCAACTTCCCGAATGCAGATCGCCCGTAATTTATTTTTCCTTTCATTTTTATCATATAATCTTGCGTTTCCAATGGGTGTCATCCTACTATAATTTTCCTCCACTTTTTATCATTTTTTAAGGCTTCTACTCTGGTCTATATGGTTATATGATAACTTTCAATAACGTAATAGACTAAAAGTGCGACTTAAGTAGATACAATCGTTTTTTTACAGTTTATAATAGAGAATAGCGATTGTGATATGAGCAGTAAAACATTGTAATGATTCACTATACATTTTTCAATCATACAGTACATTGGGTACGCAGCAAATATTGTTGCATTTTAACCTATGATATAATATTTAAAAAAATTCATATGATTGTTGTTTACAAACAAATTTTTGCACACTGTGCTTAAATTTTTTTTAAAAATTGAAAATACGGAACACATTGTATTTTCTTTTATTTCCATACATTCTACACATGGAATCGCCCTTCTTTCACTATTTTCAGTTATTCTTAGGTACCTGGCTCCTTACTCAAAATGATCAAGCATTCAGAACAAGCTTGAACTATTTTTTTTTCGTATGTCTTTCATATTCTCCGATAGTACAAGCTGTGATTTGGTATTTAATTTATCATACATTCCTTGTATATCTTTCAGACCACTCATGTAATAACTCAATCGTAAAATTAGAGACACATTCGACATGGCGAAAATTAACATTGAGTACAACAAAAGGCTTAAACTCGAAAAAATTTTCCTAACTTATTTTAAAAGATCATTTTGTACTTATAACGAAGCAATTTTTATTTGAGAAATATATACTTATAATATCGTTAATCATACTCAATGTACATTTTCAAAGTAATCCGAGATTCAGATAAATGGGATATTAATGTAAATGCCATAGTAACAGATTTTTAAAACAATCCCATTTTTGGTTTTTTCCCAAATTTTTAATAATCATTTTGACATTAAAACTTTAAAATAAACACACGTATATAAATATGTAAAAGAAATAATAAAAATTAAAAGCTTTTAAATGTCGGTGGCCACATGAATACGTTAAGAAATTAGGGGTAATCTTACAAACCAACCCAGGAATTTTAATTTTTTGAAACTTGGGGTCACCATGTCGAATTGTAAGTCTTTAGTTTTTGTATCATATTTTTAGTTTCAACAATCCTTACTATAATTTTATAATTAATAATAAGGTTTTTTGTTAATGGGCTTATTATGATGTAAAATTAATTTTTTTGGCATGAGCTTCTTGGTAACAAAATGTCATATGTAGATATAGATACTTCACTTGTTGCTGTAAAACTATGAACCATACTTTTATAGGTACCTTCTTTCGAAAAATTACTATTATTGGTTATTTTCTATAAAGCCAATCCGGTTCGATTACAATATCCAGAGCCCCTCGATTTTTTGATGAATTTTGGCAAAACAAGCCAAAATAAGACGAAAATGAAGAATACTAACCTTCTTGTTTTCGCCTATTTTTCGAGTTATCGAACTTTTTTTTCGAAAATATACCCCAAAATAACCATATATTTTTTATACGTTTATTTCACAAAATAACCACAATTTAACACATTTCACAAGATTTAATTACTATAGCCCTATTTGTTGTTACAATTAATAAAATTTTAGTCATTAACAACCAAAATTTCAATTTATTACGAAATAAACATTTTTATTTTAATCACTCTTTTGGCATATTGACGCCATTTTATATACTTATATTTTACTTAAAAAAGTAACTAAAAGACATTGTTTTGAAATATTATAGCCAACATTAAAAAAAAAAAGTTTCTTAAAATGCGGTGTTGTACAATCAATATCAAAATGTTTTAAATATTAATTAACAGTAAATGTCAAAATGTTTTAAAAATGAATTTTTTGTTATAATTATTGTGGATTATTATTCATGATATTTTTTATTATTATGAAATATTAACATTCAACTGTACGTTCAACCTGTGATTAAACTACCCATAGATTTGTGGGGTATCATTTGCACGGGTCGAGTTGGTTTTTGGCCCCTACGTTCAACCTGTGATTAAACTACCCATAGATTTGTGGGGTATCGTTTGCACGGGTCGAGTTGGTTTTTGGCCTCTACGTTCAACCTGTGATTAAACTACCCATAGATTTGTGGGGTATAGTTTGCACGGGTCGAGTTGGTTTTTGGCCCCTACGTTCAACCTGTGATTAAACTACCCATAGATTTGTGGGGTATCGTTTGCACGGGTCGAGTTGGTTTTTGGCCCCTACGTTCAACCTGTGATTAAACTACCCATAGATTTGTGGGGTATCGTTTGCACGGGTCGAGTTGGTTTTTGGCCCCTACGTTCAACCTGTGATTAAACTACCCATAGATTTGTGGGGTATAGTTTGCACGGGTCGAGTTGGTTTTTGGCCCCTACGTTCAACCTGTGATTAAACTACCCATAGATTTGTGGGGTATCGTTTGCACGGGTCGAGTTGGTTTTTGGCCCCTACGTTCAACCTGTGATTAAACTACCCATAGATTTGTGGGGTATCGTTTGCACGGGTCGAGTTGGTTTTTGGCCCCTACGTTCAACCTGTGATTAAACTACCCATAGATTTGTGGGGTATCGTTTGCACGGGTCGAGTTGGTTTTTGGCCCCTACGTTTAACCTGTGATTAAACTACCCATAGATTTGTGGGGTATCGTTTGCACGGGTCGAGTTGGTTTTTGGCCCCTACGTTCAAACTGTGATTAAACTACCCATAGATTTGTGGGGTATCGTTTGCACGGGTCGAGTTGGTTTTTGGCCCCTACGTTCAACCTGTGATTAAACTACCCATAGATTTGTGGGGTATAGTTTGCACGGGTCGAGTTGGTTTTTGGCCCCTACGTTCAAACTGTGATTAAACTACCCATAGATTTGTGGGGTATAGTTTGCACGGGTCGAGTTGGTTTTTGGCCCCTACGTTCAACCTGTGATTAAACTACCCATAGATTTGTGGGGTATCGTTTGCACGGGTCGAGTTGGTTTTTGGCCCCTACGTTCAACCTGTGATTAAACTACCCATGGATTTGTGGGGTGTAGTTTACACAGGTTAACATAAATCAACAAAAAAAAATAAATAAACAAGTAAAAAATAAATGAATATAATCTTACCTCAGTTTTTTTCGAAATTTTATTTACCATTTTAGACAATTTTGGCTATAAAAAGCTATTTTTTGCTTTTTATACTCGAAATGCACCACGAGAAGGTATTGTCTAATAGCACTTCATCCACAATAGACGGGGACCCCTCGGCTCGTCACATCCGAAGTATTTAACGACTCCAAACCCCTCTATTGTGTAGACTCCGACAGGTGCAATGAGTCTTAAAAAAAGTCTTCACCTAAATCAGGTTCAGAATTATCGATGTCAATTGCTCTCTCAATATTATCGTCCTCAATAACTCCACAAGGTTTTTTCAAAGGAGGAGGTAATCCAACCTCGGTTGAAGAACATGAAGGTGGATCTATTTCTTTAATTGTGAGCCCTTCTTTTATAGTTCCGTCAACATATCCAGGATAAACTTTTTTTATATCAAGAAGGAACTGCATGATTTGAGACCCTTCACACTCCTTATACTGCTTCATATATACATTTCTGTAAAAATACAGTGCCATATACTGATGCAGTAACTTTGGAGTTCGTGAACATTTTATTGATTTTTTCAATAATCTGTTCTGGTTTTCCAAATCATTAATGGTATTTTGTGGATTTGATTTTTCAACATACTCTCCGATGCTATGATTAGTTCGCAAATGAACAGTACTTGGAGAAAACATTCGTTCAACTCCTTCATACTGTTTTGCACTGTCTGTACATATTCGGGATGTTGAAGAATCAACATACATTTGAATATATGGCCACAGTTCCTTCTTACTTTTAGAATTCACCTTAAAAAAAAGGCCGATTTTATCTTCTTTACAATACAATCCAAGCACAGTTATTGTCATTTGCTCGGTAACACGCCCCCGATGGTATTTGCGTTTTGTCAAGAAAGTTTCATCAATCTGGACTGTTTTTCCTTCGCCACCAAGTAACACATCACTATGTGAAGCAATTACTTCAGCTATTTCTCGACAATAGCTGTAGTAATCAGATATTGTACTTCGACTTAAGTCGGGTTCTCCATGACGAAGACGCCAAGGTCGAAGAAGCTTGTATGTTTTAGTGAACTGTACCTCAGTAGCGAAACAAATGACAATTGCCAAAACGTCACGAATTTCAATTCGACAAGAAGTTCCTTCGAAAAACGTGCCCGTAGCTGGATTGATCGTTTTACGGCACGATTTACTACCTTTCTTTTTTGAACCTTTAGAGGAACATCTCCATATCCAATTGAGTTTTCTAGTAGGTAACTCCTCAACTGACATTGGGAGACCGCAACATGACGGAGCTGTTGATTGTCGCGAAGGAATCAGACCAATTTCTTCGAGAAACAAAATTGCTGATTCATTCGTTTTAATCAATTCGATTAAAGATTCAATTAAAGTAAAGTATTTTAATTTAGGGTGAATCAATGGATGTAAATTCATACCTGGTGTAGACATATTTTAAACACACAAAAAAAAATACTAACAACGGAAAGAAATATTATTGAAGTTGACAATACTGTAGCTCAATTGCAAATGAATGTATATTGTATAACATGGTAACAGTTTTACATAAAAACAAAACAATTATACAGCAAAAAACTATTGGACATTCATGTTAAGAAATATAATAATTAGTGATAATAATAAGAATTATTTAAAATTACAAAATAATTACAGATTTTACACATTTCATCGACATTATGTTTTAGAGATAATTTTTGTTTATAATTAATTTAATTTCTATTAAATTTAGCAGATTTAAATTAAAAATGTTTGATTTGGTGATGAAATCTTAGCATTAATGTTTTATATAAAAGTAAACAATAAAATCTTCATTATTATAGTTCATTATAGTTCGATTACGATATCCAGAGCCCCTCGATTTTTTGATGAATTTTGGCAAAACAAGCCAAAATAAGACGAAAATGAAGAATACTAACCTTCTTGTTTTCGCCTATTTTTCGAATTATCGAACTTTTTTTTCGAAAATATACCCCAAAATAACCATATATTTTTTATACGTTTATTTCACAAAATAACCACAATTTAACACATTTCACAAGATTTAATTACTATAGCCCTATTTGTTGTTACAATTAATAAAATTTTAGTCATTAACAACCAAAATTTCAATTTATTACGAAATAAACATTTTTATTTTAATCGCTTTTCTTGCTTACTCACGCCATTTTATATACTTATATTTGACTGAAAAAAAATAACTAAGTAACATTATTTTGAAATATTATAGCAAACATTAAAAAAAAATTCCTAAATGAATATAATGAAGATTTTATTGTTGAATTTTATATAAAACATTCATGCTAAGATTTCATCGGCAAATCAAAAATTTAAGTTTAATCACAGGTTGAACGTAGGGGCTAAAAACCAACCCGACCCGTGCAAACTATACCCCACAAATCTATGGGTAGTTTAATCACAGGTTGAACGTAGGGGCCAAAAACCAACCCGACTCGTGCAAACTATACCCCACAAATCTATGGGTAGTTTAATCACAGGTTGAACGTAGGGGCCAAAAACCAACCCGACCCGTGCAAACTATACCCCACAAATCTATGGGTAGTTTAATCATAGGTTGAACGTAGGGGCCAAAAACCAACCCGATCCGTGCAAACTATACCCCAAAAATCTATGGGTAGTTTAATCACAGGTTGAACGTATGGGCCAAAAACCAACCCGACCCGTGTAAACTACACCCCACAAATCCATGGGTAGTTTAATCACATGTTGAACGTACAGTTGAATGTTAATATTTCATAATAATAAAAAATATCATGAATAATAATCCCCAATAATTATTACAAAAATTTAATTTTTAAAACATTTTAACATTTAATGTTAATTAATATTTAAAACATTTTGACATTGTACAGCACCTCATTTTAACAAACTTTTTTTTTTAAATGTTTGCTATAATATTTCAAAATAATGTTACTTAGTTATTTTTTTCTCAGTCAAATATATATGATAAAAAATGGCGTGAATAAGCAAGAAAAGTGATTAAAATAAAAGTGTTTATTTCGTTTAAATAAACTGAAATTTTGGTTGTTAATAACTGAAATTTTATTAATTGTAACAACAAATAGTAATTAAATCTTGTGAAATGTGTTAAATTGTGATTATTTTGTGAAATAATCGTAAAAAATATAAGGTTATTTTGGGGTATATTTTCGAAAAAAAGTTCGATAACTCGAAAAATAGGTGAAAACAAGAAAGTTATTATTCTTCATTTTCGTCTTATTTTAGCTTGTTTTATCATAATTAAAAGTCAAATCGAGGGGCCCTGGATATCGTAATCGCCCCGCTCGATTACGATATCCGTGGCGCCTCGATTTTTTGATGAATTTTGGCAAAATAAGCCAAATTAAGACGAAAATGTAGAATAACAATTTTCGAATTTTCGCCTATTTTTCGATTTAACCACGAGTAGTTTAATCGCAGGTTTAACGTAGGGGCCAAAAACCAACCCGATCCGTGTAAGCTACATCCTAGAAATCCATGAGTAGTTTAATCATAGGTTGAACGTAGGGGCCAAAAACCAACCCGACCCGTACAAACTAAACCCCACAAATCCGTTGGTTAATAACAGTCGAAAATGGCGTAAATGTATTTTTAATAATTTTATTAAATATGCAAGTGTTTTCTTTGAAACAAATTAAATTTAGGTTATTTGTGCTTGGATTGTGTTTAAATTATAGTTATTTAACAAAAAATAATAATTAAACCTTCTGACATACCACAAATTGTGGTATTTATGTGTCATAAACATGATAATTTAAAAAAAAAGTTTTATAACTCGAAAAACAGGCGAAAATTAGTATTCATTTTCGTCTTCTTTAGGCTTGTTTTACCAAAATTAATCGTCAAATTGAGGCGCCACGGATATCGTAATCTCTCCCTAATAATTATACCTTAATATATGTACAAATTATTTCTGTATTTTAGTCGTTTTCTAGCACAACCATAGAAAATTTATCATTTGAGATCCAATCACAAAAATTTGTTACCTTTCTTTTTCTTTAACGATAAAATATTTTTTTTTATGTCTCCATTATGAATTTATAGTGAAAAGAACGAATTATCAAAATGGTTCATAAAGAAAGAAATTATACACGAATAAAATTTACTTGTTACATTTCAGTGCATTCTTTTGACTATTGTATTTAAGCCGCGAAAAATTTTAAAACTATCATTTGGGTGGAATTCAATCACTAAAAATGTTTTAACGCCCAAATTTTTTAAAATTAATATGGGACCACTTTAGAGCTATCCTGAAACCAACGCAAAATAAATAACTTATATACATGGTATTGTACTAGCGGGCACTATTATATGGGATTTTGCTCCTCTACAATGTGCCTCCAGCGATATCTGTCCTTAACAAGAGAACACCATCATGTAACCGGTATTGTACGTAGATCTTCAGTTGCATTGTTGATTCAGTGCATCTTAAGTTTTTTCCTTCCAATAGCGTTGCAAATATTTGCTTAAAAGATTTTCTTTGATTTACGAGAGTCATTCAAACGTTGTACAGGTCCAACCCAACAAATTCTGAAAGATTTTATGAATCTGACAATATCTCTATTTTCCAGGATGGCATTTAATTCTCCATCCATTATTTTTCTTTGACAATTCCATAAATAATTTAGCATATTCCATTTCTTTGAATATCTACGCATTCTTTCTTTGCCTGTTACTCTCAGCTTTAACTCTCCGATATAGATGAAAATTATTCGAATGAAGGTTTTATAGATTTAAATTTTGACAGACCGATTGTGTAGTTCATTTTTCAGTAGATTGCTTGTAATATCTGTACGATTTCCGAAGCATTTTAATGTTTAAATATCTCTAAATTTTCGCTGGTATTCGCTTAGTCGTATTTTGTTTGCATTCAGGTACATATACTGAGATATGTTCATATTTAAGTCCAACGTCTGCTTTTTCTTTAAATTCTTTGGAGACCTCAGCAAAATTTGCCTTAATTTTTAAAGTTTGTCCTCGTTTAGTTTATATGTTTTATGACAAAGTGAAGAAGCCTGATGAAAAGTGCATATGAATGCCTGTCTCCATTCCAAGCTTCTTTATTGATGTCGACAAGGTCTATGTTGACTTGGGGTTAAAATAAATAAATTTTTAGTGATTGAATTTCATCTAAATAAATTTTTCCTTGTATGCAAAAAATAAAAACAAATAAATAATAATAATAATAATTTTAGTATACTAACGTATAATATTTTTGTTTTGAAATTATTTAAATAATTATTTTGCCTTAAGTTTCTGTTACCGTGGATTCAGTATAGCTTTAAAGTGGCCCCATAAAATTTGAGATAGTAAAAATTTCAAAGAGAAGAAGGAGAAAAATGCGAAAAATATTTTAGTGAGTGAATATGAACTTAATGGCAAATTTTTAGTGGTTGTATACAACGAAAATGTAAAAAATAACAATTTTTCCAGTAATTTCAACATTAATAGATTATATACATTTTTATGTGTATAAAGTGAATTTTAACTTATTTTTAGTAACGAAATTATTAAAATGAATGTTAAGTGGGAAAGTTTTCAAATTTAATCAAAATGGATTTAAAAATAATTATTTTTATTATTATATTATTAATTGCTTATGTTAATTGCGAAGGTAAGAAAAAATTATTTATTTAAAAAATAAAATAAACTATCAACATAATCTACTTAAGAATTGTACATCATTTTTTTATATAACGTAAACTGCACAAATTACTTGAACGTGTTGTCTGTCAGATCAACACCATTTGAATTTTCATGTGTGCATGCACAAATCAATTTATAGAAATTGTATAGACTTGCAAACATACTATAATGAAAAACAATAATATTAGTTCAAGATAAGTTTATAGAAATCTATAAAAATAATTACATAACATAGATTATGGCTGGGTACACTTTGTACAATACATTTCAATTGATTTAACTCTAAGTTAGCGATAACTGTAGGCTAGTGTAATGGTGCAACTCAGCCAAT
This sequence comes from Chrysopa pallens, assembly GCA_020423425.1. Taxonomy (NCBI): domain Eukaryota; kingdom Metazoa; phylum Arthropoda; class Insecta; order Neuroptera; family Chrysopidae; genus Chrysopa; species Chrysopa pallens. Next base: position 4,283,227 of record CM035594.1, on the reverse strand, counting down.
ATGTTTGTTAATATACAAATTGAAAAATCGCAAGTCTAGCTAAATTGAGTACCGATGCTGTTAAATAATACTTCTCTAATTCATTTTTTGGTTTCAACTTTGAAACTTTCGGTGATCACGCATTCATTGCGTATTCACATTAATGCTTGTTTTATTGATTCGATTTTTTTTTGCTAATACATATTATATTATAAATATATAATATATACTCTCATTGCATACTATAAATAATAGTGATCCATTATTTATAAATTAATACAATAACCTTCAAACAACCAATCAAATTTTTTCCGGTTTTTTTCCTTCAATTTTAAGAAATTTTTCGTTAATAGATATAAAACTGTATTATGCTGTACTCTTCGAAAAAGTAATTGACTGGTGAGATGTTTGTAAAAATAAAACCATTCGAAACACCACTAGTATTAACCAATATCTAAAATTTTCGTTTGCAAAAACGAACTCAAATTCCATAGCTATAATCTAATAGTAATGAAATTGGATCTTCAGGAAATGCAAGCACGTTATTTAGTTTTGGAGGGATATAAAAATTGACTTTTGCCTAAGAGATGAAAATATAAATTACATAAACTAGACATGGGGTGATACCTTGTATGCTTCTAGCAAGTATTTGTAGTGTCCAATCAGAAATCTGTTAGTCCAATCAAGTGTCTACCTAACTTTATTTCAAGAAATATGTATATTTTTAATGGCAGATATAAAAACACTGGAATGAAATATAGAAAATTTGGCTTTATAATGCATTTGACAAGATATTAAACGCGTTCTTGTACTATAAATTTCTTACAGGTTGTCAAATAAGAGTCTTTACAAGATTGCCGTATGAAAATGGACCTATTTACCTCAAACGGGATAGCGATAATCAATTACACTTCTTACTTCCAACCGAACGCGGTATAATATTAAATGCAGGCGAAGAAATTGTTTTAGCTTGTACTGGCGAAAATAATGGATTTACGTTAAGTAATTATTCCATGATAATATGTTATTGAATATATAAACCAAGAAGAATGGGCCACCATAGGTCCATTGTATATATAAAAAGCCTACGATTACGGCTAATGTGAATTTTAGCAACGAGCGACAAACCATATTATTATATATTTAACGATATATCAAGTATCTAAACATTTAACAACGTTAGTTGTTATTTTCACTTGTTTTAACAGAGGATTAATAAATCCCATGTTGAGACAATGACTTTGTGCTACTGACAAATATATAGAATGTTATAGCATTTTTTCTATCCATTACATAGTTTATAATTATTAATAGGCCCAAAAGATAATTTGCAATCAGCATTCTGTTCAGGAGATACGGATTTTAATATTTTTGGACAGAATTTACCAATATCGGACATCAAATGTTACAATCCAATAGTTGGTGAAGTTCGTGATGTAAATAAACCTTGCGGTAAACCTGGTGGTGTTATTAAACAGATTGGATTTGGAGTACCAAATTATTGGTGGACCTTAATTTCAACATGCTATAATCCTGATAATGGTGAAGCGATGTATGCCATTCATACGCTAGTTGGAACTGCACTAAGAGGTAACATATATCTTTTCTACATGAGTATTTTAAAACTATAATATTCAGCTATGTTTTCAATATTTTTATAGCTCCTCTTCTATATTTCCGTACAAAAATACTTAAAAATGGGAATCACCCATAAAATAATACATATTATTTAAAATAATCTAAAGCAAATAAATGAATAATTAATAACTAAGAAAAAAAAAGTTTATAAGATGCATTGACCTTTAATTTGTTGAAAGCCATATCAATAAATAATAACACTGAGAATATTTAGCTAAATTCCCATTGTTAATTAAATATTTACAAAAAATATTGTAACAACATACTAGTCCGGCTAACAGAACAACGTATTCAAAATGGACACTAAATATGCTCAAAATTAGGTGCTTAAAAAATAAATTAAATGCTCTATTAAGAAAATTGAGTCATTATGATGCACTGCTGCTGTGAAATCATGCAAACAGAGGAATGTGAAAAAATAACTTTTATAATATAATGTAAGTACCAAAATTAGGTGCTTTTAAGGTGTGCATTAAATAAATCAATTGAATCAAAATTACAAAATAAATTATTGCATTGATTCACTAACATGAATCATTATTAAAAAAAGTGTCAAGTGACATCTTTAAATAACTGAAAAAAGTATTCAAAATTGAATATAAATATACTAAAAATTGGGTGCATTTTAGGTGTTGCAAAATTAAATGAGGCGTGTTCAAATTTTAATTTATAAAAAGTCATTAAGATACACAAAAATTACCGAAGCAATCTATGTATCATGCTAGCCTAGCATTAACATTTTTGACAACTTTAGTAAACTTAATTTTGGTAGGTAGATTATATTATAAATAATATTTTTTCACAATGCTCGGCAAGCGTGATTTTACGTATTAAATTTAATTATATACATACGTACATACTTAAATTTAATTTTTAAAACATAAATTCTATTTTTTAAAACAACTGTATTTGTATAAAATTTTGTTGGCTGTAGAATTTTAGGTAAAACACGTTAAAGTTACAAAACTTTTAATAACTTTTTTTCTAAAAAAAATGAATTTTTTTCTAAATAAAAAAAATTGAAAAACTGATGACCCTATAGGCCATCCCTGTAACTTCCCGCTAATTTCATACCTAGGCATTTAAAATTTACTATATTACAGTTTTTACAGTTTTGGAGTTAAAAATTTTGTTTTTGTGCTTTGATGTTAAAAAATCACTTGTTCCTAAATATTTCGTTAACGATATCTCTCGAACCAATAAACCGATTTTTATGTTCTTGACGACGATCGACGCAGTTTTTAGAGCTTTAATAATTATTCTATTTCATCAAAAACGACCCGAAAAGAAATGTCGAAGTTATGTAAAAAAACTTTTTTTTTTTTTGTTTACGAAATCTCTCGAACGAATCAACCTATTTTAACCAGATTAGCGGCGATTAACGTGGTTTATCAAGGTTAAGATCTGATCAGTTTGGAGTTGATCGATAGAGCCGTTTAAAAGTTATTCCAAAAAAACCACATTCAAGTTTTTTCTTAGTTTTTTTGAGATTTTTGAGAATCGATCCAAATTGTGTTCAAAATCTAAGTTTGGTCAAGTCCATTCGATTGGCACCAACCGCAATAAAATCGGTCGAACCTCGATGGGGTATTCAGGGAAACTTCCTGTAACATCAAAACGTCGAGATCTGACTCGATTTTTTCAAAACGGTGCAAAACCAATAACTTCCTTGAAAATCTTCGATTTTCTTAGCGGGAAGTTAAAAAAACAACTGATAATCTGTTTCGCACTCGAGAACTACGAATTTTGCGTATGTATTATTTATACACTTTTTATTTAGTTCTGTGTGAGGTCTAAATTCACAGAATACTAGTAACAACGACTAAAGAGTCTACTCTTTTATGAAATGAATAAATTTCAGAACATTTTAGTTGCATGTTTTCAGAATGTCATGAGTGATGTTTTAAAACGTTAAAATTTATCATAAACTAATGAAGCTACAGTTTCTGTTCAATACCGAATGTTTTGAAACTACTTACTCTATTCCAAAATAACTATTTTATATCTAAAATTACTCAAAGAATCCATTACTGTAAGCAGGAAATCACTAATCAAGAAACATTTGATAATTTTAAGATACTGAAAGATTGAGAGATCGACCATTTTTTTCTACAAATGGTGCGGGGATGGCAACAAATCCGATTGGAGCTTACAGACAACAAAATCAAATATCAACGCTTGTTAATTTATTGAATTCGATGGATTTGGCCAATAGATATATTTATCGTAATTCCTTTTTATCTAAAGGACATTTAGCACCTGTTGGTGATTTTCCGTTTAAAAATTGGAAAAGTGCCACTTTTTATTTTATAAATGTTGTACCCGAATGGTATCAAGTAAATTCTGGCAATTGGAACGAATTGGAAAAGTTAACTCGATCTATGGCGTCAAATTATCGTGCAAATTTTTTGATTATAAGTGGAGCACATGATCTGCTTCTTATGCCAAATAAATATAATGAAATGGTAGGTATTTACATGGAGTCCGGACACAAGTTACCAGCCCCTAAATATCTATGGAAAATTGTAATTCATACACAAACAAGAGATGGTATTGTATTTGTGGCATTAAATAATCCATTTGCGAACAGTTCAAATGAGAGACCATTTTGTACGGATGTGTGTCGTGAAGCTGGTTTTATGTCTTATTTGTGGCAAAACCCAACGCAAGGACTAGTAAACTGCTGTTATGTAAATGAGTTTCAAGGCCTTGTACAATATTTACCCAATTTTGGAGAAGTTAATGGTTTACTTAGAAATTTATGAATGTTTATTATTTCGAACATATAAAATAAATATTAAAAGAAAATAATTTTTTTTGTATTTTATCTAACACTATCAGTAATAGTGATGTGCAAGATCAAGACCAACACCGGGACAGTCTTGGCCTTGGTCGTGCATACTGAGTTTTGTACTTAGCCTTGTTCAAATATTTCTAATCTTGGTCATGGTCTAGTCTAGTTCTTGCTTACATAGTCTTAAAATATTATTTTTTCACCCTTTTTTTTTTTGAAAAAATATCGAAAAAGCACACTAATTTTCAATCGAAAAATTTTGAAGTTATATGAAAAAAGTGTAAATACAAAAATTGTAGATCTTTTTATTACCTATAACTTTGTCTTTAACTTTTTTTGCATAGGACTTGTAGTAATGCCGGAATATGAGATAAACCGTGTTTTACTCTTAAAAACTCACCCCTTTCCACTTCCTGGCATAAGATCGCCAGTAAATTATTTTCTCTTTCATTTTTCTTATAATTTCTTCCGTTTCCAATGGGTTTCATGCTAGTATAAATTTTTTTCACTTTTTAACATTTTTAAAGACTTCTACCCTGGTCTTCTACACATTCATTAGAATTTCTATCAAAATAGCCACAAAATTTAAATAAATTAAATAAAATGCGTTTCATTCAGCCACAATTCCAATAACTGTGCGCATTAATATAAGTTCAATCGAATCATATCAGCACCGAGGCCAATATCAACTCCATTAAAACGCCCTAAAATTAACAGATAATTCATGTTAATTTCAATATTTCATCTCAGACAACATCTCTTAGGGACTTTTGGGATGAATAATCAGAAATCCATAGTTTAAAAGCAACTAAGGGTAGTTCTAACCCCATTATAACTGATCATGAATCTGAGCTGATCATCAGTCCGAGGTGAAAAAGTGACTGAGGGTTGCTTCAACCCCAATAAAATCACCCCAAGAAGTGGAAAATTAAAAAAACAATTAAAACTCAAAATTTCATCTCAAAAATTGTTGCAATACGATAAAAAAATCATCTGTAGAAGTGACAAAGATAAACATTTTTGGAAAATTTTATATTTCACATCGGGAATTGTTTTTAAGAGGTTTTTGGGGTCACTAATCACAAATCAACTGAGGATGGTAACAACCACCATGCAAACCACCCCTATAATTGACATTTGAATTGTTTTTTTTAATCTCTGTCACTTCAAGGAGTGATTTTATTGGAGTTAAAACAATACTCTGTCGTTTTTTGGCCTCAAATTCATGATCAGCCCCAAAAACCCCGGAGAAACTATTTCCGAAACGAAATTTTTTATTAAAAAATAATTTTTTTTTCCTTACCGCGATTTCAGATGATTTTTGATATGTAATTTTTAATTTAAATTATGTTTTATTTCTTTCACTTCTAGGGAGTTTTAATGTGGTTGAAACCATCCTTAGTTACTTTTTGACTCTGATTCAAGATTAGGGACCCACATAAAAACTCCTAACAAATGATTATCATGCTGAAATTAGTATTTTTTCAAATTTTTTTTATCACTGTTACATTATGGGGTTGGAAAACTAAACTAATTTTGTCAATTTTCAAAGTGAGGCAATTTTCAGTGGTAATGAATGTTAATGAAGGTATAAGGAACACGTTAAAACAATAATTTATAAAATCGGAGCTGTTCTACCACCACTTAACCACATTCTCCGGTTACTTTTTACTGTGTTAGGTGGTGTGTATGATCACATTATCTACTACGACCACTTAAAAACAATAAAATCAGCTCGGTTAATCATGCATTTATTGTTTTACTTTCTTATCACGTCATAATTCAATTGCCAACACTTCTGATTACATGTTTTTCGATTTTTGTTGAGTAGCCATTTTATCACTTATCTAAAAGACTTCTTTTAATTTTTTTTTTACTAATAAATATACGAAGCATGCTTTAAAAATTGATAGAAATTCACATAAGAATTTAATTGATATAATTTAGCATGGATTATAATTAAATAATTAAAATAATGTAATAAATAAAATATAGTACTCAACTGTCACTAGATAATACCAACTTTAAACGATTTTCAAAACATAACCCTGAACTGTCAACTTTATTTTTTATATCGTGAATTCTTTATTTTTTTTTAGAAAATAAATTTAATATTAAAAAAAAAATATTTTTTATATTTATTAATGTTCAATAGCCTTTTGTTGTTATATACCATTAAAAACGCTAGTTACTATTTGAAATTGGTGCGCTTAACGGAGCCGCCATTTTTACCCTAGTTAATATGGAGGAGAGAGTGTCTCCGCTAAACGACAGAGATAGAAGCCACATGTCAATATTGAAAAATTAATTACTTCGAAAGTACGTGGTAAATTATTCTGAATTTTTTTTAGTGTATATTTGGTATATAATTCTATCAATTTAAAAGTTTTTTTTGCGGGGTCAACTTTGCCAATTTTCTACAAATCTTCCATTTCCGGTATTATTGAACAAGGACGCAAATAAGAGCTCGTGTGTTTTTGCTAAACATTAATTAATGATATCTTTTAAACGGTGTGGTAAAAAAATTTTGGGGTGCATTTAATTATAATATTTCGAATAAACACAAAAAATATTGGGTTAACTTTAAGTCATTTGGCTACCAAACTTCCTTAATATAAAACAGATTTTTGACTATAAAATATGTCAAACTATTTGCCTAGGTTATCTTAATCTCCCTGTAGTATTCTTCTATACATGAATGGTTTATACATAATAATACACAGTATAAAAATAATAATATTATTTTGAAATTATATTTAATGAAAAACTTTACTATGTGGGTTTGTGTTTTATTTACTGTTCAAAATATGAAATAAGTACAATTTAATTTTCTATTTATACTTGGAATATAGTTTTAATTCAATTTTCTTATGTGAGGAAAAAGTTTTCTTTTATTAAACATAACACAACACACACACAACCTGCGATATCTACGTATAATAAATATAGTATTTCATTTCTAATGAAATTATTATTGGGTTATGAAGACTTATTTTACTTTTTGATTAAATCAACTTAGTTTCTTCATCTTCTTTACCTATTACCAACCGTCTCTGTAAACGTATACAATACACTCACAACAGTACACATACCGACCGAGTACATCTTTTATTTAACCTTTCCATAATGACAACTTTGAGGTGATATAGACCAAAAAAGTATTACGTCTTCGTCTATTAGTCCATTGAATACTGTAATAGTTCTAACTTTTTGATATTTTATCTAGAATGGGTGGTCCTCCGCATTTGTCGCAAAATTAAAAAAAATTAAAAAAATCGGATTATTCTCCAGATGTTCGATTATTTCTTCGTTTCGGTGTAGATAATCTACAAAAGTGTGCCATTTAATGTTGTAGATAAATAAATTTTGTATAATTTACATTTAAAATTTTGTTTCTAGGACTAAAATTTATGGATATATGTACTTTTAAAATCAAAATTTAAAAAACAAATTTTCCTAACTTCTAACTTTAGAAATTAGACTAACTTCTAAGTTCCCTGTAATTGAATTATGGTTTATTCTAGAAAAACAGGTAGAAAAATAAAATTTATAGAGATTTTAGTTGCCTACAGAATGAATGGACATTTTTTTAACCATTAAATCAGTGACGGATTCAGGCTTGATGCTGCCCTAGGCTATGTTTATCGCACCGCCCTTAATGTTAGAATAAATTTAATTTATTATAATATATATATTGCAATATATTCGTTTTAAATTTCATATAACTTTATTTCATTAGAATATAATTTTTAATTATAACTAATAAATATTACAGATACATATGTATTAAACGTTAGACAAATAAATAAATATATATATTTTTAAATATTAATCAATTTAAAAATTTCTTTTTCCTGGCTTTGGTCCGCGCAATAATATCCATTATATCATCTTAATCATTATATATCAATTTCTTGGACTAGTTGAGATTCAATAGACAGTTATGCAAGACCATTAAGTCTATCTTGACCCATACTTGCTCGTAAATAGGTTTTCACTCTTTTCAAAGTAGAAAAAGATCTTTCTCCTGAACAATTTGTAGCCGGAATACTCAAAAAAATACGTAAAGCAATATCAACATTTGGGTAAATATCTCGAAGACTACGTGAATTTAATAAATTGCATATATTTTGTGCAGAGCGTCTTCCGTATTTGCTGAAGAATCTTCGAGTTGATAATGTAAATGAATACATTAGTTTCCTAATGTCTCTTCTAAGCCACCAGGATACTAGTTTATTGGCAAGATTTTTCAATTCATTTGTATCTATTTCAGATAATTATCGAAGAAATTGAAATTAGTAATTTTTAAAAGCTTTATAAGCATATGATTAATTTCAGTAATGAAACAAAAATTAAAGAACATCACTCGATAAAGACTATTATTGATCTTTTAAACCAGGGGTCTCCAAACTACGCCCCGCGGGCCGGATGTGGAGATTTTGTCCGGCCCGCGGAGAGCCTTTTAGAGAACATATTTTTTATAGCAAATTAAATTTAGTTTACTGAAGTATTCTAATTTTATGTTGAATAATTATTAATATGGTTTTGTGCCTCGGAACTCACTGGAGTAATCAGTATGGCCCTAAGGCTGGAAAGTTTGGAGACCCCTGTTTTAAACAATTAACATCTTATTCTTAGACTGGAAAGAAAATAAAAAAATTGAATTATTATATATTCTATAGAAAACTATAGAACGCATTTTCAAGGGAGACTGTCTTTATTTTTTTTCGTCTCGGAAATTTTCGTATTTCAAAAATTTTGCCTCCCCTCGAATCATGTTGCCCTAGGCCCAGGCCTCACGGGCCTAGGCTTAAATCCATTACTGACCATTTTTTAAAAGTTAAAACAACGGCATATTGTCTATTTGTCTATGAAATACTTTAAATATGCATTCCATACAGTTAGTTATCAGTATATAATATATTGTAATTATATAATTATATATGTGTTAATTAAAAAATATTTCAAACTAAAATTGTTTGTTAAAAATTAAATTTTTGTAGTTGAAGTTTTCTTTTATATTTGCCAGATTTTTTGCTCAAATTTATTTAATAAACACTATATAATTACAATGTATATTATTTTATATATGGATTTATAACTGTGTAGATAGGATATTTTGATTATTATAATCGATAATCAAATTGATAATCAATAATGATATAGTTCAAACATTAAAACTTAACCATAATGTTGATAGTCCGGTCAATTTATGCCTAAAATAAGGAGTAAGGTTACATAAATTCACATAAAGCTGAATATTGGCATAGTTGTTCAAAACATCATTATAAAGGAAACCTCAAAAGTCCTCATCGTTTCGAGGTGTGCTAAAAATTTGGCACGGGGTCAAAGGTCAAAAAAATGTTTTCTTTTAATGGCAGCAGCAATAGAACACTTTCGCGTATAATTTTTACGACATTCGCTATGTATTGTCACAGATTTTGGTTTTTTAAGAAATTCCTAGTGTCCATCATCTCTTTCAGCACTTACATTAATCAGTGTCTTCATACCACGATCAACAGTTACAGTTTCACTTTCAGTTAAAATATGAGTACAAATAAAACAATATTCTGACTTTTTTCTTATAAAACTCTAAACTGCACAAAATAGGTTAAAAGAAAGGTTAGGATAAGCACATTTTTTCACTACGTAGTGGCGCTCAAGACTAACGGTATGTATTTCATATATTGGGCATACCAACATAAAGCAGGTATACGACCCTAGCCACGCGGACAATTGAATAAAAGACAGATGTTATCCCAAGGTTATACTGACGTACAAATTTACGAACGGGGTTTCATTATACCTGAGATTCTCATAGTTTAACTTAAATTTTACATAGGCAAGTTACAATCACTAATAGCGAACTTTTTTTTTGTTCTATAACACTTCTGAAGCTGTTCTACTAATTCTCACCCCAGACGTCGGAGAAAAAGTCACCTAACTGGTACCTCGTTTCCATTCCCTAAAAATATTACTTGGGCATTGATGCCAGCAATATTTAGTAGGGAGAAAAACACCACCATAGACCAACGCCGTGTGTTTCGCGATACTTTGTAACTGAAGCACATCTTGTCCAAGATATCTACGTCTACCTTTGTTTTGTTGTAAAAGGTTATGATTTCCGGCTTATTCTTTGGGTTGCTGTCTTCTTGATCAATTGCTCCGTCAAAATGCATACTGGAAATTGCTAACACATTACGTGTTTTATATTTATTTTTATTTTTAGGTACATATGACACTAGTGTGTCTTCTTTTCAATAAGCAAATATACTAGAATAAGTTTCCCTATTTTTTAGATTCTTCAACTCTGGTGGAATCTACCATTTATTTTTTTTTAATGTACCAACAAATGATAGTCTGTGACTGTCTGATAGATGTTTCAACAGACTTATGTCACTCAACCTGTTATCGGCTGTAATATTACGCCCAGTAAGGCTTATAGGTTTAATCATTTTTTTACCCTTTTCTTTGAAATGATTTGCTCCTGGTCTAATACCTGAGAAACATTGGTAAAATTTTATTCAAAACATATGTTGCCTAAAAAATATCAATTATTGAAAACAATTAGAAGTACCGAGACATAAAAAATTTTTTAAATACCGGTAGATTATAAAATTTGAACAACCGAAGAAAAAAAATAAAAATACCATATACGTTGTTTGTTAATTAAATTTTTTGGTCCATTTTCTGGAGACTATGGAAATCTATAAAAATAAAATTTCTTTGTACCATGCTTTAGTCATTTTTTGACTAATTTAACATTTGATTACACCATTGACTTCAGGGTAAAAAATTCTTTAAAATGAGTTATCGTGTACAATTTGAAATTATGAAGTTACAATGCCCCAGGTTCAGCCTGTGAGTTTTTAATTTTTTTAATTAAAGGGTCACCATTTTAAACTAGACTGATGAAAAACACTTGTATATAATAGATCTTTTTCAATTACCGATTTTATCAGCGTAAAAATGTAGAGAAAATTTGAATTACAAATATTATAAAAAAATTGGACAATACCATTATTTGATAGAATAAAATATTAACTTTTAGAAAACTACACTAGTTCATATAATCATATTAATCATAATATAAACTTTTTATGTCTTTTTAAATTATATTTATAGGAATACTTATAGGAATAATGTATAAAAAATATGGTATAATGAAATATAATTGACTACTTATAAATGTTTTGGGAGAAATAACAGAATAAACTTTTAAAATAAATGTCGGATAAATATCAATTTATTAAATTTTGTATTACCACTTAAAGTGTACAATCTTGGCTACCGCTTATAGCATGATTACTCGCGTAAGTAAAATATTTTTCAAACAAATTAATTTACCCACTTTCAAAATCTAAGGCCAATCGGCCACCGAAAAACTAAAATATTCTATGAGGTAGAAAAATCAAATACATAATCTGGAAACTTAACTGTTTATATGAATTTTTAAATAACGAAAATTAAAAAATCTATTTATCTTAAAGCTCTTAAATCGGTTAAAGCACAAAAACGAAAGAATTTCAAGAGTCCAAAGGTGTTTATTTTTGTCCATTTATTAAAAAAAAAATGTTGAAGTGACCCCTAGTATTATAGTCCTTCGAAAAGGGAGGGGGAACAATGTTGAATATTAGTGGCATGGATAAGTCATCCCTATAACTAACTTGAATTGATTCTATCTAATTCAAATGATTTAAGTCTATATTTACATTAAAATAATAATACAAGCCAACTTAAAAACTATAGAATCTAGCCTAAGCTTTATCTATAATACATCATCTTATATACTAGTTACATCGTGGTTACAATTTTTTATATATCGTTTAGGAGATGAAAAAAAATTTAAAATAAAACTTAAACTAAGTGGATATAAAGCCATTCTTATAACTAATTAGTACCACAACATACGGATCCTTAGTATTTGATCAAATCCAAACACATTTCCATTGACAGAAAGCATTTCCAAGTATTTGCAAATACTGCTTTAAATGTATAATCTTGCATTGTGATTTCAATAAAATGATGCAACTATTTTGCAAATTAGTAATATAAAATTAACCTGTAGACAACATAATATATCATATCATCACTACTAAATATGGAAGCTACCTTCTACTCAGACAGATGTACAGGTATGTACCATATGTCTGAACTGTAATATGTATATCGTAATTAAATTACTACCTATATACATACGGTTATTACTTTTCTGAATCACGTCTCTATATAATAATATATAATCCATAAAGATTTATTTTAAAACGACGCCAAATTGTAAGATTACTCTTTTTTTACGGAGTAGCGCAGTATAATATAATAATAATATAATGTTAGTAAGTATATATGATGCTCTATGTATGTTACAATATATAATCCAATAAGAATGTACTCTCAATTCGCTCGTATACTTCAATTATTCAGAATTTAGTACATGGAGACACAATACAAGTAAAGTTCTATTTGCTACCTACTGAAGTAGAGAGTGTGAGTGAATGCATAATACTTTTCTTGCATATGCAATGTAATAAAAAAAAAATGTACTGTTATTGCGCTACCGTTTGTTACCTTGGTGACTATCTCTTACTAGATGTTATGACTTCTAGTGAATTTTTTTTATATCGCAACTGAACTGTGTATTGATAAGGGAGGGAATGACAAAAGACGTTGTTTGATTTAGAGAAATATCGTCTCAAACTCGAGAAATCTTACATTTTGGAAATATCATCTGGGTCTTGATTCAATTTTCCTCGGTCTTGTCTGAATAACGATAGATAAAGGATTTAACAGCAAACATTTTGTATAAGAACTTTTGATGAAAGCAAATTTTGTCATTATATTTATTTTGGTAGGGAAGGGTTAGACCAGTCAAAAAAGTAAATGTTTTAACTCAAAATGAGGGCATGAAAGGACAAAAATTACTCAAATTGAAATAAAAACAGGGAAAGAACATATTTTATTTTCAAGTATTCAATGAAAACAAATCTAAATCGAATTTTTCTGTTCTTGAAAATCTTTCTTGTCCCACACCTGACGTAAGATGGAGTTTTTTTTTGGTTGGTGCAAGATTTCGTAATTTACCCACCCATGATTCCACTTTTAAGACAAAAATTATCAGAAGATATCTTTTCTTTTCCATTGTTTTGGTTCTGATGTTTGTTGTTCTATTTCTGTTCCTCTTCTACATTGTTGTTTTCCCTATTTTTCTATTTGAATTATGATTATTTTTGAACTTCTTTTTAATATTTGTTATTGTTTTCTGGTATAAGTGTCGGAAGGACGCTCAAGTTGACTGACATTATGTAAAACAATGGGAGGTTTATCTTGACAGACTATTGTAAAACTGTTTTTCGAATAAATTTTTATACCTCGTAAACCATAAAAAATAATGAAAAAAATTAAAAAAGGGGCAAGGCGAGGTGTCATTCCATCGTGTTCGGAGGGTTTATACCGTCAAGTCTCAAAGGCACTTTTTGCTTTAAAAGACACATTAAAGAAAAATAACCAAGATGAACCACCCGTTGTTTTATATAATGTCAGTCAAGCCGAGTCTCTAACTTGGACTTCCTTCCGACACTTATCCCAAAAACAAAATGAAACCTGTTTATATATATAGTTTTTTTTTTTTACTACAAATTTTGGATTGTTTGAAAGAAGAAGACTCTCTTCACCTGTTAGTATTTTTTTATATCGGAGAAATCAATCAAAATAAATCGTGTATATATGGTTTTGTAGATAACTTTTTCTTAAAAGGTTTTATTTTATGTGTTTCTTAAATCGATAGAAATAATTAGTGACATAACAAAAAATTATAAAATATGGCCACCAAGCTAAAAAATTATCCAAAGGTTGTCAAAGTTTTCCAGAATAGATGTTGATTATGTCCTAAAAATAAGGAATAAAAACACTCAAGGATTTTTTATTACAGAAATCACTTAATGGATTAAATATTTATGTCCTTTTATCTTTATCCTTTCTACTATTACACTGAACTCGAAGCCTATTCAAGGCAAAATGTAATAGACAAAAAAGCAAAAAAGCAAAAAAACAAAAAAAATTCGTAATTTAGAATTTTATTTTTCTTTTGTTTCAAACCTTTTGGTATCAAAAAATGTTTTAAAACTTTCTGAATAAACCATTTTCATGTAAAATATAATTATCTCCCAAAAAAAGTTACTTTGCAAAATATATATTGAAATTGTTTGCGAAACACGTGTTTCACACCCTTCCATTGGAGCAGGTCAATGGGAAATATCGCTCTTGTATAAGTTTAGAGTTCAGTGTAATGGTAGAACGGATAAAGATAAAAGGACATAAATACTTATAGCATACATAGTTTTATACAAGTATGCATATAGTTTTAAATGGAGGTAGATAGTTATGATACATTACATTTTAATTCAAAAAAATGAAAAATAACTTTTACTAAAAGTATATAAAAGTTAATGTTGTTATGTAGCTAGCTAGTAGCTTATTACTGCAAGAAGAATCAAGTAATGAAAATTAAATGAAATGACCTCCACCAATTCTCAATGGGGATCATTTTAAATATTCACTTGTATTGTGTTCTGTCATGTTTTTCTTTTACACAAAGAAACTTGTATGCTGTATAATATGTTTATATAGAAAGTAAGTAAGGAAGGACAAGAGAGCTAGCTAGCTAGCACAATATGAAATAACAACAAAACACACAAGCAAAGGTAAGTTTTTAACTTAACGAAGCAATATGCAAACACAATGCGAAAAGAATATAGGAAACCATTAACAAGAAAAAAAGACCATGGAAGTGAGGTTAGGTGAATTTTGACTGGTAGCGAGCGATTGACGTAAGTATGATGGTGAATTGTATTTTTTGTGTCATTTGTGTTGTGTGTTACGTTCAAAGTGTACATTTACGGTTATTGTTTATCTTTATGCCTGCACTTTTACCTCCATATAGATAACTAATATGTTAAATAGTATCAAAGTCTGGGTTAGATCTTGGCCTCCATGATCATTTTTTACCATTGAATTCCTAGTATGTACTGTCTTTCTTATTATAAATACCTACCTATAAATGTTATTTGGTGCGTAATTGTTTTTAATTTAGATTATTAGAAGAATACAGAATATTTGAGCTGAAATTGTGGCAAATCTAAGCCATTTGCGAGAAAATTATTTTAAAAGAAATGAATATAACAACTAATAAAGTTAACTGCTTAGTTTAACATATGATTGAATATCAATATATTTAATCATTAGGATTAATAAAAACAATACAAACATACATTACAATAATATTTTTTGTATTTATTATATATGTGATTATTAGACAAATTTGAGCTAAAATTATTGTTTGTTTTAACAAAGTAAACTTTTGGTCCTTGGGTCGTTTGGTCCTCTTCTTAAATCTTATGGTTCGAAAGTTAGGTCCTGGAACCATTGGACTCATTGGACCGATTTTACTCATTCATGAACTTAAACTCAGTGTTTATGTCCAAAATACATCAACAAATTTAAACTCACTCTCTCTTCTCGTTTTGGAGTTATCTTGATGACGGGCAGGCAGATAGACGGACACGTGGACAGGGGCTAATTATGTGATTCTATGAACACCTACAGCAAAATTTTGTTTGTGCCGTCAATATTAGATAGCGTTACAGACTTTAGAAAAAAAATTAATATACTCTGACATATATGTCAAATGTAAAAGGTTGTGCTTTAAAGAAATGAACATTTTTAGTTTTTGAAGTTTAATGTATTAAGTTTGTCATTTACGAACTTAAGCCCGTTTCAGCGTGAAGCAAACTACTTGGTATAGTAAAGTCAGACCATTTACTATTTTATAAATGTTACAGTCAGAGCATTTACTATGCTATAAATATTATTAGCATTTACTAATAGTATACATGCTCTATCAAATAAAACTTCCGAAATAAAATTTCGGTCTCAATTCGAAGTTATTGGTAAGATATGAATATTATGAATATGAGTATTCAAGTCAATCTTTTTTGAACAATACATACATGGTACAGAACAAGTCAAAATAAAAAGATGGGACATATGAAAAGAAGTGGTTGTAGTGCGGCTATGGTTGACTTTATAAGGAACTATACCAGTATTCACCTTTGTGCAAACCAAATAGAAAACAATTGGTACGGATAGCTGGCACTCGATACTAATGATCAAATGCTTCCTGAATAGCACTGAGGAAGTGATTCAGTTTAGTAATGAAATACACCTAGTAGGGATGTTGACTGATACTGAATCTTGTATATTTCACATCAAAATTTAAAACAAAAATTTGAAAATTAAGGAAGTACGAGCGCCGGGCGGTGTGGGGATAGGTATCGACTCTAGCGCGGTAAGGGGAACGCAGTAACCATATGATTTTTTTCAATATATAGATATACATTTAACATTGGCTAGTGGCGGCATTTATTTTTCTTTTAATTAATACACTTTAATTAGTCGGGCAAGTGTAAATGTTTTTGAATTAAATTTATCACTAATATATTTACTTTCATCCATAAGTTTTTTAAAAATATTCACCGACAGTTTTACGAGAAAAATACAGAAATGTATCAATGTTTGAAGGTTACCCCATAAGACCAATGTTAAATTGCTCAACTTTAAAGTTAATTATTTATTTAAATGATCGGACAATCTCCTTCAAATTTTTGGAATTTGTTTAGACATATTTAAACTTTGTATTAAAAAAAAATCAAGCCTTTTATCAAAAGTTGCCTTGGTGCTCGTACTTCCTTAAATTAAAATTTATTCAAAACAAATAAATTATCCAAGAATATATCAATTTTATTCTTGAAAACGATGTTTCATATGTAATTTATATCTACCTAAACTTCCCTATAGTTGAATGTGTTTTTGCAACTGCAGGTTTAATTCGACCAACTATAATTAAAATGGCTTTTTGGTTTCACTTTGATACAACCTTAAAACCATTTTTTAGGCCTAAAATACGTCACTCACATTTCAAATTTCCGCTTTCGTCTTATATATATACCAAAATTTTACCCAAATTAGTATAACTTATCTTCTACATATGTCGAGTATAATAAATATAATCATGTAATAAAATGGATAAAATTACGGAATGAACTCTAAATAAATAAATAATTAGCCAACCATCTTAATTAATAAAACTGAAAGTGAAGTATTTGGTATTATTGAGAGAGAGAGAGAGGGAGTTGATTATAATTTAGTTTCCGTAGATTAATACGAAAGCTAATTTCGAGAATTTTCTTTCTAAAATCTCTAAGTGATTATTTACGGGATAGTTTTTAGTTAATAGAAAAAACATGACACATGGCATGGGCGAATTTACACTTTCTGTCACCTTGGACAAACCGTTAAATTTGACTTTGGAATAATATTTTTCTCAGCCGGTGGCCACATCCTAACAGTACAACATAGTTTAATTTTAAATATCGAATGAAAATAAGCGTTTTAGTTGAGTTTCAGTTTATTTATTATATTTTTTTTATTTTTTATTTTCCAAAGTATTTTTTATTTCCAGATGTATCGGCATTGATCACCATCGTTGACAAAATTAATTGATACAATAGGCTGGTAATAACGAGGGGTTGCTTAGAAGGCCTTCATGCCACGTACATGACTCGTCTCCGCTATTACAACTAAGTATATAGAGGTTTTGTGTCATTCACATTGAATATTTTTCTCTTGGTTCTTATATTTACGCGAGAATATGTATGCATGCAAAGGGAAATTACTAGTTGAAATGGGACATACAAATAATAAATATTATAATGTGTAGGAATGAATAGGCTGTTTTATGGTATGAGCTGCTTTTCAGTGGGCTGTATTCGTTCCATCGTCTACATAGTTGTCATAATATATATATATATATATATATATATATGCATGAGGTCCAGGCATTCTCCTCTACCATGGATCATTTAACTATGAAAGAGGATTTCTGGAGATTATATTGGAGAGTGTATATGTTGTTGGTCGCCTTCTATGTGTATGCTTGGTGATTCTCGTTGACAGACTCTATGCGGAAAAAAAACTTTTATTGGTACATTGGGAATAAACAAAAATAAAACCAAGTTATATTTACGTTATGTATATACATATACACACATTTTGTATATTCTTCATATGCCCTCATCCTATTCAACGTGGTGCTTTTGAACCATTTCAAAGTTCATACTTTGGTATGCTTATTTAATTTAACGGACAGTATGCGCGCTGCATTGTTCAAATGACTCAAATTTTTTTCAATTTCTCAGACGAATGCTTATATTCTGATTTTGGGTTTATCCAAGTTTTTGTTTTATTTAGTTAGAAAATCACATATTAGTACCAAGTTTATTAGTTATTTTATGTAATTTTATAACGTCATTAGTTGGTTTGAAGCCTCAAACATAAAACTGTTATAAATGATAGTCGATGATGTTTCTCAAAAAGGTGTTGAAGCTTGTGTGATAACATATTTAATATATTTTTCGATCTACAACAAACCAAATCAAGGCGTATTTTTAACACACTTTGCAGACCAATTATCACGAAATCAGTATCAGAAAACCAGTACATCCGAAATCAAATATTCTATTCACGAGATATCGGAATTTAAGTAAAAATATACTTCAAGCTTTGTATCTTCGAACGTCAATTGATTGGTGAGATGTTTCTAAAATAGAATTTTTTCATCCACTATTCTAACGTAGTTCAAAAATTAGTAAATATCCGTTCAGTATGTCGATTTTCTTGCACGTCTAAATGATATTAAACATTTACTGAAGAAAATCTAAAACGTCGTAAAATGAAAACAAAAATTTCTAATTGGAAAACAAAAAATATTTTTGTACAAAAGAGCGCTCAGAAAATAATATCAAAATGATTAAGTGCGAAAACAAACGAAGTAATCAAAGTCGATAGGGTAATTAAAGTTTTCACTAAAAATTTTTGTTTAAAACTAAAAGATTCTTAATGTTACAAAATATATAAAAACCGATTGAAAACCTTAGCAATAGGTGAAAAGATTTAAGAAAATTTATTTATCTTATCTATAAGCCGTATTATTATAATATCTGTATTAAAAGTCATAAACATATGGTTGTTTTTTTGTAAATAGCCTACATTTATTATTACAGTTTGTATTATATTAAAAAATATATTTTCTTTTTAAAACAATTCTTAAAAGGTAGATTTTTAAGTAATAATATTTTAGATATTTTAAAAATTTTTGGACATATTTTAAGAAAGAAGAAATCAATAAAAGTATATCGACTGTATTAAAAGTTAATTCTAAGATAAAATTTAAGAAATTTTTTCTTATAACGATTTTTTGAAAAATGTTTTCGTATTAAAATTATTTTCCATAAAAAAATTGTCAAAATTAATGGATGTATTATTTATATTTTGAAAGTTCATTTTTATAAAATAATAATGAAAACTATGTCTAATTTTCACTTAAATTGCATTGTGGGCATGATAATCTATATAATTCACTTTTATTAAGGTTGGGGCTTTTTTTGTTTGGCATTTACAATTGATGTACCTAAATTACCATTATTATTATAAGCTGGTTAAATTTATTGAGCCGTTTGAATATGTTAAGAAAATAAAAAACAACTTCTCAAATCAAATTTCATAATTTCATTTTCATTGTAGAAAATACTCTGTTACATAAACAAATATGTTGCCATAAACATTAAAATAAGCAAATATATTAATAGGCTAGATTTTCACTATTATTTTCATTAGAATCGGTATTATTTGGATTATTATAGTCAGTGTTATTCAGTTCCGCAGTATTCAGAGTAACATTATCAATGAGATTTGGTACTACGGTACTTGTTTGATTTATTTTTGACTTTGAATCATGAATATGTAGATAACTACAATCTTCTATCTTTCCGAGTTTTTGTAAAATCACCGCTTCAGAACTTTGTATGCTTTTTAAAATATCCATTACATCTTCGGGTTTATTATAAATTGTTTGCTCAATTGTTTTTGGTGTATCAAGTAATGTTGACATAGACAAATTGTTGTTATTGGCTCTAGCTTCTATTACAGTATCATCTTTATAATCAGTTGAATGATTCTCATCACTTTTTTCAGATTGTGGTGCATTTGTAGATGATTCTATGGTAGATGTGTCTTCAATTACAGTAGATGATTCAATCATTCCAGATTCTTCAGACATTGTACACTGAATACCATCAATATTGTATGCATTTTTATTTGGAATTGAATTAAATTTTATTTGAATATTCATTTTACGCAATTCTATTTTTATTTTGACTAGTTTTTCACACGTCCAATACATATTTGCCAATCCAATTGTATTCAATTCAAGTAATTTAATATTTAAATCAGTTGTATCAAATTGATTATTACATTTGTTTCCATCGAATAATATTAATTTTAGATTATTTAAGTCGATTAATTTATCTGATTCGAAAGTATTTAATTGATTATATGATAAATCTAATACTTCTAAATCTATTAGTCCTGAAAAGCTTCCAAATTTAAATGAAGTTAAATTATTATTTCTTAATTTTAGTTCTCTTAAAGTATTTAAACCATAAAATGCATTTACAGGTATATTATTTATACCATTATTATTTAAT
This sequence comes from Chrysopa pallens, assembly GCA_020423425.1. Taxonomy (NCBI): domain Eukaryota; kingdom Metazoa; phylum Arthropoda; class Insecta; order Neuroptera; family Chrysopidae; genus Chrysopa; species Chrysopa pallens. The sequence goes on along the minus strand of CM035594.1, from coordinate 4,262,218 downwards.
ATTAATTGAAAAATTTTTGTTGATGATTCAAACATATTTGGTTGTAAAATAATTTTATTATTAGATAAATCTAATTCAACCAATGAAGTCAACTGAGACGAATTGATAAATTTTATATTATTATTTGATAAATTCAAAAATTTTAATCGTTCTAAATTTGATACATCAAATACCTCAATTTCATTATTACTTGCAATCAATGTTTCTAATCGATCGGCATTTAAAATCGATTTTTGTAATGATTTAATTTTATTACATGATATATCTAAAATTCTTAAATTAAAAATATTTGATAAAAGAATTGTTTCTATATTATTATTGGATGCATTTAAATATTTTACTGAAGTATTTTCTCCACCATTTAAATGCATTCGTGATAAATTATTATTTGATATATCAACAGTTTCAATATTCAATATATTTTCATCAAGCATCATTAAATGATTGTGACTGATATTTAAATATTCTAAATGTATATCGTCAAGTATGTGCGGATCCCAATTTACCAGTTGATTATGGCTTACATCTAAATATAATAAATTACTTAATGAAAATAATGCTTTTGTAGATATTTGTGAAATTTTATTTTTGTTTAATATGAGAAATTGTAAGCAATCGGATATTTTTTCAAAAGTATTTGGATGTACATTTTGTAAAGTACCATTTGATAAATCTAAATAAATTACTTTTGAAGGTACTCTTTTGTCATCAACTGAAACACAATTTATCGGTCTTGGCATCGTTCTGCACAAGTCATTTAAGTAGTCACAATCAATAAACTGAAAGTTATCTTTATTAATGCAATCGATATGATAATATATTTTTGACTCTTTTTTTCGTGTTAAATAAAACGCTGATAATGATATTGGACGTTCTATATTCTCTTGAATATGTACAACGCTTGCAGTTGATTTTCTAAATTGATCGTATGTTAGCGTTACTACTTCTTCGTGGCCTGTAAATACTGGACAAGTGTCGTCAAGTTTCTTTGAGAATATTATTGGAAATATGAGTATTAAAATAAATTGCACAATTTTACTTCCAGCCATCTAAAACAGAAAACATTTAAATAAATTCGTTTGTAAAACAAGTGAAGATAATAACTACCAGAGTTAATTGTTTAGATTCTCGACATATTGCTTAGTGTTATTGTTTGAACCATTTTTAATGATAAGCATTCATAAAATACTATAAACATGCATTCCATATAGTTATAAACTCATATATAATAATAAAATGTATTATATATGTGTTTATTAGCTAAATTTGAGTTTGTAATTTGACAAATTTAAACAGTTTACGAAAAAACGTTTCACACAAAAGTTGTATATTTATTATTGAAGTTATACTTCTTTTGCCGCGTTTGGATGTGAGTGAATTTGTGAGCTGCGCGCGCACGATCCTATAAAAACGACATGATGAAGTTGGCCACTGAATGGAATTAATAATAAATATTTGTTTAAATGACTAAGTTAACTTGTATACTTGTCACTCACATGCCTATTCAATTATTACCAGAAGAAACTATGGATATATATTAGTATATTTTTTGTCTCGTTCACATGATAATAAATGATTGTTTATTATGACTGTATATCTATTTTTACTGAACCTTTTTGATTAATTTTACTATTTTTCTTCGATCTTTAATACAGTTTTGTTTTTTGAAATTTAATAAGTACACGCACAAATTTTTTGTTTTGGGATTTTTTTCTATCTTAAATGGTTAAAAAGTTCAGAGATCGTCATGGATCAATTGGATTCAATCGACCCATTTTGCTCATTTACAAACATGATCTTAATTTTTTTTAATTTTAATGTTTAAATTACGTCACCAAAATTTTAACCGGCAATATCTTTTTGTTTTTTAGTTATTTTGCTGAAATTAGATTATTCTATGATAACCAATAACAAAATTTTGTTTTTGCGGTCAATATTTTCTAGAGTTACAAACTTAAGATTAAAATTAATATACTCTAATTTATTGTATATTGTAGAGTATACAAAAGCAGATATCCAAACCAAATAAATTAAATGCCCTATTGATCTTAAGAATAAGGCATGCTAAAGTATAATATTTTGTAACATAAATGTTAAATTCAATAAGCAAAATTTTCTTTTTATATAGTCAGAAATAATGTTTCTTCTCTTTCGTGTTTACAAAATCGTTCCTATTGAGCTTATCTGAGACGATCGAAATTTACTAAATTCAAGGAACATCGATGTCAAATCGAAAACTTTCAACTGTGTTTTTTATTTTTTTCATTTAATTTTTAAATACCATTTTAATTAGATAATTAGAGGAGCTGATGATCTTGAACCGTGAAAGCAAATTTTATTACATAATAACTGTACATACATGGCAGCCAATTCTGTGTATAGAAATAAGAGATATTATAAGAAAACTAAAAAGTGGCCGCTATTTTGAAAAAACGGCGATCTAGCAGAAAGCTCTTGTCCGAGTTTTGCCAAAATACGTATTTCACTATTTGATGTATACTATCATTAAAACAAGAATCAATCAAAAAATATCACAAAATTTTAATGTTTAAAATTTTGTTTCTCTTTGTTGGTTCGATTAATAATTGTATTTGTGTTAGTAACCTGAATTTCAGATAAAATTGGGTAATTATGGTTTTGAAAAAAAACTATCCAATTTAATACTTGACATAGAAAGTATATATCAGAGTATATTAATTTTAGTTTAAGTTTGTAACGCTAGAAAATATTGAAGCCTTAAAAATATTTTAGTATAGATATTCACGACGTGAAAATGTTTTTCAATGTTAACCTGATTTTTTTCTAAATAATATTACCTGTGTTTCCAAAGTGTAGCATCTTAGATGGGCGTCCACATATGATTTCATTAAAATATACTAATTGATGACAATATATTAGTCATCAAAGTATGGTAATATATTAAATGACATGTGGATGCCATCCACAATTTTATACTTTAGAAACACAGACGTTTTCGAAGTATTTCGTAATTTTATTAATCTTTGGTCTGGAAACTATCGGGATGTACTCCGTACTGAATCTAAAAATTTTTTTAATATGATAGAACTTTTTAATTATAACGAAAAAAAGTAAAACTTTTTTTGTATAAAATCTTTGCAGTTATAACAGATTTTTTTTAAAGCCTATTTGGTTGACTGAATTTGTTGTATAATCAAATGATAATGTGAGACAGGAATCAATAATATAACAAAACTAAAAAAAGAACAGATATTAAAATTGATTCGAAAACGTTATAAGTTCTCAAAAATAGTTGACCAATTTTTTTCTCACTTTCTTTGCCTAGTCCAGAAATTTTAATAGCTTTTTTATTTTTTAAATATTTATATACATTAAAAAATAATCTCGTTCCTTTGTTCAGCTATCCTGATAACTAGTGGTTTTGTTAGAGTAGTAAATATTGATAAGCGTTACAAACTCTATAGACTAAACGTAATAGGTACTAATGATAATAGGTAATGATTATATTATCTTTAATATGTTTTAATGATTCTTACATATATTCATGAGAAGTAATAAACGATAATCTAAACAATCAAAGACACATTATTTTCAAAAACATAAATAAATACTCACCATTCCAAATATTTGCGTATTAATTCGACTATGAAGTTGCTTTACCAAATTGAACATATAACATTCGCTAACAAAAAAGTATGAATAAGTTTTATGTAATTTTTAGTTTCTTCTTGAAAGAATAAATTTTTTATTTGAACACAAATATTTCAGAAGATTTAAGTCATATAGAATGTCCTAATTTTTTTCTAATTCTAATTGATTCAATACACAAACAAATTTTGATACGATCGTTAAATTTTTACTTTACTAGACCCAAATATCTTAAACAAATAAAAATTATTGAATATGCATGCATTTTTTCTTAATCGAAATATAATGCAATGCATGTGCCGACTTGTAATCATATTCTAAACAAAAACATATTATATTTAATTGATAATGTAGACTTGTGTGTTACCTCTATGAATACAGCCACCTAATTGAATGCAGAAGAGATTATAACACACCGACTTTGTAAAAGAGAAGGATTAAAATGAGAATTTCCTCCAGCGTCGTGAGGTCGTACTGGATTTGGAAGTAAGGATGTAGATCGAAAAAGAAGGTCATATGTTCTAGATTCTATTAGAGCATTTCAAACATGGTAAAAATAACACAGTCAGATAAAAAGAAATTCTCGACCACATCTGACATTGCTAATATATATTATATCCCATATATCTTCCATGACAGGGATTTGTTAATCTCTCGGTTTTCATAGCCGCACGCAGCGGTTAATAATGTGGACGAAAATGTAATGCAGCGCAATTAGATCAATTCAGATTTAACGCAAGAAATTGCATAAGTAATTTTTAACTGCAAATATAAATAATTATTCATTTTGAGAAATGTTAAATCATACACCATCCACAGAGTTATATAACATTTGATTGATAAACTAATATTTCGACACACGAATGAAAACGACTTGATGCACGGTACCCATAGCTTCCTTTGAGTGCAATACAACTATTATAGAAGCCATACAATTTTTCGATACCATTTTTATAGTATGCTTTCTCTTTATCCTCAAAAGCCCAATTCATACAACTTTGCCATCGTTTTTATTGATTTATGACACGGAGCATTGTCTTGATGAAATAATTTTCTTTTTCTTTTACAAATTTATGCGCTAAAATTAATTAATTTTTTCGGCAAATTTTATGTTTTCATTCAAATTTCCTTCAAAATTCATGAGTTATATACTTCAAAATAAAAAAAATTTTGACCACGCTTGAGAGTATCAACTTGACGATGTTTTGTAAGTTTGTAACACTGCTAAAACCTTTAACCAGATTCTGGAAATACACACTATTCAGAATATAAATACATACCATATATTAATCTAACATGTTTGGAGTATATAAAATAAAATCGATCGAAATACTCCACTGTGCTTTATGTACAGGACTTAGATATGGGGTGTTACTCAACGGGTTACCAGGTATACCCAAATATGTTAAGCTGTTTGGCTTGAGTAAATCATCGTGTTCGATTCCTCTATTTTCATTAGGGTCTAAATAAGCGAAAAAATCTTTTAAACGAACTGCTCGTGAACGAAAAATTTAAATCTTCAACGATCTTCTTTTAAACAAAATAATTAAAATTATATCGAAAATAGATATGCAAAAATAAGTTAGTAAAATTGATTATCAGAACGTCGTATTTTTGTTGGTTTTTAAAACTATTATTTAGTTTATGCATCGAGGTCATAAGCAGTTTCTCATAACAAATTTTAATTGATTGTGATTTATTTATATATTTTGCAAATGAAATAAATTAAAAAAATCAGTAAAAGAAAATCAAAACAAATTATTTTAATTAAAAAGTATATGTTGCAACAAGAGTAGAAAATTGCCAGCGATAAAGAGGTAAAAGTATGCCATTTATTATCCCATGTAAATTTTGCTGTAATGCATGCCATTTGGTAGTTGGAAAAAGGAAGTATTTTAATCCTGTAAATATATATATATAAATATATAAATATAAAGCTAGAATACACAGGTGAATTTTTGATACAATATCACTGTCACTCACACACACACACACACACACACACACACATATATATATATATATATATATATATATATATGTGTGTGTGTGTGTGTGTGTGTGTGTGTGTGTGTGTGTGTGTGTCACAGCGATATTGTATCAAAAATTCACCTGTGTATAATATCATTAAATTACTTTTAGTTGTGCCGCAAAGATTTTCGACGGATTCCATAATTCTAGTGAATTTCGCACATTTTTATTTTATTTTGTTATTTAATACACGGATATCTCATAATTAACTTTGATAGTTGATTGATTATATGTCAAATTGTCTAAAAAACAGCAGAAAAGATTTGGTATAGCAAATTTTTCGAACAAATACAACCGACTTAAAAAAATGGACTAAAAAGTAAAATATAATCGTCAATTAAATTCTTTCTAAAAATCATTTCCTGATTACCCATTAATATTCAAGGGCGTTAGGCGTCAGCGAATATATATTTTGCTAACAATATGATTAGAGCTGACTTCATATGATAATAGAACATAAAGAGAAGTAGAAGTATTTGTTTGATTTAAAATATCTTTGTACTTTTTAGTTCATTTTATCAACACTAATTTATTTTTATTTATTTATTTATTTTTTTATTTTTAAATGTTTAGTTCTCAATTTTTGGTGTTGTTTTACACTGTCGTCGAAATCTGACTAATTTATGAAAAGTTATGCATGTATATATAAACACACACATTTTGTAAATAGTTCACATATTGAAAACTGTTCAACCGATTGGTAAAACTAAAACACAGAAATTAAAAATGTAATATAATTTAATAAAAAAGTAAAAACCTTTTTAAAACAAGCTTTTATTTAAATGTTTTAAAAACCACAAGTAAACTATTTAAAACTTTTAATATCAACTTATAACGTCATTTCGCAATTTATTAGATATAAAACCTTATCGCGAGATTTAAGTACTCGTATTTACTTAGTTTTAAAATTTGAATAGGTAAAATCAATCACATGAAGGTATTTAAATAAAAGCTTGTTTTAAAAAGGCTTTTTACTTTCAATTTATTTTTTACTTTTCTCTGTATTAAAAAACTACAAATGTATTTTATATTTCATATAACGTTTCATAACATTTAGTTATTATAATTCAAGATATATGTTTAAAATTTGAGTTTCAAATTGAAGTCCGCCATATTGGATTGAGAGTGTCGTCTATATATTCTTCGATTTATTCTTAAGAAGCCCTTTCATCTGATATCTATATTGTGAAGCGCATTAAAAATAACTAGTCCGCCATTTTGGGTGTGCCACCACGTTGGATTTAGACTGACGTCACACAATTAACCATGAATGAAATCCAAACTGATTTAGTATACAAAATTTTAGCTCAATTAGTCGAAGATATCTGCTTCAAAATTGAATTGCCAGATTCCTCACGAACAAATTACATACATTGCAAGTAAAATATATTTAGAAAAGGATTCATTTCAATTCGATCCTTATTTTTTGACAATTCTCCTTGTAATAAACGCTTAAAAAATTTTATATTAATAAAACATCAATTGTGTTGTTGCTATATGGAGGCGAGTTTGCTGGAATTAAAGGTATGCTTGTGTGGTATACTTTCAAGTTTACGTATCGTTTAAAAAAATCAAATTATTGATTCTTTTTATCGGTTTTTATTTTATTAGAAATTACTTTACACAAGCTGGTACTGTATTTAAATTTTATTCCACTTATGTAGAACATAGAAGTGAATGTTTTGTAACTCATTAAGAGAACATAATTCAAAATACAGTAATAGCTAATTGATTTTACGGATATTTTTTTGTTAAAAATTTGCATTTTTAAAATATAAATTTATTGACATCATTTTATGAAATCATTTTATAATAATCGATAATAATGCCATAACAACAACAAAAGCTCGGTACGATAGGGTGTTTCATAGCATAGCACAACTTTAGTTTGAAACATTTTTTCATAAACTGTTTAGATTCGCCACAACTTCAGCACACATTTCACTATTAAACATGTATATAACTGCCTGGACTATAATATTTAGGCTATTCTATGCTCGTTAATCATTACAAATACTTCATACATTGATACTCAACTGTATGTCTAAACAATTAACATTGTTAGTTAATATTTTCTGTTTTTGTTTAGGTAAAGATTTAATAAAAGTGTAACAAAACACTGTCATATCTTTTTTATAGAAAAACACAATAAAAATTTAATCTTATATTTAAAAAAATTTTGTTTTCATTGTTACGTATAACTTTAAATTTTGTTCGCGGTAGTATGAAAACCTAAATTTTCATCGGAAATTTTGAACCATTGATTTGAAAGAATGTGTTTGTTTAGAGATAAGAAATCCTAGTCTCAGTTTCGCGTCCATATTTGACTGACATCTTTTCTACACCCAAAAAGGGGATTTTCGTGAATTTTTCACATTAAGGCAAAATTTTCTGTTTTAAATTATTTTTAGCACTATCATTGCTAGTTGAAGTACGAAATTGCTATCCTGTTATTGTTGATGTTCTGGGAACCTACAATAAAATTCACAATGATTGTTTCATGTTTTACATAAATTAAAAGAAAAAAATTAAGATATGAATAATTCGGGTAGATCTTGATAAATGGATCTGAGAATTAAGAGATTAAATATTATAAGAAAAAATAATGTTTGTGTAGGTGTAAGGAACTAAAATCAGTTTCTCCCCTCCAGATTTGACCAACAACCTTCAAACCACACAAAAAGGGTTTTTCACATTCTCAGGCTTTTCAGTTTTAATTTATTTTTACCTTTTTCAGTGCTTGTGTAGGTTCGCAATTCGTTGAATCGGCAGTGAAAATCCGCCACTATCCTATTTTTAATGAAATTTTAAAAAATTATCAAATAGTTGCCAAAATTGCATCTGTGGCCTGTTAAAAGAAATTAAAATAGTAAATTCTAGGTTTTTATATGTTATTACATGATATCTCACTCAAATTTTATAAAGATTCTGGGCGTTTCCAAAATTGAGATATTTACGTTATATATGTATTTACGCATATATATTTTGAATGCACCGAAATTTTATCCTCAACCGCCCATAATCTTTTTAAAATTAAAAAGTAAGATTTTATGAAAACGCATAAAAAACCTACAATATTGATTTACGGCACCATTGACGTAATTGTAGAAACCATTTGAAAATTCTAAAAGTAGGATCGTGGCGAAACTACTTGAGGTTAATATGGACCACTGTTCCTTAAAATTCCATATCTATATATCAACATCTACTTGATATATTCACAATTCAAATTTTTACTGCACGCTCCCAGAACCCTGGACAATAAAAGGGCGCCAATTTTGTACTTCAATGAGCAATATAAGTGGCCAATTATAAATTATAACAGAAAAATTTACCCTTTAAATGTGAAAAACCGCTTTTTATGGGGATAGAAAGGATGCCGGTCAACTCTGGAGGGGGATAACTGAGACTCTGGGACCATTCACCTAATCAAATATATATTTTCAAATTACATTAAATCCCTCAAAATTTACGCAAATTACATTTTGCCATTCTTACTCCACTATTGTAAGACTAAAATATCTGTTAGTGCACTTTCAGTCAGTTGCCTCCCAGTATAATATATGTTATTTATAATCTTTATGTCTCCAATTTTTAATTTGAAAGAAGATGAAATTCTTATTAACAGAAATTACAAGAATATACTTCATATAAATTCCGCTTTCATTGGTATAAGCTAATCAAGTACTCCAGAAAGAAGTCAGAAGATTTAAAATAGGAATCAATGAGGCTATGACAAATGCTTTTTTGTCATTTGTAGAGAGTGCCACTCGGTTATTACGTAACGAACAATAAAAAGATGGTTATTTTTGTTTGTTATGATTTATACTTTTGTTTTTAACTTATTTTGTACTTTTGGGAAGCTCAGACAACTTCTCAAGCGGTCTGTTAACCATCGACTATTGTCTTATGATCTGTAACTCATTTAAAATATATTTTATGCAATATATTATTATTTATTTTCCAATAATGACTCGAATATTCATTATTATTAAACTCAACTTGTTTAAATTTCAATATTCTGGCAAACATTAGTATACAAATACCTACAACAAGCTTTTGTATTTCATAAGGTGTCTAATAATATCAATAAATGACCAGTACATTATATCTCTGTACAAGCTGAGAAAAGATATTCTACCCATCTACTACGATTCTAATTTTAAATACAATGGACAAAATGGTCACTATATCATTCACTTACTATCCCTAACCATCATATTACTAACGAACTAAGCGAACGTGAATTCATTTTAACAGCCATTTTTGTATATTTCTATTCATTAATTTGCAACCTCTGGTGAATGATCAATGAAGTAAGACACATCATTTTTGATTCAATTATATTTTTTTGTAAAATTCATTATAAAATTAAATTAAGAACTAAATTTCATCAAATTTAATAAAATTTCAAATGCAAAAATTATTGTTACTTTCGCATTGGATTATTCCTTTCTATTATCTGAAAAATTTATTTCATTCGATGTGTAGACCTTAATTAGCGACAAAAGTTGAAGAATTCTCTGCTTCCTGTGCATCGCCTTTAACACAGCCAATGGTTTTAAGTTTGATAGCGTGCGTTTTGTAGCGCATAAACAGCATTGAGGATGAAAATACTCCCAGAACATGTATGTTTTTTGTATGTTTTAAGATTTGCCAAAAAATCATTAAAAACTAGCCGATTCCAGCAGCTTCTTCGCTATAGAAATTTGAACGCTTACACAGGGTATAAAGAGACGGAATGCAAAGAATCTTTTGCCTTCAGATAAAGATATATAATCATTATTTCTTGTTGTTTCGTCATTTTGGTAGTTTTTTTCTGAAATATCTGAATCTGCCTAATTTTGCATTTCATAAAAACTGGCTAGGTTTTAAATCTCCCAACTCAAGTTCACTTACAAATTTTCGAATATGTTTTTGTTTCACTTGATTTCATAAATATTTTCTATTGTTTTTAGTCGAAGTTATGCTACTAAATAATTGAATTAAGTACCTGATATGAAAACCAGATATCAGGTTTTTCTGGCTAAAACAGTGGTATTTTTATAGACATCTTTTATATCGTTTTATTATTTCCACTTGCTTCGATTTCAATTTGATTGACCATCGTACCAATTTGCCTTCAAAATATAATTACAATTTCCAGGCTCTTGAAGGAAAATTTATTGTATTTTTAAGTACTAATATGTATTTTAAAGTACTGGGGATATTTCACAACCTTCGAAAACTTATTTTATTTTAATAGTCACAATAAGTTAAAATAAATTGAAAAAATTTTATTTATAATGTTTTTATAATCACCGATTATGATACTTATATAATACAAGATCGAAGAGAATTCGAATTTAGCGGAAACTAAGCTCTTGAGTCTTGACTTGTTGTGCCATCTCTTAAAAAATCATTAGCATTTTCTGTTTCTTAAATAAATATCCCTTTCGGTAAATAGTTAAAAATTCTGACATAAAAATAAAATTGATTTTAGTAAGCAAAAAATTCCTCAATTGTATAAAGAATTTGTCTATTAAAAATTTGTTTAATTTTGCGTAAAAATTTTTTAAAGGCATTTCTTTAATTTGTCTTATGATTGTGTTGTGTAACGGACAACTTAGCCAAGCTTAAAACGTAATTGCGAATGCCATTTCATAAATAAAAAATACTCTTAAATGTACAAACATACTAATGGCAAAATACAAGTTGATTTGAAATGATGTCTGCATAAAATGGGTGAGATTGTTCTAAAGAAACACCGCACAGCTCTTTTTTGAATTTTAAAAATTTCGTTGGCACCACATGAACCATACTAGAATATCACTCCATAACGAAACCTAAATGCATGATATACACTTAATAATATCTCTCACGAAACGATCCTCTGGAGACTTCTACAAGTGCTTGTTGGATGGATGAAACCCGACTAGAAATTACTTTGGGATTGCCCAGTTTATACATCTGGACCTAATTGAGTCCCAATAAGGCACTCGCAATAGGGAATTCCGATTAATCTCGTGGGTTCGCGTCACCGACATGCATAAAGCAGTATATCGGTACCTATACAACTGACGTATGATTTTATATTAATTGTTATTTCAATTTAATTGTATTTATATTTTGTAATGAATTGGAACACCCCGTAATATATTTGAATAATAAAAATCCAGATATCTATGTATACAATTGTCGCTCGGAGTGTCAATATCTGTGAAAACTAGATTGCTGTTGATAATTTTAATTTAAACAACATGGAATTTCAAATTTTAATACTAAAAGTTTTCACTTCTATCGGCAGTCGCTATAACTACCACTATTTTATTTTTCTTTTAATTTAATTTACAACAAAACAAAAAATTAAAGTAGCTGCAGCTGCAATAGCTGTATCTTCCATTTCATTTTTTTTATATTATTCATGATAAATAATTTAATATTTTCAACATTCAAATATCTTAAGTTGTAACTTAACAATAATAACATTCAAAATTTAATTTTTAAAATAGTATTATTTCCTTCGAAAATTGAACCAACATTTGTGTAAAATTTATTTGGTTCAAATATTCGACTCTTCATGTAGCAAGATAAATGCCATGAACAATCGTCAAACATTTGACCCAACGCATCGTCTAGCAGATAAATACTACACGTCTCTATGAATGCTTTTCATCAGTATAAATCTAGGAATTCGATTGTGTCTGTTATTTCATTTAGACCATAGTTTAAATAAAACTAAATGAACAACGGACAATCATCATCTCCAATGAGATCAACTATTTTGAATGATATTTTACATAGATGTACTGCTTGAAAACATGTAAATATAATATTTACTCGATATGAAGTTACTATACTATATAATACCATTACCATTAATGTTGTGAAGTTGTTCTTTATAATTAACGGTATTTCCCTCGACGAAAAGACATTTTGAATTCAGAAGCCACCACCATCAGTAGTAGTATATTATTCGTAGAGGTACGTACGTTCGTTATATTATTATATGACTCGATTTTAACAGTTAACTTCAAATATATATCTATGGTGGACTCCATCTTTTACATACCTACATATAGATAGTTAGAGTGTCGTGTCCGTATATACCGTTCAGTTCGTATATCTTTATGAAATGTACATTTTAATTTAATTTCATATTTTTACTGTAGGATATTTTTTCATTAACTTTTTTTTTTTGTCTGTTTGTTTATTATTTGTTTGTCTGAAGGGTCAAGTAAATAATATTTATGTTTGATGAATGGTCCCCATAAGTGACTTTATAAATCAAAAGTACAAGATTGTTTTTTATAAATCAGAATATATATATATATATATATATATATATATATATATATAATATATATATATATATATATATATATGTTTTATTTATATTATATTTTATGATATTACATGAAAAATGTTCTTTTTACTTAACTATTTATTTATTATATTTTCGTTATTTTTTATATTTTTATGATGAAATAAAGCTCTCAACTTTGTTTGATTTTTTGTTATAAGAGCATTGTTCTTGAATTAAAATATTTGCCTTGAAAGAATAGTTGCAAGTAGATTCATAAGTTTTGAGAAATAATTGAACAACCATATATATATATATATATATATATATATATATATATATATATATATATATATATATATATATATATATATATATATATATATATATATATATATATATATATATATATATATATATATATATATATATATATATATATATATATATATATATATATATATAACTAAGGCCTAACCAACTGTAAGGACTAACAGATTAAAATAATGTTCTATTTCAATAATACGACATACATATGGCTGGAAATTAAAACCTACGCTTTTTTTTGAAGTAGCTTAAAAAGCAATAAAATGAAATATGACGAATGAAAATTACAACTTACAGAGTTAATTATTTAAATATTTGGCATATGGTATCACATATATACGGTTCGAATTGAAAACAAAGGTTTTTTTGTCGGTTTAAAAACTACAAAATGAAACGGAACAAGTGAAAATAACGACTAACAGAGTTCATCGTTTAAATACTTGATATATGGTTCAGTATCAATGTTTGAACTATTTTAAATCATTAAAATTCGTAAAATAGCCACAATATGCAGTCCATATAGTTATAAATACATAGTAATAAATAATGTGTATTGCAAATATATATTCTGTTTAGCGAATTTTGAATGGAAATTGTGGCACAAGTTAACATTTTACGAAAAAATGTTTGAAACAAATTTTTTTTTTGTGGTTTGTCATGGATCTATTGGATTTAATGGACTAATTTTGGTCGTTCACGAACTTATAGTTAAATTTTTTGCCTAACATTCGTCACCAAAATTTCAACTCGCTATCTTTTATGTTTACGAGTGATATATCTTGGTGACGGACGGGCGAACATGCGGAAATGCACTTAGGTGATTCCATGAACACCCATACTAAAATATTGTTTGTGGCTACAATATTTTCTAACATTACAAGACTATAATTAATATGTTCTGGCATATTATATAAATGTCGAGTATGCAAATTTGCAGATTATCTTTCGATAACTTTTAATCTTTTATAGATATTCGGGACGTTATTTTGTCCAAAACATAACTAAATTTCTAAAATTAAAATTTGTATTAATATATTGAACTACGATTTTTTTTTGATATTTTTATTTCTATGAAAATTTAAGTATCATTCTCAATCAAAACCTTTTAATTTTATGGCATTTCTCTGTAATACATTAATATATAAATTATCTAACTAAATTTTCATGATTTTTAGAGTCAATTCTTAGAAATAAATGTTTTGTTTTTATGACGCCAGACGCAATCGATTCCTATCAAAACAGTTCTTAAAAAAATTATTCATCGCAAATTCCCACTGATCGATTTTAAATATTTAAGTAACAACAATTTAATATGTCATATAATAGATGCATTTTTTAAATATTATATGTGTTTATTATCTGACTTCAAAAAAGGAGGAGGTTCTTGGTTACCTCAGAACTGGGTGAACCGATTTTTGATTCGTTTTTATTTGAAAGCTGGTATTTCCGTTAGGTGGGGAAAAATAATTAAATTTCATAAAAATGAAATATTTCGTGGTTGTATACAATAGTCAAAAGGAAATAACAAGAAATTAAAAAAAAAAAGAACCACCAAGAAAATGAACTAAAAAGTAAAAAATAATTTGAAATTTTTCCTTGTGACCAATTATTTTTCGAAGTCGGTGATCATCTTATCGTTAGCTAAAAAATTGATTGGTTGGCGTCGACTTAAAATAGGTTGATCACAACGGAAAAATTTAAAATTATTTTTTAATGTTTAGTTCATTTCTTGGAACGCGGTTCTTTTTTTACAAAAAATATTTTTCACTATTATATATTTGGTCGTGAACCAAATAATGCACATTACTTGGTTGAATACAGAATATTTTAAAAGGTCGCCAAGTAAGCCGAGTCCTAAATAACAACGAAATATTTGTAACATCTCTGTTTTCATATCTATTGAACACTAAAAATTTTTGAGATTAAATATTTATTGATTTATATCTTTGAATACAATGCCTATAAGTGTTATAAATATTAATACCGTTGATTATTAGATAGCCTTGAGATAGAGTCAATCTTGAGAGATAACATATAAAGATAAACAAGGCTCCTGCAATCCTAAAACGGATGATCCACGTTATCCATACCACTTCTATCTAACGTAGCATCTCCTAGAAGTTAATTTTTACAAGGTTATTATTTTGGAATATTAAAACTGTATAAAATATTCATAATTATTGTTTTTGATACCCCACCAATAAATGTTTCATATCAGAATTATATTTAAGGTGATGGTTGAAGATTTCTTAAAAATTATTTCATTAGTATAATGTTAAGTGAAATTTCTGAAATAAAATGAAAACTGACTAAAATCAAATAAAGATAAAATATAATTATGTGATAAAGATATTTATGAATGTTATTATATACCTATCATACTAATAAAGATAATATCAACTGTTGTTCACTCACTCACTCATATAACAGAACCCTCGTCGCTAAATAAAAGTGAAAACTATATTTTATAACATTTAAATATTCAAAATATTTTAAACTCAGTCATAAAAGTTGACATTATTATAATATTTAATGAAAATAAAGATATGCAGATTGTTATAAATATACATATCAACTTAAAGTAATCACCCCATAATACCTCATACCTGCATTTATGTTTTGTTTACTGTGTAGGTACTCTCATTCAATGATATTATAAATGGTATGTATCATAAGTCTTTGGAAATATGTGGAGCTGCGTACGTACCTAATGATGATGATAATTAGGTGTTGTTTCCTACTATTTGTAGATCATTCACATCATTCATCGGACCCGATTTTACGTCAACTCAGCCAGCTCATTCAAGCCTTTGCTTTGGTGAGAAACTTACCTTCGGACCGAACACTACCTAGTTTCACCGTTTAACATACTAGTGAAGCTAGCACAGCCAATTATTCAAAATTGAATTTAAATATTTTCAAAATTAGGTGCTATGATACACAGCTGTAGTGAAATCACGCGGTCAGAACAAATGTAAAAAAATAGCTATTATAATATAATGTATGGTACCATAATCAGGAGCAGTTATGGTGTGCAGTCAATAAATCAATTTAATCAAAATTACAATACAAATTATTGCTCTGATTCACTAACATGAATCACTACTACAAAAGTATCAACCTAGCAGTGACATCTTGAACCAACAGAAAAGGTATTTCAAAAAGAATTTAAATATACTCAAAACTAGGTGTTCTTTAGGTGCTGCAAAATTAAATGAAGTGCTAAAATTTTTATTTAAGAAAATTGAGAAAATATGAAAAATCACTTTTATAATATAATGTTAGTACCAGAATTAGGTGCTCTTTAAGTGTGCTTTCAATAAATAAATAAAGTTACCAAAAAAATCCGTCCAACATGTATCACTGAAGAAAAATCTAAAGCTAGCATGTTGCATGGATTGTTTTGTTGCATGGATAGCTCTGTCAGTGTTATATCACGGCAGCAGTGAATCTTAATGCATCGATTTTTATAATTCAACCAAATTTTTTTTGCAGCTCCTAAAAAGTACCTAAAAAGCATCTAATTATGAGTCTATTTTAAATACTTTTTATGTTATTTCCAGATGTCATTGCTAGATTGACACTTGTTTTAGCAGTGATTAATGTTAGCGAATCAGTGCAGTAATTTTTTTTGTAATTTTGATTAAATTGGTTAATTGCAAGTACACCATAAAATCACCTAAAAAGCACCTAATTCTGGTAAGTAGATTATATTATAAATGGTATCTTTCACAGTGTTTATATGATAATTTATGAAAATCACATTCTTTTTATTAATACGCTTTTATTAGCTTCAGACGTATGTATGTTAGTATTTATGGAATCTTTGAACATGATTTTGAACACCTTCAAAATGTCGGATTTACTCGAAATTTGGCATACTTAGTAAGGGTCGATGACAATTCAATATTTTAAACAGTTTGATCCGTTATCCTAACTTAGATAATCAGGATTAGCGATTTTGCGCCTGAAGACCTCATTTCTCGCACAAGTTACCGACTTTAAAAAATACGGTTTTATAGAAAATTCAACTAAAAAATAGAAAATAAATCTTAATAAATTTGAACTAAAATGAGTGTAAGAAAAAATGATTTTATTGTAAAAAAAACGTGGGATGCTTTTCAGGATATTATCAAAATAATCCTTCTACTCATATCTGTTTATAAAATATTTATAACTATTGATACCATGAACCCCACGCTTTTTTTACAATAAAACCATTTTTACTTACATTATTTTATTTTTTTTAGTGGAATTTTCTATAAAAAAGTATTTTTTTAGTTTTTTTAAACTATTATTTATTAAACTATTTTTATTTACGTAAACAAAACATATTTTATGAGATATTATGTCATTAATTATAGTCGTACTAATAGGGTAGATGATTGATATTGAATTTGCTATATTCATACTCAATTTCATAACAAAACTCGAAAACTAAATTAAAATTGATTCAAAACCAACTAAGTAATATAAGCTTCCAACAATTATTTTCCGTTTCAAACTTGAACACGATGATTAACATGCAATCTCTTTGTGAATACTGAATTGTGACGTCACTATTTAGTATGATTATCATTGTTTAATCAGGATTTTTGAATATCCATATGTTGCTTTTTTTAAAGATTAAAAAAGCTAAGAACGTCAGCTCCCCGATCCATGAAGACGCTTCAAACGAACTAATAATAAAGTTATAAAAAAAAAACCGCATGCTCATTAATGATAAAATGTAAAATTTTTAAAGTTTAATTAAAGACTATAACCAAAAACATTGGAAGCTTCATAAAATTGATCGCTAATTTTGTTATACTCAATTGATTTCCAATGGACGATTTCGATTTTGTGGTTTATTGTCGTCAATGTAAAACGGTGATTTATGATACATACTGTATATTGTAGATATTTTAGATCATCAACTTGGCTGTATATGTATATGAATGTTAAAATAAGTTTCAAATTGTCAACGACACAAGTTGCATCCCATGAGACAGTACCAATGATGTGGTATGTGTAGTATAAGGTATGTAGTGTAGTAGCTGTTACACCTTTTCACCAGTATCATCTATACCTACCTACTACATATGAAATCCTTCCCTAAAATATCATTTTTGAATGATATTATTATTACGAAGAGGTTTGAACTAAGCACCATCAAAAACATTTTGTTATGGAGTAAGTTGTGCCATTTTATTGTTAATTAACAATGTTAATACGATTCTGAAATCATATCTCGAAAACTAAATGACAAAAAAAGAAAAGGTTCTGTATCATAGATTTTGATGTCATTTACAAGGCTCATAGTTGTAACGAATTATTAATTCTTTTTTTTTATCAAAATAGTATTTTTATTGGACCGGTACTGTAAAAGATATTTGAAAAAGTGCTCCTTATCATATTATCACCACGTTAATGGAGCTTGAGCTTATAAAAATATTAAAATGATCTACGAAGTTTTCTGTGACGAATAGGTACTTCATATTCAATTTAATATCTACTTTTCAATTAATTATTTTGATTCTTTTTGAAAGAAACTTTTAAATAAATAATTAAATAATTAAATAAATATATATATAATATATATATATATATATATATATATATATATATATATATATATATATATATATATATATATATATTTATATATATATATATATATATATATATATATATATATATATATATATATATATATATATATATATATATATATATATATATATATATATATATATATATATATATAAATATAAATATATTTATAAAAATTTTTGCATTTTGCGTCAAATTTCGTTAAATCGAGTCTAGATGTAACAAAAAGGATAATTCAGAAATTACGTTAGGACTTTCGCAAATTACGAAACGACTTTCCCAAAGTTGTTGCTAAAAATAAATTTTGTTTATTAAATTTCTATTACAGATTTTGTTTGAATGAAAATTATTTTATGGTGTTAATAAATGCTATTTACAGAGGTAAAGATTTCAATTTCTTTGGTATTGATCCTAAAAATTCTTTCAACGATTGAAAAGCTATATCATAAGTGTTCCAAATAAATTAGTTCCATATAAATAATGATTACTACAATTAAAAATGGATTAGCCTCACTGAGCTCCTTCCATTCGTTTTACAAGTGCAGAAATACAAAAGTAATTACGCCATTTTGCGAATTCAGTATATTTTACTTGCCAGGTTACGAGAAAACGATTGAAAACTGTAGCTGATTTTTTTTTCATGTTTATAAAGTAAATGAATACCGCTTGTCATAATATTTTTATAGGTATATAATTCTTAAATATTCAATTAATAATTTTCAGTTTTTTAAAACAGACATGAAAACATTACTCTTGTATCTAATAAAATGTTCATTTTCGAAAATTAGTGCCACAAGTTATAAAAAATTATTTCTATATTTAGAGAACTCTTTTAAGTATGTGTATTTAAATTATCTAAAAGATCCTTAAGGGGCCTTAAACAAAAACTTGTAAATATTACAAAATAATAAAAGCGGATTATTAAAGAATATCATTTTGAGGAACATAACGCCGAAAAAAAATGATTAAAAGGCGAAAAATAAAAAATTTAACTGGTAGTTTAGAATAAAATCAAATTAGTTTGGAAAAATAGAGGCAAACTCAGAAAAATCAGTTTTAATTTTAAATTCGGAAATAAAAATAATGCGCCTTTTTTTGCGAAACACATTTTAGTATCAGGCTAGCCATTGTCACACACAACAGTCGAATAAAAAACGTCACTACTCAAGCATTAGTAGGTAGTATTCACTTTTGGGGTCATGATATTTGAACAGTTGAATATTTTTTGGTTTATGTTGTATTTAACGTGAAGCGGACCACAAAAAAATTGTGAGGATCTTAAATTCTTTCATGCTTGGTCCAGGTACACTTCTAGAGAGTATGGACTGTTTTTTTCTATGTTGTTAATTATGCGACTGACCTAATTGGAAACAATCGCGCAAGAATTGTTTGGTGGACTTATGAAGTTTTACAAAAATTGATTTTGATTTTAAAATATTTGTTACATCTTTGATTGGACCATGGAAACTTATATATTTGTGGACGCAATATATTTTCCTATCATAAAATCACTGCGTTTAAAATAATTGGTTGCAATAAAAAACATTCAACCACTAATTATGCATGAATAATAATAATTTTCTTTTTTAAAGTTTTCAAGTGTTCCTAAACTTTTTTAATGAAAATAACAATAATGTTAAACCACTTTATATTTTCTACTTTCAACGTCTGTTAATGTAATTGAAACAATACTTGTGGGCTTTAAATGAATAATGTTTTTAATAAAGAAAATTATACAAAAATAAAAAAAAAGTAACATAAATAATTCAACACTTCTTTTTAAACAAATGAACAACATAAGAGTAACAGAAAAACAAAATGTTTTATAAGCCCTTTCGTCTTCATTCCTTACTTTACTCCTGTTATTTATTAAAGTTGAGTATTCTTGTTGTACCTACATTTGGAGGGTGAAAAAAAGCAAATATTACAGTTCTTTTGTATGCTATTACTTTTATGAAAAATGTTTATTTATTATAATTATTATCTATGTAACAATGTGTATTTTAATTATTGATAAATTAAAATTGCATTTTAACACTTTAATATTACTACAAAATACATCTTATTCGTAAAAAAAAATTAATAACTAATATAATTAAATAATTTTAATTTATTCTCACTTAGCAATTTCCCAACTAGAATTTTGTATAATTTTCTTAGAAAGAGCCAGTGGTAGGCCCAGAAAAATGAGATCATAGTGAGCACATAGTTATCTTGTTTGTTTATCATGACTGCTTATCATCTAAATTGTATCGTGCTGCGCTGATTCTGTGGCTGTTAAAAAATTAGATAACATTAAGATATCGAATTATATACAAAATAATATTACTAGAATACAAAGATTTGTATTTAAATAATTATTTTAAAATTTATTAAGAACTTTTCGTAGTTTGTTAAAAGATGTTTCAATTACAAGTAGTTTAGTAAAAAAAATTGTCATATAAGCTTTTGGAACTTATGGACGAAGACAGGCACCGCGATTTTCAACTTGTGTCGATGATCGACGTTGTGTCGCAGATGGTTGTAGATGAAACGCACCTCATAATATTTTAGATAACCATGTTTTCATGATTGGTTATTGTTACTTATTTACAGGTTAGATTATTGATAAACAATAAAAACTGGTTAAAACCGTTGGCCTAGATCTGATAACAATTTTTGGAGAAGATTTTGTACCTTTGTAAAATTTTGTTTCACCATAGGCTCACAGCTGGCATAAAATTATTCTGTTACATTAATAAATGTTTGGCTCACCGTTAGCCCACAATGAGCACAAAAGAATTATCACTTGTTTTAAGTTAAATAGTAGACCTTGATGAAACAATAATTAATATACGGAAACGATTTTGTATAATTATTCAATTTTGATCCACCTCATATATAGTTGGTATACAATAATTTTTATATAAGATATTATTACTTATTTGTTGGTAAATAGTTGCTGGTGGTTGGCTTATAATTATAATTTGAGTATGCTTTTGTATCATTTTGTCTGACCGTTTATGCCAAACAGATGGCTTATAATCACTTTATACATAAAAAAGATAATAATATTTATTATTACACCATAGTCTACTTCGAGACTGATTTGAGAGGTTTTTCATAATATTTCAGTTTAAATAATTGTTTTAAAAAGTGTGTATGTTTTCTAATTAGTATTCAAAAATATACAATTGAATATTTATGATCGTAAAATATAAGCAAAAATAAAACTCGATAATTTTTAGTTTATTTAATTATTGTATTATTATTATCAGTCAGCGTTGGACTATGCAATACCACGTTAAACAATCATAAGATGCAATTTCAAAGCCTGTCACCGTCTAATCAAAATATAAATATAATATGTATTAAAGCTACTTTCACTGTCTCCTTGTTTTTCGTTAAACAGAGGTTATTTTTTAAATCATGGCTGGATCAATTTTTAGCTAATGGCCAGCTTTACTAATGGCTGGTATGTACACTTACAATCTTGTTCAGGCATCCAATTTACAGCTACAAGGTGTAAAAGGTAGGTAAAAACACTGTTCTTATAATCTCGGAGCTAATTTTAATGTATGAGCCAAATAATATTTAAAAATTCTAAATTCATACTGCCAGATACTTCCTGTAAGTGAAAATGTTTGCCAGACGCCTTAAAGCTCCCAAAGAAAAAATAAATCCTACTTAGAGTATTAGTTTATATTTATGATATTCAAGGAACTATTTCAATACACGTGCAGTCAGTCCAATCATAGACGCAAATCATTCCTACAGACACATATTAAGTGGCGTTATTATTATTCGCGTGAGTGTGAAAATTAGATTGATATTAAATAAAGCTTTATTAATATAGCTTAACATGCATCTGTGAAGATGTTTGGCGCTTACGATTGGTCTAGTTGCTCATAGACGGTATTGATATAATTAATTTCGATTTTTTCCTAATTTCCTAGATCAAATTATTTTGTATTTTATAAATACGTATTTCGACTACAAAGTAGTCATCATCAGTATGAAGTACCTAGTTGTAATGATTCTCTGAGGAGATGTTACTCGTTGCTAATTTGGTGACGGTTTGCACACTTGTTCGTTCGTGTATGCGCAATTTATACTTTCCAAGTATCTATCAAATTGCTACGTCAACCCATCAGCATCGATCACGTGTCTAGTGTTCGGCCAATTATATTGGACCACGTGGTTTTTGACAATAAAAAAATCTCAAACTAAAAATTGAAGGAACAAAACTAAAAAAGAATTATGAAATTAAATAATTTTAATTTCAAATACTGTTTCAATTCTAATAGTTCAATTTCAATTTTGAAATCTTTATTAAATCAGAATTTTATTATATTATAATTCATACTGATGATGACTACTTTGTAGTCGAAATACGTATTTATAAAATACAAAATAATTATAATAATTATTAATTAATAATTATTAATAATTAAAAAAAAAAAAGGTATTGATATATATCTAAGTATCATACATAAAAATAAAGACTACGAATATAGGTAGGATTTATTTTTTTTGAAGAGTCTGGCAAACATTATTGCCATACTAAAAGCATGGATTTTTAACATTTTCCAATACTGAGACATAAAGATCAACCCTAAGACAATTAAGAAATTTAGTTTCGTTTTTACCTACCTTTAGCACACTGTACCTGTAAGTTGGCCGTTGGCAAAAGGTTGTAAGTATGCATAATGTGAAAGTACGTAACAACTTTACCTTGCCCACACATTTTATAATTGAGAAAATATGTAAGATCTGGTGTCACTGGGATTATTGGATCATATATTAGTATATTATCAATAAGGAAATTATGCAAACACTGTAATTATTTTAGCCACAGACATAGATTATGTGAACAGCTAATTCAATGAATAACTTAACAAAATGCTGTGCCCTCAAAAGGGTTAAGTTTTTTGAGAACTAAATAGTAAAGGAAAATATCGATGGTAAACTAGAGATGATTATAATGATAATGTAAAATTGCAATTTGTCAAATACATAATTTATTATTTCAACGAAATTAAAAAATCTCATTAAAATAAATAAAAGTGCATATTTTGATTACCTTGGTTCATATTTCAATTCATTTTTTTAATTATTATTTTCTTTTTTTGTACTGTAGAAAAAATAATTTTTTTTTTATATAAAATAAAGAAAAAATTTATATTTCGTCATAAAAATTTGTATTTTATATACAATATAACACCACAACATCTATTATCTATGACAAACACTAAGAAAAATTATTTTGTGATCAGGTTTGGGTCTATGTGTGGGTGTTAAAATAGTGAAAACAGCATACTATGAAAGCATACATAGGTGCTGTTTACAAGCATAATGCATTGTGAGAATACTAATCTAAGATCCTAGAGCGATCAGACATAACTTATTTTCACACAGATAAAACTTAAGGATCTCAGTCGCGTCTCGTGTACTTTGAATACCTGAGCATTTGTAGAATTCGTTTAATGACACCTGGGCAGGTACCAGGTGAGACAGGTAACTAAAAATGAGAGTTATTTAATTTAAATTTACATGGCTGATTTTTATATATATATCTTTCCTAGAATATTATTTTAGAAGTACTAAATTAGGTATCAGACACTTTTTATGGAACAGAACTTTAGTCTGGCGCTTTAAAGCTCCACAAAAAATGAATAAACTATACTTATTTTTACATGTATGACATTGAAATATGGGAACCGAGTCATTTTGCACGTCTCACTCGCTCTGGAACGTATGCATAGCATTCTTAAGCTCGTACTTATAGCTAAATAATTTTTTTGTTTAGGGGATGTTTGGCCATTCCAATTCGTCTGACTGATTAAATATAACTTTGTAATAGTTATTTTAATAACATATTTTATTAGTTATTTTAATAGTTATTTTAATGACATATTTATTTTTTGTGGAGCTTTAAAGCGTCTGACTAAAGTTCTGGTCCATAAAAAGTGTCTGACACCTAATTTAGTACTTCTAAAATAATATTCTAGGAAATATATATAAAAATCAGCCATGTAAATTTAAGTTAAATAACTCTCATTTTTAGTTACCTGTCTCACCCGGTACCTGCCCAGGTGTCATTCAGCGAATTCTACAAATGCTCAGGTATTCAAAGTACACGAGACGCGACTGAGATCTTAAAGTTTCATCTGTGTGAAAATAATAATATGTCTGATCGCTCTTGGATCTTACTCTATATGAAAAACAACTATGACTACTAAACCATATATATGCAGAGTAGAGTAGAAGAAATGATTTTTTATCAAATACATTATTTTGTGGTTGAATAAAATGATTATATCGAGCAAAGTGTCGGATTTATTATAATTATTTTACAATATATTTAAGTATTTTATAAATAAAATAAAAAAATATTTCTTCTCACCATACACATATAATGTGCGTTTTAGAAACGATTATTTGAAAACCACCACAAACACACATGCCTACACACAAAAATACCATGTGACATGTATTTTTAATTCCCATATGAGTTGTGTTGTTGGAGGTAAAAACCCATTTACATCCTTAATAATTATTTTGAATGCCAGTCAAAATGTATATAAATAAACACGTTTGTAAAACATATTTTATATCAAATAAATATTCAATATTTTGACATGCTAAAAAATTGATGTTATTTCAATTGTAAGACTAAATATAATTTGCAAAATTTTTCAATCCATTAAATTATACAAGTATTGAATATATTTTATTTTTACTTTTGAAAGAATTCTTTTCTTTTTCTTTATAAATATTTTGACTAACGTCATTATACGTATGTATAAAAGATGGTATCCAAATATAAATGACTTTTATATTTTTATTTATTGTATACATTTAAAAATCATATTGTTCTGGTGTTTGTAATCATATTATTCGTAGTATTTTAAACTATTAGGCAACCATTATAATGTTCGTTAATTGCGATTTGGCGTTTAGTTTATCTATAATATATATCTGTCTATGTTTCTTTCGCTATTACTTTCGAACAGGTTATCCGATCGTAATAAAATTTGATACAAATTTGTATGATATTCAGGAAATTTACTATTTATATATATATATATATATATATATATTTGAGGGAACTTTATTGGACAGTCAGAGGCTTCGTAATAATTAACAAAAATTATAATTCTCTCTCACTTGCAAAGAAACATATACCAATTACGATAAATAGGTGTGGCTTAACTCTTTTTAAGATTGGGGTCTCACTGTAACTGAGATCTACTTCTTCTTAGGAGAATTTCTTCTTAATTAATCTAGGATTTCAATCGGATCAATTCATTCATTATGAAATTTTTATTTCTGTAAAACAATTATTTTGCACACTTTTTTCTTAGGTTTTGGATTTGATTTTTGTAATTTTTCCATTATTTTTATCTAATAACAATTGAAGTTGTTTAATTTCGCATGATATTGATAAGCAATTTTTCCTATTATTAACAATGGTAGACGTATTTTTGTTTTTCTATCGTTCTTAATTGGGTTGTTGACTGATACTGAATTTGCTATATTTCACAACAAAAGTTGAAACTAGGCTCAATATTATAACAAAAGAAGTTATAAGCTATCAAAAATTTTCAATCCATCTCATTCCTGAAAACGATGTTGAACATTTTACTTATATGGAGATAGTAATAGTTGACGTCATAAGCAAGTATTTCCATGTTTGAATAGAATTTGGAATGTCAATATCTTAGTTATTTTTAAAGATTTAAAAAAATAATAACTTTAGATCGTTGTTCGTGAAGTAAAGGCGTTTCAATGGGGAACCATTTGCAAAGTTCGATTCAGGAGGCAGCATCATAGATGAACTCAGTGTCGCGTATTTAAACGTCAAAATACCAGACGTATTTATAATACAATATACATTAAATAAATAAGTTGTTAATAGTAAGCAACAAAATAATTTGACTTACTTATTTAATAATTTTTTTGTTTCCAAAATGGTTGAATGTTACACATGCAATCAATCTCAAACATTATATGAGATAACAAATACTGTACGTATAAATTAAATTTTAGAATCTCTAAAATTCAAAATAGAAATTAATTTATGAAAATAATATTAATTATATAATATTAATTAAAAACATTAATTTATTCAATTTTTGTTCATAATTCAAACATGAATTGTTTATAAATTACTATATTCGATTTGAAAATTAGCATTAAGTTTCGCAAAATGGATCCCCAATGAAGTAATAAACAAAAAATTTAGCCAACATTCCTATTGTAGACTTATACAAAAGGAGTGTTATCATTGGAAACTTAAATAAAACCGCATGCATATAAGTTTTTACTATACAATAATAATAATAATAATAATATCCAAAACATCTAAAACCATTTATTCATTAATCATGTATTTGCTTCTGGTTGGGTACAGTTAGTTCAGTTCACAGTGTTTATTCCCAAAGGATACCACCAGCATACAGTCAGTGTAGGTACCAACCAACAAACAACCAGTCAAAGGTACCAAAGAAACTAATTCTTTATTTCCCTCATATATCATGTGAAAACTGTGACAGTTATCAGGAAGAAAGAAATACTCATGTTGCCTTTGAGTGCACCAACCACCATACTGGTGTATAATGTAAGTATAAACATATTATAATTTAAAAAAATAAAATTATTTTATTTTATTTTTTTTAGCATACGTTCTAACGTACAATGTATTTAAAATAAATGGTCATACAATAAAAAACATTATTTGAAGTATTTTATACTAATTTTTTAGGCAAATGTCTCAAAAAAATTGAAAGCTGCACTCTCAGCAAGGAATGGGTCTAGTCCGATCAGTCAACCAGTCACTGTTTGTTAATTGGGTTTTTGAAACAATAAAAAATGTTAATAGAATGTGCAAAAAATTTTTTAAAATTAATTATGAGCACTTTAAAACAGATTTAATTTAAAAAACTTATAACGTGCCATGTTAAAATAATTTCAGTGTTTCTAAGACTTTCTTGTAAATAATATTACCTGTGTTTCGAAAGTATAACAATTATGGATGGCCATTACATATGACGCCATCAAAATATGCAAATATGCAATATAGTCATATGTCGATGCCATCCATTATTTTATTCTTTTGAAACACAGACATTATCAACGTGTAACGTAAAAATTGTTGTGCTCCGTCTGTAAGGGATATACAAAATTTATTAATTTGTTAAAAAATCTTTATATTCCTTACAGACGGAGTTCTGATCGTTTAAAGGTGTTTGTAAAAAGACAACAGTAACAATATCAGATACCAAAAATTAATCATCTGATCCTTAAATCGGTCGGCTCTCCGATTATTAAAACTAAAATTTAAAAGTCTATAAAAATCAGTAAGATATTATTTTTTATTTAAATAAAGAAGAAACTATCAGTTTATGACGTTACTTTTAATGTGACGTTACTATCTCCTCCTAATAAATGACATGTTTATCTTCCTTCAAAAATGAAATTTATGCATAATTATTAGATACCTTATAACTTTTTTAAAATCAATTTGAATTTAATTTTTAAGTTAAAAACTTAATTAAATTTTTTAATCTAACGGATTGCCTTTCAAGTTATATAGTATACATAGATTTAGATATTTCATTAAAAAAAAATTTTTTTTGTCTTGCTAAAATCATACATGAAATCGATTATTCCCAAAAAATTGTAAGGGAAAATCGAAAAAAAAAAATATATATATATATAGGCAGCATACTGCTATAGTATGTATAGCACTACTGACATGTAGGAAATCTAAGTTTTCACCTTATATAATATAAAAATTTCAACTTAGCTATTTCATTTCGTAGCTATTTAAGAAAATATGGTCGGCCAATATTTTCACTTAAATCTCGTGGATCGTTGATACAATTTTGTAAAAATTTTGTATACATACATGCGTGATGTATATTTTGTTCAAATCAACTATTTCTTAAAATTTCCATAAAATATTTCATTAACCTGTGGAAGCTTTGGGTATTTTCAATTTGCCAAGACAATGTGGATATATAGTCATGTCAGTAAATATAATCATACATTACGTCTAAAAGATTTTTGGTGGCTTGGTTATTTCATATCATTTTTATCGTTTTATTTCACTTAAAATCTTGTTTATAAATTTTTTTAAGTATATTTTTAACTGTTTGTGTAAACTTAACGCTGTACAAATATATTCGTAAAAATATATACGAAATATATATAAAATTTCAACTACAAGGCAGTGGTTTTAGGGGTGGGATAAATAGCATTTAATTTCCTCATTAAGATAATTTTTTGAAATTAATGCTAGATACGAAGAAATATAAATCAAAGTTGGGATCAGTACCCCTGGTATTCCGTAACAACGTTTGAACCCTCCTAGTTTAGAACTGAGGTGCTATGGTAGGGGAGCCCAAGCGGTTATTTTTTGATTTACTCGAGCTCGTCAGGTGATTACGTACTGTCAAGTGTACTTTTGACTAATCCGAAGATTTGAAATATAAATGTAAAATTTGAACGAAATAGAAAGGTAAGATTTGGTTGAGGTACTGAATATATTTCCCATATCTTAATCTAACGTTTTCAAATAAATCCAAAAATATCCGCTACCACAAGAGCAATACATATTCTATAACAATAAATATTCCATTAATTACTAAAGAAAAATTAAAATTACTAATTCAATAAAGGAAGTTAAAATTGTTAAATTAGTTGATTACAAGGATCAATTCGTTCGATTTATTCCTAAATATTTTTGATAATTCGTGGATTTCAACAACTTAAACATTTAAAACAAACAGATTTCTTTGCTCTTCTAAAATAACTTCTCTTCTGGTTCTCGAATCCAGTCACTTAAAACTTTGTCAAGAACAAAAAAGAGGTTGAGCTGATGTATCTGTCAGGCATATCTGAATGGAGGACTACGAAACGGTTGGTAAACTAACGACGTAGTCGAGGGTACGTGCAGGGGTTACGAATTGTTCTTAGGCATTATCAAGATGTGGACTACCAGCAATGTAGAATTATAAAATGGTGAGTACAACACGCTGGAGATGATAGCCAAATGACGCAAGATTAGCTTGGCTTGTTTGGTAAATCAAGAGATTACAAGCCGGCGCTCTTAGCGTTCACAGTGGACACCAGCAACACTTATTATTCATCGAGAATGTAACGACTTCTTCAGACTGTGTTGGAACTGATAATATGTTCTTCTAACTTTATAATCTTTAATCATCTCGAAAAGTCCAGATTTAAATATCTCTCGTTCGATTCGTTTGAAATAAGAAATACTAAGAACGGGTGAATCAAATAATGACCATAGTAGCGTAGGTAAATGAATAAATAACGGTAGCATGAGGAGGAACGGTAGAGTTATTGCCAACCTACCGGGAAAAAAAGTCATCAAAAACCATTTTATTGTTTTATGATTAAATGAAAAAATTCTCGACTACTTCCTTTTTTATGAATGACACTGTATAATATGACAATCAAAGAACATTCTATATTTGTGTTAAGAATCGTAAATATAGAACGTGGAAAGATGTTCTTCTAACAATTATGAATTCGTAACACATAAGCAATTCTCGACGAAGCGAGAAATATTGTAGTGGTGTACATAGGTTGAAATGTATGAGGTAAGTAAATTTCATTCACAAGTAGAATGCTAAAATATATAACCACATTTACTAACATACACTGTCATTTACTATACATTCAAGACAACAACAGAGCTAGCTACTAGCTATAGCTCTAGAAGAAAACTTTACTAAGATTGTTTTGTTTTGTTATTTGAAATGAATATATAATGTGAAAAAGATGTATCTAACAAAACAATGTTGATGTAAATAAAATTATACAAAATATTTTTGATACAGACAGGTAACATTGAGGTGGTATTCTAAAATTTATTAAACATGATCTTACATTTTATGTATCACAATATTGTTACAATTTTTTTTTCATAAACTTCTTATATGATTGAATTATTTGAGATTCAATCATAAAAATGGAAAAAAAGGGTTGCTAGAATTATTGTGTTAAAAGAGCATTAAACTATATTAAGGAATTGTTATTTACAAAAAGATTCAATTAGAGAAATGGTTTATGATCATGTATCCAAATCATATGAATATTTACGTTCATTTGTAATTTAATATTGATAAAAATTTATTGCTGTAAGCTGATAATAGTTGATGAAATGAATTAAAGAAATGAAATGGCTCGTATCCCAGTCTGAAATTTTTAAATATGTTGTCAAAAAAAAAAAAAACACACACACACACACACACAAACACTTATTAATATATATATTAATTAATATAAATTTGGTACTTAAATTAAATGTTAAATTACAAATTTTCCTTGCTTCTCTTTTTAACATGTTTTTATTAACAAATTTTTTTATATGTCTGTCCAAGTGGTACTTGGTAATTGATTTTCAACTAACTTCTAGATGAGTTAGAAACTTGAAATTTGGAACATAGCTTAAAAGTGGATCACGATGCATGGATATGCCAAAAAGAACATAAACGAAAAGGAGGGGAAAAAGATGAAGAAAACAAAAAAGTACAAAACAGCAGAAATAAAAAAAAAAAAATAAATAAATGAAAAAGTAGAAGAATTAAGTTCACTATACGAAAAACTTCATTCATATAATTCTAAAAATCAGAAAATAATAATAAAATGGAAACAATTTTTAATGTTCCATGTTTTAATAACGGACTAAAAATTATAAAATAAGTTATGTAATTTCAAACGAACAATAAGGGGCGCATGCAGCAGATATTTTAGCATCACTAATGCTTCTGCTGAGATTTTTATTTTATACTTGTAGTCCGTTATAAAAACATGGTACATTAAAATCATTTTTATTTTATTACTTACGAAATTTCAATAAATACTTCTATAGATCAATTGAAGACTTTCCAATGTAAATTCATTATTACAACTTCGTTTTGCAAGTCGAGTTCATTAACTATATACACCGCTAGAAACATCTCATCTTATTACACACAGATAATATAAATTGATGGACCGACATACCAGCATCGCGATTAAAAGGCCTCTTTAGAATGTCCCAGAAAAATGATTTTTATGTTTACACAATTCTTGCATAATTTAAACTGCCTTGAACTATTTATCTAAACAATATTTGGTCCGTTCTTTACGAATTAATTCATTCAATTGCAATAGCACTATCACACTTGTTCGAGAAGAAATTATAAATACAAATAAATTATTTTAAATATATAATTATTAAATTATCTAATTTGACGAATTTTAACCCTTGTTTTGTAATTTGTTAATGAGGTCTTCCAAAGATGCTTTATATTCTTTGGTCAAGCGATATAAAGTGATTAAAGTGCCTGACACACATTCTGTGTCCTAATTTCCCCGTTTCTTAACCCATCGTTCTACAGACATTTCTGTAAAAAAAAAAAACGTGTAAAAACCTTAAAAGTTGAAAAATAGGTGAAAATAATTTGGAATAAAATTTTAAATTACTTTCTTTATCGTCGCATATTCTGTATGTGTAGGTATTCCAAATTAGCAACCAAGACCATTTACTTAAGACAGTTATCACCAAATATTAAACATCATGTTTAAAAAAAAGAAATATGAAGTAAAAACAGATTTTATTAAAAAAGGAATTAAGAATTAACAAAAATTATTCGAAATTTTACACAATTATATTTTAGCCTAATGTTTATATTTTGGCTAAATGTCGGATTTATTTTAATATTTCTCAATAGACAACCCCACCAGTATCTTAGTAAGTTATCTACATTAATCTACAGTATTCCAATTTTGCCGATTCCTTCAAGGCAGAAAATATTTCAACGCGTTAAATATATTTCAACAGCTTAAAATGAGAATTTAGACTATGATGCAGTAAATATAATCAATATTTCTTACAACATTTTTCTCTTTTCGACCCATTCAAAATTATCAAATACACGATTTTAATGGTTAGTGAAATATTTACTAGATTTAAATTTGATGATGTGAGTTCCAAAATTATCCTTCTCCATTTGAAACAAATGTTGGTAAAACGCAAATTTCTTTTGTGACAATTTTTACACGATATTGTATATATATGTCTATTTTTTTAAATCTCTATATAAGTATATAAGAAAAACTGACTGAATGACATATCAAGAGATCCGCAGAGCCGAAACCACTAGCTTTAAAAATTTGCCATGAGTGTTTCTTATATGGCTTAAGTGAGCACTATGAAGAGTGTTTTGAAATTCATTTACTAAAGAGGTGAATAGGGGGTTCAAATTTTGATACATCGATCAAACCCATTAGCCAAAAACCTTGAAATTAAGATCAGCGGGTCCTGTTATTTCGAAGCCAACTTTGAAATATTGATCAAGATATAGCTCAAACTGCTAAATCACAAAGCTTGAAATTTCTTCAGTAAAAGAGTATAACTTTTTTCCATAGAACTTGTAGTTTTGTAGTGTTACTCTTAAAAACTCACCCTCTTCCACTGTCCGACTTCAAATCGTCCGTAAATTATTTTTCCTTTCATTTTTGTTATATTCTCTTCCGTTTCCAATGGGTTTCAACCTACAATAATTTTTTTTTGTTTCAAAAATTATTGTCCCTGGTCTATATGTTTAACATACAGTGAAAATTTACATTATAAAAAAGCAAAATCATAAAAGGTGTAAAGACATAAATAAATAATAAAATACACATAAGAAAAAATTTAAAAGGCAATTCATTTATGGATAGCATTTTTAATTTCATTTTGAGTTATTAAAAAATAAAACTGCGTGCTCATAATAAACTGTGTTATTGAATAGTAAGTTTCATATGAATCAGACAACTCAGTCAACATTATTTTAAGTTATATAAATGTAAAATAAATAGATGGTATAATTATACATCAAAATTTAATAATAGAACATCCATATATATATATATATATATATATATATATATATATATATATATATATATATATATATATATATATATATATATATATATATATATATATATATATATATATATATATATATATATATATATATATATATATATGTATAATGTATGATTGAGTAAGTGACAATTTAAGCAGTTCCAGTTCACATTTTGATAAGATTATGTCAACACCATAATTATGATGATCAACCTCTTTCTAAATATTCTATAACTAAAACTGTCATTTTAACTCATACTCAACACAACACAACATACCTTCTTCATAAACAACATACATATTATAGGTACAACACATATTTATTATAGCTTTACACATACTAACAATATATTATGATATATGAGTTTTAGAGGTACGAACGAACGAATATGGTTGTTGTTGGTAGGTAACGAGTTAATCACAAATTCAAATGAAACGGTTCCTTAGGTGCTTTGGGACTGTTCTGTTAGTATGCAACGTTAATTCCAACTCATCTTATTTTGTATGAGACGACGAGTTTGTTATGTTTTACCTTTAAAATACATATATATCAACATATATATAGGTATAGTCGAAGAGCTCACGGCAAGTTTACTTTTATCAATAGGAGCTAAGATTTTAATATATTTAACGGAGTATGCAACGCGGATAAGTTGTTTTTAGTGGAATACTAAGTATAAATTGGTTGAGAGCCGCGTTATGAAAACATGATGAGAGTGAAATTTTAAGTTGCGTACGCATCACCGTCACACAAAATTCACAGGTTGAATCTGTTGTTATGATTTATGTTACACTTAATGTAAGAAAATATTCATAAACTGAGCTTTATTGACTGTGTTGAGTATCCATCCCCAGTCCTTTTATTATTTTATTGTAATAAATTATTGCATACAATTAAAAATGGTTTTTTAATGATGCCCAAGAAGTATCACTTCTGTTACATAAGCACATTTTTTTAAAGTTCAAACGTTCAGGAAAATGATTAAATATTCCATCTAATGAGACTTAAGATTAGACATTTAGATATTATATTAGTAGCTCTGTGAGCTGTAAGACGAATATAAACCACACGAATATAAACCAGAAATAGAAATAGAAAGCTTTCCTATTTGTCTTGATAATTGACCCCCTCCCCCCAACAACATCGATTGTATAAATCGATTGTAATCATAGTCTTCAGAGAAAAAACTTGGTATTTTTAAACGATTTTCCTAAATGGGATGGGTGGGGTGTTCAAAAATTACAGTTTTCCAAAGGGAAACATTGGTAAATCTTTTCATATTTATTTCATATAATTTCACATCGATTGCATAAAACCGCATTTTCTTAGCTTGCGAAAAAGGTGGTATTTTAGAAATGTTTTCAAAAATGGGGGTAATAAAAAAATACGAAATTAAATTTTCTGCCTGAATTTCTTAGAGAAAAAAAACCGCATCTTCATAGCTTTAATAGAAAACAATAGTATAAAAAGGGAAGATAATATTAAAATACACACATATGTAGATTCACAATACTAATATACACATAAACAACATTAAAGAAAACCTTATATACATATTATAATAAACAAACCTCCCCACTCTTGAATTTTTTTAAAAATGAACAAATGATATCAGTTTGTTGTTCAATAATTATAGTATGATACCTGTGAACGCCATTTTTTTGTATATATGTGTATATTTTATATAAATGTATTTTAATATTTGCTTCTCCTTTTTGTCCTATGGAAAATGATTCTGCGGCCAATCTGCCGATAGTGGATATTTTTGGACATTCTCAATAAAAGAGGGAAGACGCAAATTTTAAATTTATTTATAAATTTAATATCTTATTTCTCTTACTTATGTTATTTCAAGCATAAACATTAACCATAAGCACTGAATGCATTCCAGTTATTTATTATTCTATTTATTGTATTGTATTGTATTAATTTTTATTTGGTTATGTTGCGTTGCTGGTTTCAAAGTTTTAAATGTTATCTAAAACGACAAACGTACTCTGGGACTCCTAGACTATTATGCATACAAGTATTAACTACAATTTATAGATTACTTAACTTAATAATATTTTCTCCTTTATATTAACTAATATATAAATGACATGACAACGTGCATGGATATGTTACGGCTAATGTTTAGAATATCGCTAAGATTAAAAAAACCGTAATAAATTATATATGTATATTTGTACTCGACATATATATATTATATCTCAGAGTATATTAATTTAAATCTTAAGTTTGTAACGTATAGTAACGTTGTAAGTAGTCTAGAAAATATTGAGCAGAGAAACAAAATTTT
This sequence comes from Chrysopa pallens, assembly GCA_020423425.1. Classification (NCBI taxonomy): domain Eukaryota; kingdom Metazoa; phylum Arthropoda; class Insecta; order Neuroptera; family Chrysopidae; genus Chrysopa; species Chrysopa pallens. The sequence continues at coordinate 4,226,151 of CM035594.1, read as the reverse complement.
AGTATGGGTGTTCATACAATCATCTTATTAGTCAATATCCACATGTTCGTTAATCAATAACAAAGATAGACTTAAAAACAAAAAGAGATAGCGAAATTTTAGTTATATTTTAGTATAGGTGTATTTTAGACGTAAACATAAGATCAAGTTCATGAATGAGCAAAATCGATCCATTGGATCTAATAGATCCATGACGATCCAGGATCGAACTTTCGAGCCCTTAAAGATAGAAGAAAAATTCAAATACACATTTTTTTTTCAAACAAACAACTTTTCTTTGAAACAATTCTTTTTGAAAACTGTTGAGATTCGCTTTCATTGCAGCTCAAATGTAGTTTATAGCACATATATAGTTGCAATACATTATAACTTTATGGGCTGCATATTTAGAGCATTGAATAGTAATCATTAAAAATAATTCAAACAAATGTGGAGTATATTGAACCATATGCCAAGTATAATGAACTATATGTTGAGTATCTAAATTATTTACTCTGTTAGTGGCTATCTTCACTTTTTTTAATACTCACAAATGTGAGAATGTAATAAGTATTAATAATAGGATAATTAAGTTTCGAATCAACGATTAAGGGAATTTCTTTCTTAACCATGTTTAAATTTACTTATCATTTCTTTCATTAAGAGCTAGCTATAACTTGGTAGTTTCGTATTATACAAAGGATAGATGCTATTATTAATCCAAGTATAAGACTTTCATAATATACTTAAAAATACAAGAGTTTTAAAATGATTATGCAATTACGTATGTGATTGCTTTAGACTATTTATCTCTAAGTACTTAGTGAACCGTTCATCTTTCCCGTCTACGGGAACGATAATTGACATTTTATTAAAAAGAACAAACAAATAAGCTTTGTTTAAACAGATTTTCGTTGACGTAGCTCCGTTAGCAATTTTCTTAGCTTTCGTGGTCAACGTGACTCTTGAACTCAGCTTCCGGAGCCTCCAGTTAGCGTAAATAACAGTTTTGGCTATAAAGACACACGAAATCGCAACGTTTTATCAGTAAAAATTATGGTTGTGTTTAAATGAACATTTTTTATTACATTTAACTTACCAAACCGAGGCAGAAAATTCCAAATGAAAATCCTTTTTACTGTTTCTAAAAACCGAATACTTATTTCCATACATTTTTAATAATAAAAATAATAATTTTTTTCATTAAAAAAAACAAACTTCTTAAATAATGGAATTTTTTTTTGTTTATCCATTTTAATAAAAAAACTTTCTTTTTAGTACTTTTGTGTATAATTAGTTTCAAAACATCATAATAAAAATACATAAGTTTCGTTTCTTCCCTAATATTAATTAGATACATTTTAGAGGAGTCCGTTATTGGTTTCAAAAAAACAAATATTTTTCGTATTTGAATTATTCTTTTATGGTTTCAAAAGTCGGCTCATGGATTCATTGGACCCAATGTACCGATTCTGCAGATTCACGAAGCTAAGCTTATTTTTCAGTTTCAGAATATGCCACAAAAAATTCAGCTCGTTATCCTTTTTCGGTATCTTGACGTCAGACTGGTGTTACAAACTTTAGACTAAAACTAATAAACTCTAATATATTTTATATGCTGAGTATAAACAATTAGATATAATTATTTTTTTGCCATTTATTATGAAAACTTAACAATAATAAAAATATAACTCTTATGGAAAAACAAGTAACTATAAAAAAATGTACAAATCTAAAAACAATACAAACTAAACGAATTGTTAAACATATGTTAACACGAAACAAAATAAGTATGGTATAAGAAAATGTCCACAATCATTATTAAAGATTGCAAATAACAATTGATCGAGCCTGTTTGTATATCGAAGCGAGCGAGAAGCGAGGGCAAACAAAAACCATTTTTATACAATAGAAGAAATAATGGTACAATAAAAAGAAACTAAATTCAACTTAAAGAATACATATATTACAAAATTTATTGGTTTGATACACCACAATATCGTCTTACACAACTTTAGATGGTTCAAAGATATTACACATAACGAACGTTATCTTTCTATTGAAATGTCTATTTTATCCGATGCATGATGTTCAATGTCCTTACATTTTAAGTTGGGTATCCATAAGTATTATCCTATGCTTAACCATATAATGTCCAATTGCTACAAGCATATACTGCTACTTTCAAATACCCAACTGATAATTTATATTGGTTTAATTGTGGCTTGCCTAATAACATTGCCCTCCTAGTAAATCAAGATAAGTGGGGCATTCTTTGCCTCCTTCACAGAGTCTGTAAGCTGTTTGACAATTGACAGACTTCCGCGTTTTTGTTATTATAATAAGCAGATTTTTCAATTCAAAATATAAAAATTATTTCATCCAATATTTGATAAAACAAAATTCATGTTTTCCAATAATGTCTATACAGTTATAAATACATTATTTTAAATGTTTATTAATAATATGTATAGCAGTTTTATTTGTTTAATATCTATATTTGAGCTAAGATTGTGGCGATTCCATAGATTTTACGAAAAAGTATTTCATACAGTTTGTTTAAAAAAAAAATATTATTGTACGAATATTTTTTTTCGATCCGTTATGGTTAAAAAGTTGGGTTATGAATCCAATAGACCAATTTTACTCATTCACGAACTTGGTCTTACTTTATAGGTCTAGAATACATCACCAAAATTTCTGTTCGCTACCTCTTCGTTGTTAAGTCAAGTTTTTGGCGAACGGAAGGATGGACAAACGGTAATGAACTAATTTAGTGATCTATGAACACCTATTCCAAAATTTTGTTTGTTCGGTTAATAATTACCAACGTTACAAACTTAAATTAAAATACTCACGACATATTGTTTATATTCAGAGTATAACATAGCTGAAATGCTTCAAATGTTGTTATACTATATTTATTTACTACTATTATTTAATTGAGGACAAATAAAAAATAATATATATATATATATATATATATATATATATATATATATATATATATATATATATATATATATATATATATATATATATGTATATAATGAATTTAAAAGAAAAATGACCTTAAACTGTTGATCAGTCACTGATGCGGAAGATTAAAATTAAGAAAAACAGGATGCCTTCATTTCGTTTACATTACGAATAAAAATCTTGTATGCAACTATTTCTAAAAGAATGTAATAAATTGTAGTTTAATTTTGATATGAAAATTTTAAATTAAAATTTGGTATAAATGTCATTAAAATTTTAGAATCTATGCACTTTTAAAGAAATTTTAGTTTTGAATTGTATAAAAAAAATAAAAATAATAAACTTAAAATATAAAAATCCAAGATGAAAAATGTCAAAAATATAAGATGGAAGATTAAAGAAATTATATTTAAAGGTTTATGCATTAGTTCGTTGAAATATAGGTATCAAGTTTATAATTGAGTCATACGCAAAAATGACGAAAATTGGTTCACTCAACACGAGTGCAGCTTTACCTTATCAATGCGATCTGAATAAACAATAGTTTATAAAATAAAAGTGATTAAGATATTGAGAGTCAAGTTGATGCTCAAATGGATTTCCAAAAATATTAGAATACTGCTAGCTTTTAATGAAGGCAGCAGTTAATTTCTGCAAATACACGCCTAAATCGCCCTAAAGATCAAACATATAATTTCAACTCAAGATTGAGCGCTCAATAAGTGCAGCCAGTGCAACACGAAAATTAAGCTTCAAAATATTTTTTTAAAAGAATAAATAAGAATACTGCTAGCTTTTAATTAAGGTAGTAGTTTACTACAGCCAAAAAAATGGGCAGAATCACTTATAACTTAACATACTTCATTAATTGGTGCTTAATTAGTGCCAAAAAATAAAATTTGATGCTCATGTAAATAAGCATAAGGAACACTGCTAGCTTTTAAGATAGTAGCTAATTTCTGCAAATACAGACTTTTGGGAGATAAGCATATAATTTCAACTCTAAGAATTTAGAAAACGATTTTTAGCTTAATTTTCGTGCTGTATTGGCAGCACTAATTGAGTAGTAAATTCTTTGAGTTAAAATTATGTGCTGTATCGACCGAAAGTTGTCAGTTGTCTAATTTTACTCTTAAAAAATATTATTATCTTAATTTTTGTGCTATATTAGTAGCACTAATTGAACACTAAATTCTAAGTGTTCATAATTCCTGGAGCTAGCTTAATATAAAGCTAGCAGTATTCTCATTTTTTGGGAGACAATCAAAATTTATTTTTTGGCACTAAATTAGCACTATACAATGAGCTATGTTAAGCGTGATTCTGTTCATTGGACACAGCTAGACTTTCATACATGTAATAATTATTTCCATTCTAATAATTTTTGCATAACGAATGTTTGACTCGACTGTTTTTCGAATGCTTTTCAACGCGTATCATCCAGCATATATAAACTCATATGTGTATGGTTTTATTAAAGTTTACTGTGACAGGAAGAAGTAAAACTGTGAAATTGTTAGCGCGCAAAACTAATATCGACCACGTGTCTCATGAGAATCGCATGCTAACAGTTTCAATGTTCATGAAATGAAAACGAACATGTATTTGATATTTCCTTTTTACGTATTTATCTATCGTTCTTTCGTCGATATTCTACTCTTCAACAACTACTAACTCTACATTTCTTTTATTTATTTTTATTTTTTTTCATTTTCAAACTATCAGTTATATTCGTATAATTCTAGTTTGTACTACAATTTTTATTTCACAGCATGTTTGTTGTTCGAATTTAGAGATATTAGAATAGTCTTACCAAATAAAATACGATCGTATAAAATTGATAGTTCTAAAAAACATACTATCTAAATTCACAATTGTGTGGATGCGGTAAAATTATTATTAGATTATATGTACGGTGTTCAGAAATTAGGTGGCCAAACTATAGTGGTTTCTATGCCCAAAATACAGCAAATAATATGATGTAGACTTTTTTGTCCAACTTGTTTATGTAAAATAATTTTGGATTTTTTGTTTTTCTAATCACTGTTTCATATTAAAAGACGATGTAATATATGTTTCTTTTGAAAAGTTCCGCATTTTGAATGGCAACTCATTTCATGAGAAAAAAAATCCAGACATGAAAAAAATATAATTTTTTGGAGTTTTATTTTTTTGATAAATGCAGGTTTTATTGAAATTGTAGTTTTTATAGAATACAAGTTATTTGCATAAATTATAAATCTTGGAACTTGGATCATTTTCGAAGAATTATTTACTCTTATGACACTTCAAACATAAGAGTAATAGCCTTGCATCGAATTCAATGCGTCAGCTAAAGTTGAATCGTTTTCGTTAGTCCACTGATCACATTCACTGCGTGATCACGTTAAAGTTTGTTTAAATAATTAAATTTTTTTGGCTAAAATACATTATAAGTATATAAATGTACTTTGCTACATTGCATATTATAAGTAATAATGAACTATAATGCTAATAAATGAGTATAATAAGCTTCTAACAACCAATCAAATGGTAGAATATAACCTGAAACATTTTTTGCATACAATGGACTAACGAAATCGATTCAACTAAAGATACTCGTTTTAATGGTTATTATCTGTTGTAGGTTGAATATATTTCTGCACACCAATCTTACAATCTTTAATGCGGCATTTCTTAATTTTGTTTTAAGTAATCGTTTCTCGCTTGGCCTCGTTATATGCCAAAGTTCTAGATTTTGTATACATGAATCTCAAAAAATTTTTTTAATATAAAATTCAGTATACACGATATTTTTGTTTCATTTTATGTTGACATCAAGGTATATTAGTTTTCAGCATTTCCTGTTATAGAAACCAATATAATAGTTCCCATGTGAAAATTATAATAGCAAAGAAATTTTCTACGGTAATTGCAGATGCTTAAATAGAAATGGTAAATCTGTATGGATCATAGGTCAATGTACGCAGTTTGATCAACTGCTGGTGTAGTCAAGATATTCGTTTCGATTATATTATATTTTAATGACTTAACCTGTAGCAAGCTATATAATTAAATCCCAAAAAATTAACCGTAAAAAAATTAAAAAAATTTAAATTTTTCCAAGTTCACCCAACAATTAAAAAATTTTTTTTTCAAAGAAATTTTTTCAGATATATTACAAATATTTAAAAAAAAAACCTGTTTTTTGAAGAATTAATAAATAAAAATTAGTCACATGGATGTAAAAACTATATTATAATCAATACAATTTTATTATTTGTAAATAGTTTAGCTCTTTATTATAATAGATGATAGTTTTGACACTTTACTATATTGGGAGGGGTAGGGAGTGTTATATAATAAATACCTAAGCTTTTTAGACCTCGAGATATTAATGCAAAAATAAAGAAAAAAATTGATTTTGATTTTAAAGAAAATTATATTGTGTGATTTTGAAGGCTCTAAGATAAGTATATGGAACAGTGCCGCAAAAAGTTTGACTCACATTCCTTATTCATGGAAGTTTTGAAAAATTCCGTCTTATCGCTCGATCAAGTTTTGAGAAGGACATGTATGCGAAATTGCATACTCCAACTATATATAATTTCTAAATATTTATTACATATTTATTATATTATACAGATAATATTAAATTTAGGTATGATAAAATTGTTAACTAGACCAAACTAGAAGCCTTAAAAAATGATAAAAAGTGGAAGAAAATTATAGTAGCATGAAAACCATTGGAAAAGCAAGATAATATGATAAAATAAAAAGGAAAAATAAATTCGATAGGGAAGGAGGGGGTGATCTGAGTTCGGGAAGTAGGAGGGGTGAGTTTTTAATGGTAAAACTCGGTTGATTTCAATTTCCTTCTAAACTACAAAACTCCTATGAAAAAAAGTTAAATTGCAAAGTTGTAATAATAAGATCTACAACTTTTGTATTTACACTTTTTTCACATAACCTCAAAATTTGTCGACTGAAAATTAGGGTGCATTTTCGATATTTTTTCAAAATAAGATGAAAAAATAAATATTTTAAATCAAAAAAATTATAATGTATTTGGAGCATAAACAGGTAAGTTTTCAACAAATTCCGGAGAAAAAAAATAAATTTATGAAAAAAAAGTAAATACAAAAGTAGATCTTTTTATTACCTACAGCTTTGCCATTTAATTTTTTTTCATAGGACTTGCAGTTTTGCCGGAAATTCATATAGACCGAATTTTACCCTTAAACACTCACCCCCCCCCCCCTACTTCCCGAACTCAGATCGCCCGTAATTTATTTTTCTTTTCATTTTTATCATAATATCTTCCATTTCCAAGTGGTTTCATTCTACTATAATATAATTTTTTTTTGTTTTCAAAAATTATCTACCCTGGTATAAACGGGACCAATTCCATTACGAGATTGCCTAAGCAACATAGCTCCAAACCATCTTCAAGTACATGTAATCCAAATTAATAGGTGGCAAAGAAATGACGTGTAACAGTTAATGAATCGAAATCAGCTCATATTGCATTCACAAAGAGCAGAAATATTCAACCTCATGTATACATAAATAACAAAATTATAAATATAGTTAATATTAAAATAGCGCATACACATTTTGAGAAAACGGAAGGAACTAGGTCTCAAACTTGGTAAATATTTCTGGCTTTTAAGCAGAAAATTACTATTATCGCTTAAAAAGTTATTGGTAAATAGAGCTGCTTTTAAACCAATTTGGTGTTATGGGACACAGCATCAAACTCCAATATTGAAATTTTAGAAAAACTTCAGTCACAAAATGGCTTCCAAATAGTGAAATTCGTAACGATCTAAGACTGAGCACAGTGGGAAGTGAAATAGTGAATTGTAGTTCAAAGTACTTAGAAAGATTAGAAACATATACAAATTCATTAGCATTAAATCAGCAAAACAATTTAAAAAAAAAGTCTTAAGGATGATTTGGACACAATATATTTATATTTATTCTTTAGAATAAAGAATAAAATAAAAAGATTGGGCTAACTGAAAATTAAGCAAATATACACTACCAATAATGGATACAAAACTTCCTCGCGATACACGATTATGCTCACGTAAATATCTTTGTGACTGGTGTGTCTTCAACGAATCAGTATAAGAGATGGAATTAAGTATAAGAGATGGAATTAAGTATTTCAATCAATGTTTGTTTCTGTCTAAAAGACTTTCTTAATTTTTATTTGTTGCCAATTTTATATTTAATAAATAATACCCGACAATCTAATATGTTTAAGTCTCCAAAATGTGTTTATCCAAAAATAAAGCCACAAATTAATACTTAAATGTATAAGATAATTATAAAAATTGTAATCGAAAATATATACTAGGAAATAATACCTACATAATACTTTAATTTTTATTAGTTACAAACATTAATTTATTTTTTTATGTTATAATTGTTTTTCAATTTTCCCCTCAAGAATACAAAATAAACAATTCCAACAAAATTCAAATCATTGATGTAAAATTACAGCATGAAAAATTTCATCAAAATCAGGGGAATTATTCACGGTATATCGGCATTTATATGAAAAAATTCATAAACGAATATCCGTCAAGTTGTTACAATTATATAGCTATTTACTTAAATAGCTATATAATTGTAACGACTTGACGGATGGACTCAAAATTTAAATAGGATCAAAAATTTTTTTTTCACTCATATATACAAATTTGCCTGTTTCATGAAACTGACTTATGTTTTACTCCAATTTGTATTAAATAAATTTCATAAAAATCGTATAAATGGATCTCGAAATATCGGCATTTAAGTGAAGAAAAGGAAGTAAGTTCGAGCGCTATACCGCAGAAGGGTTATAGATAGATGAGACATTTCTAAAATGGGACTAAATATTGGTTAAGTAGTTTTGAGTTATGACTGTTCGTGATGATGGGTTTCACAGACCAACGAAAATGAATGAAAAAAGACGTGTGACACTCGGGGACTGCCGCGGTAAAGCTATTGCATAGCATTTTGTATTATTTAAATTATTTTGAAGTTTTATTTTGAATTTCAAAATTAGATTTTGGTTTCTATGGAAATAATGATTTGTAACATATCAGGTTTTTTCGTTACGGAATTTCTGGATTCGGTCCCCGCGCTCAAGGCCCGCGATAGAAGCTATGCAATAGCTTAAAAAAATTCATAAAGGTCCAAAACATAAGTAAACAAAATTTTTTTTTAAACATAGTACACAATACTTCCGATATCGTAGATATAACTTGGAAGTAAAATATATAGTCATAAATAAGAATTAATTCTTTAAATTACTATTAATTAATTCTTGGAATGGTATTCATTGACGTTAACCATTATACCAACTTGGCATAAAAAATTAATAAATCGATCTATTTATTGCAGGAAGGTGAAATAAATCTCAATCGAGCTATAAATGTGCAGAGCAAGGTTTTGGATTACTTTCTCTCTTTACCTCTCGAAAGGCATTCACTTATTACGCACAGTTTATCTATCCTTCGTAACGTACAACCTTCTTTCCAGAAATAATAATACATGTATGAAATCAGTAGCCTAATTTGCATGAGAAGGGAAATTGTTAAAAAACGATTACATAAAGAATAAATTACATAATTTAATACATATTTTAATATTCATTAGTAGTATATAGTAGTATATAAAAAAAATGAGATTAATCATGCTTAACTGAAAACAATTAGTAGCGTATTTATTTATTATACATTACAGATAGAATACACTTAATATGACAAACCCCAAAAATACATATTTCATCATCGCATCATCATCATCAACATTGTCATGATGGTGTATCGTATCGTATCGTATCGTATCGCATCGTAATGTAACGTAGCGTAACGATCACACTATATATAATCAGATTTATTTGTAAATGAAAATATAATAAACTGTTTTATGAAATTAACTTCAGTTCACTTAAATTAACCATCTTAATATAATTTTCCTTAATGAACAAAACTTCCATTTTCATTTAAAACATTGTTGTGTAAGCCAAAATTCCCCAACGAGTACGTTCTTACTCCATTCAGCGAACGTGTGTCGCTATGTCGCTATATTCTTCATTTCCTATATAAAATACAGTTCAAGTTACATTTAAAGTTCACATCATTTTCAAAAAGATATTTAATCCGGGTAAAATTTATTATTTTTAAAAAGTCATTTATTTGCTTAGGGGAAAGACTGAACAACATGTATGACATAGTTATTATTATTGCTTCATTTGAACCGCCTTTACTTCACAAACAGAAGACACTGATGTTTTTATTAATTCGCATTTTTGTATGTTTATCCGGGTGGAATTTTGTAATTGATATTAAATTAAGTTCCCGATGAGCTAAATACTTGAAATTTGAAGCATAGCTTAGAAATGGATTACAATGCATAGAACTGTGAAAAATAGAAAAAAAACGGAAAGTATCAAAGACAGACAAAGAAAACGAAAAAGGAGAAAAAAAGAGAACAAAAGCAAAAATAAAAAACAAAGAAGATGAATTACATTCACTCTACCAAAAATTTCTTTCACATAACCATACAGAGCAAGAAATAATAATAAAATAAAAATAAAAATTATTTAGTGTACCATGTTTTTATAACGGACTTAAAAGTATAAAATTATTTCTCTATTTTCAAATGAAAAACATACACATGCAGCAGCTTAGCAGCATTGAGCTATTAGTGAATCAATTAACTGATTCATGCGCCTCATGTTTTTCGTTTGATATTCGAGAAATTAGTTTATACTTTTTAGCCCGTTATAAAAAATTGTTTTTAAATCTTTAAAAATAACCAAAATATAAACGTTCAAAATCCAAATTAAACAAAGTCATACATTGAAATAATGTTTGGGAGCCTATTACTTCATCATTTTTGAACCAATTGTAATTTTATTTTTGAATTAAATGTTAAAGTAGAAATACTTGCCTCAACTGGTTTCGATTCATCGACTTTGACAATGAGTTTTAAAAAAAGAAAAAAAAAACACTTGATCAAGAATAATTAGAAACTATCTAAATTAGTTCCTTTATTAAAGTCAGTCTCATCAGATGGCGATAATTAAATTTAAAAAAAATTAATAAATTTACAGAGGTTGTGAACGTGTGAAAATATTTAAAAATTCCCAAAAAACATGGTCACAAAGCTAAAAAAATGTATAAAAATTATTAGTTTTTCAATTTGTCTCATTCAGTCTTAATTGTGGAAATCGAATTTCAGATTTACTAAACGCTGAGTTTCTCCAACGGCTTAATTCAAATGAGCTGAAATTTGTTGGAGAAAACCCATAAATCATGTTTTAGGAGTCATAAACTAAATTTATAACACACGCCTAATTCTTCCCGTTGACCTTGGATATAGTATATTCGTATATTTTCAGGAAGAGGAAGTACGACTATAAACTTATGACTATTAATTATTTTCATGAGGCACCCGATAGTTAAACGGCCGTTTATACGTTGGTTGGGGTACCTTTATCACTTTCCGTTTCACCAATTGTTTTGTATTATTCACTCAATAGTTTAGGTTCCTTCTGAATTTAAATAATTCCATTTTGATCAATTTGATCCAGGCTTTTTCAACCAAAACGACAAGCATAAATTCAATTTAAATACATAGAAAATTTGTCATTAACCTTAAATTCGTCAACTATTCGACATTATTTTCCATTTTTTTTAAATATATTTTTACTAACGTCGAATTTACTATTTGTTACACATCGGCTCCGCTGGGTGATTTTAATTCTCGTAATAGGATAATAGACACAGTAGGTATATATCATGTGTATGTTTTTGTTTTGGCTTTAAAAACCATTCCTGTTGATGTTTATTTTTCTTTATTTTATTTTAAGATCAAGCCATTCGGATAATAAGGTATACTATTATTATGCAGAGACTTTATTTTCTGAGTGATCTTATTTGTATGAAAAAACCCTAAAGGCTTTAAAAAGCCGATATGCAGCTATGACACAAATAATACTTGGCCCGCGAATAGCGCTTATATCTTACGGCAGCTGCAAAAAGCTTTGAGTAGTAGTTCAATATTGAATAAGTATAGGGTACAATTTTTGTAAAGATTATAACCACAACGGTGAAAATCATAGACCGTAGGCGTTAACTTCGTTGGGTGTTTTTCTTGGAGGCTTAGAGACCATACTTCACTTTTCTTAATTAAGGGACGTGTTTAAGTAGTTATCAAATTGCGTATAATTAAAATTCACTACAGGGCCTAAATATTCTATGTCAGTTTTATTATCCTGGAAGAACGAAATTTGATGCCAAATTTATTTTGAAGTAATATATTTTTGTATTTTTATTTTCTTGAATTTATAACTTTTGTTATAAATTCGATTAAAAAACTTGGCAGAAAACTCGATTGGGCGTTAAAAAAAAACTGATAAATGATATACAATCTTCTTAGATATACGACACTATAATTGACCTTCACTGTACATATTTAATACATTATATTTGCTAGTTAAAACATATCACAATTGGGGTGGGTACTGACTTATATTAGTAAGTACCCATCTACCTTATATTGGATAGAAACTGAGAAATGACAGTGACAACTTCTCATACTCTTCATACATGACTACTATACTTTGTCATATCATTCGAAAACCTCCTTCTACCTCCTTCTTGTGCATCTAGTGGAATGAGTGGTATGTATGTATGTATTTCTGTACAAAAACAAGAAGCATGTTTAAGAAGAAACTTTAACAACAAAGTGAACAACACTACTACTAAATATTCAATACTTATGGGATTCTATTTTCCTATGTTTTAGATGAATTATTTTCAGTTGTTTTCCAAGTTGTTTGTTTCACAGAGAGTTATAAATAAATATGACTATACGAAAGCAACATTTACGAGCGAAAAATATATATATATATATATATATATATATATATATATATATATATATATATATATATATATATATATATATATATATATATATATATATATATATATATATAATGTAGGCTAATGGATTTTTACTATTGATGTCAATTTGAAATATATCACTTTTGAATAACATAAATATTATTTGTTTCGTATACTTTTTGTTTTTATATATTCGTGTAAAAAAAGTTTTTGTTCTTAATATTATATTGCGTTTGGTGCGGTCCGTTTTGTTTGAGTCGGAGCTACACGATGCTACAAACGTTTGAGTCAAATCATAGTCTTCAATGTACCAATAAAACAATTGACGATTGCTATAGTATGTAACCTGTTCAACGATGGAACAAATGTTTGATCCAATGCATTTGACATAAACGTTGGTTCAATTTTTTGTGGGAATCAACACAACCTTAAAATTTGGTTTGATATTGATTATTAAATTAATTTAAGGTATAATAAACAAATTAAAATGGAGTATAAGTTAAATATTAATCAAACGAAACGATTCAAGAAAATAATAAAACATTAGCAACAACAGGAAATGAGAAAAAAATAACATTACTTCATTGAATCGTGTAGCAGTGTGTCATGTGTGTAAATCCACCATAAATACTTTGATTTGAGAAAAAAGACCAACAACAGTTCGAACGTTGTATATTTGGAATTGAACAGTTGTAGTTCTTGTATGGGCCACACGACATGTTCATTTTTCAAGTGTCCAACGTTGCAAGGTGTTGAAAGGACGCTTTAGTGGAAAAGAGTAAATATTAAAAAAAAAATTTCAAAATAAAGATCCGCTTTCAAAAAAATGAATTGGAAAGTAAAAATAGTTTTAAATTTTTCCTTGTGACCAATTACCTTTCTCAGTCGACGACAACCATTCAATTTTTTAGCTAAGGACAAGATTGGCACCGACTTCGAAAAGGTAATTAGTCACAAGAAAAAATTTAAAATAATTTTTTTTTTAAGGCCAGATAAAATTTTTCAGTTAGATGAAATTTAATTACTAAAAATTGTTTTTGCCTCATATTTAGACCACACGGAAATCACCAGCTTTCAAATTAGAAAAGACTCATCAAAACCAGTTCACCCAGTCAAATGTTCTCAAGTATCAAACATAAAAAATAAATAAAATAAAGTAGAATTGAGAATCATCCTTTTTTTGAAGTCGGTTAAAAAACAATTGATGAATGATTATGGTGTAGTGAGAGGCCTGAAAAACTTTGCGGTCGACAATAGCCTGCACAGTATTTTTGTGGTTGATTTGAAATCGATCAAATCTAGTTGTTTATTAGTTAACCTTGTCCATTATCGACGCTTGCTTGAAAATTTTTGAAACGACGTCTTCTGAAAATTTATTTGCTGATTTTTAAACAAAAGGCTAGGTAATATTTCAATTACACAATAAACCGATTGTTAAAAATACATTTTATTCATCAAAAACTACTTTAAATATTTGAAACGCACTCAACATGTCGAAATATTTAATGGGTTCAATCCGAATTTAATAGTTAACAAAATGAATCGAAAACCAAAATTCCAAATCTTAGAAAATAATTCAATAATATAATTTAGTAAATTAACATATTTTCGACCAAGCATCAATATTAAAAGCAAAGAATTAGAACTACATTAACAAGCTACTTGGAAAGGCTATGCAATTTTTTTTTTTTTTCATCTGTATAGACTATAACCCGGTTAAATATAACAATCAATAAAAGGCTGTCGTTTCTTTTGAAGAAAATACCAACATTTTTTGTTAAATACTAGGAATAATAGTTAAGTACCTGGATGACCGAGATTTGCTCGGTATTTTTTTTTTTTTTTTATAAATTGTGTTTTTTGGAAATTATATTACGTCGAGGCGGAAGACGAGTCCAATGACTTTAAATACTAAACAAATATATCATTACATTATAAAAAATTATACAATTATAATAACAAAGTCTTATTTGAAAAATATTATTCACTTTATTATGTTGTTTTGTTGGGTTGGGTTGGGTTTAAAATGTAAAAAAATAATAAGAGCCTCGCACACTAACACTTAGCCACTTCAATGACTATATGAGTATAAATATTAAACAAATATATTATTACATTAAAATTATCGATAAAACACGAATAAAATGACATTTTCTAAAAATGATTCCTAGCTAGATCGATTTATCGCCCTCGAAACCCCCTATATAGTAAATTTCATGAAAATCGTTGGAGCCGATTCCGATTTTCATCAAATGGGAGAAATGTCATCTTTCATGTTTGAAAATTTAGTATAGAATGACCCATATACTTTTTAGAATTGATTTTAGAAGTTCCAATGAATAACCCCCTGAAAATTTAGTATAGAATGACCCATATACTTTTTAGAATTGATTTTAGAAGTTCCGATGAATAACCCCATACAAAAAGAAAATTGTTTAGCAAAGTTTAAACATGGTTTTCTTTCCTTCTTGAGTTGCGTTAGTTTAAGGTTTGGTCTGTACTCTGATCAATAAATCAAAATTGAATCAACCGGCCAACGGTTAAAGAGTTTTATTTCAAAAAAATTTCATTTATATTAGAGCAGGATTACAATATTAAGCTTTCTAGCTCAGCGGTTTTAGCTAGAACTTAATCTAAAAATTTAAAATTTGAATCCTTTAGGATGAATTTAATGTCAAAAAAATCCTTTTATAGTCCTCACTATAAAAAGGATAATAAGTTCAGTTTCAAAATAAAAAGTTTGGATAAAAAAACGAAATTTTAATTCACTCTTCTCTTTTTGGAGTTAAATTTCAAAAAATCTTTTTTTTCTTTTAATTATCAGGAAAACTATACACTCTATTTTCTTGAATGAAAAATTTTCAAAACTTGCTTATTTATTACATTGATTTTGGTCGCATTTAACCAGTTTTATAAAGATAAATAAAGTACACGTTGTAACATAAATAACTACTCATTTTATTCTACGATAAAATCATTCTCATATTAATTAAATTATTAATAAATATTATGACAGTCTAACAACACAACTAACAGTATAATAATAGTAATAATTTACTTATAACATATTAATAATATCTTTAATATGAGTGTAAATTATAAATCTTTAATCTATAGAATGACAAATTGTCTTCATCATAGTAAATAACTTTGTGTTTTACTACTGACATATAAATTATCGTTCATTAAATAATATTTAATGTCATTTTTATGACATAATTACAATAAAAAATTACTTTAAGTATTTATAAATAATAAATTTTTTTGTAACTAGGAAATTATAAGTAAATGAAGACATTACAATTACCTTTACATTTATTAAAATCTTAATTATATATGGAAGTTTGCAACTGTCGAAAATATTGGTTTTCATATAGTTATGGAAAGAAGAATCGAAAACTAAAATAATGGTGATGGAACTATTTTCATAAGTTTAACAGTTTTGGTATGCATAGCAGAAATAAATTCTATAGGCAGATAAAACAAGTGTGGTAATCGACAATATCTGAGATATGTCAACATTAACACCTGCTATTTACACATTTTTTTTGCTTGAATAAATCAACAAAAAAATTTCCGCAAAAGTGTTATAAAGGGTTACTTAATAAATTAAATAAAATAAATTTTACAAAATTAAACTAACG
Organism: Chrysopa pallens; assembly: GCA_020423425.1. Lineage (NCBI taxonomy): Eukaryota > Metazoa > Arthropoda > Insecta > Neuroptera > Chrysopidae > Chrysopa > Chrysopa pallens. The sequence continues at coordinate 4,209,656 of CM035594.1, read as the reverse complement.
AGAAAATAGGAAAAATCATTGACATTTTAGGTAATGTGAGTTAAAATGCATCATTCTATGAAAATTTGTGCAAATCATATTTAAAGTAATCAAATGTTAGCAATAATGGCTGTTCATTCTTTATTAATTCTTATATTATTTTATAATAAATAGTATTATAAATGTAAATAGGGTGAATAAATTAACCGTTCTTGGAACTCAATTTTTGACTTCGAAATCTGCATGGAAAACTATAAAATCAGAGCTTCAAGCCAAGTATGACTTTCTTTTAACAGTTTCTAAAGGTACTAACAGATTCGATGTTCCAGTACTATGCTTTTTTTATACAAACTATTTCTGTTTCACCCACTTTAGAAACATCAGGATTCGATGAGGTAACTGCCTCAGCACAAACAAATCACTTTCTGCTCTTTTTGACGACACAACACTCACGATACCGTAAACCATTGAGAAAGCAGTATGTAATACCTTGAGCAGCAATCAGTTTTCAATGAAATGCAAGAGTTGGATTTAAACCATGCAAAATCATTCTATGAAATTTGTTTCTTTATTTCAAGTAACCTTCACTCAATAAGATTATTATACATTCCAGTAAACAAAACTTTTTGGATGCATGTTAGAACAGATTTCCGGTCAAAAAGAACAAAAAAATGTCAGGCAAAATTGTTTTATTTTTTTCCAAAACTACATACCATCAAGAGCGGATATCGCGAAAATTATACAATATATCGTAAAACTTGGTATGTTAAAATGGATAGCAAATTAAATCATCTTTTTTTTTATCATTTTGCATGTAATGGTCATTTCGCTAAGATCCAAAGTTTCTGAGATTTAAGCTATAAACCAAAACATGATACCTTAAAACTACCTCTACCCCCTGCGCAAAGGCTACTAGCAGGGACTTTTGTATGTTTTCCTCCTAGTCCAAACAAAGTTAAAAACTCAAAAATTGTGTTCCATACATTTCCCTCTATACCTTTTTCATTGCTTGAACTATGAATAAAAATACAAATTCTAAATCTTTTTAAGAAACACGTGTTAGATCTATACATTCTAACCAATATATTTTATAACTGTTTGATAACTTTCTAATGGAAAGTTCTTGTAATGGGCCAATTTTGTGAATCCCGATTTTTGACGTGTCTTTACCAACGAAGAGCCAAAACATCTTCGTATAGAAAGTTTCGCTACAAGACAAATGTTTTTTTGGAAATTCGACATCAAAGAAGGTAAAAAGGGTGTTCGATATTTGATATATCTATGAATGAACTGTCCAAACCACTCAGTTAAAAAGTTTGAAATTCATACCAGAAATTTCTGTTTAATCGTAAACAAACAAAGAAGGGCTGTGTTCAAAACTCAAAACTCGGGGAAATGGTGTTTAAATGTTTTAAATTAAGATCAAAGTATTTTGGTTTTTATTATAATTTCTCAGCGAAATTAAATGTGTTTTTAACCCAATCTCTTTGTTTATTTTATTTGACTTGGGAAAATGTAGCCTTAGAATTTAATTTTATGAATATTTAGCCACATCTAAAAAACGGATACTTGAATTATGAATTTTTCTGATATTTGATAAAAATCAAAATGTATGCCTTAAACAGAAGACACTTTCTATTTGATTTCAAAGTTTTTATGCTAATTTTTACATGCATCAAGCAGAAGATTTAAATTTGTCTTTTCGTTTTAACAGGCTAAATTTTTTAAATTTAAAGATAAAAATAAAACTTATTTTGAATTATTTTGCTAGGAAAACAAAATTGATTCCAAATTTGGATTAGTAGCGTCAACAATAACTCTTGGAGCAGAAAATGAAGCTTCCTTTGTACATAAAAAAGATAGGTTTACATAATATTTGATTGTGCATAGTATATATATTAATTTTGTTATTGAATGTAGTACATCTGTTTCTAGTTAAAGTCAACATATTCGCTATATAGTCGAAAATTGAAAACAATTGAATGTCCGTTGAACGAGCGGTAGATAAACGAAACCTGATTTCTATCGAATGTAATATTCATAAATCTCCACCACGCATCTTTACTGTTTAATTCTCAGCTATTTATTTATTCTAAAATATTTAAAATACATTTGAGAGTTGCATTTTGGAATGCACTCTTAGAGAATAATTTTCGAAGCTCTAACATAAGTATAAATTCAATATGTAATTATATAATGCCTTTAATTATTAAGGTACCGAAATGTATCGATGCTTGGTTCTTATAAATATATGTAAAAAAACAAGACACCCATATACTCGTATCTTGATTTCTTCCTTAATGTTAATCTCAAACGTTACTAAAGAAATATAAAACATTTTATCAAGTGACAAGAATAACTATAATTTATCGGTTAGATTAAATTAATAAACAATTATATATTTTAATTAAAAATAATTCACCATACCTGAAATAGAAACTTTAAATGTTGTTTCTTGTATTTTTACACAAGAAAAAGGTATGATATAATTTTGTGTTTTAGAAATTTGTACAAAGTGAAAATAAATCTTGTGTTTTTACAGAGAAACGCAGTTGAGTTTTTATTTAAAAAAAAAAAAATATATGAATTTAAGAATTGACTTTATTAGATGTATATCAATAAAAATCAATTGTCCTATGTATGTACACTACTCATTTTAGAATGGCTATATCGATTGTGGTGTTTTTTAAATTTATGTTCGTGTTGTTAGGACAAAGTTTAAATGAAAAAAAATCTTCATACAAACCGAAATATCTTTTTAGAAAAACTACCGGTAAACTTTGAAACATGAATCGTATCTGTTTTGTATTCTGAGAAAGAAAATGTTTTGTATATAATAATTTTTCATTCAATATTTTTGTTCTTTCCCACTCGAAAAAGTGGGTTAGAACGGTTAAAGTTTATTTGAAGCTAATCTCCGAAACAGTTTAATCCGGTATACCTGATAATCGTAACGTATTGCAGTGCCAACTATCTGGTGACTCCAATTTTAAAATTTAAATGAATGTGTTTTATTGCTGCATTAAAGGTATTATTTATCATAATATAGGTAATAAATTACCTTCGATCCGAATTACAATCAAAGCCGTTAAGCCGTTCTTCTTTAACGTTCATATTCATATCGTTATTGCACTTACGTCTTTATAAATCCACTAGATGACACAGTATGTTTCATTTCTCTTTGGACCGAGGTATATAATAGTCATCAAGAACGAAGAATACACCATTGGACAATATACATTTGACATGTTTTTAATGATGAAAACAAAAAAATGGCAATAACTTCTAAGAAATTTACAAATTCTAATTCTAAAAAATACTATTGATATTTTTTGTTGTATTGTTATATTAACCATTGTAATAAATATCTTTAAATTAATATGCTTAAAAATTGTTCAGTAAATATCCTCTTTAATTACATGGTTCTGACACTATTATACACTATTATAGAACGTGGCGTTAGTATAATAAGTTTTGTTTAAGGTATGTTAACTTTGAGTGTTTTCAATGAGTTTTCTTTTAGTTATTATAAATGTATACATACCCTCTCTCTCAATATATATATATATAGAGTACCCAGTCAATACTAACTAGAACAACAGACATTGAATATCAGAAATGAAGTTGGATCCCATGGGTACTGTTATTTTGGCCAAAGGGGTTGTATACAAACAGGGAAAGTGTCACTTTAAATTTCAGAAAGTAAACTTAAATTGGATATTGACCACTATCAATATTTTTTTGTTACTTTCTGATTTTCGATTACATACAATTTAGTTAAAGAAAATTTTTGTTTGAATGGTTCGACTTATATACCTTTTTATTTATTTATTTATTTATTTTTATATTTTTTTGTCTGGTAAAAATAACATACAGTACAATAACAGTATTATGAAGTTCCATTTTGTTAAATAAGGGTTGAAAAAACTTTGTCTTACAACTGTTATTTGTAAAACATAAAATCTTGTTAACTTCTTGCTTCTGGATATCAATGAATCAATGAAGCCGAAATTTTTAACGAAATTGAAGAAATCAAGGTTTAGTCATCAGATGTTTGTTTTGTTTCATATTGCGAAACTCATAAAGCTGTATGCTTAACAGTCTTTTCTAGGTCATTAATGTTTTTTCGTGAAACTGCAAATAACATCCTTTGCATTTTGTATGAAATTAAAGTTTCAAAAGTTTTATAATCGGAAATATGTGTTTTCCTTTTTGGAAAATCATAAGGATGTCTATGTATATAAGTCTAATAGTCTATTCTACATAATTAAGGTTTTATTCTTGCAACTGCACCCGACTAGAAATTTTTGACTGCACCCATTTGGGGCCCAATAGGGTTTCCCAATAGGGATTCTACTTTGGGATGTAACGCAGAAACGTACTTGGGCACTGATTGGGAAATCTCTATCTGTTCCCTGTTGGGCTAAACCTGTGTGTGTCTCTTAGGGCAATTCCAATCTGTTCTTTATTGAGTAATACCTATGCGTTCCCAAATGGATATTCCATATCAGTTTGACAATAGATTCGTAATAAAACAAAGTGCAAATTGACTTACAAGTATTTTTTTATTAAAAATTTTAATATTTTTTTTTATAAATAATTAATTTTTATAAAATACGTTGTTAAAGATTTACCTGAAGTCACAATCAGGTTTTGATCCAACATTTTTACAGTATCTTTATTATTTTTCGCGGTGCTGAGTGATAACTTGCTATTAAATAATTGATTTTCAACAGATTTTTCGAAACTTTTTGTTGATGAATTTAATGAAGTATCAACAACACAATTTTTTTCGGAATCAGAACTAGTGGGTCTTGTTTTTTTTTTATTTTGGTTTAATTTTTAATTTTTTTATTTATCATTGAACTTCCTTTAGAATCAATCGATGAAGATTCATGTTCATAAGACGAAACGCCAGTATTAGAAGAAATCTTGCTTTGAATAGGCGACAATGATGAAGCTGAAGATGGCGACAATGATAATGATGATCGATTAATTAAAATTTTTCCTAACCGAGAACTTTTTTTTATTGGAGAATCAAATTAGTTTCTTCTTCGTGAAGGCCTGTAAAAAATAACCATATTTTGTAATTTTCGAAATTTCAGCACATCATAGGGAGGTGGCATGTATTTACAATAAACCGCTTGGTCGTGTTTGTTTGGTCGTCAGCGAAGAACTTGGAACAATATCGATATCATTATCGGAATTTTTGTCCAAAAAAAGAATTAACTGGTATTTAGATTTGTTTCTGAAACAAAACAAAATTCAAAAGATTAATATATCAATTACAAGCATTTTAAATGGAAGTAAAAAAAATTTTTTGCAATTACTTACACAGTATCAGAAGACATTGAAAAAGAAGTTAACACAAAATTATTTCTTAAACAATCACTAATTTTTTAATTAAACGTTTAAAAATAAACAACAATTTATTCAGAACTTATTTATTATATATTTAATGTCCAAATAATCTTAATTTTTTCGTTTTATTTCTTCACATTAATATTTTAAAAATTTTCACATAAAAATACACATAAACATTTATTAAACAATATCAATTCAAAAAATTAATTGCTAACGCTTCCCAAGTTCTAATAATAATAAATCAAAATTAACTTTTTAAAATCAATTTATGCAAGTTCGTTCACTGCACTACGACGTACAATCTACAGATTTAGACTGGTTAATAACTTTTTTTGTTGGACATTAAAAATAATAAACATTATTTTTAGACTAAGAGCCCGTGATCGCCAGTTTTACCACATAGTATAAAGGCTAAAAAATTTTCTGTGCAAGTGCCCTACAGCAGGTAATAATAGCAAAGGCGAGCATAACTGATGCCCAACAACATTATAGCTTAATCCGCAATTTTTTAGTATGTTCTACAGGATACTAAATACTAGAATATCCGAACTTCAACTATGTCTGGGAGAGTGTTAGAACTTTTGAAACTGTCTGGTCGATTGGAAAACATCTTTGAATAGTTGACCAAGTAACATACATAAAACTATTTATTAGAATATCCGAACTTCAACTATTTCTGGGAGAGTGTTAGAACTTTGGAAACTGTCTGGTCGTTTGGAAAACATCTTTGAATAGTTGACCAAGTAACATACATAAAACTCAGATTTTATATTATGACGTAAGTAGAATTATTATTTATTCAAGGCGTCTGGCAGGGGGTTGCCACCCTACAAAATGTCTGGCAACGGGTGGTATGGTATTCTAATAGTATCCTGTAGAACATGCTAAAAAATTGCGCATTATGCTATAATGTTTTGGGGTAGCAACTATGCTCACCTTTGATACCTGTTACCTGTCAAAGTCACCGCAGTTCGAGATTCTTAATATCCAAACCTTTTTACCTGCTGTAGGGTACTTGCACAGAAAATTATTTAGCCTTTATACAATGTGGTAAGACTGGCGATGACGGGCTCTCCCTCTATTGTTTTTGGGTGACGTCACTAAACACGTGTGACTATATATATAGTAACCTTGAAACTATATCACTAATGCTTGCGTAAATAATACTTAATAATACTTGTATATTAAGGTTTAATTTACATTCAGAGATTATTCTTTTAAAACCATTCGATCACTACAGCTCCTCTGTCATTCAACACTATGTTTTATACACATCACATAAATAAAAATAGTTTTTTTTTTTTTTTTAAATTAAGACATGTCTTTTTAATTTAGCATTTTTAGAGATGTGCATATTTTTTTTTTTTATTAAAGAAAAGTTTGTAATTATATAACTCTCAATACACTCCCGAACGCTATCTAATGAGTAATTTTGTAACACTCCAATATTCAAAATAAAAATTATAAAAGAAAGGCGAAAAGTACAAAATCTTTCACATTGGGCTATCCCATTATGTTCTCAAAAGGGTCAGAGTACGGTAAAACCAAAATGTTGTCATTAATTTTTACATTGGGTTTTCCCACTCAATTCCCAATTATAGCCCAGTCAAAAAAAAAATACTCTTAGCATTACTGATTTTTACTTTGGGCTTTCCCAATAAGTTCCTAATTGAATCCTAGTGCAGTAAAACATATATTAAATTATTTTTATGGATTGGGATTTCCCGATCAGTTCCTAGCTAGTTACCATTAAGGACAAACTCAACTCCAATTATTTAATTTTTAATTGGGCTATACCAATAAGTACCCAATTAAATCCCAACCGGGATAAGTATTTTGGGTAAGCCCTAGCAACTCCCAATCGGGCCCCAATATAAGTATTGGGATAATTTCTAGTCGGGCAATTAAAAACATTTGCTTTGAATTTAATACAATAGTTTTATTGTGATTTTTGTAGTCAGCAATTTTATCTAATATATGATTGGTGTCAACTTAAATATGTAACTGCTAACAATCAAGGTATTAATAGAAGTATTTCATCGAAAATTTTCATTTACTAGAAACTTGTTTCTACATATAAATGGATTACTGACTCACTGATTCACCAACTCTTGGTCTATAAGCCAAATTTAACCTAGAAGCTTGAAATTCTGCATGGGGGCTCTGATATTTTGTGACGTAACTGAGCACTCAGAAAGAATAAAGGCCCCCACGGGTTTCAAAGTCGGTTCCTATCTAAGTATATCGATCAATGTACTGCTTAAATCACTTGGTTAAAAAATCCGGAAATTAAACCAGCGTGGGCTTGCTATAACATACCCATGGTCACATAGACAAGGTACAGTCGAAACTGCTAAGTGAAAAATCTTGAAATTTTAAATAGAGTATCCTGTTAGTAACTTGGTAAGGACTATGAAAGGATTTTTATTACCTAAAATGGTGGAGATGGGGTTAAAATTTTGAAACTTACGATTAAGGTACAAAGCAAGTCGCTAAGCTAGAAATCTTGATATTTTGAAAAGATTATCAAATACAACGGAAATGAATATAAATGAAAATGATGAACACAAAGGGTTGAACTTATTGCAAACGCTCTGATAAATCGATCAGGATATAGCACAAACTGCAAACCCACGCGAAATTCAATTTGTAAAAGCATACGTTTTCATTTTAAAATTTTAATGTATCTAAACTATAAAGCACTGCTTGGCCACATTATCGGCGTACGAAATATATTATCGAAATAAATAATTTTCTCATTTATAACTACAATTTAAAACTCTGTTGTCTAATGATTACTTAGTAATATCTGTGAGAATTAGTGACAAAAATTTATTAATACTTCTATTGAAGCATCTTAACTTCACGAGAAACTATTTGAAACTATCAATTATAGGTTAAGCGTCTGAAATTTGAAAATAAAAATCAATTAATGATTCTACGGCAATGGAATTTAATACAATAATTACCCAAATGTTAAATTATTATTAATTTAAAATTCTATGATGTATTTTTAATCAACCGTATTATTAATACATAAATAAGAAGCATATTTAAAACATGCTTAATATGCTTCTTTCAATTGATAACACACTTCACTTTTCGAAGACTTGTTTCCTCTTTTTATAACCACTATACGTAAAGTCACATCAAAAATTGCATTTAAATAAAAAAAAGATAAATTTCCTTCCTGAGACACTTCCAGCTGTGAATTCAAAATGTATTTTACAAGAATTATGTGAATATTAATATATAATAAAATTCTAGAAAGTGACTATAAACTATCGCTTATAACTTGCAGTCTATGTATCAGAATACAATGGATTTAATTAACACAATAAATATAGGTATATTAGAATGCAATTTTGGTCAATTTATTGAGAAACCGCATTATTCGTAAGATTGAAACAAGTACAGTCTTAGACGTGTGTCATTAAAAGATCGAAAAATTGGATGTGAAGACGATTTAAAAATATATTGAAGTACTAAATTGATATTTTTTTATCTTTACCTACATCTTTCCTAAACATAATATACTCATATAATAATGAAAAGTGAAAAAAATTTTAGGTTTTATCGTTTAATCATATCAATTTTTTTAATGTCTTGTTTTATACATGATACAGTAATGTAGATTGTTTCATTCATATGAACATAACAAACCTATGTTTCTAAATTTAATACTCAAATTACGTAGAAAAGAAGTAGTATAAAAAGTCAATCGAAATAGGTAATTTTGTAAAATCTTCCTTACCTTTGTCTAATTAAATATAATTATACTGCTTACTTCTTAAATCGTAGGCATTTTTGGCTAATTATGTTGGTCAATTTAATTAGAATTTAGTTGGTCTCAAAATAAATTGGGTGATAATTAAATTTATGTCAAACAAACATAAAGACAAGCTAGATAACTATTTAAATAAAATCTCTATTGAAAGTTTAAATGTTTTAGATTTTATGCAAACAATTAGTTTGCCTAGAAAGTATTAGTCGGCCCAAAACCGATTAAAAGCAGATATACCAATTTCTCTTAAAAGAAAGGTATTCGGTTCTTTTTATTCAAAGTTTGTCAAATGAGCGTTAACAAGAGTATGTTTAGTATCATTCTCAGAAAAATAATACGATGCTATATAATTAGATATAAGACCAAAATTAAGAATATCTCTGTGGCGAAAAGGAATTGCGGCAGATGATGTTTATACAATATGTGCAGTCAATGAACCACTGTCTAAACACCCCATGATTCAAAAACAAAAAGAGAGCTTCCTTGGAGCAAAATATCTGATAACATGTCGATCTACTTCCAGAACCAATTGGCTTCATTGGAAAAGATGTTTGGTTAACAACCTGTTGATACTATAACATTTATAACATATACATGATTATGATTACCATTTACATAAATTGTGAATCTTAATTGGCAGCTCGATATCAATATTTTAATAAATATTAATGGACTACTGCTCGAAAAACATTTATTATCGAAGTATACGACTTTTTTCAAAACTTTGTCACCGAATATCTCGCAATTTAAAAGTTACTGATGATTTGCTGTTTGAGCAAGGAATTAGATGTTAAATTATACAATATTAATGATGCATCCTGTAAACCATATCCGATAAAGTGAAGTTATACAATTTACACCATTAATATTACGTGTACATGACTGTAAAGTAATTTATTATTTATGAAATTGGAAAAAATATACATAAATTAAACGCATGAAATATGATTATATTTACGATAATAATTTAATATAGTACGTTATTTTTAAAGTGTGAAATTAGATGAATATAAAAAAAAATTAAATTCCATGAGGTATACATAAAATTTTTAAACGAGTTTCTATTCAAAAATACGATAAAATAATATAGTTTATGTTGAGTGAAATACTTCTAGTTCTCATTATTTACTTGCCTTTGGTAAATATTATTTATACTGACCACCATAGCAGAAATTTTGTTATAATCGGAAATGAAAGTAATCGGTATACATGACCGTTCTTGGTTCGAGTCTTGGTAGTGACAGTATATCAATTATAATTATCGGAACACATAGTTGATTAATCTGCCATTGCATCGATAAGATTTTGATAACGTGATTTTGATAACGGAGAAACTAGCGTTTCGTGTTAGTCTGCCTGGCGGTAGCATCTCTCAGGCAACCGCTCGAAATTCCAAAACTACTGGACGAATAATTATAAATTTTTAGTATATAAAGGTATAAACTTTTCGAAATGATTCCACATTACCTCAATTTAAGTGATCTCAACTATTTCAGTTGAATGTCAGATAGAATGTCAGTTATAACAGATTCTTCAGAAAATTGATATTTAGGAAAAAGCCCAAATCAGAACCGCATATCTATATAAACTAGAGAGAAAATTAGAAATGCCTTTTTGCATCTGATAACCAAATAACCACTCAATCCGTCATTTCAGTATATTAAATAATTTAGGTTCCCACCTAAAAGCTGGTATCTCGTTTAAATTTTATGAATATGGATTATTCTGGAAGGTCAATATATGGGAAAAAGGAAAAAGCGATAATAGAAAATCGATAATAAATTAAAACAAATTAATACCGCATAAAATTAAACTTGATATGATTTAATTATAGAATATTCATTCGTTTATATAATATATGATTTTTCACTCAATCTGTTTTTTCTGACATAGTCCTACATAAGTAAACATATTCAGACATCCTGAAGTTGTTCTGTATCCATTATTGGAAGTGAATTTTATATATTGTTCACTTCTAAAATATTTTTTAAACAAAATTTACCAATCATAAAGGTCTATTAGAGGTGTCCTTGTTCATTCTGTTCCTCCAAAAAATGATGTCAGTCAAATTGTAAAAATATCGTTGCCGACGAATTTAAAAAGTGATTGAAGCCGGACTAAATTACTAAGACTGAACTGTAATGGACAAGTGTAGATATACTCAATCAAGAAGAATATTATTTCAGAATGAAACGGAATCTCTGAGACGGATATATGTGAAACACCTTTATAAATGTATGTTTTTTAACTGACTGAAACATAAGTAATGAAAGTGAATATTTGTGAGTGAACGAAAATTGATGGGTCCCGCCTACTACTCAACTAAATGCTGGTATTTAATATAGACTTTATATTTTCATTTAATCAATCTTGTTTCGATCGGTTTAAAACACATTACGCTTAAATTTTCTGTATTGAAGTCGGTTTTCGATTGTTTTTTTTCTTTTTTTTTGTCCAGTTTCCCACCACACTCTTATGAAATGAAAATACTTTGGTTTACAAGCTTTTGAAACCAATTAATTATTCTTCATGAAATTTAAACAAAGAAATTATACATGTTTGTGCAATCCCCCTTTAATTTTCGTTATTCTGATAATCATAATAATAATAATGATATTATAAGAATCAAAATAGTTCTACGTTCTACGTTCGTCTGTATATATTATTTTCACAATGTTTTATAAAAATCTTTATTTGTATATTGTTTTTAATTATGTCTTCCAGAGGTGTTTCAATTTTTACATAGCCATGATCTGACGACGGAGGACCGTAGAAGTGCCGTAGAAGTTCAAAAACACACACACACACACACATACACCCATATATATATCCAATATTACTGTAAACAATAACTCGGTAAATTTAATTATTTTGAATCTTAAATTAACAATTAACAACTATGCCATTTTCCAATCAGACCTGCTACTATTAATTATTCAAATCACACAAATAGAGGTGATGAGTGTGTGTTGTGCTCTAATCAATCCCCAAGTCATCCAATTTGAATTTTTAATAGCCTTAAATCAGGTTTTGAGTCACTAAGTGTTCTTAGACCAAAATTATATAATATCTTCATTAGAACGGATGATATTTTGACAAAAAAACCTTCACAAATTTGAGTATAACTTGAGAAAGGTATAGATATATTCTAGACTCGAAACAGTTTTCATCAATATTTTTCTTATATAATGTTAGGTGTTTATGAATAACTTTTTATAAACAATCCAGCCCTAAGATGAATGGTAAAAAACGTTATATTTATTAATTATAGCTATACTCCAAAAAAATAAATAATGCGACACTTTTTTGTTTGTTATTTTTTACTTTTATTTAAAAATATTAAAAAGTCGATTGTTGTGTTGTGTTGAGTTTCTAATTAGAATTCATTTTATTTATCTATCTAAAACATTCACTGTAAACTGAAATAATTATCTTAAAAAAAAAAAAAAAAAAAAAAAATTTTATTGGTTGCATAAAACACTAAAACACTATAAGTACAATTTTTCATAAAAAAAAGAACCGAATTAAAAATAATAATAATAATAATAATAAATATTTTTTTTATTAATTTCTTTGTCACCAATTACTATTGGAACTCGGTGCTAATCTTATTATTATTTTTGAATGGAAACAAGCAAATTATGTATATATTTTCAATTAAAAATTAATTGTTACTTTTTAGATATTTTTTGAAGTCGGTTCTATTGTTTTGTGTAAATTTTTTATTAAATGCCGATACACACATAGAAATAAATTAGTAGAACATGTACATATAAATATAATACGATGACGAAAAACTAAAAGTTTCAATTTTAATAATGATGTATTACTAAAGGTTGCAATACTAATTTAAAGATTATTAGGTACTAAGTAAGTGTTCGAATATTATTATGTACGTCATATCCGGTTTCAATTAAAATGATCGAAGGCCTGTTACTTACTCATATTTCATTTTCTATATTATTTGTACAGAATGGCCTCCTAAAAAGCTATTTAAAAGATCCCACAATGTAATTGTATTCACATTTTAATGGTTACTTTAAAAAGTAGACAAGTGTTTTAACAAAACACTTAAAAATTTTTATGGTCAAATTTTGAATTGAAACTTCTTTAGTATCGTTGTGATTTCAAACTCGATGAAACGAAAAAGTATCGTTAAAAAGACAACGACATAGATCTATAGGATATAACGTGCAAGAAAATAAATGTCGGTTTTTGCCTAAATTTCCTAGATCAAAATATTTTGTATTATATTAATACGTATTTTGACTACAAAGCAGTCATCATCAGTATGAATAAACTTACTAATTTAGTGACGGCGTGCACGAAAGTATTTCAAATACAAATTAACTTAATAAGTATAGTACCTAGTCTAAGCTTTAGCTATAATATAACATCTTATAAACTATTTACATCGAGATTTCCAATATTTCATTATATCGTTTTTAAAAAATGGAAAACCTTAAAAAATAAAAAACCATTGATATGTAATTCTTCACCTAATTGTATGGATAAGTCATCCCTGCAACTAACATAAATAAGGATCTTTAAAACTACTATGTATCTAAGTATCGTACCACGTGATTTTGACAGTCTCTAAAATTAACATTACAAAACTGAAAATAAATTATGAATTTAAATATTTTAATCTCATCTATCAATTCTAATAATTTAACCTTATTTTGAAATCTTTATTAAGTCAGAATTAGGAAAAGATCCATTATTTAAGTTCATGGTTTCATTGCATCCTTGCTGTCCTTTAATGTAGATGCTTTCATATGCATCTAGTTATGTAGGTTTATGTACCCATTTTAAAAGTTTTAAATAAGATATGTCGATTTTATTTTCTATAACATCAGTAACTACAAATTATTTTTCAATTTTTCTAAATTTTATTACAAATATTTTAGTGTGCCATGTGCTCTTTAAATCTTATTCTACTTTGTCCTATATATTTCTTCGAGCAATTTTTACATCCAATGAAATAATTTCATGACTGTTGATCGCCGTTAGTTTTGTCTTTCCATTTTCCAATTTCCATGTAGGTGCTTCAAGTTCTGATACTGGGAACTATTTTCAAATTTTGTTCTTCAAGTTTTTATACTATTTTATAGATGCATGATCGAAAGTATGATAATTTGCACCATTTATTTTTATCGCTCTTGTCTTGATCTTGTGTCAATTCAGTTAAATTCCTTCTTAAGATTTTGAATTTTGTTTTTGTAAAATAAAAACGAAATTTCAAATCTTAAGAAGTAATTCAACAACATGATCGTATATATTTTGCATTAAATTGAACCTAATACTTCTTGTTTAAAGCTCTTTTATAATAAAACAGATTATATTATAGCAATGCGTATCATTAGTAGAATAGTAGAACAATCTGTATAAATATCCTTAATATTCCCCCTAATATAGTAATAAATATTATAAGGAGACCGTATAAGAAGATAATATGTATCCCATTTATAATATATTTCGTGTATTAATATTTGTGTCTTATCAATAAGGATTGATCGAGAAAAATTCATAAGAAACTTTTTTCCCTTGTATTTTGTTCTTTTTTTTTAGATATAGGAAATAATTATTCTCGTATAAGAATAATAAATAATTTTAAATTCTTATCACAATGGCAAAATTTTATGAAACAATAAGATAAAGATTGATTTTTTACTACCCAGTTATATCAGAAAAATTCTAAAAAAAAAAAGTAATTAGTTTAATTGCTTCGATTTCAAATGTTTTATTGTACAGACTGGTCTTTCATGATGGTCTGAATATCATTAATTGTATCGAGCGTTAAATTGTGGTTAAAGTCCATTATAGTTTTTATTTATAATATAGCAATAAAAACCTCAAATATATTTTTAAAATAAATGTTTTATTTAAAACTTAGCAAATGTTGCTGACGATCGATTCGGCTTGTTTAGCCAATTTTAAAGAATATAATTTATTCTTTATTTACAATGAATTTATACTGTAGTTTACATAATTATTGTCAATTTATTAAAAACACATTAAAAAACATTAGAATAACAAATACAAAAATAGTTAACGACAAAAATATTTTTTTTTTATTAATTCAAATGGCTGAAAATTATGTTGACTTGAAAAGTTCAATTTGATCATTAAGTAATATTCCTTGCATATTTTGTGTACCTCTAAGGCCTTCAAAACATTTAATTTGAAACCCTTATTTGCTACGTGCAGAATGTCTTCAAAATAAGGCACAGATTTTTAAAAAAAACGGGTGAAAACCTTGGGCAAGAATTGGAGATTCTTTATGTAGCAAAGAAGGGTTTCAAATTTAATGTTCTGGAGCCCATAGAGATACACAAAATATGCAAGAGTTAAGTAACATGACTTAATAACCAAATTGAACTTATTGAACTTTTCAGGTCAATATTATTTTTAGCTATTTGAAAATAATTTTGAAAAGTTTTTTTTTGCCCTTAATTATTTCTCAATTTGTTATTTTAAATATTTTTTAATGTATTTTTAATAAATTGACAATAATTATGTAACCTACAGTATAAACTAAGAATTACATTGTTTTGAAAATGGCTAAACAAACCGAAACTATCGGCAACAACATTTGATAAATTTTAAATAGATAAAACTAGTGTGAATATCACTTTAACTGATAATGTCATGGAAAAAGGAAACACGTACTTTTTCATTTAAAGGATTTTTTAAGCTGAAATCAATAGTGGCATCAAATTTAAAATTGGTCCAAAAATGACTGCGTGATTCCAATAAATTACTTCATAATGTTATTGATAGTGATCAGAGTTATTTAAATTTTCTTATGATTGCGAATTTAATTCTCGAAAATAGCTTTCAGTGCATCTGCCAATTTCTACAAATTAGATTATTTTAACAACCTTTGTTGTATTAACACATTTTATCTATTTTATAGAAGAAGCGAAAACATTTGCATTTTAATAGACAAACGTCTATTATCGTATTTTATTGAAAAGTAGTAAGTTTGGAAATCATGATACACCTGCTGATCGAACCTGGGATCATTCAATTGCTAGTCGGATGGGTTCAATCTTCAGCCAGTGTGTTATGTTTTCCATATATGTGATGAGCATAATTGGTCTTCGTTTTGCAGTAAAAGAAGACCCAGCACAATTCAAAATTATCTATAAACCAAAAAGACGAAGTCCAAGACCGAAGAAGCAAGACCGAGACCAAAACCTACGCCGAGTATGCAATAGTAAGCCTAAATGCAATATTCCGATAAATACATCCATCAAAATATATGTAGCAACTTCAAAATGTTCTTTTCGTGGAACAAAATATTTTTTGGATTTGATATTTTTAGTTTGCTTCATTAGATTTTAATACTAAATATTTAAAAAGAAAACTACAAAAAGCTTCACGTCGAACTGATCTCTTGTATGATTTATATTAAAATAAATTATTAGTATGTATTGTATGCGACTAATATAAAGCCACATTCAAATTATACAGAATAAAACAACTGTTTTCTTCACTTGTTGATATTAATTTTCTGATTTTAATAAGAAAATTTTTCATCTAATTATTGTGTTTGTAGAGAAAATTTTTGTTGGTTATTTTTCAAACTATGTCATTTGATTCTTTTTATTACTATTATTATTGTTATTATTTTTTTTAAATGATTTTTAGAGAAGTGTGAATTTAAAATTGGTAAAAAATTATAATAATCAGTTGCTTTAAAGTAAACCATTTGTTGGTTTTGTTTTAAACAAATATATTTAATACTGCTAAACTCCGCTTTTCAATATTTAAATTTCTATGTCAATACAACAAGCCCCAGCCAGAGTCATCATTTCAAATAGATTGTTTACGCTTTGTATTTAGAAGTCTTGCTTACTTCATTTATTTAGTTTTAATTTAATAAACTAAATTGTTTAGTTAAGTGCGAGGTAAATTTAACAAACCATTCCTATGGTCATTACCGATATATCCAATATACCTCACCATAACTAACAACCATTGTTAGTTAATTCAACAAACCAACTATAAAATACATAATATCCAAATTAAATTCTATTGTAATGATAAAATGTTATTTTGATAATACCATACCCTTTATTTAAACCCAATTATAGATTTGAATTAGAATGGGATTTTCGTGACACTCAAAATTAAAAGACATTTGGCTTTTTTTTATAAATAAATAAATAATTGCGCTGTATATGATGTTGGACAAAGACCTGTTATTTATACTGATTTACTTGCAAAACGTATCAAAAAAAAAATTTGTGATCCAACCATATACTATTATAATATAATATATTATCAAAACATTATATGTAATTTGGAGTATTGGCTGTATAGAGAATATTGCCAACTTAAATAATTAAAAAAAAAAAAAAGAATTATTGTGTTTTCTCAGAATATATTTATTTTGCTTTATTTACGTCCAACTTCTTATTTATGGAAATTTACATTTAAAGAAGGAAAAGGGAAGGGAAACTTTTTTGGATTTTATAAAGTTGATATTGAAATGCAAACTGTTTTCAATCCTTTGGGGGGGGGGTGTTAATTTTAACGAATTTTGAAACACCCAAAATCCTAATTTTTAGAGGATATATGCAAAACTAAAAAGTAAAAATTAAAAAATGCAAAATAGATCCGCATTCAAAAAAGGAAGTAAGAAGCAAAAAATAATTTAATTATCATTCGAAGTCGGCGCCTGCTGATTGAGATTTTTAAAATGTTTAGTTATATTCATAACATCAAAATTTCGACAGACTTTCAATTATTTTTTTAAATTTTCAATAAATACGTTAGCGTCATAAAAAAAAAAAAACCATATATTAATTTGTTTTATTTCTTCTATCTTCTTATTATTGTTTGTTCAATTTTCATTTTATAGATTTTTAAATTGGTTGACGTGGCTTAATAATCTAATAAAATTTTTGAAACTGTAAATAACAATTTAAAATGATTTTTTATTGTGGTACAATCATAACTAGCCTATTGGGACAAATACGGTATAAAGTGCTGTAAGTTTTGGAACGTTTCCCAATTTTACTCTTTTCCTAAAACCGAATCCACAGAGAACAAGAAAGAGAGGATGATCTCGTGACGCCTCTACAAGTCAGTTTTTTTTATAAAGTCCTGATTAGAGCTGTTTTTGTTACAAAATTAAATACGATGAACAGCCTAACTATGAAAACGGTTAATACTGTTTTATATTGATATAATACTGTTTCATATTTATTGGCACTCATTGTAAAATATAATAAATACTATTTATATTAATGAATTGCTATATATCATATTATTATATAAATAATAATAATTTTTTTAAATGTGTGTAATTATAATCATGCATATAATATCTACGTTCTAACAACCAACCAACCTACCTAATATACACTCAAAAAAGGGTAAATATTATGTATTATTATTATTATATACGTAATTCAAATGAAGGGTGCGATAACAATTAATGCCGTAAGTCACTCAGAGGGGTGCATTTATGTTGACATATATATCAAGCACGCATCCATCGTATGCATAGAATCTTCAACATGTATCTGTTTAAATATGCATATAGTTAATTACATTTTGAAGTGGAACACATTCTATAAAAACTTGTTGTTCATTTTTTGGATTGTCGGTTTTTGTAACAAGTCTTAAATTTTGTTCTAAAAAATATTTATTTGTCAATTGTGTGGAATCTATATAATTTTTTATGCAAAACTTTTATTTGTTTAGAACGTCTAGAAAGAAAGTCAATATTCACTAGTATGTTTTTGTATCGTCATTCCTATTGTTCCTGATCAAAGGCCATGTGAGGAGAAATTGAAAAGGATTTACTAAAACTGAAGTGAAAAGGGTATTAGTTTTTTTAAATTTTAATATTTTTCTCAACTGAGCTTTGTGGTTGTGTTTAGTTTGAATTAAATTTATTGCTTAATAATAGTTTTTCCGTAAGATCAACGGTTTTCGAAAATTTCGATGTTTTAGTGCTCTTATATTATTAAAAATCATAGATAAAATGATACAAACTTTGTACCTCTTAATTCTTATATAAAAAATGTAGATTAGAGCCATTTCGTTTGTTATTTAATTTTATAGGCGTTTCTAATTACTCTTGATGTTAAAAATCTAAAATGTTCGAGCCATTTTCTTGTTATGTATTTTATTTAAAAATAACTTACAATTTATTGCATTATTTATAATGGTTGTTGATATAAATCGATAAAATTTTCTTGGCTTTTGAGGTTTTAGGAAACATATATTGATTCTATTACACTTATAGTCTTTAAATTATAAAATTTAAAATGATACGGAAGTATTGTTAGTCGTGTACACTTGCTTATGCTAATAAACTCTCTCGAATCTATACATAATAGATTATATACCGTGCACAGCCAAACTAATATATGCGACCCCAACAAGACGTCTATTAGCTATATTAGTGACATATCAATGTTCAGATTGACTAATCCAATATATTTTGTGATCTCTAATGACCTGTAATATGATTTAAGATTTAAGCAGACATATTAATACAAATAAATAATATAACTAATATATTAATATGTCTGCAATTGTTTGAAAAATATATAAGTTAAAACGATAATAGCTCCGTGCTACTGCAAATGAATTCTCATGTAACAGTTTTTTAAAAAATCTTTTACTGTTGCCGATAATATTACTTTAGAACTATGAAAGTATTATCTGAGTTTTGGCAGAATTTTCCATTTTTAGATAACTAAATTATTTATAGTTCTCAATACGCAGATGAAGGATTCAAATCAAATTAAACTAAACAAATAGGAAAAAACAATTAGAAAATAATTTCGCAATATCCGAGTCAATTTCAACCTAATAAAAAACCTTTTTTTTCAAATACAAGCAATTCTGTCGGTTAGCGCAGTTAGTTACTCTAATCTCGATGCTTACAAGACTCACGAAAGATTATTTTGGATGGCATTTCTTAATATTTGAAATAAGCTGTGATCCTTTCTTTTAACCAATTGTGATGTTTTAAAGGCGTAAAACTTTCATCAAAATCGATTTGGATACTTAAAGTTTCTATGTAGTATAAATTATAAATATTTGCAAACCAAATTAGCAACGAGTAACATCTCCTTAGAGAATCATTACAACTAGCTAATTCATACTGATGATGACTTCTTTGTAGTCGAAATACGTATTGGGGCAAAAAATCGAAATGTATTCGAAAAATACTAGAGTTATCTTTAATAATACTCAAATTTCTATATAGTATTATGATTGGCAAACAGCCACCCATTTATATTTATCGTAGGTAATAGGTTAACATTGCCGACTGGTCCTATACAATGTAGATTTTAGCGAAAGGAACAAACCTTTGATAATCCTTCTATGTCAGAATATAGTGTATCGATTCTTAGATTCACTTGATTGGTTCTGGGGTATCTGCTCATAATTTTCTGTTTGAGTTAGATCCGCGACTTTCCTTCAAGGTGGTGGTTATATCCACCAACTACGGCTTATTTAGCTATATTATTTCTACATGTTTGTGTTGTGCATTGTTATATTATTAGATTTTGTTCTTAAAAACTTGTATCATATTGAAATATTGCATTTTTATTTAAATGATTGACAACATAGACAAGACCGTTGTACCGTTGTTTGATTTTACATGTTCCACGTATATAAGATGACTATCATCACAATATTACTTGTTCTACATTGTAAATGCAATAAAGCTCATATACATACATTTTATTCATGTACAAAATATTCATTCCTTCTTCATATATATATATATAACATTATTTTAGTGGCAGATGTCATCCAAGTATAGTATTGTCTCACCGCAGGTGATCCCGCGGGATACTCACGTGAATCAGCTAACGACGTGTTCTCAACACACAACTATACATTTATGTTCATAACACAAAAGTAGAAAATGTACATATATCCATATTGTATATAAGTTCATAAAATGTCTTCACATCTTCATGTGAAAAGATGCAAGAAATGATATTTCATATATAAATGAAAGCCACATTTCAAAACTGTTATTTTATAATTATTTTAGCACCAAAAATTACCAACAAAATGATATTACAGCGAAACTTCAGGAGTTGTTTGTATAAGATTTTGAATAATCAATGATTTTTTCTGTGTGGTATAATTAATGTATTGTTTAGAATTTCTAGTCACCATTTTGTAAAATGAACGTGAAAAAGAAAAATTACCCGTAAATTGTTAAATAACACGTCAAACATCGAAAACAAGAATTACTTTTTGTTAAAATTAATCAAAGACTCGTTAAGTGATTTCGTCATGACCTTGCGTTTTCTAGGTTAGGCTACCTACGTATCAAGTTCAGGTTAACTAAGTAATCGAAAAACTCAGAGTTTTAAGTTACAACTACTTCAACTAAATCAAAAAATGGTTTCATGATTCGTTTTATATAAAATCCCAAGACTCATGTGAACTATCTTTAAAAAAAATATTAGATTCGCACCCATAAATAAAAATTACCCTCAATATTTATTTATGGGACAGAAATGTATACCAAAACTATTCTGAAAAACACTTTATAAAAATGGGAGATAAACACTGCTACTTAACATGAAACGACATTTAACTTTCCATTCGTAAACATAGAATAGAAATTTTCAACATAGTCCAATTATTGCAAATTTGGAAATGTATAATAAACAAATTTAAATTTCAAAATTTAAATGTGAGTTGAAAAATTTTGTATTACAGCGCACATTATAATCGGTAAATAAATTAGGTGAAAAATAATTTTTGTATAATTATATATAATTTTCGAAACAAACATTTGTATTGGCCTGTTGTTGAATAAATTATTATTATTACTATTATTATTATTATATGTTCATTAACGTTACCTTAGATCCACGTAAGGACACAAACAAATAGTAGGCATTTGCTACTTATTTAAATAAAAATGCATGCAACAAAAACCACTTTAAAACTTTCAGTCATAACATATGAAATAATGTCCATTTTGACAAAACAGTCGTTTCAATAAATCAAACATCAATATTTATCAATCCCGAAAATATGTCAAAAACTCACCGTTATCCGATTTTGATAGAATTTTACATGTACAAGCGTGATAAAGGATTGATTTTATATGTACATTAGTAGTTTAAATGGTGCCACAATCGATTATTCAAGGACTTCATTATTAAAGAAAAATCCAAAATCGCAATGAATAAACAAATAAAACATGAAGTCAGTTTACTGAAACTGAGATTTTTATATAAATTTCGATCTTTTGACCGAATTTCCTCGATCAAAATAATCGTTATATGAGAAATACCTACAGAAATCAGATTTTGGTAGGAATAATCACTGCGCGTCATAAGCTCTTACGCATTTGAACAGGGTGAAAATTGAGTTGAGTCGAAACTTTAATAGGAGAAAAAAAAAGTTTCACATAAAACTTGGGGAACAGAAAATTTAACATTAAAAATGTATTTGTTTGGATATTATTAAAAATAACGAAGCCAAAACGTCTAAAAGTTTTTACTTAACAAATACAAAATTTATATGTACATCAAGTATGTGAAATGTGTTTATGCATATGTGAAAACTTTTAAACGTTCTGAATCCGTTATTTTTCATAATAGCTGTAAAAAGGCATTTTTAATGTATAATTTTATGCTCTACAACTTTTATTTGGAACATTTTTTCTACCCCTTACTGTTTAGACCCAACCCAATTCACATCCCTTTCAAATACGTGAATGCTAACGACGTGCAAGGCAGATTCATGCCATAACGTGGTGTATGTAATTCTCACACTACGATTCATGACTGAAAAAATTACAGCCAAACATAAAGAACTTTACTAAAATTAGCCAAGTCTACCTACTATCTGAAATTCTTGATTTACAGTTTATCAAAAAGTAAAATTTCAAATTCAATAAGATCATTGAATCTATATCATATAAAGTTGGTGTACACGAGCTGTTTTCATGAAAAGTTGTTGAATTTACAGTTTTCAGGATATTGAAAAATTTAAGATTTTATTTGGGATTTTCTGGTCTTAACTTTTCCTGGTATTTCAAAAGATATTTCACAAGATGAAACTTTTAAACAAGAAATACTTCTTTGAAAAATTTGTTTAAACTAGAAACTTTAAACACAAATAGCAGAAAATAGTTGTCACCAAACACAAACCTTAAAAATCACGTAATTACTATGTATGTCTTTTCATGAGAAAAATTTGGAACACTTTTGTATACAGTGAGGTAAGATTTGATAAAAGAAAATTTGTATCGGCGATGTTTTGGAACTTGAGAGATTTTCGTTTTATGTCCGTTAGTCTATTGGTAAAGTTACTGTTCCGGAGATATACATGTTTTCATTTAAGTGCCTATATCTACTGAACAAATGAACAAACATTACTAGTTTAAATGGTTAAAATGACGAAATTGAATATCTAGAATATCGTTATTCTAGAAAAATTGAAAACGAATAAACCTGATAAAAAGATAGCTGTCACAGAGAATGACGAATGTAGAAAATGACAAACATATTTTTTTTACCTCAAATCCAAATTGCAAGCCAATCGGTCGAGCAGTTCCAGAGATATACCTATTTAAGATAAAGACATAGATATTTTCGATAAAGGGTATTTGCACATAACTGCCGATATATTGTGAACCATTCATCCAATTTTGATTTTAGATGTTTGGGAAAGTTTTACATAGGTGGTTTGGTTGGAATTCAAAATTAAGGAAATATAAGGTAAAAATTTTAAAAGAATGAAGCTTTATGGTATAGAAAATTTTACTTCATTGGAAGGAAAATGCATTTTTTTTATCTCATATCCTTAAATTAGAGGGAAAGAAGAGATTAAAAATTAATTAATTTCTCAATCCCTTAAGGGGAAGAAGAGATTAAAAGATTAATACAATTTTTGTTGATATAATACAAAATAACAAAAATATTATCACCTAAATACAAATTTTCAAGAATATTATTTAATTTTTCAAAATTGTACATATATATATATAAAATCTAAAATACAAATTCATAAAAAAAATCATCGTTTCAAAGACGTTTCGTTTTGCTATATTTTAGCTAGAGTCGATTTCATAAAGTGAAATTGCAATAACACTGTAATAAACAAATAATATTGTGATATTGTGAATACTTTGACAAAAATATACTCTGAAATATTTGTAGTCTACTAGTATTATTAAGATACATTATTTCATATTCTGAACATAGACAATAGAACAGAACATACATTTTACATATTCTATGTTGTAAGTTTTTATACTCATAAGACAATGGAATGAACGCACATATAGAAATGTTCATATAAAATATTAAATTAACACTGATTATAATTTGTAAATATTACAGTTTAGGTAAATTCAGAAGTTTGAATGAAATGAATATTATGAATTTGTTTTTAGGATTAATTAAATTTATTCAACAAAACTGATTGTACCGAATAAAAATTTATGAAAATTTACTGATAATTTGCATGTTAAAAACCACAGCTTAATATTTTTTTAAATTTTAAGTCACTTTACAATTTTTTCAACTACTACAGTTATATAGTGACTACAATGAGTATATATTCAATCTATAAAACAACAGTAGACAGCAATCCTAGATGTTCATCCATTCATGGTCCGACTATGCCTGTTGTTTCTTAACTTTGGTGATCGGTTGTGATCGGTAATTACGTTACGTCAGTGGGGGGTGCATTAATATTGGTTATCATACACTATTTATTACATCATATGTGGATGCTATCCATGATGTTCTGTTTTTGAAACACAGACATGATCAACGACATTTCAAAACTCCGGTGACTTTCAACTACAGCTGGATTAGAACCGCATGAAGTATTCATTTAGCAATATTGCCACCGAAACCAAAATAAATTTATTTGAAATTCACATTTGAAGCACTTATTAGTTTGAAATAAATGTGCTACGGCGCAGATTATAATATTGGTGGATCATAATGTAAGAACTACGACAAAGCCAAAATAAGGGTTTTTATTTTATCAGTTTTGTAATTCTCATTCAATCATACGATCCGACCGTCATAGGCTATATTTTATGACAAAATAACAGTATGGTGGGTTTTTCATCCAAAACAGTAAGGATTCCAATTTTTTATTGAAAAATGTTCTGTTGGGTATTGAATATAAAAGAGCTCAATAAGTACAGTTACAAAAAATATACATTAATAATATCCACTTAACACAAAAATATTTTAAATAAAAATATAAGTTTAAAAGTTACAAACTGTCTTACGGTAACAAGCTCTTAAAATTACGAAACAAGAAAATATTCTTGATTGAGGATAGCCGTGGTCGTATGCTATCTTACAAGTTGTTCGTAGTATATTAAACAGTACAAATTACCGATGGCAGGTAGGATGCGACCATGCGGCTATTCTCTGAATCATGTCATCTAATTTTTGATAATAATAAATATTTTAGTACATTTAAACTGTTTTTTATCGTTTTTGAGTAAAATTTTGTTTTTGTCTTCATTATTATTACAAATTTTAGAATACGTATAAATATATGATTGTATATTAAAATCATATATTTATATATTATCGGGTATTAAAATATTAAATAAATTCAAGATACAGTGAATTATTAGAGGCATTTAACCATATTCAAGCTAGTAGAAAGTTAATTTTCCAGAATCAAATATCAACGATACTGAACTTCATGGACGAACCAATTTCAAAAAATTAAAAAAACGAAACAAAAAATTACATTTATTTGTTTTTCTACAATTATTTTATAAATTATAGAAAAGCGTATGAAATATTATACTATCCACATAATAATTACTTTTGACCGGAAATAATAAAAAAGTCATCATATGTATAATTTACTTGAAATGAACCTAGTATTTTTTTATCCTAACATGTAATTATTATTACTATATTATGTATGCAATGGCATTAATTATTTTAAAATAAATTATTACTTATATGTTTTTGTAAAATATATGACATAAATACGTTGGACTTTTTAACAAAATATGAACCGAGAAAAGTCAATTCCGATGTCAAATCATCGAGTCACAAAATTGTCGAATCTAAACTAGATGAAATCGACATGGATATTCAAATGCAAATTAAACAAATAAGGGAATCTGGTATGTAATTCCAAACATAGATTTTGTTTCACCAACACAAAAGTTCAATTTGCGGAATCGGTTTAGTATAAGAGGAATAGTGATGTTCGTTTAAATGATGTTCTCTTATAATTTGGAAGTAAAATTATTATAATATACGTAATAGTTTGGAAATCATATCTCGGTATATTAATTTACAACAATAAGAGTAAAATAAAGTTCCTAAATTCAACACATCTTAAAATTAAAATTACAACTGGTCCATAATTTACACAATTCGTATAATATTTAGTGATGTAACTGAAAATAAATTTTACGATTTTTTCCAATAAGGAAGAAAATTAAAATGTGTGTTTTTTTTTGTTTTTTTTAAATCGCAATAAACGACGATTTGGATGCAAATATGGTCAGTTAGATAAAGTTTATGGTTACGTTACAATTCACAGATAAGTAACAGAAAATTGTCAAGCATTACCAAATATTGGTGTATGATGACTGTTATGAATGCGAACAGATTCAGGTTAAAAAAATCTCTGATCTTATTTTTCCAAACAGTTTATGCCGAATATTCACACATAGTTGGTATTTTGCTCTTACAGGATATATGCATCCATTCATACAGACCCTTTAGAAAATATTTTATTTTGAATCCAAGAAATCTTAATACTATTTGATGATAGCTCAACATTTGTTACATAACATTTATTTTCATTGTGTTCATGAAAAGAGATGAAAACTTTCGAACATAAGTCAAACGAAAATAATTTATATATCTTTGCAGTTTAATAACCATAAAATTAAATCGTTATGTATCAAGGAAATGTTGAGCTATTATACAATATAATTACAAACATAATATCAAGTATAAGGACCCTTTTTTATATTTCCACAATAAGAACTTTTACTTTGTCAAAACAACATAAAAATCTACGTTTGAAATATCATATTAGATCTTCTACTTTGACTTCCAAGATCCAAGTCTCGATTAAAACCTTTACGTATAGTACTACCTGGTACCTTGCGCTCCACTGCAGTAAGAGGTATATCCAAATTATATAACCATATTTCAACTCAATAAGCTATAGAAATTTTCCATTTACACGTATGATGTAGCTTTAAAAATACCAAAAATTGCTAGCTCAGTGCTTCAGAAAATGTTTTGAATTCACTTCATATTTAAAGTGAAACTTATTCCGGGTATATATCTGCTTAAGTAAACATATTCACAGATTCCATTATTGGCAGTATATTTACCTTTGAGGTCGGTTAAACCTTGTTAAATATCGATAGACTAAATAGATAAAAACATCTCTTTATTAATTTTAATTATTAAAAAATAATTTTTTTATAGAATAAAGTAATTTATGGCACTGATATAACCACACCTGATAAATAATAGGTATATATATAATTAGCAAAAGAGCTATTTAAAGTACTAAATGTATTAGAAAAGGATACGGATATGGTAATCATCCATCTAGTAGTAATAATATTCTCTACAGTTATTATTATTATTTATTATTTTCATAATATGTTTTAGCACACAGAGAAAGGTGTGTTTGATGTCATCCATTTTGATAATAAAGTAGAATTTGTCTTTTGGTGACAATGATAATAATAATAATTTTATTCGAATCTATATTCATAATATTATTTGAACAGCATACATAGGTGTCTTATAAAGAATATGTTTCGTTATTCACTCAGATCACTGTTCATAATTTTCAGTGATGAAAAAATCATTACGTTATGAATCTCAGTACACTTCAACAGTACTATATTATGTATTAAAGCAAAATTTTCCAATATAAAAGAAAATCTGTTAAATAAAATGGGGTACCTATGCTTAAATTCCCAAGAATCTGAATGTTTTTATGGACGTTCGGGATACTATTATAATGAAATTGTGAAAAGTAATCGACCCCATGTTTTTTTTGGATTTTAAAGCGAAACGGTTAGTTTAATGAGTAAAATAACCCAGGCAAAAATTGTAAATCATTATGAAAAAAAAAAGTTACACCCACATCTTTTTCTCTAAGATTCACCATTTCTGAGAGAAATAGATTCTCGAATTTACTTCAGTTATATTGCAGTTATAATATGCATAACTATGCTGCCTATTGTAATCATTGGACACATAATAGAGTAAAACTATTAGTATGCGTGACTAATACACTGGCTGAGTTGCACCGTTCGTATGAACGTAAAGTTATCGGCTACAGAAGTTAGTTCAATTCATTTTTTACAGAAATTAGTTTAATTCAAGACGTTACGGTTACGATGTATGCTTTATTACTTTTGATCAACCTCGGTTGAGAAGATCATTTTTTCTAATATTCTAAAGAGCCTTATAATCACCTTTTGTAGAACGAAATCGACTGATTATATATGATTTTAGGCCTACAACTTTGCTCCCTCCATTTTCCAAAAAATGGCGGTAGTAGTCGGTAGTAGTTGAAATATATAAATCATAGATGTCGAACACTTTGATTTGACATTTGTAAATATAACACTACTTTGTGTATATAACTTAATTTGTGTTTGCATCATAATAAAATTTTTATTAAATATATCCGAATTTAAACCGAATTCTCGTCATTTGCGGGAAGTATTGCTTTTTAGTTTCAATATGAAAAAATCTGCGGCTGAGGCTCACCGGATTATCTTAGGCACTTATGGTAAAACGGCTATTAGTGACAGAACGTGTCGGGAATGGTTCCAACGTTTTAAGAGTGGTGATTTTACTGCTCAAAAGTTATTCTTTGCGTTTGGTGGGACCTGCTTGGCGTAATTTATAATGAGCTTCTGAAACCGTCTGAAACCATCACAGGTGAGCGTTATAGAACGCAATCAATGCGCCCGAACCGTGCTTTAAATGAAAAACGCCCACAGTACAATGAGAGGCACGATAAAGGGATTTTACAGCATGATAATGCTAGACCTCACGTTGCCAAAGTGGTGAAAAAATATCTCGAAACGTTTAAATGGGAAGTTTTACCTCACCCGCCGTACTCTTTAGATGTTGCTCCGCCTGATTTTCACTTATTTCGTTCAATTTTACACGACCTGGCTGACCAGCACTTTAGCTCGTATGATAAAGTGAAAAATTGAATCGACTTATGGATTTTATCGAAATATTTTTTCGCCGCGGGATTCGCCTGCTGCCCGAGAGATGGGCCAAAGTGGTAGCTAACGAGGGACAATACTTTGAAACTTAATGTATGTAATCGTTTTGTTGTAATAAAGCTTCAAATAAAAAAAATAAAAAAAAAAAAAACTGCGGGAGCAAAATTGTCGTAATATTTTAAATGAGGTACGCTTAGCTAGCTTATAGTTACAGAAAATTGTATGCCATTAAAACGTATAAAATGCATGTTTTTTACTTCATATCTAAATTATATCCATTTGGTCAAACCGGTCCATACATTTTAGTCAAGTAAACATTTTCATTTCTCTGTATAAATTATTGCGTTCTATAATTATGTATAGAAATTAAAAACAATATGGTGACCCTTATGTCATTCGGTGGTATACCTATATTGTATTTAATGATAACATATTAAATTTAAATTATATTAAAACAGACTTTATGGATGATGATGGGATGATAATAACACTTCATAAACATTCAGGTAACATTGATGGTACGTACTATTAACGACTATCTAGATATCTACGATCGTATCACATCGTACATACATATTGTATCGTATCGTCAGGTTACAGGCGTCAGTTATATTTCTCAACCTTTTCAATATACGTAGATATACAGTTCGTTTACTTTACCTATTTGTATAGGCATGTTAAAGGATACTGATATTACCCAATAAAAATTACAATCGTCATACAAACTTATAGACTAGAGTAGAAGCCTTAAAAAATGATAAAAATAAGAAGAAAATTATAGTTGGAAACGCAAGATAATATGATACAAGTTAAAGGAAACATAAATTACGGGCGATCTGAGTTCGGGAAGTATGGAAGGGGTGAGTTTTTAAGGATAAAACACGGTTTATTTCGATTTCCGGTAAAACTACAAGTCCTATGAAAAAATAGCAAAGTTGTAGGTAATAAAAAGATCTACAACTTTTGTATTTACACTTTTTTTCACATAATCGTAAAATTTTTCGATGGAAAATTAGGGTGCTTTTTCGATATTTATTCAAAATAAGATGAAAAAATAAATATTTTAATAAATATTTTAAATCAAAAAAATTACAATGTATTTGGAACATAAAAAGGTAAGTTTTCACCAAATTTCGGAGAAAAAAAATAAAAAACCAAAAACTTGGTTATTTGAATTTTTCGCATAGATTTTGAGGTTATTTAAAAAAAGTGTGAATATAAAAGCTTTAGATCTTTTTATTACCTACAACTTTGCTTTTAATTTTTTTTCCATAAGACTTGTAGTTTTGCCGGAAATTCAGATAAACCGAATTTTATCCTTAAAAACTCACCCCTTTCATATTTCCCGAACTTCGCCCGTAATTTCTTTTTCTTTTCATTTTTATCATATTATCTTCCGTTTCAAATTGGTTTCATTCTACTGTAAATTGAAAAATTACGTATGCAGTATACCACCATGCACATACACAGACATATTTGGGTTCTGGTGGCCTTAAAATGTATAAATATGCCAAGAACTTCCAACTGAAAGTAATAACACCAATAAATATTTTATGAATTTGTAATGTTGAATGCGTTGAGGATTCTGGTTTTGTGGTGCGGGGAGGGTAAAATAAGCTTCACCAAAATACGAGAGACATATAAACAGGAAAAAGCAACAAAATCACTTGGTGAAGAATAAGCCTAAACAACATTACAGTTGATAATGTCTAATGAGTGGTTTCGGAACCTTCAAATGGCAAGTTCAATTTGTCTCCTTACGACATTTTTATGAGGTTTTCTTAAGACACAGATTTATTCATGGAATAGGCCAGATATGTTTCTACAATCGTTTCGTTTATTATTCAGCAAATAATTTTGAGTCATTCATCAATTAACATTTTTTTCTTTTAATTTGTTTGGTTGCAGATTTCCTTCATACCCTTCATACAATCCCAATTTTTAGACGCAAATTTCTGAGCGCACGCACAGACACACTCCTCCGGTTTCAGAAAATTGTCGCCATTTCAAGAACTTCACATAGGAAAGTTAGTAAACATTTTAAATATAATTATTTCTTAATTATTGTACTAAATTCTATAGGATTTCATAAGCATAAATAAAACTTCTTTTAATGTATCATTGCGCTATTACTTATAACATCACAAAACAGAAACTGTATCCTTAGTATTATTGTATATGCTTTCAAAAACACTCCCGCTATAAATCTTCAAAATCTGAATACAATACAAGTGTGTTAATCTGACGGTATGCGAATGTATATAGGATGCAAATTTTAACATTATTTTCTGTATACCAACATATTCACTAAACGAACTGTATAACTGGTTAACTTCGGGGTTGATCATATTATTTTAACTATTGTTGATGTTTGACTTTTTGTTTGAAGGTCAAATTTAAATGGGTGTGACACTATTTTATTTATTACGTCATGAATTCAATTAATTAATCCAAGTGAGTGTTGTGAAGTTTATATGTCATTTGATGGATTGTTGATTAATAATTTAACACTACCTATACTATAGAGCTAGATATCTAATATATTAATTTATTTTAATAAATTTTATATTAAAGTTTGTAAAAAAAAAAGAAGATAATTAATGTATTTTAAAAACATAATTAAATTATATATTCCCTTTGTTTAATGTACTTAGTTTGTCATAAAGTTTCAGTCGATTTATATGTCAGAAATTTTTTCATTAATACACGCAAATTTACAATCATTTAACATTTTAATGCTCATTGTCAAGGTATTTTAGTTGTACAAAACTACGTAAAAGTTACTCAAATATTATAAAAACTTTATCTATCTGTAATAACAAGATTGAAACTTACCCAGCAAACA
Source organism: Chrysopa pallens (assembly GCA_020423425.1). NCBI lineage: Eukaryota > Metazoa > Arthropoda > Insecta > Neuroptera > Chrysopidae > Chrysopa > Chrysopa pallens. Next base: position 4,177,448 of record CM035594.1, on the reverse strand, counting down.
TCCAAGCTAGAAAGACTTGAAAGAGTTTTTGTGAAGACTTGCTCAAGATATTTTCTCTGACCTCGTAATGACCTCTTTTTTAAGAACTTAAAATTGAAACCTCTATAAGAAGACTTTTTTCGATTTATAAGAAGTCAAAATTGTGTATTCTTTAAGAAATCCTCGAAATTCAGAATTATGATCATTTTTTTTCCTGCCCTCATAAGAAATAGATGTCTTTAAGAAGTCTCTTTTAGAACTCGATGTGATTTTATTTTAGATTTAATGTGCATTTCACTCAAATAATGATAAGTAATAGTAAATTAGAATAATAACGATGATATTAATCTTCATAATAAATTCGTAGAGAGACATATTTTATTAAAATCAAGAACAACTCTGTTGATAAAATAAATAAATTCAATTAAATTAGTTTGAAAAATTAATTGTTAAATAGATAACTGTTAAATTATCTAATATTAGACTAGTAGCTTTGCTTTAAACCTCACTCGAAAATAAACCGAATACCGCATTTTTCTTTATTACACAAATTGTTGAGGGAATTTTCATTTCTAAAAAACCCCGTCTCCATAACCTGCATTGAATAAAATTTATATGCATATATATATATATATATATATATATATATATATATATATATATATATATATATATATATATATATATATATATATATATATGCATAAGGATTTTCCAAAATTGGTAGATGTTTCAAAGATAATTACAGTTTTCCAAAAAAATTTCCTCGTCATCTCCTATCGATTTAAAAAAACCTCACTTTTCTAGCTTAAGAAAATCCTTACAGACATTTTTATAATAAAGAGGGGACGAGAATAAACAACAAAAAGTTTTCCTGTCTCTTCTTTATTATTTCTGTTAAGTTTTCTTGTTGCGTTTCCATTATTTATACACATTTTAACTACTAAGTTTATACATTGACTACAGTGGGTATATACTATACAAAAACAGCACATAACATTCTTAGACGGTAACCCATCCAAGTACATTTCTAGGCGATAATCCCTCAGACATGTACCGTATCTGATGTTGCTGAACTTGTAATCGTTTGAGATCTATACTAACGTTACAGAATGACAGAATGTAGGGGCTCCAAATGCACGTTTAATTTATATCAAGAAAAATTTAGAAAAATACAATTAAATATTTAATAAACAGTTAGCATACAGAAATTGACTTTTTTCAAAATAATACAAAATTTAAAAACTTCATAGCCAAATTGTAATCCAGCAATAGAAATAACAACATTATTGATAACTAATATTGTAAAATTAATTTAATCATATTTTTGTCATTTCCTTTCTATTTTATATTTTCATAATAAAAAAATTGATAAATAAGAAATTTAAGTACTTTTCTTATTATTTCTTAATTTTATATGTTAGTTCTTTTATTCTATATTTATAAATTAAAAATTGATTTTAGATTATATTTTAAGTATTAAATTCATAATAATAAAATTTTTAATGCCATACTATATACATTTAATACTATTGTAAAAAAATCTAATAATCTCTTGAAAATTAAATTAATTATAATTGAGCTGGAAGTATTGATTATTAAATAATAGATTAGTATTATTATTAATAATATTAGTTATATTTATTATTAGAAAATCTTACTGCTTAAATGGTGTTATTACTGCTTTTTTACAAACAAGCATTTTGTTTTAAATAAATTTTTGTAAAGTTATAAAATTACTAAACATAAACCAACACAGCCAACAGATTAACCATTTATAAATCACATTAATTAAAATAAAGATATTGTGATTTAGAAATGTGTTCAAAAAATAATATTCTGTTATGTATTGAATTTATTAAAATTATATTATTTAAGTTCAATAATTTAATGATGTTATTACGACTGTCAAGTAGGGAATTTCATTAATTCAATAAAAAAAATATGTCCTATGAGAAATCATTATCATTATTATAATTTATTTAGATACATGTATAGCATGCTTAAAAAACCTTAAGGACAAATATTTATTTTAAATTAAATACCTGTGTGAAAAATATTATACACCCAAGTGAATAAATTCACTATTAATTAAAAAATTTATGCAGTTCGTATGAAAATGACTTGGGAATGTTTCACGGTATTTTTGTACCTTGTTTGTAATTCAAAATTATCCAAATTGACTTCAAGTTTAAAAGGTATGGGGAATTCAAATCCGATAAAGAGTACCATGCATATATGGCTTAGTAACTTTAATTTCATAAACACTTATAATGCATATTGTACGAAATATTTCCCGGAATTTTCTTCTCTATTATAACGTACAAGATATTTTTATCTTTAATATTGTTCGAGTCAAAACCTCTCGTAAAATATTAGCTGCTGTTATCTGCTGTAATAATTAGGATTAAAGTGGAGTTTATAAAAAAATATTTATTAGTTATTTATTATATTTTATTTCATTAGTTTCTTTCAAAATTTTGGTAAGCTTGCCTTCCGTCATCAAGATAACTAAAAAACGAAAAGAAATAGCTGGTTGAAATTATGGTGACGGGTTCTCGACATAAAAAGTGAGTTTAAAATCATCAATGGAAAAAATCGATACATTGGGTCCAATGGATTGAAGACCAAACTTATGAACAAAAAAATATTGAAGAAAAATTCAATGACAATGTTTGTTTTCAAAAAAGACATTGGTTTGAAACATTTCTTCGCCACAGTTTTAACTTAAATTAACTTGATAATCACATAGATAATTACTGGTTATTATTATATACGTATTTATAACTTTACAGACTGGATATTCACAGTATTTTATTAATGCTTATGATTTTAAACAGTTTAAACATTGACAATCAACCATTGTCGCAATATTCTTATTTATCTGCGTTCTTCTATTATTAAACTTGAACAAATAACAATCGAAAAATAGATTTGAATTCCTTTCTTAAATAACAATGAAGAATAATTAATTTATGAAGTAAATGCAGCTTTCTTAACAAATTTTAATAAAAAGGGGGAAAGGCAGTAAATACCATTACCTTTCAGGTAGGCCTTTGATTGTGTTTGGCCATTACTAAAGATGGTTTACACTGTGTTAATATACTATTAACATTATCTACAAACTTAACACTAATAGATAATTTTAACTCAAAATTTTCCCATATTTTGCTAATAAATTTTAAAATCATTAGGGTAGGTTTTATTGTTTTATTTTTATAATTCCCGTATACAAATCAGGGTGCATTTAATCTTCACCCAATTTGACACAGTTACTTTTGGAATGGCATGTACATCTTTCATTTACTTTATTGCTAATAAATATATGATTTTGACTACCTAAAACCCCTATGGTAAAACCATAAAACAATTGGTTAAGCAAAAACAATTTTTTTGAAAAACTAGCTTTTATAGTATTAAGAGGTAAAAGAGCTACTAAAAATAGTTCATTCCTTGAATTTTAAGTATAAATGGTGGAAGCGCAATGAAATAATGAAGAAAAAGTTTTTCAGCGTTACCATATTATTTTTGTTTTATATTATGCTATAATATCGTATTGCCATCCAATTTAAATATGTATGCCCAATTTCATCTCAATCGGAAAACTGGAAGTGTGTCAAATTTCAATTGGATGATTTGATTATAGAACACATCGGGGCAGATGAAACTAAAATAAAAGCTTGTAAAAACCACAATTAAGCTAACAGTATTAATTTAAATAAATAGTTAAAGTAATTATTCTGACTCAAACTGAAGGTTTGGCCCGAATGCCTCATTATAAAAATTATTAATAATAATTTTTAATAATAATAAGAAAATAAATTAAATTAATATTTAAAGTGATAATGAATGCAAGACGTATTCTAATGAGTATGGACAGGTAATAAATAGATAATTTTTTGTAGCCGTTAAAAAAGCACATTTAATTTTTGGCATTCATTTCAAAATTCGTGCATTCATATTAAGTTTACTGTACACAGAAATTATCAAATTTCAAGCCCCACCAACCACACACTTGTATTTCATAAATGTAGGTGTATACTCTTCATGTTTTCTAGTTTCATATACATTTTTTTATGATATTTATTTGGCTTATAAATGTGATGACTTTTAGTACATAAACTGCATATACAGTCAAAATATTATATTGTTAGAAAATGGTTTATAAGAGTCTGCTTTTTTAAAACCGAATATAATGCTTATTGCCTTTTTTTGGATTGTTAAAATTTTTGAAACATACGTTGCTGATCCGCATATTATTATTATTAAATACATCAAATGAAAAGTCGGCACTTTTTAAGGACAGCATCTTTCGAATGGTATAATGGTAACATTGGGTAACTTTTTGATAATAAATACCAAAAAAAGTGACTTGAAAATTATATTCATGTCCATACTTGACCAAGTTAACACATATCAAATTATGATTCTATAATATTTTGGCACAGTATTTTTCGAATGTATAACTTTTGTAACATTTTATTAATAATAAATATTTATGTTTATTTATTTTGTTCTGGAACAAGTGTGTCAAATCAAAGTAATATTGAAATCTTATGTCTAGAAAAATCTCGAATAAGTAATCATATGAAAAATAGCTATATAACAGATTTACAAAAAAATAATTTTTTTTCTCGAAATTTCCAATGAGCAGTATATTAAGGGCGAGGGAGAGACTTATAGAGGCAGTTTTTAAAAAAGTGTTGTTACGTTTATAATATCCTTAGTTTAACAAAACTACGATACATAGTTTAGCGTAGTAGTCAAACGATTATATTGATTAGTGGTGTGTTGCATTGAAGGATAATTAATTCAAGCGAATTAATATTTGTAAACATTATTTATTGGCCTTTTTTAAAAGTCATAAAGTTTTAATTTTTAAATAAAAAATTTAAAGAATATATGTAATTCGAAAATAGTATACCAAACATGTAAGCTGATAAAATTTCTGTCATTGTTTTTATTTTCCTATCTGAAATAATTTGTGCGTATTGTTTCTAATTCAATTAGAACTTTTGGCATTTTCCTTGTACATTCTGCTTTCATGTTTTTATTTTGGATTTGAAAATCTGTTACAGGATTTGTACGAACTAAGCCAACTAAAGAACTTAATACCCATTTGAAATTTGAGTTTGAATGTATTTAAAACGCAAATAATCTACAATACAGTCAAAATTTAAAAATATTCAAAAACTGATAATTTCGGGGATTTGGTATAAAAAAGTATCAAGTTTTAAAATAGCTACATTTTCGTTTAAAACCTTTCTTGCGTCGGCATCAATTACAAACGTTTAGGGTGAAAATTATTTTTCTGAATTTTGCAGATATGTACGTCATGTTTTTATGATTAAATATTATAACAGTATTGAATAAATTTTTTTAATTTGTACATTTCTGTTTATTTTACCTCGCGGGGAACCGTTATCAGGCATTACTTCGCCCGGGGAGGAGTGACTAACTATTGTCTATTCAATTATTGCCGCTGTGAACGTCTCCTTGATATATCTCCCTAAAGAATATTCAACATTTTAGCCGCTGCATCGGCCACTGCTTTCCAAATTTCATCACAGCGGAACATCAGGCCGACGAGGTTTTGTGGCGTACCATGGCAATGGAGAACAGCATTTAGTTCTGCTCTCTCTGCAGACCGAATCTGCAGAGGTAGGCTCGGAAGTTGCTATGTCCGGTCAGCAACTATGTGACATAGAAGTCCACTTCTCCATGCTCTCTGTTGAACCAGGTCGCGATGTCTGGAATCAGGCGATTGGTCCATCTTCCGTTTGGTGATGATTCCCATCATCTTTGCCACATCTCGAGTGTGCGGCCTCTTTCATCTGATGCGAGTGTCGTGGTGTCGTCAGTATCACTCTGCCTTCGTTGGTAGTTTCTCTGTCGCTCGTTCGCCAAATTGGCGGAAGACTAGACACTACACACACAGCATTGTATGATATATGACATTGTTCTACTATTATATTAAAAAGTTAAATTTTTTAGATTTAAGAAATTATAACCACTCCTAAATAGATAATGGCGACATAAATTTTTGTTAAATAGAACACAGTAAAGTATGCTTGCAATTATTCCTTGTAGGACACGAAAACATTTATCATACACAACAATCTGCACGGTAATTATTAAAATTTGTTAATTTTTTGTTGTTAGTATGAAGAACCAACTAAAACATGCATTTTATGTGAACTAGCCCTCATAATATGCAAATTATACCATTTAACTCTTTTTAAATTCACAATATTATGACGTTAAGTATGTGATTTATATAGGATATATAATATCTATTCAGTTAATTATATACATTTCATTTATTTAATTAAATTTGCTAACATTTAATTACTTATTTTTGGCGTTTATGCATGCAGTTACATATAAACTATTTTGTGGTTTGTAAGAGACAGGGAAATAATTGTAGGAAAATGGAATAAATTTAAGTAAAAAAGTGAATATAATCACGAAAAACATTTAAGAGATATATTTGGGTGATAAAGTAATTGTATATATTGTTTTCGTAAAAAATATTAAATTATACGAGCTTCTAACCGTTAATGTATCTTCGGTATCTTCGATCTTCGATATTACGGGGATTACTAATCGAAATAGATATATTTATTATATAGTATTTCAGATGGCATGAAAACGGTAAGATTATCAAGATTGCCAAAAAAAATTATTAAAAAGTTAAAAACTTATTTTATTTTTGGATTTTCGGCAAAAATTTTGTTTTGCAATCGAACCGTTTATTAATACATGCCAATTTATATTTAATTTGTAATTTTTTAGATTATTTATATGCAAAACTGGCAAAAATAATTTTGAATTTCTTAAGTCCAGTTTTGATTCAATTATATATATATATATATATTATATATATATATATATATTTAATAATTTTTTTAACAAAATGTACAATAGGAATAATGTATACATATAAAATACTTTATCCTGAATGATCCATTAGTATGGATAAACGCAGAGCCAAAATCGCCGGCCGTGGAGACCTAAAAATGGGATTGGCCCACAGGCTACCTATACGGGGTAGAAAAACCGTGCCAATTATTTTACACGTTTCCACTCGAAGTATGTTACAAACCATATTAGCAACATTTCCATCGAAAGTGCTAATAAAAATTATTTATCTCTTCTCACTAGCAGTATGTAAAACTGTATAAAGTGTGCATATTCCAATTGTCACCGAAACCATTCGTGGTTCTGTAGGTACATATATATTTTTATCAACTATACACACCACGTGGTATCGAGTGGCGCACACCAAATACCGGGAATACGATAAGAAAGGATTTTCCGATCTGTTACCCTTAATAACCGCAAACAAAATTTGTTTTGGTAGAACATGATTCCTTGTTCCAATTTAATTTAAATTTTGCGTATACATTCTTTAACAGGATGTAGAAGTTGCATAATTTTTTTTAATCACTTTAATTGAGGCGTTTTTTCTTCACGAATAAGGATCACCATATGGATCTGATGTTATTTTTTAAAAATGTTACATAAAAATAAGCAACATATGGACATTTAAAATTACAAATTAAACAAGGAAGGAAATATTATTACATTAATTTACGTTTATCAGTCATATACTACCCGACTAGAAATTATCCCAATACTTATATTGGGGCCCAATTGGGAAATGCAAGGGCTTACCCAAAAGGCTTATCCCGGTTGGGATCTAATTGGGTACCTATTGGGATAGCCCAATTTAAAAATAAATAATTGGAGGTGAGTTTGTCCTTAACGGTAACTAGCTGGGAACTGATCGGGAAATCCCAATCCAGAAAAATAATTTAATATAGGTTTTACTGCACTAGGATTCAATTAGGAACTTATTGGGACAGCCCAAAGTAAAAATCAGTAATGCTAATAGTTCTTTTTTTTGTCTGGGCGATAATTGGGAATGGATTGGGAAAACCCAATGCAAAAATTAATGACAACATTTTGGTTTTACCGTACTCTGACCCTTTTGGGAACATAATGGGATAGCCCAATGTGAAAGATTTTGTACTTTTCGCCTTTCTTTTATAATTTTTATTTTGAATATTTTGAATATTTTGAATAGAGTGTTTTGTTACAAAATTACTCATTAGATAGTGTTCGGGAGTATATTGAGAGTTGTATAGTTACAAACTTTTCTCTATTAAAAAAAAAATGCACATCTCTTAAAATGCTAAATAAAAAAGACATGTCTTAATTAAAAAAAAAAAATTATATATTTTTATGTGATGTGTATAAAACATAGTGATGATTAACAAGCATTACAGTGATATAGTTTCAAGGTTAATATATGTACTGTCACACGTGTTTAGTGACGTCACCCAAAAGAAATAGAGGGAGAGCCCGTCATCGCCAGTCTTACCACATTGAATAAAGGCTAAAAAATTTTCTGTGCAAGTACCCTACAACAGGTAAGATGGTTTGGTTAATAAGAATCTCGAACCGTGGTGGCTTTGACAGGTTACAGGTAGGAAAGATGAGCATAATTGCTACCCCAAAACATTATAACATAATACGCAATTTTTTAGTATGTTCTACAGGATACTATTAGAATATCATACCATCCGTTGCCAGACATTTTGTAGGGTGGCAACCCCCTGCCAGATGCCTTGAATAAATAATAATTCAACTTACGTTATAATATAAAATCTGATTTTTATGTATGTTACTTGATCAACTATTCAAAGATGTTTTCCAAACGACCAAACAGTTTCAAAAGTTCTAACATTCTTCCAGACATAGTTGAAGTTCGGATATTCTAATAAATAGTATCCTGTAGAACATACTAAAAAATTGCGCATTATGCTATGTTTTTGGGCAGCAATTATGCTCACCTTTGCTAACTGTTACCTGCCAAAGCCACCACGGTTCGAGATTCATAATATCCAAACCTTCTTACCTGCTGTAGGGTACTTGCACAGAAAATTTTTTAGCCTTTATACTATGTGGTAGGACTGGCGATCACGGGCTCTTAGTCTAAAAATAATGTTTACTTCCAACAAAAAAAGTTATTAACAAGTCTAAATCTGTAGATTGTACGTCGTAGTGCAGTGAACGAACTTGCATAAATTCATTTTAAAATGTTAATTTTGTTTTATTATCAGAACTTGGGAAGCGATAGCAATTAATTATTTGAATTGAGATTGTTGAATAAATCTTTATGTGTATTTTAATGTGAAAGTTTTTTAAATATTAATGTGAAGAAATAAAACGAAAAAATTAAGCTGATTATTTCGACATTAAATATATAATAAGTTCTGAATCAATTGATGTTTATTTTTAAACGTTTAGTTAAAAAATTAGTGATTGTTTAAGAAATAATTTTGTGTTAACTTCTTTTTCAATATCTTCTGATACTATGTAAGTAATTGCAAAAAATGAAATCTTTTTACTTCCATTTAAAGTGCTTGTAATTGATATATTAATCTTTTGAATTTTGTTTTGTTTCAGAAACAAATCTAAATAACAGTTAATGCTTTTTTTGGGAAAAAATTCCGATAATGATATCGATATTGTTCGAAGTTCTTGGCTGACATGAAACAAACACGACCAAACGGTTTATTGTAAATACATGCCACCTCCCTATGATGCGCCGAAATTTCGAAAATTACAAAATATGGTTATTTTTTACAGGGCTTTGCGAAGAAGAAACTAAGAACGAGATTGAGTCTCCAAAAAAAAAGCTAGAAAAAATTTAAATTAATGGATCATCATTATCATCTAAGATCAAAGCAAGATTTCTTCTAATACTGGCGTTTCTTCTATGAACATAAATCTTCATCGATTGATTCTAAAGGAAGTTCAATGAAAAATATGAAAATACAAAAATTAAACCAAAATACAAAAAAACAAGACCGAATAGTTCTGATTCCGAAAAAAATTGTGTTGTTGATACCTCATTAAATTAATCAACGAAAAGTTTATTCGTGGAAAAAAGTTTCGAAAAATCTGTTGAAAATCAATTTTTTTTTTTTTTTATATTAAAAATTATTAATAAAAATACTTGTAAGTCAATTTGCACTTTGTTTTATTACGAGTTTATTGTGTGGGACCGCATAGGTATTACCCAATAAAGAACAGATCGGGACTGCCCTAAGTGGCACACACAGGTTTAGCCCAACAGGGAACAGATTGGGATTTCCCGATTGGTGCCCAAGGTAGTATCTGCGTTACATCCCAACGTAGAATCCCAATTGGGAAACCCTATTGGGCCCCAAATGGGTGCAGTCAAAAATTTCTAGTCGGGTATGTCTCTATATAAATTACATGTTAAAACAATATGTTAAACGTCGTTTTTAAGAATCAGATGAATATATATTCTGTGATAGCTTCTGATAAGTTCTTTGTTTTTGAATCAATTTCAATTTAATTATCAAGTTTTGTTATTGTATTGAATTTACTTTCAAATTTTTATTGCAATATAGCAAATCCAGTTTTATGCAACTACTCTGGATGCCGTGTTTCGATTTTTATTGAAACTCATTACCAACGAGATTAATAAGGAAAAAAAATTGTCCTCTATTTGTATCCTGTGTAAGCGTTCGATGAAAAAGCAGCAAAACAAAACTGACAATTACCTAGTTATTAAAAACAATAATGTCTGATATATTTTACACTTCTACGATAGCGAAGAGGTGACTTCCAGCTAGTATTCATATAAATCAGAAGCAATTCGTTTTGACTCAACTAATCCGATGCCTTTTCATTAAACTGTTCTTCACAATGATGATTAAATTAAATTTTTAACTTAACCTATAAAAATAAAATATAAACATATTTGTAGAAATGGAATCTGTCATTGAAAATTTTGTATTTAAAATGCCGTTTTAAAATAATTTAATTAATGGGAAATTCACTCTCTAGAATTTCATCTTTTAATTAAAAAATATATCAAAACATGTTTGAAGAGACATCTATTATTTTATCTATCGTTATTATATCTTCACTCTTAAGTACAAATCTATTTTTAATCAAACGATTATTTTACAAAAACAAATGTATCATTGTATTTTATTATATCACATCTTAAGTATTTATGCCCATCCTAATACTGATAATCATATCGAGCTGCAATCATGAAAACTAAGAGGTAATCTATTTATTTACACGTGAATCAAACTCAAGTGCTCTCTCATATCAGGAATATGAGTTTGATTTACGTGTAGATAAATAGACGCAAACTAGGAATTAATTAAACAAATGCATAGTACTAAAGTATTATACACTTGAAAACAACGTTAATAAACGTTCCTTCTGTTTCGAAATGCTACTTTAGGTAATTTCAGATTTATTAGATTCCAGTTTTATCCACCTTCCTCTGTAGCAATTTAGTGTTTTATGGAAGGACTACATGGTCATTTAATTTTGACAAATCGATATGAACTTGAGCAAATGAGCTAAACTTGTGCATACCATTTACACGCTAGTTAGTTTTGCAGTTTAAGAGTTAGTAGACAATTTTGAGTATGCATTTGTCCGACGACCGACAATATTAAATGAATAAACCTGTAAAATGTTAGTATGTTACTCCACGACAACTAGAAAAAGAAAACTTCAAATGCCTGTCAACCAAAATATTATTCAACAGTACTTAAGCTGACTGGGAGAATCGCCAGTATTTGTAAAATATTTTTATATTACGGTATAAATATTAAAATTACGGTATATATATATTACGGTTTTTATATTACGGTATATATTGTTCAGATAGTTCAATGATATATGCTTACGACTCAGTCATGGTGAAATGATCCCCGTTGATTCGATGTGGCAAATAAATGGTACATTATATTTATTTTTGTCACAGTCTGGATATCGACCTCCCAATCGACAATTTCGAGAGCAAATAATTATATCATCATTGAATCATTTACATTCGACGCGTATAACATAACTTAAAACTGAATGATTTTTCAGCAAAATCGATCCAGATGGTTTTTTTTTTGAGGATAAAAATACAATAATTACCCATATTTATAATAATACACAAATTATTGTTTTTGTATTCTGCTCAATGAGGAGTTCGTAGAGTAGACTTTACAGATATCACTTCGGCCACTTGTTTTTATCTGAAAAAAACACGAATTAAAAAAGACATATCAAACTTAATAAGTGGGGAAAGCTTGTCCATCGTAGGTGCCTATATATGTAGATCCGCAGCTGGGATTTTCACAGTTACAAAATCAATTCAACAGAAACTAATTTTATTTTATTTATATTTTTTGATGTAAGCAAACAGAAGTAATAGATCACTGTGTATAGATGGGGCTAGGTACTAGGTAATGTTCATCATTTATATAATATCACGGATACATGATCATCTTAATTACGTTTCTGTCGTTGGAGTTTGTTGAATGTCTTTTCTATCCCACAATAATATCTGGACATGTACATTCATAATATCTGCATATGTCATATTCATAACTATAATGTTCTACATTTATCATTCATGTATCATACAAGATACGGTTTTCTCTTTTTATTGAACATTTGATATTGTGAAGAATACGTAATAGAATTTCTTTAGATAGAATGGATGGATATTTGTATATCTAATAGTATAATGTCCAGTGGTGGTCATATGCATTCCATATGGGTGAATGACTCGAGAGTCAGCTTAATAAAGTTTCCAGTTCGGTGAATATTGAGTTTTCCTACAGCACGACTAGCAGACAGTCAAGTAAAAAGGATAGAAGTATAAAGTTAACAAACCAGTGGATATGATATGTATAGATATCATAACCCAGACAATATGATGATGGTCAACTAACTATATAATATCAAATCTTTCTAGCCATAAAATTTAAATATTTTACATTTTGATTACAAAATATTAAACTACATATTTACTTTTTAACTTTGTTATCATTGAAAATGTTTTATTTTTTATTTATTAAGTTTTGTCGATTAAAAATTAGAATAAAGAAAGAAAAGCAAAAAAAGAATTATGTGGGGGTTAAAGATAAATTACAAGCACATATGGAGAAAATAAAAAATTCCAACTTACCATACCTATGCCCCAAAATGAAGTTGTTATGTCCCTAATTGTGAATAAAATATTCTTTATTCAAGATTTGAGAACATAAATTGTATATAAAACCATTGATAAATAATTATTTGAATACTTATATGGCGACCATCCATCAGTTGTATGATTATCCTTTGTGTAAATTCGAGATTTTTATGTAACGGTTTTCCAGAATTTTGGCTGTCAACAATTATTTTTTTTTTTTGTGTAGCAATTAATTTGTAGGTACAGAAAAATTTTTCATTAAAATAGGACTGTATAGTTCGTTGAGAATATTATTGGCTCAATTGATTTTGCTTTGACATACCCTGTAACAGACTTGCAATAGCTTAAAAAAAAAATATTAAAGTTCTTAAAATTTTTATTTCACACAACAATAAGCCCCAATGATTTCAAATATGAGTATTAAAAAATGTCAAAAAATTTAATTAGAGATTTAAACTAAATTTACGTATTTATAATAATAAATAATAATTGTTGATTTTTGTTAAAAAAATAGTTTTAATTTTAATAAAACTTACATCAGTAATAATAATTATTATTATTATAAATATTATTTCTATTATTATTATTTTTTTATATATTCTATTTCTTATAAAAAACTTAATTTCCCAATTAAATTTCAGTTGTTTATTTAATATAATTTATCAAATACGAACCTCCAATGGTCAGTGCGTCCTGAAAGCATATAATGATTATTTAAACAGAAGGTAGACATAATATTATCTTTCTAGACTTTATTTATGATACATGGATACATTTATACATATACTCAAACGTAGAAATTGACACATCTATTGTAACATTAACTTGTATGATAAGCCGTTATTTGCAATGATTATAAAAAAAAATGTAGATTGCAAAGTAGAAAATGATCGATGTTTTCATTTTTTTCAATTTTGTGTCAGTGTTTTTAATGGTATACAATATTTTTTTATCTTCGAAATGAAAGGTTCGACACGCAAAAATAAACCATAGAGAACAAAACAAATTTACAATATAAACATCCACTTGAAGTAAATGGTGGTTTTCGACATCCCTAGACCTACCAACATAAATTTCTTGAAAAATGCTCGATATTTTATTTTCAAAAAAAAAAGTGGTTATAATTTGTAGTTAATTTATATTGAAGAATAATTTTATACAGTTTCATGAACATCAAACAATTTGAGCTGAAATAAAAAATATAAAAATGAGATTTTTGCAATAATTTGAGGTTACGGTAAAAAAAATTTTCATCCCACTATTTCTCGGAGGTGTCTGGGCAAGGCGGAGAATTTTATTTGATTTTGTGGCCTATGTACCTGTTAACGTTTTAATAAACTGCTTAAATATTCTGTGTTCCAGTCATATTAAAATTAAACTTATTTTTAACCTTATATAACGTTTCAGAAAACTTTAACTGCCATGGTTTGACGTCATGGTGGCATAAATAAGTTATATAATATAAGAAAACAAATATTTAAAAGTGTTATATTATGTTTTGATGTGTTATACGAGTATACCCAATTTTATATACCTGTATTACGTTACCAATATGGCACTTTTTTACCGGAATAAAAAAGGTTTAATTTTATGACAAGAAATCGTGTTTATTTTGCCAAATTACATATTGAACTATTATTATTGAAAATAAATATAATAATATTGAATATAATCCTCATGTTATTAAAATGGCACCTAATAATAAAAGTGAATATGGAAATACTTTGGTTAGTAGAATAAGAAGGAATTAAAAATTTTTTTAAGATATTATATTCAGATCATCAGGAAACATTTCAGGTAAGAAAAAGTTCCGGTATTTCATGATATATCAATTATTTTGGATAAAAAATCTGCAGCAAAAAACTCGATCGCTACCTTGATATTTCAATACAGTAGGCAAAGTTGCCAATATCTTTATGAATCTAAAAGTATTGGGTACCTTGATTATTTGTTCTGTGTCGCCAGATGTGCCCTTTTTCGGAATCGCATTTTCATTTAAATTCACTAACTTTATCTACAACATTATCAGTTGATAAATAGTACTTTCTGTCAATTTAAGTAAATTATTTTAATCATTATGTTAACTGTCCTGATAATATGCATTCTTCGGGGTTTATACTTGCAGCTAGTTATTTCTTGTCATTTTTCACAACAAATTGTTAGTGATAGTAGTAAATAATTCAAAGTATGTAAAATAAAGAAAATTATTTATTGAATTATTTTTTTTACAGTGAATAATAATAATAATATAAAATACATATATGATTTTGTTTTTCCTTTTATATTTTTTGTTCCATTTGCTTGGGGAAAATCTTATAAAATATTTAAATGATTCATTTTATTTGTTTACATATGATATGTTATGTAGGTATATTAAAGTATTATGAGCATGTTAAATGTTGTTTGTTATTTATAAATTTTTAATAATATAATAACTTTTTTTTTTGTTTATTTCCAGATAAAGGGAAGTAGGAATTTATTTTTTAAGTATATAAAAAATTTTCAATAATTTAATTTTTTGTATATTTTGTTATAAAACAAAATATGAATAATTCAAATTGGCTACTCTGTAAAAAGTAATAAGCGAACATACATGAGCAATCCAGATTGGCCCACATAATCCAACAGCCAGTTCAAGACACCCAATAATTCAAGAATGATAATCAAGGTTCTGTTTGGTAACCATCGATACATTATTAATTGACGTGCCCTTGGGAGCAAATCTCTTCTGTTTCAACAAAGTGAATGGAACATTCAGATAACGATACCGTAAATAACTAGCCTAAGATCGAACCTAAATTTGAATTCCTGACCATATTTACCACATGTGAGAGAGTTGATACTCTTAGAAATTCTTTTCTCTTTCAAACTCTCATAATGAGTACTTCCAAACTCCCTCATCTTGTACATAATGCTACTCTTTTCTGTTCTATGTCTGGTACCCACTTTCAACTTGCAATACTTATTTGCTGAGGATTGCGATTAAGACAATTTTATTTTTGGTATAGGCTCATCTAAAAGATTCCAGTTATGGTTCTAAGATATCAAAGTCAGAATTTAAGCCTGGTATTTGTGCTTTTAAAGGCACCAATACCTAGGCTTTTAAATACCTAAAATCGACGGTTTTATGTATCCTGATTTTAGTTTCTAAGCTCAGGCTTTCGGGCGCGCTTATAGAACGTCGTAAAGAAACTTTCAGGTCGATAGAGCCTTATTATGTTTACAGGTAGGTTTCAACATTATCTCCGTTTTTGGAACTTTTATGTTTAGTAAGAGTTATTGCTACATCTGCAAAAGCAGTGACGAGTGTTTGGAATTTTTACCCTTGGCAAAAACATTATAACTCTCGTATTGAACATATTTGTGTTGTTTCAAAAGAAAATTACAACTCCACCAATTTATGACACCCTTGATTAGCAAGCCGCATAGAATATTGTAAAATTGACCATTAAAGAAAAAAAGACTTCTGTTTTACAAATATTGCAATTAATTGATTTAATTTTTCATTTTTATTACATTGTTATGTTAATTGTTTGATTGATTAGTTAATGGGAAGAAATAATTTGCAATTGTAAATAAATCTTGTATAAATAAAATAAACATAGAGTAAATTTTAAATGATGTCGGTGTGATTCGAAGTGAGGTCCGTTGAATACAAAGGCAACTTTGCTTGTCATAAGGTTGTTGCTGCTAAAATTTATACTGGTGTACTATATACATAGGTTGAGTTAATCAATAGAAATAAACATGATCAACTTATGACGTAATAATTTTAAACTATGTTCCGGGAACTATCGAGATGTGGTCCTTGCTGATTCTAAAATTTATTTAAGTTTGACTTTTTCATTCTGACGAAAAAAGAATAAAAATTGTTTTATTGAGATCTTCAGAAGACTCAGTTCAAAATTAAAATATACAAGTCAAATTGATAAACTTCTATTTTTTTTGAAGTCGGAAATAAAAAAGGTTTACAAACACATTGCTAGATTTTGTTATTGTGTTAAATTTAATTACAGTTATTTTTTATTGTTTAAATATAAATATAAAACACTAAGAGATGATATTTTTATTGAGATTATAGCATAAAGACATTAAAACATAGTAAAATATTCTTTTATGTTCACAAGCAATGCAAGTTGATATTATCTATTTATGATTTGAAGAAAAACATAAAGTACCACCATACCATTTCCTTCAAGTATGAAATCATTCATATGGTTCCGTATTATATTCAGTTATTTGGGATAAAATTGTCAGTTCCAATTTTTATAGTTGACAAATAAAGAATATAGCACTAGGGATATATTGAATTTATCATTTTGTAAGGCTGAAAAATATTAAAGATACGAGGAAATGTTGAGTTCAGTATTTACAGAATCAACTAAATTGTCTATTTTCGCTTATCGACTTGTACGACCGCCTACTCATATAGAATTATGAATCTCGAAAGAATTCTTATTTATGATTTGGATGTCATAATTATCTTCAAAAAGAACTCTTTAGGAAGCCATTAAGACGTCCAATATGCCACTTATTGAACACCTTAAAACTTTATAAACGAGTTTGCATTAAGAATAATTTTTTCTAACAATTAAAATAAATTCGTTTCTCAGACTACGAAAATATATTAACATATTTATAAAATAATATAAAAAATTATTTATGGTACCTCAAATATTTTATTTGCAATAGTTTTTTTATAAAAAAGACCAAAAATCTATCATGAAACAAAAAGTACATGGATGGGTGAACATCTAGAATTGCTGTGTACTGTTGTTGTATAGATTTAATATACTCGCTGTAGTCACTATATAACTTTATTAGTTGAAAAAGTTGAAAAAGAAACAAAAAGTAAATAAACTGTAGGTTATTAATCGAAACAAAACATATTTGAGTGAAATGCACATCAGAAAATTAAATCTAATCGAGTTCTGAAAGACACCGCATATTTCTGACTTCATTACAGAGTCATAATTTTGACTTCCTCTAAAAATAAGAAAAACATTACTTAACGAGTTATGGCTTTTTAAAAAACAAGTCATA
The DNA here is from genome assembly GCA_020423425.1 of Chrysopa pallens. NCBI lineage: Eukaryota > Metazoa > Arthropoda > Insecta > Neuroptera > Chrysopidae > Chrysopa > Chrysopa pallens. The sequence goes on along the minus strand of CM035594.1, from coordinate 4,159,390 downwards.
ATTGATACATCCTAAATAGGTCTTAATAAAGACTTTTAGAAGACTTAAAGAAGTCTTTCTGATTTGGATGTTAGCCGGGTATTTGCTTTGTTCGTCATCAAGATACCTCTGGAACCAGAATATACTTTGAAACTGAAATTTTGAAGTCGTATTCGAAACTTTAAAAGTCAGTTTACGTTCGAGTATGAACCGAATCTCTTTGTTTGGCCCCAATGGAACCCTGACTCAACCTTTAAGCTAAACAGATTCAGGGAAAGTTCGAATACAAATATATTTATTTCTTGTAATTTTAAACATTTTATTTTCATTTTCAAGTTATTTATTCGTTACAATCCAAGCTCAAATTTAGCTGATTAACACATTCATTAATATAATACACTTTATTATATAATTGTATGGTCTGTGTATTTGGCATATTTTATATGCCAAAAGAAAGCTGTTAGTTTTTATCGTCGCTTGTTTTATTCTAACTAAATTTTACAATTTTGTTATAAATAGAGGCATACTGGGAGGTTGATACGCCACTTATGCATTTACACGAAGCTCGCGTTAGGATTTTCAACCTTATTGGGAACTACAAAGGTGGACTAAGCCTCTGCCCCTTCTTTCATATTATTCAATTTAAATATATTTTTTTAACCTTCAAACATAGTAAGAATGATGTTTCGAAGTTAATAAAGAAATAATTAATAAAGAAGATAAGTACGAAATTTTTTTACAAAAATGACTTCTTTAAAAGTGTCTCAGATGCTGCATATAATCTAGAATGTATGTTTTTCCTTTTGCTATCTTTTTCGAATTCCTGAAACATCTCCATATTGTGGTACTGCCTTAGTTAAGATCTCCATACCGCATCGCTTAAATGGAATATTGAAATACCTTTCGATAACCGATATGCGTGAGATAAAAAGATAGATTAAATGCATGTTTTAAATTTTGGAGATGTCATATTCACTGAGTAATGTTGTGGAGAAAAATTTAGCTACATTCTAGAAAACAAACATCACTAAATTAATAGTAAGTTAATTTTAAACTTCACATAATTGAATAAATTTTTTTCATTTTTTTGTAGAGATTATTCGAAGGAAATATACAGAGGTACATTTGATTTAGATGCAAATATAATAAAATCATACCATTATTGTCAGTAGGCAAGATAAATAGAAGTGTGTATTGAATAATTATCATTTCGCTTCCACATTCCAGTTAAAATTGTCATTCAAAAAATGATCATTTTACCCCTTGAAACATTTTATGATTATCTGTCTTTCTTCAAAGAGTTTAAGTGAATTTTAAAGAATTCAGTCACTTTAACTGAAAACAGAACCCTTATAAGAACCGTATTACAATATATTTAAGTCAGTTTTATGTTTAACTTATCCAATTTTTATCCACTTTACATCAATATAATGGTCTTTGCATTATTTATTCATAGGAGAGGCAGGTTGGTGCACATACCAAACTGTATATTATATGTTGTTTAAAAAATAATCATAAAAGCTCACCCATTCACAATAAGTTCATGGGAAAGTTGTTCAACAACATGAATTGAACGAACGATCTTAACTATTATGTATCTGATCTTTTACAAGAAATCTTTTACAAGATTTTTTACATTTGAAAGCTTATGTATTCAAACATGTTAAACAAACAAAACTAAAAAACACGAATATCCGTCGATTTGAATCTCGTTGAGGTTCGAAGAGTTTACTTTTCTGAATTTTTGAAGAGGAAAATATTACAGCTATAATCATAATTAAATCACATACAAATTTTTAGCCATTCACACAGTTTCATGAGTTTTATGACTTCATTTTTTGGTTTTTCGTAGATTTCCACAACTTTGTTGTCTCATTTCATCTTTACTGTTTATCTTTGATAGAACAGTTTGGTAACTTATTAATGGTAGAGAGCTTTAATTTGTGGTATTCCATAGTATTAATTATATTAGGTGGATAAATAAATTTACACACTTCAATTTTTTTTTTTTTTTTTTTTTGCTTAACCACTTTATTTTATTATAATTACGCGACATTTTTCGGATGTTACTCCATATTCAAATCTTTGGTAACCTGTTTCAAAAGCTTTTGAATGTTATATAGGGTTGCACTACATCTAGTATTTGTGATTTTGTTTTCCCCGATGTAAGAACAATCTGCCAAGACTTCCTTTCTTACGAAATGGTTTGCGTGTTTGTCTCGGTGTCTCATATTTTGTAACTTTTCATAGTTTTAAATTATTTTGTACCACTTTCTACCATTTTCAGATTTATACCATTATTATTTTTAGTTATATAATTTTTATTATTTTGCCACTCATACACCTTACTTTCAGGTACTTTATTGGCAGACGGATGACTCTTAGTGACACATATTTAAAGGTTTTGATTCTTATCTTGATACACATATATTGAATTTCAATATATGTGTAATTTTTTTAAATTTGTACTTAGCCGTGAAATGGAAGTGCCTTTATTTTACGAACCTGAAACTAAAGTTTTTTTTTTAATATTTTAAAACAACCAAAATAGAGATGTAAAAAATTCTAATTCGACAATCATACTGTGCAACGTCATTATAATATATCCCTATAGAGAATATAACGTCTCCATAGGACAGTATCACCTTTCTTTGATAAATTTTTATGGGACAATGGTGTAAAAATCATTCTAATGTCGATGACTAGTTTTCAGGTTTAGGGCGGAGTTAAGATTCGTAAACCATACTTTTGTATTTCTAGAGTTTATACTCATCCACATAATTGACCCTTTAACTTAAACTAACAATCCACTTGGAGTTTGCCATACTTGGGTAATCGTTAAACCATAATATGTTTAAGGCTTAATGAACAAAGGCATTTTCCATGCTTGAGCAATAGTACTAATACCGTTCCACAAATAAACATTTGAGCATCTCATCAACGAGAAGTCACTTACAAAATAGAAAATTGATACTTGTTATCCGCATAAATGCTCTGGGCCCACGATAATATAGTCATTGCAACACGAAGCGTATTCGCAATTTTAGCTATTATTCTATAGATGGCGTGCAGATCGAAACACCATCTGTTGGCAATCATAATATAAATAATTAGCAATTTTTTTTCTAATTATACCACTTAGAAAAAAACAAAACAAAATAAATGTGAATTTATTTTTACACTTATATATGAGCCACTTGAATGAATTTAAATTTTATAATATCATGATAAATCATAAATAACTGTTTAAAACTGACTGGAATATTATAACTGGTGTTTTACAAACATTTAAATATCATAATGTAATATAAACATTATAAATATTCAATTTTTACTATGAACAATTTAAAAAAGAAGATGTTATGGTATATTTATTGAGATGTTAAATAATATAATTTATTTAATTACTGGCTTATTTAAAGGGTTTCATTCATATTCTAGATTGCTCAAAATTTGCACATCTCAGTTTTTCAGTAGGTTTTATATCGCATTCAAGAACTATTGAAATATTTTAAAACATACTCTTGACTAATGGCATTGCATCAATCAATTAAGTTTCTCCATCCATATAGTATGCACACTACTCATATATCGAGTAAATATATTATGTAAGACTACGATCATTCCACAATTGTAAAACAACAGTTTGTATAGCAGTGTATGTATAATATAATAATACGAGCTTATATAATTTGTTCTATATAGATGATGCTATAACTTAAATAGAGTTTTATAATATAAAAATATGTACTCGGTGAATATTAAAATTGTTTTATATACATAATATATTTACTATACCATATATATATATAATACATTATACATTGTTGGAATTATATATGTTCCTTATAAAATCATAAATCTTATCTGTTGACTGGTTGAGGTAACAAGCGATGAAACTGACTATATGCGTGTTTTTTTTTTTTAATTGCTTTCTACTACAGGATTATAACACGATTTACCGGCCACTTAAACTGATTTAGAAAAAAAAAAGTATGCTTATAAATAACATTCCTTGTCACGTGGAGTACCATCAACATGAGCTTTATACTTTATTCTACGTATAATATGATATGGTTTTATAGAAGAAATAATGTACGGACCAATGAAAATATGTCGAGTGTAAAAAATGTTATTACTTTCACTAGAGAAAATCTCTGTTTTATTTTATGCTATTAAAGGTAAAATATCATTCAAAACGTTAATATAGAAAAAAAATTGCATTTGAAACATAAAAATAGTACATTTTCAAAATTTCGAGTATGAAATTTATACTGATCAATAATGCAGTTCATAAAAGAATGAATTATTAAGGATTTAGGAGCTAGAAACTATTTTACGATCGCAAAGAATTGCGAACATGTTTAGCTTTTTGGCTGTTTTTTTTATACTGGGTTTCAGTGAAAGTCCGTCGTTTTTTGTGTTTTTTTGATCAGATAGAGAATATATTTCTGCCTGAAACAGAAAGTCAAGGTCGATTATTGATCAGAACCATAGGTAATTATTAAGAAATTCCAATTGTTAACCAATGATGAGGGCGCTATAAAAGAAAGAATAAGAGGGGGGCTGTGCTTAACGGGGGAAAGAGAAGCGCGAGGTACTAATGCTTAAAATTATGAATAATTATTGTAATAAAAATTCCATTGAAGACAAAATTGAAAAAATTAGTAAAACTTCTTTTTCCAATACAAGCTCCAAGTTCCATTTTAGACATAAAATATTTATTTGATGAAAACTTCTAGAAAAAATTATTATTTGAAACATTTCTATAACAACAAACAACTGCAAAAATTATTATTACCTATTTGAAATAATTATAAAATGCGGGTCCAATAGGTTTATTTTATAGTCGATTCAACAAGACCAGCCGATCAACGTACAATTCGATGAAAAGAACAATTCTTGAACAACTCCAAATGTTTTTCCATTAACCCAACAAATTGGTAACATTATTCACGACCGTATTAGACCGTTTACTTTTTGAAAATCTCAAAGCTGACAAAATACTAGGATTTGCGGGCTTTTAAAATTTTTTTATAATTAATAAAAAAATTTTAAAACAACTTACATATTACACACAAAAATTTGGAAATTCATAATAAAAACATTTGAATTACTTTCATGTAGGTAATGTTGACTAAAACTTATTATGCAAAAAAAACCAGATTGTAATAGTTTTTTATTTATTTTTTTTTTCATTAATTAATTATTTTTGTTATGTATTTGACTTTAGTATACAAAATTTTAGATCTAGTAAAAAACATGTTTTATGAGTACATAAAAGTGAACAAGATGTTTATTGTCATATGACCTGGACAGTCCTTTCTATTAATCGTCCTTCGATTTTGATTTGAATATAAGAAGCAGAGTTTCTCAGCGGTAGCGCTCGGAGCTCACGAAGCTCGGAGCGGTAGCGTCGAATTTTGTCTCCCAGCTTTACCATGTTGGAAGTCTCGGAAAAAAATGAATACTTGATATTTGATTGTAGCAACATTTTATTTTTATATTTTTCGGGAAAAGTCCTTCAGTGAATAACGACAAAACAGCTTATACTTATAGATCATGTTCAACATGCATATTTCTTTTGTTAGAAGGTGTCTTTTGAAAATGGTATCGTGAGGTAATCTATTCTATGAGCCTATTAAACATGGCATAAAATTCTACCAGAAATTTATTTATTAAGTAATTTCCCACTTGATAGTTTTATTTGGAAAATTGAAATTAATTCCAATATTTATCAATATATTAATATTTATTTTCAATTTTAAATTAACAAATAAATAAATAAATAAACAAATTAGAAAAGAATATATCTGTATTAATAACAAACAATTGAATTGATAAACTCTTTGTTTTGAAATCGGTTAAAAAAACTATTTGTTTGTTATAATGATGACATTTTCCTGGTATTACTCAAAAGTAAAATTGAAAATTTTTCATTTGAAAAGTATGAACTACAAATAAAAGGAAAAAAATAATTTTCAATTTATAACTTCTATAATTTCCTAGTGACAATAACCTTCCAAAGCAGGAGTCACTCATATACTTTGATAAAAACTATATTGACCTCGATTGAGAAAGGTCAAAGGATCAACTGAACCATTTTAATTATTCCACTCATTGGGAATTTCGTTGTTTGGGCCTTGCAAGTCACAAGTTTCCTATTTGTTATTGTTTTCTTTTTTTGTTTGTTTTGTTTTGATTTATTATTATTATTAGTTTTTTAAATTTTAATATGGTGAAATTATATTATAGAATATGACTGCATATATCTCAATATAACAATTATACGTTTTAACATATATAAGATAATTAGAGGGGAACGGCAGTTGCGTCCCCTTCTCCTACATCTTTTGGTTCTCTGTATCTCTCTTACGAACATTCTATCTCCGGAACATTAAAGAAAGAACTATGTAACAAGGTGCATTGGAACCGGAATTGTTCCCATAATGCGTGGATCCAATTTTTCAGACTCTAAAATTCTATATCTGACACCTTGAAGATTTTTTCAAGTACAATTGGCGTGAAAAGACATTTCATCGTCCTTCACAAATGACCTGCAAGAAGATCTTCTGAGTTTCCCAAATTATAAACAATATAATTAAATAGACTCGGCTCTGGCCGAACACCCATATCCTGCTCAACTGTTCCCTGGTCACTCTCAACCGGGAACAGTTGCTTTACCTGTGGTTATACACAATTTAGCCTGTCACATGCCATCCTAGAATCAGTTATCACGGTGCGCTTAGCGAAGCCAGTTCTTAATACAGGCTATTTAGTTTCTTGAAAAATTTAAGAACAATCATCGCTTGGAACCTACAAACCACTAAGGTCTGAAAAGCAGCCTGGGTATCTGAGAAAAATGCTGATGTACTACGCTATAACCCATTGTGCTACAGATCTGGGAACCTGTCAGCAAAGCGAAAATTTCTGTTAGAAAAACCGTTATGTGCTGACCTAAACAAATATCTTCCTTTATTCTTCTTGGTTCATAAGTCCTTGCACCAGATAAAGTTCCGGTCCTAGACCCTACACGGATGAATCGAGGGCCAAAACTTTATGTGGTGCGGGGTCTTATGAACCAATAAGATTAAATGAAGGGATTCCTTTAGGTCAGCACGCCACGGTTCTTCTAAAAGAAATTTTCCCTTTGCTGAGAGATGCCAAGAAATTAGGTAAATCATGATTCCAATCTGCTCGAAAAGAAAGAACAAAACTTTCAAATTAACTTTAAACTGAACTTTATATGAACCTCAAACAAGCGTCTGCATTACATTTGGATAAGTAGTAAAGATCGTTCGACAATTTTCTGAAACTCATTCAAACACAGAAGCAGGTACATTTTGCTGTGTATAAAAGTTTCTGTTAGGTACCTGGTTGAGACTTAAAAATAGCTTTATTGCTCAAGGTGTATTAAAATAAGTATAATATAGTAAATATACACTTTTATAGCACTATATTTTAATATAAACACTAAGATGTAATACGAGCTGAGATACAATTAATATTATAATTTTTCTTATTGTGTTATGAATATAAAATATGATTTTTACATCTCATTTCACAATAGTAACAGTTTGCAACTAAATAAAGTCCAATTTTAATAAAGTGAGATTATTTACATTGTAGAATACAATTGTAGGTACAAGCTAGTTATATTAATACGAAAACTTATGAATATTTCTATAAAGTGTCATCTCTATGTTGTTAGTATAGTAAACCTACTCATGTAATATTACATGGTATAGAGGAAACAGGGGATGATGTTGATGAAGAACAAAATAGAAAAAAAAAACACACACACAAACCGTACATATTCGTACGTATGTAGTATTCAGATGAGTTTGTATATTTGCATGCGAATGAGTGTTTGTGCGGGAATATTACTTTATAGTTCCCAGGTGATTGCCACTCATAATGCGTTCAGTGTATGCATTGACACGCAATTTTTAACAACTGGCGAGTTGTTTGGATTTTATTATGCATTAAATATTTCTATCTATATAAATGTTTTATATATGTTATTCTAAAATTCAACCATAGTTGGAAGAAGGTAATGTTTGTGAAACAAGTATCCTTCAAGTTCGAATGGACGTAAAGTATGTGTAATGTACTAATGAGAAAGTTTAAAGTATTGATTTTTGTATCGTTATTTAAGAGAAGAAAGTTAAAAAAATGGTGAAAGAATCATTTTCATGGTCTTAAATTTGAAAAGATATAGTAGTTTACTATTCACACCAGAAATAAATTCTACAGGTGGCTAGAACAGGTGGTTTAGTCGGAAATTTGTGAGTTATGTTGTTATTACCAGTGATATTCGGGAGGCATTTGATCGTTAGTATGGAATGCCGGTTATCCTTACCGATGGTTTTCTATGGTTTGCACAAAGTGAATAATGGGCTCATATTCCTCTTCCCTTCATATGCCCTATCCTATTTTTTTACTTATTCTGTACAAATATGTATTGTTTACAAAAAAAAAAAGAATGAATAAAGAATTGAATTGACTTGAATTTACATTGTAATGCAATACTGGCTGTCCAAGTTTGCATATGGCTATTTTTTTGGAGCCCTTAAATTTTTGATAATCCCTACAGACTTCAAATTGACTGACGTCGGAAGATCATTCGGTAAAGAAGATACGAGTAATAATATGAGTAATATGGACGTTACAAATTTAATAATGATATTATGAGGATATCAGTAATATTGAGGCTCGAAATTTAATAGTGAGGGCAGATCATGTGCGATAATAATAATACTGAGATTAAATATGTAATAATGAGGTGGGTATTTTTAGTTGTAGGAATTCTGGAAAAAATAGCCTTAGTCGTAAAAATAAAAATAGTAGAGAAGGGGAGAAAACATCCTAAGTCGGTCAAAGTTTCAGAATGTATAATTGGTACTCAAATAAAATAAACGGTACTTGTGTTACAAAATATTTTAATATTTAAGTAAGTAATTGGTTAAAAATTTCAAGTATAAAATATGATAAATATGTTGAGATTTTTGAATCAAGTATAAAAATGTAGTGCATATTCTGTAGTTTTGAGTTCCACTCTATCTAATTAGATTATGGAGGTGTGAATTACATTTATTTAAATGAATGATTGTATATTTTCTCTTATAGGATTTTAATTTATATTGTTTATGTAGGGTGTAAAAATATACTGGATAATACGTGTGTTTATTGAAGTGAACTTAACGATTAATTTGAATCTCACGAAATTCACGATTCACTTGATAGATTGATATAAGGGAAAACCAGAATGTATTTTTATATAGTTATTACAAATGATTTCTTAAGAGGTTAAGGTAAATTGCCTTTAGGAGAATAAAAAATCAGATATCTATAAAAAATAAAAAATTAAAGATTTTTGGATAACTCTATCAAGATTGTGAATATTAAATTTCATAACATTTGAATAATTATATTTCGAATTAATTTTGCGCGAAACTAGATAAAAATTAATACTTACTGCATCAGAGATTTTTTTCATGAGAGACATCTCAAATTTTCTTCAAAATTAAAGCAGAATCAATGTTTTCATTCTGCATCAATTTATTTAATTTTAATGATTAATACTTGGCTAATATGATTTTTAGGTATAATAACGTTTTTGGGTTGGAAGGAAAATTAAGTTAATTAATAGTTTTGAAATATACTGTTCTGTGCTAGGGTATCATAAAAAAACCGGCATGAAACCTTGAAGTTGCAACATCAAATAAAAGTGTTTCTGATCATATAGTAACCTTTTTTGGTAAATAATAAACAATTTATAAAATTCTGCATTAATTGACAATAGAATGTCGGATAGTTCGCGTCAAAAATTTTCTTAATAAAATAAAAAAATATTTAAAGATAGGGGGTAGATAATGGTACGGAATCCTCCGTGCGCGATTTTTCGACTCGTACTTGGCCGGTTTATTATTTTACAGTCATATCTCAGTCAAAAACAATCACAACGAGATTAAAGAAAAGTGATTTGAAGCTTGATGTTTCTACATTTGAATTCTTGAGACATCATTTTAATGTAACTTATTATGAAAAAATTATTATCTTATTTAAAAAAAATCTTATTTTTATGTTTTGTAAAACAAAACTGTAAGACTGGAATTAAACCGTTGGATATAAAGACTGAAAAGTTATTTTATTCATTTTTCTTTTCGAATTATTTTTGCCTCCACAATCTCTGAGACTTAGGATCTTATAATTTACTTTGTCGAATAATTCAGAGAAATGTCTTAATATTATTAATCGTCAAAATCTCTGTATAGAGATGCAATAATATTTTCTTTACGAAAATAAATTAGAACAAGCATTTAAGAAATGTTCTTAGGAAAACATTTTTGTACCTTTTACATCAATGTTAAAAACGGTGATAAATAAAATGGGAAGTTTTATTGGCATTTTAGAAAAGCTTCGTCCCAATTACAAATGTTGAGTAATTACGAATTAATCCGTTGAGTCCATACGATAAATTGAACCATAGCCGTTTCTTTGTTTAAAAAGATAAACGTGTGAAAGAAAATGAACCAAATATACTTGATTCAAATGCTTCTGTGCATAGTAATTATTTAGTTTTTATATACAAATGTATACAGTTTATAAAGCCCAAATTGAAAAATTTAGTTTAATTTTGAATAAACACTAAACTCTATTACAGAATTGTCACGAACATAAATTATACATCATCGATTAAGTTTGCAATGATATAAGATATTTTTAATTCAAAATCTATATATATATATATATATATATACATATATATATATATATATATATATATATATATATATATATATATATATATATATATATATATATATATATATATATATATATATATATATATATATATATATATATATATATATATATATATATATATACATATTGCTATAATATGACTGTGCCCATAAATATGATATGTACAAAAGTAAAAACATTCATTAATAACATGAATATAAAATATTTTATTTTATTTGAAATGATTGTATGTACTATTGTTTTGTATCTATGTATGTATGTATCATGATTTGATCATTATTATTCATTCGTATTAATATCATATGAATAAATATGAATTTTAATTTATTCTTAATAAAAATCTCATTTAAAATTTATGTTTTACGTAGCTCAAAACCCGTTGAAAATACAATAATTAATTTCACAAACATTCAGTTTCGATCTTAATGTGTGTGGCAACTTCAAAAATACAATTTATACGCTACAATCATAATTATAGGATGCGGTATACTTTAGTTGGTCCAATTTAAATTTGAAGAAGCAAAATCCAGACCAAAGAGTGAGGTAAAACTCATTTTTGGTGATTTAATCACCGAAAATTGGAAATTTCGATAATGGCTATATAAGGCGAGGCAAACACCTTACGAGACCAATTCATAAATATTCAAGTTGACTTGTTAAAAGATACCAGTTGATAGTAAGTTGATAAATCAGTCTAGTTACTAACGCTAAATCGGTTCGATAAGGAAACGGAGTTGTAGTATAAGAGATACGAGTAATTCTAATGGAATATAGATAAGAGTAATTCTAATGGAAAGTACTTCATTCAGAGAAGAAGAATTAAATTAATTTTTGTGAAGAATTAGAACATAGAAACATAGGTTGCTTAAACTGAATATAAAAAATTGTTTTTAATACAAAAAGTAAGGGAAGCTTGTAATTCGAAATTTAATTATCGAATTTTTTTATGAATTTTAAATAATATTATGATGTGTGAAAAAGTTTTTTAAATTAATTATAAACACTTTAAAAGTGATAAAATTTAAAATACTAAAAACGCGCTATGGCATGAAAATGGTAGAATTATCAAAATTTGTTTCAATAAATGCTTTATGTGTATTATATTATAAATTGGTAACTTTTTGTGTAAAATCAACGTAGGGCAGAAACTATTAATAGTAGGATAATGAAATTTCGCATACATGTTCCTCTCAAAACTTGATAGGGCTATAAGACGAGATTTGTTCAAATTTTCAGTAGCAAGTGAAATAGAATGCATATTTTTCCGGTATTGCTCTATACCTTGGGATATACATAGTTTAGAGCTTTGAAAATTATACAATATTGTATTATTTTACGATTTTTCATTTTATTGAGCAGTATGAGAGAAGAGCTTCACACAATATCAGACTTCCAATCAATTTCTCGAGATCTTCATAATCTAGAACCTTCAAGTTTTAATCTTACAAGGCTCAACAATATTAAGTGAACCCATGTTTCAATTTTCACTTTCATGAGCAGTACAGGAGGGGGATACTTATCACACAATATTAAGTTTTAAATCAAAAACTTATACTCATAAATATTAAGCAAACCCTTGTTTATCAATTTCTCAATTTGCCATTTTCCTTAGCATTGTGAGGGCAGGGAGGATTGATTGAATGAATGACATTTAAATGTGCTCTGCTGCGCATCATAGAGACATGCAATATTTTGTATTAGATTCTTACCCATATGTCTTATAAGTTTGAGCGGAAAAAATATCAAATTTTATTTATGCAAGGTTGAAAACGATTGTTTTTTTCAGTTGATGAGATAAAATGGGAAATTTGTTTTTAAATAATCTTACCTCCCTCCCTGTAGGGTAAAGTGCAAAAACTATAAGGCTTTTTTTTTAATATTAAAGCTAGGAAGACGCGGCTTTTTGTATTCGATAATAAACGGGTCGTTAAAATGGGAAATTGATTCTCAATATAACCCGCACCATTCAGGGTAAATTTGCAAAAATACCAATTTTTTCTTCTATAACCAGAGAAGATGCGGCATTTTGAATTCGTTGTGAAATGGTTCGATAAAATGGGAATTTATTACGATTTTTTAATCTTACGCCTTCCATATAGGGCAAGTTAAAAATATCGTTTTTTGTATGTGAACTACTAGATGCAGTTTCTCGCAATCGAAAACGATTTAAAAAGTTAAAAATTTAACTTTCCAATAGAGTATATTGCCAAAAATATCTTCTATCTATATATCTATGTAATTTACAGTGTAAAGTAGTAAAATTTTTGCAATAAATAAAAATTGCATTGATTATAATATAGTTTTTACAATATTAAAATTACGGATGTTATCAAATATGGAATGAACTTAACGAGCTACAATGGTTGCATCAATTTGGCTATTTAAGTTTTTATTTTTTTTTATTTTTGTATTACACCAGAAAGAAAAATTTTAAAATTGTTAGAAAAACTTGGGAAAATTTTATTTTGCAATTTTCTTACGATTTCTTTTTTATATCTTGATACAATTATTAAAATATAATATAATCGAAACGAATATCCTCACTAGACCAGCCGCCATTTAAATGGCGCACATTTTTCGCATGCCTATGATCCCTACATTTCAATTTAAGCATCTGAAATTTCCGTTGGAAATTTATTTGCTATTAGTATTATGATATTGATAGTAATATATTGGTCTCTCTAACAGGAAATTCTGAAAACCAATACATCTTGATGTCAACTCAAAACAAATATATTGTGAATTTTCACATCAAAGAAATTTTGATGTGCAAATACTGGAACAAGAATCGGCAACGGTTTACTAGTATTATAATAAAATGATATATAAAGCATGTACTGAATATAATATTGAACACTGACAAAGCCTGAAACAGACTCATAAAATCCAACACAAAAGCAAAAACTCAATAAATAAGTAATATATACTTTGTAATAATTGGAAAGATTATGACAAAAACAAGAAAATTGTTTTGTTATAAAACTTAAAAATAATCTTTCCAATTATTACAAAGTATTTTCGAAACTTCAATTCCGCGTGTTGTTTTCAAAGTGAAATAAAAACTTTTTGAACTAATACTTATTTTATGAGTTTTTGCATTTGTGTTGGATTTTGTGAGTCTGTTTCTGGCTTCATCAGTGTTCAATCAGTTGAGCCACTAATATTCACAACAAGCTACTCTGTCACCAGTAAATAATTATGGAAGTTATTTAAAATTAGTTTTTACATTTAAGTTCTCGTGTTTGATATCTATTTATTGCTATTTTTTTTTAAACTTATATTTTTAAAACTTTGTTGTGGTGGTTCCTCCCAGAGATTTATTTTATAATATATTTGTATCCCACAGAAATGCTTATTCAAATTTGAACAACTTACTAAGTATTCAGAGTGCAGTTTTCCATTGCTTAAGTTTGAAACTTCTATTCAAGCGTAGAGAAAATACATTGCAGAGAAAGTTCAGGATAATTATTTATGAACAAACGTAGGTAGATAGACTGCCTGATGATACATAGATACATACATCATTCACTATTGTAGCTAGTTATGTAATTTATCTATTGTCTATTAGCAATATAAATTTATAAATTTGATTTTCATTTCATCAAATACAGAACAGAGATATTTAAATGATGAATATAAATTTAAAAATAAAAAATGGTAAAATTGGTGCTATGAATATCCGTTTAAATATTTTCACCATTATCTGTAAAACTGGATAAAATATTCAATTGTTTCAATAATTTAAAAAACATGTTGAAAGTTCTGAAAGCAACATACATGCTAAGTATAAGTTTCTAACTATGATGTGGCCGATAATATAAATTCTAGAAGTTTTATTTCGAAACATATTTCTGTTTACGTTTGTTCAAAGGGTTGTTTAGAGAGCCGGATAATATGCTCTATCTTAATCTGTTGGTACATAAGTGAACTATTTCAATACGTATCAAATGTCGCTAGTTTGTGGTTTTAGATTAACAAAACGTATGAACTAAGTTTTTCGTGGTGATTAGTAAAATAAACAACAACGTTTTTACGTGTTCCGATAGTGTGAAAGAGTGTTTCAAATATTTATTTGTATAAATAATCCTCAACAGTGGCAAAGAACATGGAGAGGCATGAAAGTTGGTTTAATTTTCATCCGCAATTTAAATGCCTACCTATTTCGTTTCATTTCATAACTATAAGAAAAAAAATACAAAGAGAAATACAAAATCTTACTATTTTGAGACATGATTCGAACTTTTTCAAATTTTACCTTTTTGTTTTTTGAAGATATGAAGATCGTTTTTAAGTATCGTCACTTTCCCGGCTTACTATTTGAATTGGATTATCATTTCCCAACCTAAAAACCCTTTCCCGTTATGCTACTTCTGTGCCTCTACTTTTACTAAAAGATGCTGCACAATTTCAATGTAATCATTACACAGAACACATATTATTTCATCTTTTCTATTTCTCAATTAAATTTAAACAATCTGAAAATCGCATACATCTTTCTGGAATTCCTATCACCCACAATTAAATATTCGAGTGTACGCTGTAACCAAACTTCATAAATTTTTTTATGCATAATTTATTCTGCCGATGTGTGTTCAGTAAGTTTTTTGGTAAATCTACCTAATTCAATAGTTTTAACGATATTTTCAATTAGCCAAAATTGTCTTATGCATAATTTTTCAAATTCTTTAGCGCCAAATGAGATGCGAGAAAAATAATTTTGAAATTTTTACAACAAATGGATCTTACTGACATTTCCCTCAATTCCAATTGAGTTCTGTGCGCGGCGTAGATTAAGATACCCCAACAACTTTTTTGTAGAAGTTGTTTTTACATATATCGATCATATTTTCGTAAAATACTAATACCATAAATTCTGCGTCCATATATCAATATTGGGTTAATCATTATAGTTTTTAATATTCTAAGTAATAGTTTTACATAAAATTTTCTGTATATGAATTTTTTTATTTTCACTAATGTTCTGTTGACTTTTTCTTTTATTTTCTGTAAATATAATTTCCATTTTCCATTCGTCGAAATGGTTCACATATTCTATGCTTTTCCTGATGATGGAATATAGTTCTTTGGCTCTAAGTTCTTTACCTGCTTTAAATATTTTTCTCTTACTGTCATTGTTCGTAAGTTTTGACTTTTTACAATTATTTTCCATTTATTTGCTACTCCTAATTCTCCCCAAGTTGCGTCTCTCTTTAATTCCTATGCATGGTGAAATAGTATTTACACTTTCTAGATTTTGACTATATCATTAGCCTTAAACCAATAAAATTGCAAAATTTTGAAGTAGTATTAGTTTCGCTAGTTCGAACACAACACGTGTAAGCGTAAAAAGATTTCTAAACTTTCACCTTTTTTTTTAACATTCCACTTATCCTCAATTTTACCCACAGCAGCCTACAATGTACCCTTTCACATGCTTTTCCAAAATACTCAAAACAGCAGTACAACCACTCTTCCCGTTTGATTGAATTATCAATAAAAGTTTTACTAAGAAAACATTGTCCTTTCTTTCTTACCCCCTGTGGAAACTAGCTTAAAATTCGTTCAAGGTGCAGTTTTTACCACCTAGTATTGAATATGCATTGACAGTAGCATTGTATATATTTTAACTATGTAAGGATTAACCATTATTCCTCTGTCTGGTTTTTAATTACTACCCTTTCCTTTATACACCTAACAAATTATTCCTGCAGTCAAATATCGAAAAAACATTTTTTGTCTTTCATGCAGTTTAATAGATTGAAATTGATTTACAATCAAAGTTTTTGTGGTTGGAAAACTTTCAAACATAATTTAAAGAAAAGCAGCCAGTTTCAAGGTAGAAACTTGTTAAATGAATGAATTTTAAATTCTTTATATTTTTGAGGTGAAGATCGCAATTAAGTATTATAAATAGAAAATACTTAAAGTATTCGTTCACTATTGAAACTACGAATCCATCTTAATGGAAACAAAAACGAACTTACAAATGCACAAAAAAGAAAAAATTATTATTATGTATACTTAAGAGTATTGATGCTTAGAGTGATTCGTTTTTAAGTATTTCGTGTTTACAACAATAAATTGAAGACGTTACAAGGTTCTGCTACTAAAGTGTACCAAGTTTAAGAACTAGCAATTATTATTTGTTTTTGAGTTCACAAAAGTGAATAAATTATTCATGCTGTGAGCAGACCTTTCGTTGTCCAATCAAAGATATAATGGATTATAAAATTAATTTCATCATGTTCTTTTTGCTGACAATAAAAAAGAGATATAAAATTAGAATTTTAGAAAAAAATTAACAGAAGTTTAGATTACCACATCTACCCGTTATATCTATTTTTTGTAAAAGTTGCAAATGAAAATAATAATTTTTATTACAATATTAACTGAAATATATTTTCTATTTTATTTTAAATTACTACAATGGAAACAACATACAAATATTTCGATTCGATATCCAAGCTTAGTAGATATCTTTGATAGTCTGTAAATTGTTGGGCAAAATTGTTTGCAGTAACCTATAATTATTAGGCTTAAGTTTCCTTTAGCCGGTCTCTGTGATATTAATCTTTATTATATTTGAATTAAAACGTTGGGGAGAGTGAATTATGAACATAATATTGATTACTATTGTTTTTAATGTAAAACATTGATATCAAACTACTTATATATAAATAGGATAACTTCGACGTTTATGAACCGATTTGGATTAATATTTATTTATTTTTGTTGAAAAGAAGATTTCACAAGGGTGGTACGATGATAAGGAAACCAGGATCTTATGTCCCTAAAGGGAGAGAAGGGGGAAAACCAATTTTAGTGATTAAATTTCATTCAAATGAAAAATTGTAAGTTTAATACTCGAAAAAAATGAAGTAAAAAATTAAAAACTTATTTTAAATTAGAAACTTATATAAATCATTTTCTTGTGACCAGTTACCGTTCGAAGTCGGTATCAATCTTATCCTTAGCTAAAAAATTGATTGGCGTCGACTGAGAAAGGTAATTGGCGAATAGGAAATTATTAATAGAAGTTTTTAATTTAAAATTAAGTTCATTTTCTTGAAGGCGATCTGTTTTTTTACAAATTTTTATTATATGAAAATGTAGCGCATTTTTCGGCAATTTTACAATACATAATTTTGAGCCAATTTTTATTATTCCGATGAATTATTTAATTGGTTATACTTTTACTTAGATTAATAATTTCGAATTTTTATTGAGTTTAAATTAACAGTGTTTTCCAAAAAAAAAAATAAGACAGTTAACTTGAAAATAAGATCATGGTAATTTATTTTGTCGTAAATATTTTTTATGCACTTGAGTAAAAGTGAACTTTTCATTTGAATCAATAAGGTTGTAATATAGCTTCAATATTTTGGATACGTTTTAGAGAGTTAATTATAATAAAAATATAGTCACCGAATTTTCTTATCACCGGCTTTAAGTAGATGATACTAGTCTATTCGTCACTGCCCGTCTAAATTTGTAATTATTCCGCACCTGCCAAATTTGTTTGTGAGATTTTAAGATTCAATAACGTGTTATTGAAAAAGTTATCATGATTTTATGTAATAACCACGTCGCCAATGTGATAAGCCTACCTTCACTATTTCGTTATATGCGTTTGATTACTGCCTGATGGTTAAGTTAAAAATTTTTGCTGATATATTAATGACAAACATAAGTAACAATTTGTAAAACGCAGTCGAAAGAAAAATAACGTATTGATCTTGATAGTTAATAATTTGAAAACAATTTAGAAAAATATCGTTGATAATTTCATTTATCAGAGTTTTTATTTTTAACCTACTTAAAAATGGAACTAAACTAGAAATTCATGTGTATATATTTTGAATTAAATACTTCTTTAAATACCTTTCGAAGTCCACTTCAATCATTATTTAAACATTGATTTATTAGTGCCAACTACGAAATGTAATTGGTAACAAGGAAACTATTTCAATTATTAATATTATTTTTTTGAAGTCAATTTTTGATGAAGCTTTTTTTCGACAATTTTTTTTATTTTTTTGTTTTATTTTAATTTTTTACTGAATCATACAAAATGTATAATTTTGTGAAAAAGCTTAAAATAGACAGATAATTTATCGTAATACTAAAAGATCGATAAGAGAGACCCCAAAATATTGACAATGGTATAGAGACAATTTTGTGATGAAGGTAAGTAATTTCGAGCTACTTTGAAACTGTATGCTTTTCTGGACAATTGTACGAATTTTTACTATCAAAACTAGGATAATCAATAAATAAATTCGTAGAAAATCAAGAATGGTGCCGAAATTGATGTCAATTAAAATCTTGACGCTTTCCTGAAAAGATGCGACACCAATACTCATTAATAACCAGGAACATTATTTTGACACCGATATTTTGACACCACCTAACCTTTTAGTCTCAGTTAACAATTTTCTATTGTGTGAACTTTCAATTTTTATATAATTTTTCAGAAAATAGAAATTTTTTGGAAAAAACTTTACTTGGAAGTTGCAAAAGAAAAATAGCCCGAGGTTTCGATATCACTTAAAAAAATCTCGCTGCATTTTTAGTTTTGTTTCGAAAAAAAGTTCGGACTCTTGGTGTAGCTTGTTTTGAACTACGTCAACTATTTAAGACTTTAACTAGCTGCCTTTATATCTGTAAACTGGGCCAACAGTTTTTCATATTCTGTAGACTTTAAGCAAAGTTCAAAATTTTTATCTAGCTGTGACTTTTTTCGAAATTTTATAGTAGGTATCATTTTAGTATTTTCGGAAATTGAATAACTTACTTTTTTGACCTCTCATTATTTTTCATCTCTTAGAGTTAATATTGTTTAGTTTAATTAAACTAAACCATATTGACTCACCAACAGCCACAAAGCGAACGAAGAAGTGGGAATAAATGAGCTATTAACGGTATTGAACATAATAAACTCAATTTATTGAAACTTATTTTATCCTTTAAAACAAATTTATTTCAATACAAACACTTTTTGTTTAACACTGAATAAAATATTGAAAATAAGTATCTTACAATATCGA
Source organism: Chrysopa pallens (assembly GCA_020423425.1). Lineage (NCBI taxonomy): Eukaryota > Metazoa > Arthropoda > Insecta > Neuroptera > Chrysopidae > Chrysopa > Chrysopa pallens. The sequence goes on along the minus strand of CM035594.1, from coordinate 4,139,594 downwards.
TAAATATACAAATTTATCTCCATAAAATATCCTATTTACATTCGATAACAGTTAAGAAAATCGAATATATCTATATCTACATAATGTACTTTCGTTTTTTAAATAAAATACCAGCTTTACATACCACCCAATACGTGAAAATGGGAGTAGATACTACCACTGTATCTGTTTACTAGTGTTCAGGAGGAAAAAAAAGATAAATATAGCACAATATAACACCATCAGATATCAAATATACAAAGTAAGTATAGCATCCATCTACACATTGCTTACGACATGAACCTTCTGTTCTGAAGAAGAATCATGATGCCCCGGAGAATGAAAATATTCGGTTGCTGTTTGCAGCAGGTGAGAGAAGTCTCAGGGACTTCCACAAACGTTGCTTTGGAACAAAATACTTATGTATATACGTATACATACTCATTCCCACATCGATATTTCTCACGAGGTAACGAATAGATGTACAAGAGATGTTTGTATGTTTATGAATGAATAGTATACTGGCAATAGTATCCAATCATTAACCATTTTTTGGAAACAATTTGCTTAACGAGTTTTTTTAATTACATTGAACTTTAAAATCGATGTTATGTTTTAATTAAACTATTTTATGCTAATTTTTAAGGTAGTTAAGCGACAGTAAGATATCTCTTACCTTTGTAGATAAGATGAAGGATCTAACTTACACTCTAATCACATTCGAAAATTAAATTTTTTTTGGACTTATTGAACTTAGGCATATTATGTGACCCACTTCCAATTATTTAGAATTCATAATATGTAGAAATTTGATAACGTATATAAGAATTTAAAAGTAAATAATAAGTCGGGTACACAAGTTCAAGTATTTTTACGGGCATGGCTTGCACAATTTTGGGTCATCGTCTGTATGAGATTTCTTACTTCAAGCTGCTGTATAAAAACATGTCCCATACACTCTAACTAGCTTGTGCAAAATGCTTGGAAAAGTCACACTAGCACAAAATGCTCGAATTTGTGTACTCGGCCATAGATGCGAGTTATGAGTTTCTTACTATTTTTCGTATCTCAAGTAAAGAACAGTGAACTAGAATTCATTAATTATACTGTTGACCCAGGTTATATTGTTTCTTATTGCAACAAATTATATCTGAACTGATTTTGCCAAATATATTATCAGTTTTAATTAATAAATGCATACTAAATCGTCTTTGGTTGGATCGTAATAGATAATTCGAATTACTAAATGATCGTTCTAAATTACTGGTCACTATTTTGAATTATGTTCAACATAATTGAACATTATTTTTTACTTTAGTTAAAGCGAATTTACTTCAAAGACGTGAAACTGAAGTTGTTTTTTAACAAAATAAACAAAATGTGTACTATCAAATCTATTGACATATTAATCACATAGGAAAATCTGAATAAATTACATCATTTATAATTGTCTTCAATCTGATTACATATAAATTACAATGTTATCTGAAAGAGAAAGGAAAGTATTATTACTTCTTCGATTAGAGCGATGCACAGATACGAGACCACGGCACATACTTGAGATGTGTGGTCCGTATTTTATCCGATCACCTGATTTTTTTACAAACAAAGATCCATTACCCATTTTTTTGGTCTGGGAATCTTAAACATTATTAGTCTGTGAACAAAACTTCGCCGCAGCGGGAATCAAATCTAGGGCTATTGCCATTATAGCTCAGTACGCTACGCCAGTCTTCTTAATAATTTACTTTATTATCCAGTTTCATATTTTGATGTGGTATATACCATATTTACCATCAGTTAACTGCCCTATAATCCAATATAGTAGTTTATTAAATTTTTTTTCTCAATAAGTTCAGTATACTATTATTAACAGAACGGGGCCTCTTTAATATCGGTTAGAAGGTATGATCTCTGCGGATTGTTGTATATATATATATATATATATATATATATATATATATATATATATATATATATATATATATATATATATATATATATATATATATATATATATATATATATATATATATATTTCTGTTCTTTTGTTTACCTTCGTTTGACTCTATGGTATAGGTATAACCTGTATATTAAGTATACGAGCCACATCAACCTCAATTGGGAATTTAATACATATCGTATTCCTTGGATCAGAGCCTCTTTTTTAATGAAGTATAAATTTTATAATACATATACCTTCCTTCGTATATTAAATGTATATTTAAATGTATCATCATTGATTCTATTTTTCTTTAAAAAAAAAAATTCTTACTCAAGGAAAAAATATTCAGATATTCCGTATACAAAATTGTAATATTACATATTCTATATCAGAAAACATAAATTGAATATTACACTAGGGCTTATAAGCTAAATGTGATTTTCCCTCAAAATTGCTGACTATAGTTATGTTTAGAAAATTTCATGATATGGTAAGTTAACATTCTCATGCAATTTGCACCACTCGATTTGTGGATGCAAATTTATATATATTGTTAACATAAAATGTAGTTTAATCGAGAAGTTGGTAGAAAATTTAGTTTTAATTTTATTTTGTTCAATCTGCAATTCAACTTCTCACAAATATTGGTTTTCAAAATGGACAAATTTTAATATTGGAACCCGCCTCGTTAATAGTTTCAGAAATTGATTTGGCTTAGTCATTTTCTATTCCATTTATATTTTAACTCAAAAATGCTCTGAAATTTTTTTTATTAATTGAATTGCAAGTTAAATAATTAAGAAATTGGCGAAATTCTGGAGGTGCTTAATACGGTGTTCAGACATTGTTAAAAATAATTTATATAAATTTTCATTGTTTCATTGTTATAGATCATTTTTTAAAATATTTTATTAAAAACGATTAATACATTTGATAATTTGAAATTAGCCTGTCGCAAAATTTACTTCCGTGGTAAAAATGAAAGTCGGAAAAATTTCAATAAAAATGTTTTTTAAATCTGTAAATTAATTGACACCAAAATTGTCAAAAATTTGACTTGGGTATTTTATAACAACAGCATTGGGAAACTCTTCTTATTGTGAAATTTTCGTACCAATTAGGAACTTGGTATAAGTCTGCATTGAATTCAGTTTATGATGATTGCGAAAAATATGAAAACAATCATTAAGTGTCCTATCAATACATAGTGTTGATAGAACACGTAAAACCATTAAAACCATTTAGAATGGGATCGATCGTCTGCAAATTCCCAATTTCATTAAATATAAAAAATATTTTCGAGCAGCAGTTACTTCTTTAGAACTAAGCCTCTTATATTTACAAAATGTAGAACCAGAAGTCCTGAAAATTCGATGTCTAAATTCACATTTGTTGGAGTTAAAATTCACAAAATTAGTAAAATTTTGAAAAATATGTCAGATTTTTTAGGAATTATGAAATTTAGTAATTATGTAAATTAGGAAATTAATTTCAAAGAAATTGTAATTGAAACACTTTGCATAATTGATTTTCGATGTAATTTGTAGTTGCATTTCCACAAATTATTATAAATTTGAATTAAAGCATTTTACATTAGCTTTGTGCATAAAACTTGTAATGTATAAATTTCTTATAATTTAAATTATTTTAGTTCTCCAAAAATTCTTTTTGATATTCAGGTGAGTTATGATCTTCAAAATGTCTAATGTAAATAATAATAAATTTTAGCCGTAGATTCTCTACGAAAAAATTATTAGAAAAAATAAAAGTTTTTGTATAATTTAGAAGAAATTCTAAATACATAAATACCGAACATTAATTTCTAATTCCGCATTATGTTTACGTCCAATGTGAAATTTTCAGAAAAGGATACCAGGAATTTGGACAGTAAATAAAACAATCAAACTATTGTTTAATAGTGTGACGTTTCGTCTTTTCTTTATTAAGACTTCCTCAAGCAACTGTAATACACAAAAACAAAGACCATTAGATGAAACAAAAAAAAAAAACAAAAAACATGATAAAAATATATAAATACCTAAACAAGGTTCAATTGTATGTCATTAAATAAATTTTCATTTCGTTGGAAAACACAATCACAATGCACATTTTGAGAAACACAATATAAAACTGAATAAAATTATAAAATACATCAAAATTAAAATAGTGTCAACTTAAATAAAATAAAAATTTTTTTTTCGTTATTTTTTTCCTTCCTTTGTTCATTTTCTTGTTGTTAAAAAACTTTAAATAACCATTTTAGTTTTACCCACATATAAAATAAACAAAAATACCAACTGGATATGATAAATATCCCAGATGGGAAATACGAATTTAAAGGTAATAATTATCGGTACCAATTAAAACTGTGTAAGAGATATACAGTGATATACTGATTATTTTCTAATGCACCTTATTTGAAATGGTGAGTAGAATGACTTCGTTTGAATTAATTATTTTCTCCGAATTTATTTGAGTTTAAGTTAGTCAAATAATATATTAAACTACGCAATTTGCATAAAAATTCATTATTAAAAAAAAAAAAAAAAGAAAAAAATTAAAAAATGAAATGTTTTAACGCGATTTCATAAATAGAAGAGATTATCAGTTCTGTATTTTTATTTATTCAAATCGCAGATTTCCGTTTTATATAAACTGATTTGGGAATTTTTATTTTTTATTTGGAAGTGTATACTCCCAGATTAGTCGCCTAAATATTTGAGCAATTACTAGTACTGAGATCAAAAGAAATTTTTGATGAATTTATATCAACCAAAACATAAATTTTTAGTGATAAAAACTGATCAAAAAAAGTACCAACTTGAAAAATAATTTGAAACTTCTAATGAACAGTTTCTATGAATAATTCGCTTGTGAACAATTCTCTTTCCAAGTTAAGTTCTACCATTTTCTTATTGAAAATTGATTAGAGTTGACTTAACGTAATTAGTCATCAAGTGACATTTATACTAGTACTTTTTTTTTTATTAAGTCCAGACTCTCTTTTTAAATAATAATGGTTTAATTTAACAATAATAAAAAACCTAATGGAACCATTAAATTGTTATTTAATAATTTATGTTTAAAAAAAGTGTGAATTGTATTTAATTTAATTAATTTAATTTAATAATTTACATAATTATATGAAAGGTGTGGTGGTTTTATTAATTTTTAACCCCTTTTTCATCGAATAATTTATTTTAATGATATAATGAATATGACCACCAATTTGACATTAACATATTGTGGTTGTTAGAATTGTTGACAACTGTTACACTATCTATTGACATTATATTCATTTAACTTTTATTTTAATAAAAAATAAAAAATGTTAATAAGCTGAAATTATAGGGAGATTATGTTTAATGATTACATATTTGGTTATTTAAAGAATGATTGTGGATTATAATTATGCTATTATGTGGAAGAAAGACCAAAAAAAATGTTTTTTTTTTCAAAGTACCAAAACCGTAATACAAAAATGAGCTATCAAATTTACGATAAATATTCCTATCCAAAATTAAATAATGTCATTTTCAGAAGCTGTAGTCGAATGTCACCTGAATATATATATAATTTCAATAGTGTAACTGTTGACAACAATTCTAATATTCACATTTTGTCAATTGCCAATGTCATATTTTGCCGTATATATACTACCAGACCCAGTACTATGACAATTTTTACAGCAAAAGTATGGAAAAACAATTTTCCCATTTAATGAAACCATATTACATTGATTGCATACAAAATTTGAAGTAGATTGGACCAACAAATCTCGTTGTCCCATACAAACCTTGACCCCGTTTCATCTCCGTAGGAGTAACATTCGGTATTTAGTGGAACACGCAGTATTTGGAGTGAAGTCAACCGGTTTTTGGTGTAAGGCAGATGGCCGGTATTTATAGTGGAACATCCGGTATTTAGAGTTCGACACTCAGTAGTTGGTGTGAGACGGCCGGTATTTGTTTTGAAACACCCGGCATTTAGTGTTGGCCACTCGGCATTTCGTGTTGACTACCAATAGTCTCCCAGTATTTTGTGTGGGTCTCTTGGTTTTTAGTGGTCACCCGATATTTGATGTTGGTCACCTGGAATTTGGTGTGGCATCCTGTATTTGGAGTGTCGTGAAATTAGCCACCGGGTACTTTGATTTAACATAGCGCCATCTAATGGATACTTAATCCAGCCAATAAATTACCTTACACCGCCATCTGTTAGAATCTCATGGAACTCACAGATAATTGTGAAATAATCTATCTGTCAAATAATCTCTCTGTCAAATAATCTCTCTGTCAAATAATAAACAAATAATTTAAAATAAACAAAAAAAAATGTTACGAGTAGAAATTGAAACATAATTCACGTCATCGCAAATCGCAAATCAGATAAAATGCGAGGGAGAAATTAGGGTAAATTACAGTCTTAATTTCACACCAATTACTTTGGGAAAAAGCTCAAAACCAACTTGTTTTCTATAAAAGCTAGTAAGATGCTATTTTTTGCAAACAAGCTGGAAAGATAAAATCCACGTATTTATTTTATTAAATAATTTATAAATATGATATAAAAGCTGGTCGCAAGATTTACCTGCGTGGATAAACAAGAATAAAATATGTAACTTGAACTTAAAATAAAAATCTTACAGTTTGGAAAAGACTACATTACCATTCTGTTTATGAATATATGAATCTAACTTTTCCATTGACTGTTTGCTTCATAGATGCAAAAAATAATTTTTCATGAAACTAACAGTAAAAATATGATTGTAATAATTTATTTTCTCATACATGTAGAAATATCTACAAACTAACTCCTATTTCAAATATTAAGGCGGAATTCATAATATATATATAAATATAATAAAAATGGGATGGGTTTTCCAATAGAACGAACGTATACGTATAAGAGACGTTAGTTATTACAATAAACTCGGACAACTAACTCAATAAACGAAACTTACGACACCCCGGCGATATCAACTCGCATATAAATACATACATATTACATGTACCGCCCGTCATACGATCTTATGACTCTTTTACAAAAAAAAAGAGCAAGAACGTATACACGACTAGGTATCGATATCTACTCTACAAAGACAGAGCAATGGATATAGATATATCTATTTCTCTATATACGTTTTAGATGCTATATATTTATAAGTATTCTATTTCGATTCGATATATTTATACTATTTTACCCATCCTTTTTACTTCTGTTAACATGAAAGTGTGTTTTATTGGTTACAAAATTAAGAATATTCGCTTCCAATATGTAGCCATGAACTATTGGCTAAGCTAGTATGCATTTAAGGTCTATCTAATAGGCTCCCATAATCCATGTTTCGATGATTATCTCATAATTAATCAGCTAAAAGAAGTTTATGGTTTAAAAAATTTAAGTTTTAATAAATAATTAAATTTTAACAGAGCAAATAACACATCTCAATTTTCTAAATAGAAGGAAAACTTCTAGACACTTAAAAAACAGTACTCTATACCATCCCATTCAATGATCAGGTACCCTTTTTATTGGCCTGGGTGAACCCTATTTAATAGTCAAGATCGTTTTACAATGTTCAATGTCCGGAAAACTCCACCGTACTGGATATCGAACCCAGTACCATTGGCATTAGAACTCGAGCTAATCCACTCTACTCGACGGATAGAAAAATAAATTTGTTTTTCGAAATCATTGTTAACAATTTTTACTGCTTGAAATTTCCAGAATTCAATAAAAATTTTATATATATATAATTATCAAAAAAAGCAGCTTTAGCAGAAAATAGACTTGATAAAAACACAAAGAAGAATAAATTCAGAGATTCAGGAGGGAGATTCTCTGTAATTTTTAAAATCTACATATAGTAAGTATATTTTTAAAGGCATTTGTCGGAACATTCATAATACGTATGGAAGTTGTGTGAATTACTTAGAGCAATATTCATATATAAACCAATTGATGTTTTTACCGATTCCTTTTTGACTTGCCAAATATACGAATAAAATACTGATACATTTCTATCTAATAAAGTATGTAGGCATAGTACTCCCAATGTCACAATATTTGATAAGATTTGTGACAAATAAGTTAAACTTCGACATTTTAGGTAAAAACGTATAGATACGTACATACATTATTACGATCATAAAGTATTATATTTGATATTAACTTTGTAATAAAATATCATATTTTATTTGGTTTCTCATTATTTATTTAGAAATATGTTTGGAGCTTTTACGATATCGTTCTATTAACAATATTTAATATGAATTTTATTATGTTTATTATCTGACTTGAAATTGTTTCTTTATTGTACTCAATTATTTTTGGATTTTAGACAAACCACGCAATGTCTGATATAAAACTAGGGACAAGTGGAATATGAATAGTTCTGTTGGTAAAACTAATATTTGATTGAAAATAATATTAAGATTCTTGTTTTCATAAAACTATATTAGAATCATGTTGATAACTAATTGACAAATTAACATTAAAAAATTTATATTTAAAAGGGTGAAATTTGGATCAATAAATAAATTATAGCTCCCTATATTTTTTATTGACGAGTAGTTAAACAAAGACAGTTCTGGATATAAATACATGTTAATTCCCCATAAGAAATTTTTTTAAATATTTTAAAATATACATATTATTATTGTATGTAAATTGGTTGTAGGGAGAGTGTGTGTAAAGTAGAGGAGCGTGTGGTTTAGAGGATCAGTAGGTTCATAAGTATTGCACAAGATATTGGTATTAGAAGTAAAAATTTGTAGCGGAATTATTTGATAAAAAAATATTTATTAATTAATAATTAATTAAATTTAAGAAATATTGGAATAATTTGTAATCATAAAATTTATGGTTATTGATAAAAGAATTATTTATGGTTTCATAATAAGTTGATTTATTATTGTGGTTAAGATAAACAACATCGGAAATTAGTGGTAAGTATGTGATGGGGGGATAAGTGGAATTATTTGATAAAAAATATATTTACTAATTGATAATTATGTATAAAATATTGTTCAAATCATTATCCATAATAATTTGGATAATTAATGAAAATAATGGAAACTTTATGGTTTTCTACAAAATTTCTAATCACAATACACTATAAAATTGGTTGAAAAGAGAGTGTATAGAGTGAAGCTAATTGTATGGTTCAGTAGCTTAGAGAATAACTTAAGATACTTGTACACCCTGTCAAAAAAAGTATCAAAAATAGATCGTTGGGTTGGGATCGAACCAACATCTTTCAACAGACTTTGTTTAAATCAAACACTCTCACTTTCATAACGGGTGGAGGGTGGGTACTATTTATTAATACTTACGTCACTATTTCTATCTTCATTAGACTTCACAAAAAAAGATTTTATTTATAGCTTAAAATTCAACTATTTAAATGGATCGTTGGTAGCTTAATTTGTTAAAGCGTTCAACCTCTTTGTTCATTTCAAATATCCTTTACTTTGTATTCGAATCCCGTCTAATGAAGATAGAATTAGTGACGTAAGTATTAATAAATAGTACCCCCCCCCCCGGTATGAAAGTGAGAGTGTTTGATTTAAACAAAGTCTGTTGAAAGATGTTGGTTCGATCCCAACCCAACGATCTATTTTTGATACTTTTTTTGACAGGGTGTACAAGTATCTTAAGTTATTCTCTAAGCTACTGAACCATACAATCAGCTTCACTCTATACACTCTCTTTTCAACCAATACTGTATTGTGATTAGAAATTTTGTAGAAAACCATAAAGTTTGCATTATTTTCATTAATTATTCAAATTATTATCGATAATGATTTGAACAATATTTTATACATAATTATCAATTAGTAAATATATTTTTTATCAAATAATTCCACTTATCCCCCCATCACATACTTACCACTAAGTTCCGATGTTGTTTATCTTAACCACAATAATAAATCAACTTATTATGAAACCATAAATAATTCTTTTATCAATAACCATAAATTTTATGATTACAAATTATTCCAATATTTCTTAAATTTAATTAATTATTAATTAATAAATATTTTTTTATCAAATAATTCCGCTACAAATTTTTACTTCTAATACCAATATCTTGTGCAATACTTATGAACCTACTGATCCTCTAAACCACACGCTCCTCTACTTTACACACACTCTCCCTACAACCAATTTACATACAATAATAATATGTATATTTTAAAATATTTAAAAAATTTTTGTCCGATTTTTCTTATGGGGAATTAACATGTATTTATATCCAGAACTGTCTTTGTTTAACTACTTTGACGGATTCAATTAGTACTTTTCAAAAATTTATATATTACTAGCATTTTCCTAGTCAAAAATGTTTGCAATAAAATAATAAGTTTAAAATCATCTTAAATCTACGTATGAGTGGTATAAAAATTTCCAAATAAGAATACGCTTTGTTCGAAATTGCAAATAGCAAGTTCAGAAAATAAAACGCGATTGCATGTTAGTTTTCAAATTCACAAATAGAAGAGTTTATTAAATAATTCAGTTTAATTATTAATAGTCATGGCCAAAATTTTGATCTTATTACTTTTATTGACCAAAATTTCTTGATAGAAACTGGGACTTGGACGCATGTTTTTGAAGGGATTTCACTACTGTTCTATAAGTGTTCATTAACATGTATAAATAAATTCAATATCAAAAAAATGCTTACAATTAATTCCAAAAAAATTGTTAAGGAACGTTTATTAGAGTAACCAGCTTTGAAACCTTAACAGAAAAGAGAGTTTGAGGCATGCAAAACTGATTATAAATAATAGTAATGATATTTAATTCAAATATGCTCATTCATTCATGCAAATGCACCAGAAAATATTTTTGTTGCTTTTGATTAACGGGAAACGGAGTAATTTTTTAAGCAAGGCATAAAAAAAATTTTAAATTCTGATAACCTGTAACCTCCATAAAATTAGCATTGATAAATTAAAAAAAAAAAAAATGTCACGTATTTTATTTGCCTCCAATGTACGATCTTTATGTACCTTGTCCAAATATTTTACACTTATATCAATTTATACTTAACTATATTATATAGAGTTAATCTATAAGCGAATTCATGGCAAAATTTCAAAGATAAGGAGAGCTTTTTTTGTATGAGGGAATCTTTGTAACTAGTAACAACTTTGTAACCAAATTAAAAAATTATTTCTCCAATACAATATATTATCACCGTATACGTTATGCATTTTCACTTTGAAAGTTTAAAGTTTCTCTATTTCTAAAATAGAAGTGCTTGGCTTCTTTATTGATGTACACTGCCTTAATGGTTTGACATGTCAAAATATTCAACATCGTTAGAATTAATAAAAATTCGAAAGCAAGATACCCATATTTTTTATATTGTAACCAACTTTCGGTGTATTGTGATAAATATTCGTTAAAATTATAAGGCTGTTTGGATCATGTTTTGAGTTATTTTATTGTCAGACGGACAGATTATATAAAATTCCTCACCTGAGTTTAAACAATTGAATTACGTTTAAACAATCTCGTAAATATTATATATCATATTATAATTGGCGCTAAACCTAAACATTACGAATTCTTAATATAATCCTAAGAATATCTTCGTATTCAATCCTATAGTAGAATGAAACAGTGCACATACAATCATCATATTTATATTATACATCAAAAGTATTTTATAGGATTTTGTCGAATTTTACTAGGACAAATGAAGTAAATTTTTTATGGATTTACACCAGAACATGAAAATTTGAAATTTATTAAGACCTTTCGGCAGTTGACCGGTGGCTGGGCAGCGGTTACCGATGGCTAATTGACTACTAACCGGTGGTGTACTCACCGATGACAGACCCAGCGTTTCATTTTCTCACCGGGAGCACATCCAACGATTATCGACAGCTATCTGGCTTCAATTTTCTTTATTTGATAGTTTATAATAGTTTACTTCAATTTTAAATAATTAGTGAATTAACTGCAAGGTATTCATGAGAATAAATTGGTGATAAACACAAATAATTATCACTGATATGAAAATTGAAAATTGGTTATACCTTGAAAACAAGACCAACAGAACAGCGGTTACCGGTGGTTTACAAAAGACAGACCATCGGTTCCCGGTCGCCAATCGGCGACAGATCAGCCGTTGGCAGTGACTAACCGGCAACATGACGTGCATTATGTTTCAATTTCTATTCGTAATATTTTTTTATTTTTATTTTAAATTATTTGCTTATTATTTGACAAAGAGTTACAATTATCTGTGAGTTCCAACGATTGCCGGTGGATAACCAGTGACCAGCGATTGCCGGTAGCTTAACGGCTTAAATTTGCTAGTGTAAAATAGTTTCATTATGCAATGTATTCATTCATATATCTGATCAATATTTTATAGGAGAAATATTAAAAATTTTTATGATCATGCTACAATAATGATTGCCCATAATTGCCCACAACTCTCGCTTGTCGAAAATTAAGCTTATTATGAAAAACAGGGAATCATTTCTGCAACTAGATAGTTCCGAACACCAGAACCATCAGGTCGTAAAAGCAAAAAGTATCAAATAACGGTTTTAATTTAATGTATTTTATGTCATTTTTATAAAAAGTCATATAAGCTATATTACTAGCACGGATATGACTTATAACTGCTACAATATTCATAAAAGAGGATTTTATAAATTTTATAATCCATCTTAGTTAAGACAATATGTACTCTTTTGTACTTGGATAAAAGTAAAACAATAATTATAATTTATAAATCCCCTCTTCAATTTCTAAATGACTGCTTATTATTATTAAAAAGCACCTAGTATTGCTAGTACAAAATAAAATAGTAATGGCACCATGGAACAAAGACAAGAAACACTTTATGATACGCATTATAATCATAATCAAAAAATGTAATTTTTCAATTTCATTCGTGCAATAAAAATTTATCATTATAAATAAAATACGTATAGAGGTAAATAAATTATATTGTGTTGAAAGTCTACTCATATATATTTTTCCAAATGAACTGACATTTTTGACAGTGTTATTTGTAAATAACAAAATATGTTTAAGGTAAAAGTAAAGAAAGCAGCAACAGTGGTAAAAATTCTTATTCATTTTCCTCAAAACAAATTTCTCATATCTGATGTTTGTAAGTGTTGTGTTGTTTATAAGATAAATTTGTTGAAATATAATTCAAGATGTTAAGAACGGATTTTACTTACATAGAACGAAATATAAAGAGATTGTTATAGTAAGAATTTTGATACGATGTTTATAAATCAATTGCCATGTAAAACTGTAAAACTTTAAATGCACTCGATACTATATTACGTTTGATATAGACAATAAATTTAATGGTCTGAATCAATCAACGATTAAAAATGTGTTTTTATTAAACATTATAAGCCAACGCACATCCAAAAATATTCATATACAATTTTTTATCACGATATCTGTCAGTTGACACGCGCACTATCAGCGTTTTAAGTAATATAAGTCAGTCATAAAAGAAATTCTGATCATATTTCAGACAAATTCTTACGCAAAGAACTTACCCCGTATCTAGTATAATATAATTCCTCGTCCTAATGTGACGATCGTTTTGTTGTACCATTTTGACATATTTTGTTTCTATTCATTCCACACAGACGAAAGTAGAACATTGCTATTTGTTTCTCTTAGGTGACATTTGTTTTTGAAAATTACTGATTGTTTTTATCAGTTTCCATACGGAAATCAATATTAAAATAGAAATGCTAGAGTTATTGTATACATGCGTAAACTCATTAATGTATTTAACATTTAAATTTTTAATCTTTTAACTTTATGGACAGTATTAAATTATAACTGTTTACTCACAAACAGCAAGGTAGTTCATTTGTAACTATTCATTTATATCTTTAGGAGGTTTGATTTAACATTGTTTTTCTTATGGAAAGCATTTCTATAAAAACGATCTGTATAATCAAGTGACTTTCAAAGTAACTGGATATAATATATATGGATATTCTCTAAACACGAAATTAATCTTTCCACTTAATTTGGCCGCTAAATTTAGATGTTTTATTTTGAAAACTATTGTATGTATATAGTTTTATAACTTGGTTTTTTATATTGTGTATTCCATATCCTGAACCGAATCACTTCCTCAGTGATATTCGGCAGGTATTTGATCATTAGTATCGCGTGCTGGTTATCCATATCAATGGTTTTCTATGGTTTTCCATTTGGTTTGCATAAAGTGAACACTGGGATAATTCCTTATAAATTCAGTCATAGCTGCAAACCTTCCCCTTCCCTCCATATGCCCTATCCTATTATTTTGACTTTTTATGTTGAAAAAGATAATGAATAAAGAATTGAATTGAATAGTGGAAACTAGCCTATTTCATTTAAATAGGAATATTTACCAAACATAATTATATATTTCTAAATAAAAATTCATCCATCAGCCGTCATTCCCTTTTTCTTTTAGCTAACACCGTTTCTAAAGCTGTTAGTTAAACTGCCTTATTTACATTTGAAGTAAAAAGTGAAATTTTATTCAACAAAACTGCTGATTCATAGTAATCCGTTCTCTAATCTGTATAATATAGTTAGTATAAAAATGTGAAAATGTAAGGTAAGGTTAAAGTATCAAAATATTTATGAAAATCGTACAATGTGTAATAAAATATCAGATATAACTGAATTAATTTATTAACTATATATCTCTTGTTGTTATTTGAACGAGTGTATAATTGAGACCCTAATTGTACAATCATTTAGCTGACCACATTTTATTTCTTATCTGCTTGCCTGTCGGTTTTTCGATTGATCTTTTAAAAACATTCAGACGAACGCGTGTAACTCTCAACAGATATTTATATATTTTTGTGTAAACGTTAGCGAAGGTGTTCGCGATATTGTTTTTTTTTTAAACATTTAACCAATCAGTTGCCGTTACGGAGATACAGCAATCGCAACTGATGTCAATGATTTCATTTAAAAACAGATATCTTTTGAACGGTTCATTTAATTTTGTTGAAATTTCTATGGATGACGTTGAGTTTGTTTGCATATAATTGTACTAGATTTGATTATTAAGGAAAACTAATTAGTAAAATACAAAAAATAATAAAGACGAACAAAATATCGCAAACAAAAATAATAAATCTTATTGCCACAGAAAATTAAAATAAATTATTTAATGTAGAAAATAAATTATTTCACCTGTTCAAAATTTCAACTTATTCTCTTGAGCCATTCTGGATAGCTATTTCTACAAAAGTTATTCACGTTGTGTGTTTAAGCTTGGCAATGTACTTGAAGAGATATTAATAAAATTGAAAAAGCGCT
Source organism: Chrysopa pallens (assembly GCA_020423425.1). Classification (NCBI taxonomy): domain Eukaryota; kingdom Metazoa; phylum Arthropoda; class Insecta; order Neuroptera; family Chrysopidae; genus Chrysopa; species Chrysopa pallens. The sequence goes on along the minus strand of CM035594.1, from coordinate 4,124,335 downwards.
ATCAATTTTAGTGTAATAAGCCACCTACCGATTTACACAATCCAGAAGAAGCAGCTCCGCATGGAGAATGATTAATAAGACTTCTGGTCTTATGAAGAGGGCCGTATAGGTACTTTATGGCATACAACTATTACACTTGTTTCATAATACATTGGGTACGTCTTATAATTCCATAATCGTCGCGATATCTCAATTCTTGAATTAATTCTTTTTCCATAGCCTCTTCAAAAAGCGTTATTAATTTTTAAGATAATATTATTTTTCTTATTCTGTTGAACAAGCAGTCAATTTTCATTCACTATTTGTTACACAGTGTATAGGCAGTAACCAACAACAAAATAAATAGATTATGTGGTAGCGGTTTTGTGGTATGTATACTAATATACAGGCGCATATGTATGGGTGTGAAAAACCAAATATGTATATACTATGCAAGGCAGAGTACGTACGTTAATTCAAAAAGTCAGGGAATCCATGCAAAATTCTATGATTTATTATGTGTGAACCAAATATTTTGGATTAAATAACCTCGAGACAAAATATCCGCACAAAATATTCCTGAGACAACATATTACCAGCTAAAATGTATATAGACATAATATCTTCCAGATAATAAATCAAAAACTCTAAGCACCCGCATCCTCGTAAGAACTAGACTTGAAATATACAGACAGGCTTTAAATTGACCAAATATATCGCATGGGTTGTTTAAATTACGCAGACTTGTGCTAACACGGTCCCAAATACCCAAGCGCATATTAAGTAAGTGAAAATAACATTTTAATAGTTTAAAGATATGTTGAACGTATAAAATTATGGTGGGAATATTTAATAATGCAAGGTAGCCAATTTCGGACACTTATTCTAAGGAAAATAATGGTGGAAACAAAAATGGATACATTTTGAAAAATAATGCGTGTAGGGCCCCGTTCGATTTTGGGTACCCTTTTACCAGAAAAACAGTAATCAAAATCTTATCGTAGTAAAAAGGAAAAGAAAATATAAAAATAGATACGGGGAAAATTAACACAAAAAATAAAAATGCACTACAAATAATGGACACTAAACTTATATATTTACCCGTTTGAAATGTTAATTTCCAAAATCCTCGAAAATGTGTTTATGTCTTAATGTTTTATCACATATATAGTTTTATATATGTGAGGTTTTTATTCCGATTTGCCTCTCAGTAATCAGATTAATAAATTTCAACAAAAATGTAAAAGTATATCATACAAATTCTTACAAAATACCATTAAAATCGGATAAATTGTTCACGATATATCGGCAATTCTATGAAAATATCCTTTATCGAATATATTAAGGAAAATAGTTATATGTCTGGAACGGTTTGACCGATTGAGTTGCATTTAGATATAATCTAAAATAACACTTTTTCTACATTTGTATAAAATAAAATTCCCTAACTAGCAAGCTTTATGCTTTACAGGTTTTTTCGTTCCGAACTACTTATATAAACCTATTAATATAATATACATATTTTCATCAATATTTGATGGATGGTTCACGAGATATCAGCAATTAAATGAAAAAAAAGGAAGTAAGTTTCGAGCGCTATATCTTCGAAACCTGGAAAAATGAAACCATCTTGAAAACATCTAAAATTACTTATCAAAAATTTAAAAATATTTGTACCAAAACGACAGTTGCTCAGAAAGTTCAAAAAAGTCGTTACATACAAGATTTTTGACATCGGAGCAAAAAGATAACTTCCGAATACTTCCGAGATCGTACATATAAAACGGGAGTAAAAATAAATATTGAAGGAATTGTCATACAGGGCCATTTCACGTGAAACGTGTAGCGAAGGCTTGAGGTTTTGGAATTGTTTCATGTTAGGTCTAGTTATACTTCTAGAGGGCATCGCTTACCTTCTTTTTGCGTACTTTTATAACAACTGTTTAACACGTGGATTCAACTACGTGTATTTGTACTAATTTTGACTGCATTCCCCAAAATGTACAAGCGATGTAATGTTTGCAATTTGTCGCCTGGACTATAAACTAGATATTCTATAAAGAAAACTAGTCTTATATATTTATGAAGTGAAATATTCAAACGTCATGTAGTAATATGTAGGTAGATACATATATAACAGAAAACTTAATTCACTATTTGAGTGTACGTGGCGTCGCACTTTGGCTGGCAAATTGAATTTTCAACACCACACAACTTGATATTTTCTTTATACATCTGACAGCTTTAAGATTACTTTGGTGATAAATCGTGTATTATGCATGTGATATGTATAGTTCTTTTTTATATTTGTTTTTATACCTATAATTTTTATATTTAACAAATTTATTTTTTTGCATTTGACTATGTAGTATTGCAGATTAAATTTATAAAATTTACAATTCGTTTATAAGATAACAAAAGAAATAACAAATCACAATTATCGTTTGATTACGGAACCAATGGATTTCGAAATATATTTCTTAATTATGTTCTTATATAAAACTATCAAAAAATAATAATTATAAGAATTTGACATATACATGCAATAAAATTTAACATATACACACACTTTAAGATATATTTCAGCAGATTCTAATAGCGTATCGCAATACAAACTAGCCATCTTTAATATCAAATACCTTGATCTAACAAAAACTATTTTGAACAGTTGAAACGTATGATTTGATCCAAATATAGTAAACAATATGATTCGCTAAAAAAATTCGAAATCTTAAAAAATAACGATACTGTTGCAAGAACTGGACATTGAAACAAGAACAATTTATATAATGAAATGGAGCAAATTGACATATTTTTATATCATGCATCAATAAAAAAGCAAAAAAACTTTTCGAAGAAAACTTTTAATAATAATTCTCATCAAAAATAAAATAGATCTAAATTGAAACGCCAACTTGGAAATCAAAGAACAAAATCACCAATGAAATGGATTAATTAGATGATTCTATGAGTACCTATACCAAAATTTTGATTGTGCTGTCAACATTTGTTAGCGTTATAAACTTCAGTCTAAGGCTAATTATACTCTGACATATTCCAAATATATTGCGTATAAAAATTCGAAGAGGTTAGAAAAAACAAGGTTAGAATATAAAAGTATATATCAAAGAGGTCAGAAGCATTGCATTCGAAAAACAATCGGAAACTTATATAATTGATAATGCTTATAATGCATTACAGAATGTAGTATTCGAATATCATATACAAGAAAAATTTGAAAATAAAGTAAAAAAAAAAAAAAACAATTAGCTGATTATTTAGATTGAATCTATGTACCAAAAAATTGATCCAAGCATATTGGTAAAACTAATGTTATTTTATGCGAGTACAAAAATACCTTCTAAACGAATTGAATAGGTAATAAATAAAACTAGAACCTAGAACTTTAAGAAATGAAAATCTAAAAGAAAAATGGGAGACCGTCCTCATTTGTGTGACAAAATTGATGTTTATTTACAAATTGCCAGATCATATTCAAAAGCATATGTAGAACTGTTAAAAAACTTCAAAATATGACAAAAACTAATAATTGTCTTACACAGTTAATACTGGAAAATTTAAAATTGAATACAGCAGACAGGACATAGACACTTATTTGACATGTACAGTATTGTATATTGAAGAAGAACTGTAAATGAAATCAGTATTTTTTTTTTTTAAATATAGTAAATTTGGACTTCAACATCAACAAATTATTTTCATAATACTCTATGAGAAAACAAACTACTTGCAGAATCCAAACTTCTAACAGAGGTACTTCTTTTACCATTAATAATTATAATGGCAGCCAAGACTTTTGTCCAGGTATAAAAAATCTATCAAAGAAAAACTGCCATCCTGTCTTCATTTCTAGAAAAATGAAATTCTAGATATTGAAGTACTATAATGCATATGACTTTTCCAAAGTAAACATTAGAATAATGAATAATTATATGTTAACGGTTCTCATGAATTGAATACAACGAAAGGTCGTCACTAAAAATTACAAAGTGTTCATTGAAAGAAAGTAAATGAAAATTTACATCTGCATGAAATTTTTATATTTTTGTTAAAAACATTGTGGATTCATAAACACTTTTTAGGAAAATTGTATGCATATGTGCACTAAAATTGTTTTCTTTCGATGTTACAGTTACGGAATATTACTTTATCAATCAAATGATATAAAAGTCTGTGAATGATGATTAGTGGGTAAATCATAGTAAATTTCTCAAAATTTATTAACAATCCTAAATGAATAATTATTTGTATTTGCATTTAAAAATCATTCCTAATGCCATTTCGATATAATTATCAATTATCAACCTATTATATATCGTATATATCGTACAATTATCCACCCATTAACTACAATTAAATGCCTTTTTTTTTTTGATAATTATTCAATAATTTTTGTCTGGCATAGAAATGTTCCACGTATTATGAACGCAACGGAACAACTTGTTGTATATGAACAGTCTGTTATACAATAAGTGTTTTCGTCTTGTTGTATTACAGACTACAGGTGGTAATGATGACATGTCTCTATACATAGCTCAAAAACACTCGTATCCCAGCCCCTATCAAAATTTATATATTTCATGTTTCCTAAGCATGCCAGAATAGAATATAATATTTAAATAATTTTAATTCTTATTCAAATTAAAGACTCTCTCACTATTATTTAAGTGTTATAATTTATCTATCTAATTTAATAATTTATTTATCTATATCAATGATAAAAATAAAACAAATACTTTCGAGAGATGGTGAATTCGTTATTGATAAATATCTCTTAAGAACGATCTTGAAATTGGAAGTTAATATAGAAATTTAATTCTCCAATTTCTGTCTGAGATTCTCCAAGAACATTTTGGCTATGACAGTCTTATTCTTTACATAATAAAATGTATCTGATTTTGTCAAATAATAAATCAAATTAAAAGGGCTTTGATTTGTGTCAATTGGCTCGAAAGTGTTGAAAAACAAATTAAACATAAAAACAATTGAATATGTTATACATTAATTTGTATATAAGAAATCACCTTATCAGACCTAATTTTTATATTAAAACCAATTGTTTTCTAACAATAAATAATGGACACTTGATGGTCAGAAAATCATAACGAGACAAAACTTTATAGAATTTGTTTCTCGAATAGTTTTATATAATTAAATAAAAATTCAATAAATATTTCATATGTATAAAAAAAAGGAGAAACACATTGGTAAGAAGCAAATTTGATTTTTAACTTTAGTAATTTTTCTTTTAAAAATCCAACATGGAATATGGAAAATCTAAGAGTAAAATAACTTTTTTTTTATACTATTCGTAAAAATATTTTATTATTTTCATGTTGTTGTAAACAAACAGAATACAAACTTTTGTAAAGAATTATATTGTCATAGATTGAATTTTTATGTTAAGGGATGATGATGAAGAATATAAGGGTTGTTTATAGTGTTATCTGGTTGGTGATGGTCGTTGGTCCATCGTATATTATTATTATTATTATATATAACACAAGGAAAAGGTATAATGTAGGTGGAAAGTTTACCCACGCGGGATCCCATCAATGCCACAACAAATATCACATCTGAATAAATAAGAAAACATCGTTGGACAAAACAACTTCTATACACACATGTAAATGTATTTTGTTTTATTCTGATCGAAAAATGTTGCTTTTCATACCGAAAACCATCACAATGATATATTAGGTTGCAATATAGTAAGATGCAGACCTACTCTATTTTAACATGTTTTTTACTCGCTTTCTTGTATGGCTGCACAGGTGAAATTTTGTAATAGATTTTAAAGTAACTTACTTAATGAGTTACTTACCATGTTTTTATAACAGGTCAAATTTATCCAATTTCATACGAAAAACATGGGCGCAGGCAGCAGATAAATGATACATTAATAGCTCAACTAATGCCGCTGAATGCGCCGCAGATTTTCGTTTTAAATTAGAGAAATTATTTTAGTTTTTTGTATTCCGTTATAAAAACAAAGTAAATTAAAAATTATTTTTATTTTATTACTAGCAGACCCAGTCACTCGTCGCTGTGACAATTTGGAGCACCCGGTAGTTGTGGGCCATCCGGTATTTTAATTTAGTCACCCGGTGCAGGAAACCCGTGCCACGAAATTTTTATATTTACACCCGGTATTTGGTATGCTGCGCCCAATCCCCCGGGCCGGCTCTGCGTCCGAAAAAAGTACGAAATCTTTGACACGAAATTTGTATATATACACCCGGTATTTGATATACGACACCCGGTATTTGGTGTAGGATACCTGGTATATCGGCCCCTTGAACCATGGAACGGCCTACACCCTTATGTAAAAAAAAATCAAATTTTGCGAAAAGAAAATAGTATTTTTTACAATTATCTAAGCAATTTTTTAAATTTTTGTCGCAATAAAAACGTGCTCTTGAGTATACCGCAAAAAAATTAGCTGGATTGGTACAACCGTTCTCGAGTATTGCGCTTGTCGCCTTATTTTTGGCGACTTATTTTTATATTATAACGTCACTCAATTGTTTTGCCTTCCCGGAACCTCTCCAATAACACTTGAACTTGATGGTATGGTATTAAAGTTCTAATTGACTTTTAAGTATTATTATGAATCGTTTATATATGAGAGTATAGAAAAATGTTGTTTTTCGACTTTTTTAGGCAATTTTTAAAATTTTTCTCTACGTAAGAACCATCCCTTGTACTTTAAGGAATATTCTTTAAAAACAATTTGCGAAATCGGTTCAGCTGTTATCAAGATTTGCGCTTAGCAACACATTCAGTGATTCATTTTTTTAACACCCAACGCTATCTTGTTTTATTTTACCATAACAAAGGTTATTAACTCAATTGATCAATTTTAAAAAATGCCGTGGCTTTATAGAATATTAAGCAAAAGCAAAAACTATTCAAGGTTTTTGGTTAACTGACATGTTAGAATTAAGTATTGATCTGTTTGATTTATTTCATATGATTGGAAATGAAAGTTATAAATAGGTTCATGAATGTTTATTTATATAAATACCAAATTCCTAACATCGTTCCCTTCGTGGATCTAATATTGTCCTCGGGACGATTACCTTTCATGAACTTAGGTTATCTCAACTTGGTATTTATATAAACTTAACTAGACTACGCAAGGTGATCACAGCTTCACCGTATAAACAAGAAATAACAAAGGAAATTTAAACCAAAATGAGACAAAAGAATAGTCTTCTGAAGAGAAAACATCTTATGCATAGTACTTACCCAATTTTAGTTTTAACCGATAAATGCAATTGCCCATACTAAAAATGAGGATGCCCATACTAAAAATTAATGGGCCAAGACAGGCAGCCGATTTAAAAGTATCGGCCAATGGTCCGAATATATCATCGGCCCAAGACTGGGCGAATATCGGACTGTAACGTCATGCCGGTATCGGATCCTACGTACGGTATCCTATCAGATCCGAGCATAGGATCCAAGCATCTGCCAAACGTACCGATATCGGATCCTATGATCGGCCAAGCATAGGATCCAAGCCTCTGCCAAACGTACTATTATAAATAATTATTTTTAATTTACAAATAAAAAATTTTTTTATTTAGAAACATTAATCTTTATTCGATAAATATATTAATTTATTATACTAAATTATTTTTTATTTTAAGAGTTTTAAAAGAATATTGCACGGCAATTATAAATATAATTAATACAACATTAAGTGAGTTATTAAAAAAGAAAATAAGTAATTTTAGTATAAAAATTAATTATCATTGTTGTCCTCGTTATTATTATTAATATTATTATTATTGTTGTTGTGTTGTTGTTGTTGTTGGTTGTTAATAGCTCCTTGACGGCGGTCTCCATATGTGTCAATAATAACGATAAATATTCAGTTGGCCTTAACAATTTTTAAATGCGATACTGTTTTTTTCAAATTGAAGCTGTTGTGAATAATATTGGATAATAGTTGTCTGACCTCTGAGAAAATAGGCTAGCAATAATATTCAACACACAAAAAAAGAAATCACAATGTATTAGTAACAGTGCAAAATGGTTTATTGCAATTGTATTAATACGCATAAATTATTTAAATAGTAAAATAAAAATAATGACAGATATTTAATCAGCTACTAGCTTGGTATATTAATTAAATTTCGATTAACAAATTTCCTTTAAATTTTGTATTTAAAAAATAGAACTTCTTAAAAAAAAAAAAACAGATACTATTTTGCAAATAATAATCTCTTGAATTAACTATTCTCTCTTAGTACTTGACTGCTGTTTCACTACTTGGAATATCGCTCTCCCAGGCCCTTTATATACGTGATAGAAAAATCGAGTAAGAAAATTATTATTACTTTTATTAATTTTTTTTTTTTCGTAAATTTGTTATATAATTATTTATCAAATAATTAAGTTCAAGATTGTTCTGAACTTAAGATTTCAATATTTATTTAATTTGATACACAAATTGAACAGTTTATTTTAAATCACAATAAATAAAATAATTTTTTGTTTATTTTTTCTTAGTTATATAAGCCTTAATAAATAGATTTTCTTTTTTTTGTCTTATGTTTCAAAATGTATAATTTATAAATGTGCAGTATGGAGAAAATTTTCTTTTTTTTGTCTTATGTTTCAAAATGTATAATTTATAAATGTGCAGTATGGAGAAAATTTTCTTTTTTTTGTCTTATGTTTCAAAATGTATAATTTATAAATGTGCAGTATGGAGAAAGGTTTTTGATGATAACGTTTGCACCCGACATCTAATGAATGAAATACTCTCACAAAAATGTGGTTTTTAGTGCTTTAAGATATTGATACTCATTTTTAAAACTTTTAAATAACTTGTAATACGTGTAATTTGTGCGGGAAGAATCTTGAAAATCAATTTTGAAGCTGATATCTTCAATCGATTGAATTTTGTGTACACGTTCAGTTTGAATGACAATATATGGTTAACTATGGGACGTCATTCTAAATCCAAGATGGTGGCACATCCAAGATATCAGGATAGTTATTTTGAATGCATTCCTACAATATGGATATCAAATGAAAGGGCTGGCTAGGAATAATTTGAAAAATATACTGATGTCAATCTATATGCAATATGGCGGACTTCTATGAAAGAATGAAACTCAATTTTGAAGCAGATATCTTCAACTATAAATGTTATGAAACGCTTTATAAATTACATTTGCGACAACTAAAAAGTTAAAAATAAACTAAGAGTAAAAAGTTACTTATAACCTATTACGCCATTACAATTTACGTGATATAAAATCTTGTCATTTATGTCCCAAGTACGTAGGTTACCACAAATTCCGTTGAAATAAATTGCAAGTCTTATATTAAAATAAAAGACAAAATATTTAAAGAAAAATAATATACGAGATTCAAGAATAAAATATCAAAAACATAATAAAAAGAAATATCATCCTTCAATATTTTACAAATTTAAATCGTATTTGTATTATGTTATATATCCCATAAAACTCATAATATTGAATGAAGGATGGACATGAATTGTTACGTGTATTAAGTTAGACATATATTGAAAGTCCTATAGGAACCTTATATATTTGATAGGAAAATCGAATGGACTGGATATTCATATTATGTATAAGGATTAACTGGTCATTATTCATAATGTCTGGACTTTATGAATAATCACCAATATGAGAAAAATTAATTCAATATCTAAATTACCCAGGCATCATCAATAATGTGCTTTTTCTATTGGACAGAGTAATAAAGTGTGTTATATTATAATTTCTGTCAATGATAATAAGGGGAGATATCTAAATGTGACTAAACTACTCACAAGGAGTATTTGGGATAGATTTTTCATTGATGTAGAGGTCATATGGGTCTTCGGATGCATTTTACTCATTCTGTGACACATACGTTTTTATTGTAGTGAAAATAATTATTTGAGGCCAAATGAAAACAGATGTGTGCTACCTCGTATATCAATTCTATAATATCCTGCAATAGAAATGCCTTAAACAAATACACTGATAACGCAGCAAGGATTTTTTTTGCTCGTCGTGTCCTATCAAATATGCCGACATTATCCAATAAGTAATGAATTTGCAATATTCTTAATGATCGGATGCTATTAAATCTTTTAATCACAAGGTATTCAACGAAGGCTGTCTTTGTAAAGAACTAACCCAGTATTCACCTTTATATAACCAACATAGAAAACCATACAAAAACCATTGCCGGTATCAATCGATAATAATTATCAAATATCAACCAAGTATTAACTAAGGAAGTAATCGGATTTGGTTGTGGAATACACTTAATACTTACATGAAGTACATACAAATTTTAAATGAAAGCTATCTAAATAGATAAAATATTTAAATTAAATAAAAATTCATTTATCAATCAAAATGATATCGCCATATGACAATTTAGTTTTAAATCAACTATTAATTATCTATTCAACTAAAAAGTTAAATTTAGGGAAGAATATCCTTCCAGAAAAGTATTAGCGTAAATAAATAAGTTTAAACCTATATCGAATTCAATTGTGTGAAGCACATTGTAAGTTACTCAGCAAACAAACAGTTCTTATAACCATGGGTTCTTAAACTAACATAAGTGTACCAAAGTAATTTTGAGTCGGCCACATATCATGCCTTACTTAATTTATTAATTTGCTTGTTTGTCGCCGACTCTAAATTACTTAGGTACACCTTAATTAGTTTAAGAACTTAGTTATTAAGGTTAATTCAAAATTCAAAATAATTATTATATACAAAGATATATTTAACTGAAAACAGGTTAAAACAGGTTTGTTATTTTTGGCTTTTCATTTTATTGGCACTATGATTTTTCTGTAAAAAGTTTATAATTTTTATTGCTTTAATCTACTAATTACTACATGCTATTTGAGTGGAATACAACTCAGCATTACAATCTGTTTAATATTTGTTAGCAAAAAGTATATTTTTTGACTTCCGCGAATTTTTTTAAGTTAGGTTTGCCAATGAAATTCCGGAAAAAACAAACGCTATCTTTCTTGTTATTAATTCTTCTATACACTCATATTTTTAGGTTTCTGCCTTCAATTGTATGGATATTACCGTAGATTGATTAGACTATCGGTTACTAAAATAATTTTTATAATAAAAAAAATTTTACGACTTTGACTGTGAAAACACCGTGGAATGTCAAAATCCCTCTTTTTATGAATATGTTTCTCTAACTGTCATTCTTTTTTAGACTATAATTCTAGTTATTTTTATTTTATTTTGTAAGTAAGAGCAAATATAACCAACCATTAACTGTAATAATCATTACTAAAGACTACCTATATAGTTATCTACCTATATTTATTTGGTCCAATTTATACTGTCCGGACATAATATATAATGTCCACTTTCAAATGGAGCTATAACACATTTATACATATACATATATAATATATATGAGAGGTAGTAAGCCTTTATGTGTAGGTAAGGTACTACCTACTTCACATACATAGAGGTGAGATGACTGAATTTACTATAAATGTTTACTGTTTATTTGGGGTTATATTAATGTTTGATTGTGTTGCTTGCATGAATAGATTTATTTGTTTATGGTCACATATTTACGCATATATCACAAATCCATCATCCATGATGAATGTATGTTTGGTATACGTTCTTGTACGCTCATCTCCATATATCTATCTATCTACTTTGTTATTGTTGTTATTTCCGGCTTTATGTACTTATCATATGAATGAAGGGAGTTGAAATTCGATGTTAACCGAATCGTGTAATTTCATTTGGTCGATATGTTTGTAGAGATGAATGTATGTAGTACCTATTTTATATACGTTCGCTTTCCATATTTTCTCATGTTTGACAATGTTTTCTTATTTAAATTGTCATGAATAGAATCTACATATAATAATATAAGGTAACTAGAAGTAGGGGATCATATTTATAACTAACCAATTTTATTTTTCTGAAAATGAAAAAAGCGGGATTGTTACTGGCCACCGATGCATATATTTGATGTGTAAAAAAAAATAAAAATAAAAGTTCCAGCACGTCATAAGAAACTGAAAATGAGACATCAGAATAGTTTGATAAGTTAATAATCAAGATTATTTTGCACGAGAAAATTTCAAATTGGAAGCCCTATTTGATATAAGTTCAAGCTCTAAATGTTACGTTCAAGGATACAATTCAATTTAATTATTTATTCATTCTTTTTTTAACCAATACATAATTGTACAGAATAAGTCAAAATAATGGGATGGGGCATATGAAGGGAAGGGCAAGTTATGCAGTCATGGCTGACTGTAGAAGGAACTATCCCCGTATTCACTTTTTCCAAACCAAATGAAAAACCATAGAAAACAATTAATAAGGATAGCCAGCACCTATAAGTGACTCAGCAAATAAATAATGCTTGTTTATATATAAAGAAATGGAAAATCAAAAAAGTGCCTAAGGATCAAAACAAAATTTCTTCTCTATTAGACAACTTCTCTCTCTCTATTAGATAACTTATTGTTTTACAATTTTCAAATTGATTAAACAGGCGAATTGCCGAATATATACAAATCCTAAAGTAACTGGAACCAAAAGGCCGTATTATGATTAATTTTTTGTATAAATAGACGTTAAGAAAGTTATATTCAGTTTGATTTTGGAAAATTAAGTATTTCCATGAAAAACTACGAATATCATAGCCTTCTAGCTGACTTCAAAATGCGAGAAGCCATTTATAATCATCGTAGTAATTAATGATAAAATTTAAAACTTGAAATTTGAAATTTGAAGCAAGATAAATTAATAAATAAATTTAATACAAAATACATCGATAAATTTAATTTTGCTTTTTCGTTTCAAAATTTTAAGACTATAATTAAAAAGTATAATTTAAAAAGTGAAAAGTTCAACACAATATATGAAACATTTTTTATAACAAAAAAAGATATTACGAATTTTCAGTCGCATTATTAATATTTCCCCTATTTTAACAATGTTCCATATGGTAACTCGTATTATTTTCCTGTCCAACAAACAATGAAATTAAAAAAAAAAGTTCTTACCTATAAAACGTAGTTTAATTTTTTTTTATTTGCTCTAGATTATTACGACACAATATACACTGCATTCCAATAGTATTTAACGTACGTATTTGCGACGAGACAAAATTATACATAATTTGAAAGCCACCCATATAAAACCTCATCATATTCTACCTGTCTCGCTCATAAATAGAACGCTGAAAGTATCAATTTTATATATAAATACATTTAAAGTTCATTGTATGTATTTTAGTTTGTTAAGCTATTTGGTTCACAATAAATTCCCTAATGGTTTTTGAATAGAAATGAAAAGGTAATTAAAATTTAAACTTCATCATCATCGTATTTGTTTCTTTTCTTTTCTTCTCTCGATTAATTCAACATTAGTCTTGCATACCTATATGAAGAATACCGGGTGTACAACAAAAACTAAATTTGATATTAGCTATTATTGACGTTTAATGGAACACCAAAAAAAGTATGACTTCAAAAAAATTATAACAAGATTGTACATCGAGTATGAAAACTCCCATTCACTTAGTCATTATAATTTAATCAAAAGCGATTGTAAATTTTAGTTTTAAATACCGGAATAAGAAGAATGTAAATAATAAAATGATTTAGAGGTACTACAGCATTTCACTACATATTTATAAACTAAAAATTATAATGAAACATAGAAATCACGAGAATGTTTAAAATAGACATCATAATAAATCAATTATTATACAATTCTCAAATTTGGAGCATTTTTACCCGTATTTATGCAGAAACAAACAGGGACGAAAATATAAAACGCCATCTCATAATCCATACTCTACAATTTAGAGTGTTTAAACGAAAATACAGAGCTTTAGTTGATCTACTCTAACATCATAGGCTGTTAGGTGCCAGAGCAGATGGGCATTAGATGAATTTGAATCATCGTTCACTATGCAGCGTAGTATCATGTATGCATTTATGTACATATGATCTCCGTGTTCTCTCGTATGCATGTTGCATGCAAGCAAGCATTTATAGATCGACGTAATTCTTATACCTTATATAAAAAAATTAAAGGAATTAATGGACCGATCAAAGCGCTGTTAACATAATATCACATGAGTTCAAATATTCGTCAGATCACATGTGAGATGTTTAAAACCGGAATTTAACTTGCTATAGAAATGTATCTTGTACAATTCTAAAAAGTTTGGATTGAAAAAGCTATGTCAGTAGACTGAAACGAATCAGAAATGATCTCCATACACAAAAAAGGTAGTAAAGTCATGTAGGAGCCACAGGTCATCACTTCAATTTTCTATTCAAATGTTATACCGGTATTTGCTTTAAAAAATTGCTGAGTTATATTAATAAATACTGCTAAAACTTTTGAAAATGTTCATTAACCCTACTGTAAATTTTATTTCGAGTTACTTATGCGAATGTTGTAAAAAACTCTCAATCAATTCTTAATGCTCTGATTTAACTGATTTAACTGAACACTGAATTAACTGATTTTAAATTTTTCATACATTAAGAATCTATTGAAAATTGTACAACATTTCCACAGTTAAAACAAATGCTAAAAAAAAAAATTGAGTTGCGATTAATGAGCATTTGCAATAGTTATAGCAATATTTGTCGAGAAATATAGCAATTGTTTCAAGCAAATACCCTTATAAGTTTTGATCGAGAAATTTGTTACTAGTTTTTTTTTTGAACTCGGGACACCTGTGGCAATTACCCATAAAATTTTCATAGAAAAATCAATTTTGTGCATCTTGGGTACATGCAAATCATCCAAGTACATTCTGTACTCATGGCAACTCCTTATGTATATATGGTATGTTTGTTAACTTCTTTTCAATTTAAAATACTAGCATAAAATAATGTATTCTGTGTGTGTGTGTTGTTATATAGAGACTCATCTACCTGTTATGTTACTCTGGCTTTGTAAATTTCCATTGGGAGTCCAAGACAAATTTAACAGAGATAAATGAAAAATCTCCATTACATACCTTTTATAATATGTATGATTTAAATCTTGATATAATAATATTTGTTTGGTCACATATATTGGTTTGGTAGTAGGTAGTATGTGAATATAAAATGATATGGATAACCACCATTCACCCACCAACTTACGTATTGTATCGTATCGTCATCTTCTTCGTCATGCACTTCAAATCATCATCGTGTAGAAGTCAAATTTGTGTATTTAATAGAAAGAAACATGTATAAATACTACCATCATTTATTGGCAATATAGGATAAACGATCAGGTTACCAGCAACCATCCAAACCAGAAACATTTAAAAAATAAGTCTTTATGAAAATGTCTCATAATGACGTCGAAATTATCCCTTATTCACTAACTCTTAACTAAAAATTCTTGAAAAAATATTTTTACCGATTTCATAAGAAGTCAGAGTTCTGTAAGAAGACTTTTTCTGGGTTTCTGAGTAAGAAATATGAACTCTGGAAGAACTACTTATCTAGATAGGTTACAGCAACATTGAGCAACTCAGGACAGGAATAACTATTAAAAATAAAGTAATTATAACAAGTAATTGAACTAATTTCTTAGATATTCGACGATTGAATATCATTGCTTGAACTATTTTTAATCATTAGCATTTATTAAATACTCCAAATATCCAGTTTATTCAGTGATAAATTCGTATATATTAATAGGTATTGTAATTATATGTGCTTTTTAGCTAAATTTGAGCTAAAATTGGGGCGAATCCAATGATTTTCACAAAAATATGTTTTGAACAAAAGTGATTAGTTTTGAAAAAAATTTTTTATGGTTACAAATTTAAATCTTGGATTCATTGGCTCAAAGCTCCGGTTTTTCTCCTTCAGAACTCAGTTTTTGCATCTAATATCGTCATCAAAATTTCAGCTCACTATCCCTTTTTCTTTTGAGTTAAATTGATAACCGGCTGACAGGCGAAACATTCTTCTTTATAAAGACATTGAAAGTTATGGAGCCTTAAAGTGTTCATAAAGAATTATTTTAGATGATAATTCACAATTCCAAGTGGTATATTAAAATTCTTGAGGTATTCTTCCAGAAGTCAGATTGCTATATGGATGTATACTTACTTTTAGGTAAGGACTTTTGTAACATTATAGTTGACGACGAATTTCTACTTTCTGGGTTCTTAAACGAAACATTATTATTATGATTAGAGTTTCATAAATAGTGATTTCTTTTCAGAGATTTAAAAGAATAATGCACTTTTAGTATTATATGCATTTTAAATGTAAAATTTTAAAAACAATGAATCACAATGGGTAGACTTTTTTCTAGTGCATTAGGAGACATTTAGAGGAAAAATGATCTAAATTACCATATTTATAAGTAAACTCCCCCAGAGTTATGTTAAAATTATTGGCTAAACATAAGTACCTATGTTTCAGTATGCCATTTAAAAATTCAAACAAATTTTAAAGATCGATTAAACCCAAGATTAAACTAAAAATTTTCTTGAGTTCAAATAAACCACTAAGAAGCTATGCTGGTCGCGGCAAATCACCCAATACATTATCCATACAGTGGTCTTTTTGTAAGCAGAATGTAAACTACTTGTTAACAAAATGTTATCTATCTTTGAATGTAAATACCACCTGTATGTATAACTGCACCAAATGATTCTCCAAACTAACATTAATGTCCTTTTGTCAATATTGAAGCTATTATTTTTCAATTATATTCTCTTTTTCATTCGATGTCTATTATTTACATACAATTTATAAAACATACAAATAGGTCCCATTCAAATATCAAATTTTCAACAGTTAACAATATTTTTTTACAACTTGAGGTTTTTTAATTTAAAAAGAAAATTTTTGCATAAATGTAATTTTATATTTTATAAGTCCATGAAGACGAGGAATCATAAGAAATTGTTACATATTAATAGACTGTGATTGATCATTGAATCTATTTTTCGACCATCCGATTACTATACATATGCGTTCTCGTCTCCTTGTGCTCTAAACTTTAGCATTTAATACTTTTGTTTAGGCAAACTTTGAAATTAAAACGAAATATTATTTCTATTTAAATATAAAACAATATTGATATATAGAATGACTTTTAAGATTTTTTTATGCATAAAGTGAGCATCAATTGTTATCTCTATTTAATCGATTCAAGTTGTTATTCCACCTTTCTTACATTTATTAACTTATATGTAATCGCTTAAGACTAGCTGAGGCGCTTAGAGTACTGACATGTACATGTGCTTTTAATTGCGAGTGTATGATATAACGTAGTAATCGAGTTAAAGATGTAACAAATATTTTAAAATCGAAGAAGCAGCTCATGTTATTATGAAACTTTAACTACTGTGTTCCTTTTTTGTTAAATATCATAACTATACCTAACATAATGTTCGTGATTATTTCTTATCCCCTCAAAAGTATGCAATTCTTATGTCCCACATACGTGATATTTAAGTCGACCAATATGAAGGGTGATTTCGCACTTGTATATTGCTATACTATTACCTCAGCGATTTAGGAGGCGCAAATAGATGCATCCAAATTTTGTATAATATGAAAGCTACTGAAATATTCTTTAAAAATATGTGTAAAAACCAGAGTGAGTTTCATTGAGCATAAATTTTTTCGCTATCAGAAAAGATGAAGCCTTGTGTTTAAAACAATGGATCTTATAATACATTTACTCGAAGGTATGGCATCCATAATGATTTAATACAAATGTTCCCTTATTAAAATGTGAAACGTTATTTAATGAAATCTTCAAAATTCAAATTGCTCAATAATCAATCACTGTTTAAAATGGGTGAATAATGAATATAGAAAGTCAAAAGTTAGACTAGTCACTAATAAGAGGAGTCATATTTTATCAATAAATTAAGTCAATTTCTCTTCCGGAAATGTTTCGAGCCTCCAAAAATATTTGCAAGAGCAATGCTGTCTTTTACATTTCGATTTACATTCGATATATAACATTCCAATCGCAATTACCCAAAAAAGTGTATAACCACTAAACATAGCAACTTTATTAAACCTATAACTAACAATCCTATACTTGACATTTTTTTGTTATTCTACGATGTTTTTCACATTAAGGGAAAGGTAGAAAAATTATTTTCATAAATGTTACTACCAGCAAAAATCTTACATCTAACACATGGACTGAAAAGTCCCGGACCTAACAAAGAAAACACAGTTTTTTGTTTCAAAATTAGCTTTATTCTTCAACGTAATTTCCATCAAGAGCAACGCAATCATTCCAGCGCCGCTCTAACATTTCAATACCACTTTTGTAGAACGATTTATCTTTTGCCTCAAAATAGGCCTCAACCAGTTGCTGTCCACTCAGATGACGATTCCGGTTTTGATTCCGGAGTGAAGTGATGGATCCATGTTTCATCCATTGTCACATATCGACGCAAAAATTCCGGTTTGTTATATTTAAACATGGACAAACACTGCTCAGAATCATCAACACGTTCTCGTTTTTTGGTCAACAGTGAGCAAACGCGGCACCCACTTTGAACAGAGCTTTCTCATAGTCAAATGCTCATGCAATATAAAGCCAACACGTTCTTTTGATATCTTTACGATGTCAGATAACTCACGCAACTTCACTTTTCGATCATTCAAAACGATTTTGTGGATTTTTTTTATGTTTTCTGGTGTTAACG
This sequence comes from Chrysopa pallens, assembly GCA_020423425.1. Lineage (NCBI taxonomy): Eukaryota > Metazoa > Arthropoda > Insecta > Neuroptera > Chrysopidae > Chrysopa > Chrysopa pallens. The sequence continues at coordinate 4,105,630 of CM035594.1, read as the reverse complement.
CCTCATTTGGACGTCCACTGCGTTCTGCATCATCGGTGTCTCTACGACGACGTTTGAAGTCAGCAAACCAATGTTTTATTGTTGTTTCTGATGGAGCGGAGTTCCCATAACACTTTTCAAGCCATTGCTTCGCTTGAACGGTATTTTTTCCAATCAAGATGCCGCGTAAAATTAAAACACGAAATTGTTTTTGATCCATTGTTTTGAAAATAACAAAAGTAGCGTCACTCTTAGAACAATAACTCACAAACTAATGAATAGAATATCATGAAATTTTAACAGCTGTCTTTTGAAGGTTAGTATTAACTGAAAAAAAGGTGACCGCAAACTAGCAGCATCTATGTGTTAGGCCCGGGACTTTTCAGTCCATGTAATATTCATCGTACAGTGAAATGATTTTCGTGTTTGGGGCCATTTTATTTGTATATTAAGAAAAAAATAAAAACGTATATTATAACAAAAAGTGATTCAGTAAATAAATATTTTTTGAAATACTATTTTACTATTATAAGCGATATAGAGCTATTAAAAATAAATTATTTATTGAATTTCTATTAGTAGAAATTAAAGTGCGTATTTATAAATAAAAAAGAACAAAGATTTTCAGAGTTACCGTATTATTTTTGTATTATATTATATCAAAATATTGTATTGTCATCCGACTTACATATGTATGCCCAATTTCAGCTTAATTGATAACCGGAAAGTAGGATCAACTTTAACTTGCAAGATTTGATTACAGACAAACTCCGGGACATTTGAAACTAAATAAAAGCTTGTAAAATTGTAACAATTGAATTGAAATCATCCCAAAAGCGGGTGCGATGTCGAAATATATCCCCTTTACATAAGCCAACTTCTACTTTACACTAGTGTTGCTTCTTTTTTATACGACTACGATTTATTTTTATATTAAACAAAAAGTCATAAGATTTAATTTTGGAAACTCACCTGAAAAGTGAGTACAACCTTCGTTTTCTTCGTAATTTCGTTTAAATATTTAAATTTTTCGAACTTTATGCTTAATCAATAAACAAATAGTATGGAATAAAAAACGCTTTAATATATATAGAAGTAACGAAACATTTTGGGTTATTGGATGCAATTGCATACAATCTTTTTGTTGGAATAATAATATTTTGGGCCCATGAAATAAGTTTCACAAGATTTTATAAAAAAACTGCTATTTCTTCGACTTTTTATTAACTATCTTTAATAAAATCTTCGATTCGACTATAGATATCGTAACATATTCATGTTTTACTAATGTCAGGTAGTTAAAACACAAGTAAAACCTCTAACCAACATATCATTGATGAATTTAATGGATATTTACATATGAAATAGGAAAGCTTTATATTCGGTTTAGCTAATTAAACAAATGTGGTTAGTTTCGCTTATTGGTATCATTACTATAAAATTTTTTAAATGTTTGCAAACTGTTTTCGGAAAAGTTTTTTTGCTTCATTTTTATAGTACAAGAAGAGTTTATAAAGACATAAGACTAGAAAAATTATATGTAGAAGAAATAATTTACATCATTGATTGTTTACAAGACGACATTCCCACAATATTTTAACAAACTGCTAATAAATATAGAACTCTCGTACATAGAATTAAGAAAACTATAGCGTTTTCTGAAAGTAAAACTCAAACTATAAAACTGAACCCATAAAATGCAAGTTAGAGAGTATAATACCGATGATTTTCACACCAAGACACACATTCCCATTGTAGCTGAAAAAATGTATATTCTAGAACTTTATTGAATAGTTTGGGTGATAGCGGATCACCTTGTTTCCTTTATTGAAGGAAATTTAGAACCATCACTCGCCAACTTTATTCAACCTGAGTTATTGTTGTAAAATTATTATTAAAATTATTGTTGAAATTTTCAAGAAAACGCCTGATAAAGGTTTGTTCTAAGCTAATGAGAGCTTCAGTAACATCTTTATACACAACAAACGAGGATATTCTTTACATTTTTTCAATATTTTACAAGCAGCGTGAAGATAGTCTTACGTTGAGAACAGTTTCCTAAAACTAGTTTTTTCTATTAGTTGTATTCGGTCTAAAATAGTTTCTATTTGTAAAAAAAAAAAATAATTATTTTCAAAAACAGTATATATTACATATTAAACTGATAAGTCTATAGTGGCCAATATTGTTTATATCACTGTTTTTCTAGATTAGCACAATAATTGATAATAAACATTGATTGAGAACATTTGCACTTGATACAATGAAATTTATTTAATTCTTCATCACCAAATTTAAGAAACTCATTTCTTATGGAATCAACCCCTACAATTTTGTCATTTTTAACTTTTTAAGCACGCATTTCACTCGCTTAGAATTATTGGCGATTCTTCTTTGACGGATTTTGTAATGTTAGCAGTCTGATCTTCTTTTTCAAGTATGTCAGCTCAAACTTTGAAAAAACGAGGTTCTTGTGGTTTATATTTGATTCCTTAGAAAGTAATAATAGTTTTGTAAAACAAACCATTTCTTCAATTTTCATCTTTTGATATAAGTATGCAACCAGCAGTTGTAAAAAACGATAATATTACACATATCGGTTTTTCGACCAGTTACGTTTAATTGAACCATTTTGTATAAATTCAAGAACAGTTTTTGGTAAAAATTTGAATTATTTAAAATTAGAAAAGAAAAATTTTCTTAGGTATGACGATACTAGATTGGAATATTTTTTATTTTTATTAATAAATATACCACAAACCGTCACATGTACACATAGTTTGCACTTAGTTATATTAACAAAATTTTTATAATGTAAATTCTTACATCATTTTCGATTTTATCTAGTTTTAGATAGTTAAACATAGTTGAGAAGTGAACATTGCAATTTTTTTAGTTAATTAAAATTTTCAATTATTGCAGGAATTACTACTCCATAAGAGATTACTTCTCGATTTATTTTAATTATTTGTTAATAATTAACAACGATGTAAGATTGGCACAGGTAAACACGTTTTTTTAATCGTTAGATTTAGTCTATTTCGGTACTAAACGTTCTTTTTTCTTATTTGATTTGAAACAACTTATAGCTTTAAAATTGTGTTATTTCATGAGATAAAAAAAAGAAGATAGTTTATTTGTTTAATATAAAATTCACTTGAGAAACAAACCTTCATGTAATCAATTCCTCATTTTGATATATTTTCATGTAAAGAAAATTGATAATAATTCATTTCATGTATTTTCTCATAATATATGTATAAATGGAACGGGGTAAGAATACCAAATAAGTAAATATTTTAGAAAAAAAGCATACAATAGATTTTTCTATAGTTTAGACCATATACAAGTCTCCACAACAGATTCCACAAGGGTTTCATATCATTTGTGGGTATTTCAAATGGTATACTTTCAAAATATTTATGGCAGTTGTTCTGCAACAATATTGTTAAAATAATATGCATCATATGCACGGTAGGAATAGGTTACTGTCTGTGTATACTGTTTGTGTTGTTTATTTACGTTAACTACACACTACTACACTAATCACATATTTGGATAACACACATACTGTTAAACTAGTATATATTTTCACGTATTCTTGAACTTTCAGTAGCTATATCTAGATAATTTAGAAATAAGTAATTACAATTCTATTAGTTTTTCAAGTTAAAAGAATTTGAAAACGTCAATTAAATTTGACCGGCATGATAAAGAGATGCGTTTCATTGCATTCGTTGTGAAATGATTAAAGAAATGAGAAATTTGTTTGTTTTCCTTACCCGTTTTCCTATATGGTAAAGCGACAAAAATAGGGATAATTTTGCCATGCAAGCTAGGAAGGAAGATGTGGTTTGCAATCGATGTGAAGCGATTAGATAAAATAGGAAAATTGCTAATTTGTATACTATTCTGCTTCTTGGGAGAAGTGATCGAAATTCTTCGTCAATATGCCACTTCTATGTGCATTACAATAATTTTTTCACATACTACACTGCGCTGTAGGAACCGCGTGAATCTGGTATTTTTTATATGCTTAGGACTCAAAAGAGACGAAATTATATTAACCTATTTTGTCTTGCTAACAATTAAACTTGCTATACGGAAAAATCGGCAAAGACAAATATTTTTGTTAGTGAACAATTTATTAGTATCCGACATTATTTTATACAACAAAAAGAGAGAATAAATTGACAAAAGATATCAGTCTTTGAAGTATTTCTGGTATATTCTACCTTTCAGGATTACATCAATCCTTTTTTCAATCCTATAGAATCCTTTAACTAGTCCATTTGCATACGTATCCTCGACTGCATGTCTTACATCCCTACCTCCGACATCTGTTAATCTGTCATCCAGTCCAAATCAAAAACGGAAGTAATAGCAAGCTGAAATTTTGTAAGCATATGAAATAAAATGTTTAATTTTATGATTAATCAAAATTGGTCAATTCCCATGTATCATAATCTTTCTATCTTTAAACGCGAAATGACTTATTTTTGTATAGTATCAAGTTTCTTCTCAATGTCTGCATCAAACAAGTCCTTATTATAATATTAACTGTTGGACGACGTATTTTAACGTATTTTTTACGACATATTTGAAGACTGAATTACCATTTGTATATTAAATTTGATTCAAATAATTGAAAATATGGATGTTGACTAAATTTTTTTTTATTTCAATAGTAATATCTACTTCACTAGCATGGATCTAAAGCTTTTTTTATTAAACCCTATGGATATATTCAAAGTTCCAAGTTAAACAAAATTGGAAATATGAGCTTATGACGTTTTTAACAGTTTCTATCTAGATATAAATTACATGTTAACACTTCGTTTTCAAAAATGAGATGGATATACAATCTTTGATGGCTTATAACTTCTTTGTTTTTGAATCAATTTTAATTTAATTTGCAAATTTTATTTCAAGTATTGAGTTCAAGTTTTTACATTTTAATGTGAAATACAACAGAATAAATATCATTCAACAGCTTTATAGTTTTTAAATGTTTTTTTATTCTGTAGATTAGTTACAATAGTTTATTATCAATCTGGTATTATAATAAACCAACAAAAATTTATATATATATCAGTAAAAAGTGGTATCTACAAAGCACAAGATACCGATGATTTATGGAAAATGTTACAGACAAGTACTAACTGGTTGGTGGTGTAAGAAAACTAACAACAAATACCCACCAATTCACCAGAGAATTAACGAGATGGTCGTTTCTCCTACCACACACTCATCTACACAATACCATAAGGAATTATTGTGTACGAATCATGTATGTATGTGTGAATGCTTGTGGACTCTACTCACTGTCTTGCATTAAGAATTTTTAGTTTAGTTGAAATGTCCATTCGTCTGTCTCTACTCTCTACACACTTTGGACACATATGTTTTATAACTAAAAAATTTTTATTATAAAAAAAAAATATGAAAAATAAAAGTTAAAAGAAAGCATAGAGCCGAGTAACACATTTATAATGGATGTCACGGTGTGGTCAAAATGCTACTTTTGTATTCTAAATTGTTCCGCCAGTTGTATCACTTGGGAATCACTGTGAATTACAAATTGTACATCCTCGTCAGATTGGATGATATGTATTTTAGTAGATGGTATGTTTGTATTAATGGTAGGACGTGAAAAAAACGATATGGTTAGGGATGCAAGTAGTTAGCCTTAGAAATAAATGTTTAAGATATGATCTGTAATAATATTAATAATATCATATTATTTTCTTTGCTGTTTTGATAAATTGTAAAATGTGTTTATTTTTGTTGGGGCATCGAGAAGAATAATCTTTCTTTTATGTAAACAATGTTTCATTCTGTGTGGTAACAAAAACTTCTTGGAATGTTAAATTTTATGCTAAAAAAATTCATACACATTATTAAAATATATAAAATGATGTGTCACATTTTACCTATCCTAAGGGTAGTTTGTGTGTGTGTACCTTAGTGGTGTTTATGTCAACTAAAAATACTATTCATTATTTGATCTTTACCCTTAAACTATTCATCATAAAAACAGTATTTCGTAACAATCACGCCCTTCTAAGGCTTCTCTATGCGAAATTTCCGTTATTCATATCAAACCAATTACAAGAATTATAGAGGAATTCAAAAAAATCGAAGAGTCCAGTATTAGACGAATATCTCATGATTTATAAGTATTTTAGAAATTTTAATAGAAACAATTCTAAAATAGGAAGAAATTTATTTAGCTTAATTATTATTAAAATCACATTTTTTTCCAACTATTTTTTAATGCTGATTAATTAAAGGTAGATGCGTATTCTGGTTTTTAACCATGTAAATAAATACATTCCTTCCTCTTCAAATAGCTCAATATTTACATTCAGAGAGATAAAATCTAAGCATGTTTTGTAATTAAAGAAATGTTGGCCAAAATATTACAAAAAAAAATGTTTGTTAACTGAATCTTCCCAAAAAAAAAATTTACAAAAGAACAATAAAAAAATAATTCGCGCCTTCGACGTACATTTGTTTTCGGCATGATTCAAATAATATAGATACTATCATATAATTATTAAGATTATTTTGATTTAATTAATTATGTACCATTAAGCCTGGTTCTTGCTAAAACAAGATAAGTCAACAACAAGTTTATTTTTTCATAATTATTATTAATAAACTTTGAACCATATTTCAATTTTTATAACTCAAATATTAAATTAATCTTAAGAAAGTCCTTTAATACTCGTTCAGTCGAATCAGTTTTTATTGGTAGCTAAAAAATTTAAATTGTGTGACGTTCGAAGTTTTTGAAATGACCGACATTTACACTGGTAATTTAATGTTTATTTACATACATTATTTACAATTTTTTATTCGCATAATACAGAAAAAAAATGGTATTTTCTACTTTTAATAATCAATCGCAAAATTGTAAAAATTATTATATTAAATAAATATTAAATAAATAAATAAATATTATAAAAAATGTATTTAATAAACAATTTTTCGCATATTTACAAAGTAAATTTTTTTCCCTTAAAATGCGATGAATGAGCTAGCTTATATTTGACTGGTTGTATCATCTATTTACACGTTTTTAATGAGACTATGTTCAACAAGGACATACAGAAAATTGATAATTTTTTTAGCATAAATACTTTTTTAAATTGAACTTTAAAAAGAAGAAGAGGTGTGTAAATTATTGCATTTCGATCAATATTCAGACCCAGCTGCTGAGCGAGAAAGTTTGAAATATTGAACAATGTATGTTTTTATAACCTAGGTGAGGACTATAATAATTTTTTGAAATTCAGCCCCGAAAGTGTTGGCCAAATGGTTCCAAATTTGAGCTATCGAAGTTAAATCACAAATGGAATAAAACCATGTTTAAATTTTTAAACGTTAGATAAATTTTTTTGTTTGTTTGTTGAAGGGTGGTAATCCTTAGAACGACTAAACTGGTTCTAAAAATTATATGTTTTCACTATGAAATTTTAATATTTCCAGAGTTGAAAAAAATACTGCTTCGTTTGGTTTTGAAAGTACGCTATCCGAATATTTTGAGACAGGTAAAAAAAAATTACTCCTTTAGACAAGATGCACGTATTTTCGATATTTTTGCCAAATTTGGGTATTTTATATATAGTCTGAAAATACTTAACTACGATCTTAACGTTATATATTTTTTAGTTGTATCTCGTTAGAGAAATTATTAAATGAATTAAATTTGTTTGGCACTATAGGGAGATTCCTTTTTTTAGAAGTGGATATGATTGAGAAATTTATTTTCTTCCTGATGGTTCTAATAAAGTAACCCGGCAAATTGTGAAATTGTATGATAAAATGGAAATATTGTTCATATTTTATATAACACTGTCTCCCTGTAGGGAAAAGTGCAAAATCTATAAACTTTTTTCTATGCAAGCAAAAGTTTTTAATCGATGTTAAATCGTTTGATAAAAGGAGAAAATTCTTTTTTGTGTGAAAATTTGCACAGTAAATTGTGACCGGATCTGTTATACAAATATGCATACTTTTCCAGACAAAATATTTCATTTCAGCAATTAAATCTCTATAAATACTTAACAAGAAAACAAAATTTATCTTGAAAAGATATATAAAGAGGGATTATATATTTAGAAGTCTATGGGCATCTGTTTTCTGTCTCCTGAATCACAAATGAGTCGGATACTGTTGAGGTGTGCAACAATAACTAGTTTAAATGCATTTCTTTTTTCGGCGGTTATTATTTTTTTTTTAAACGTATTATGCAGATTTTTTACATGGGCATTTAATTTGATGTTTTGTGGTGATCAACACTGTATCTATATCAATTATTAGTGAAATAGTTTAAGGTGTCCTACTTTACCTGTTTTTTTTTTTTTTTTATAAAAGTTGTAGAAGTTTTTAAAGAAAAATGAAAATTCGAAGTTTTTGACAAAGAAATTGATCAAGGGCAAATTTTGTAAGGTTACAATAAGCTACATAAATTTCATAAGTCCGTCTAGCAGTTTTTAAACTAAATTGTCCATCCTATTTGAAAACCTAGTTTCGAGAAAAAGTTTTAAAGTGAAGTAATAATTTACTTTTAGCCAAGATGCATTGTAGAATGTCTTTCAATAAATATGGGACACTTCAGATTATTTGTCGGGATGATTCGAAATTTTCAATTGTTATTTTCAAGACATCACACTTCAAGCAAATAGAAATAATGGAAAAATCCTTTTTTGTGAAAATTTAGTTTACATCTCACGCCTTAAAATCAGCATAAGTGGATAGATAGATTTATTACGAATTGAATATTTTTACATTATTTTAAAAATTCCTATACAGAATATCGATATCACTATAAACATAAATAGTAAATAGATACGTAGTCTATATAAAAGCACACCACGTAGGTACCTCCTCGTACCTACCACTATATATGTATATATCTATAAATTTTTTACTTTTAGAATACTTATTCAATATACAACATATTTTAAAAAGCGACAAATAAAATGTGTTACCCATTTGTCTGGTCCTATGGGACAAAATATGTAAAAATAACACAAAAAATGTGTTTCTAGAATAACGAACTAGCTTTAGCTTTTTATATTTTTCACACCACCGACACTATAGTGACTATGATGATAGTGCGTATTATTATTGTATCGTAAAATGAATCAATACTTGTTTGTGTGTGTGTATGTAAGATCTAAGAAAGTTATGTAAAAATACTATAAAAGATTTTAAGTAAAAGGGATGTCTTATGAGATTATACAGAAATATGTAAAATATTCAATATGTCTAGTTTATAAAAAAGAATAGATTTCCGTTAGATTTTACTCTTAAGAACGATTATCCACAGCTGTTATTGATATTAAGGAGTGTGCTTATGACAAGCTGTTGATTGAAATTACATGTAATATGTATTATATTTCATTCAATTTTTGCGCCCAATTAACTCAAAAAATCCTTATTAATATATTTCGAGATTTGGTATGCATAATTTTGACATTAAAACAAAGGCTTGTCGAAGAGTTTATCTCGAAAAAATATTTCTAAGGTAATAATCTAAATTCGATTTTATTTTTAAAAATGTTTTTTCGTGAAAAACTTTAAATAATACCCTCCATCTTCTTGTCAATATTGTGCATAGGAAATTTCAAAATATTTGGATAAATATTTTTTGAGTTATTTGCGTTGCATGATAAATGATGAGTTTGCTGGTCTATGCTTTCGCAATATGTCATTTTGATAGAGACCTCTGTAATAAACTATTGTCTCGGAATAATAACTCAAAACTCATAACTTTTTGTTTTGCAATATCCATTCACTTAAATACAAAAGCTAGAAATGAAGAGAGAGTTGTAAAAGTGGAAATTGCAAAACAAAAAAATTAGTTCTCTAATTATTTACAAATATAATGTATTTCCATAAACTAAAGTTATCAAAAATAAAATCAATAAACACTTATCCAAATGTAATGAAATTCAGTATGCTCAAAGAAGATTTTTCATCGAAAAACATTTTTACAAAGAAATCAAAATTATATTTAATATTTAGAAATGTTTTTCCGAAAAAACTTCCACACGGTTTTAATTTCAAGATTGCACAAAACCAATTTCATAATATTTAGATAAGTATTTTTGAGTTATTTGTCTGCAGAATTTGCTATAAAATGTTTTGTTTTGCGCCAAAGTTTTTTAAATTATAAAACGTCTTGTATACCAAAATTATTTATTTGATGTGGATAGTGTTAATTTCATTTTTTATTCATATGAAGAAGAATAAATCAAGGAGTATTTTTGCGTATTGAGTTTCTGCGACATCTTTTTTCTTGGAATGAGAGTTAAGCCAAACAAAATCCTTTTCAAATGATAAATTCAATATCACAATAATTACGATTTTATTCTTTTTAACTTATTATTTTAGCAAAGCTGTAAATCTTGATATTTTGAAAAAATAAGGTATCAATACGGCATTCAAAACCTTATTAACAACAAGGATATTTTAAATATCTGAATAAACCCATGAAATATTAATCAGGAGTTTACAAGCTTAAGTGTACCCAACGCCCTTTTTTCGTTGGACAATCTGGAAGGTCCTTTGAACTCAGAAATCGGTACATCTGCGCTCTTTGCCAATCATTTGTTAAACTATCACAAACCTAACACAAATCTGGAAGTTCTCCACATGTCGAAAAAAAGGACATACGCTTGATGAGTTGGAGTGTTTGGAGATCCATATGGCTTGTTTGGGCCAAACAAGCTATTAAATTTCTCGTCAAAACTGTTTGCATTGGCATAAATTTGAATTTATTTATTTTTAAAATTTATTATAAATATGTAATTTCAAGAAATTACTATCAATATTATTATTATTATTTTTTTAACATTTGATTTATTGAAAGGCGGTGTTTACCAGTTTACCAAGGTCGGTATACACTTTTATTAGTTATTTTTGGTTTTAATTTTTATTTATTTGTTATAATCTAATTTGTTTGGTTTGCATATTTTTATTATATGACGTATATTATTTTCAGAAAAAATCCTAAAACAATTTTTTTATAAATAACAGTCACTTGTTAGTTTTGAGAATGAGATAAAACCCGAAACATGTTAACATAATAAAATTCTCCAACAGATAACTCCACTTAAATAAGCGGAGCTGTAATTTGTTTTTATTGATACGTAGTATCTATTATCAGTTCTTACAAGGACTATAAATAGATAAATAATAATATTATTATTTTTATATTTTGCTTAGTTGACTGTCAGCTAAGTTTTTCCGATATGGATGACAAATCAGCTTATAATGCGCATATTAAACTTCCCAAAACATCAGCTTTTATCGTTATAGAAGAGCGAGAATTTTTTTCACAATTATTTAACGGCTTATTATTCTATGGTAAATTTTCTTTGATAATTAATGTTGTTGTGCTAAGTTGACATAGAAAAATAAATTTAAACTTTTAATTCTTACTTTTCATAGACTTATGCACCAATATAAAAAGAAGTATTTTACCATATTGAGTGAATTATTTGTATAATTAATTTATAGCTACTATTAAACAATTCCATACATAAGTTGACAATCATAAAATTTATTAATCATGTTGACCTAAATACTCCACAATGCACATAGGTGATACAAATGTGATTTACAATAGACACTACACATCACGTATTATTCAAATTCTATTTAGCTACCCTGGTAGCTAAAGCAGCAGTAACGAACGTAAATAACGAATGGACAGGACAGCACCATAGCTAGCTAGCTAGCTAGTTGAAGCGTTCTAACCTAATATTGGAATATTATTTATGTAATACTCTCTCAACTTATAAATTATTATAATTTGTGGTTTCATATACTAACAAACATTAGTAAAATTGCAACAACTGATCATGTCAATCACATTGAGACATCTGCATAAATGTGTTACGAATATAATGTTTGTATGGTGTGCTGGTGCTATAAAGCTTCGAAATGCGATGTCAGTCCCTTGCTTCACGTCATTTAAAATTGTATAATATATAATAATAATAATAATAATAATGTGAATGTAGTATGTATGCATTATTGTCAGATGATCTAAACACGTTATTGTTTGGTACCTTCAACATACATGTAAATGTTTGTCTAGTATTTATTGTATTACCTATACCGTATCAATATGGTTTTTAAGGTATATGATGACCCAGGAAATCATGCTGAACGGAATAATTCCTTTTGAGCACTTTTTAAAAATTCAATTAACATAGTGATATTGTGATAATTAATAATTGGTGCCAGTATTTTTAATCTAATATCACTATTTTTAATCTTAAGTCCATTATCTAAGTACATATGATAAATATATTCAAAACATCAATGGATTAAAGGAACATCTAATGAGTTTAGTTTTACAATATGACTCCACAACAACAGTTATTCAATTTAGAACAGTTTAATGGTTTAGCTATGGTTATACATACCGTAGCCTGTCGTATGCCAAACGTGAAGTCCCAGTAATAGGTGCACTTGCAGTAGCCGGTCCTTAATACAGAATATCACAAAATATCTTGATATAGAAATAATAGGTTCAAATGAGAGGAGTGTGTGACACGATAATTCTAACGTTAGTAAATCGGTTACCCCATTTATTTTATTCCAGACTGACCGGTAATCCAGATTAATATAGCAACGCTCTTATTTTTCAGGTGATTCAATTCCTCGAGGCATTGAAAAATAACCATCAATTGGAACATTGTAACCACAAGGGCCCGCAGAGCTGTTTGGCTATTTAAGAAAAAGCTGATGTGCACTATAATCTTCGTGTTGGACACTTCTCTACAAAGCGAAAATTTCTGTTTTAAAAACCGTGGCGTGCTGACCTAAACAAATCGCTTACATTATTCTTCTTGTTCTTCCGGGTAAGAATTTAGGTACATCCATAATATTATTTATCCATAATCTAAAGATTCGAAGTAAGCCTTCTGCTTTAATGCTCTAATAGTTTAGATTTTCTCCCTTCGTAATATTGAAGATTTTGTTAAATTTCTATTTAACCTATATTTCTTAAAAAGTATTCCGAGTAGAATTCAAACTCGTTCCTGACCAGCCATAAGTAAATAAATCGGGGTCATAGCTATGTTATTTCATTATAGCTACTTGTTGCGGATAATTTTTGGGTTAATAGTTGACTAAAAAATATTCGATAATCATTAGGTAAAAATTTGTTTCAATCTTCCTTTGAATAGAGTGGCCTACGCGATATCCACTGTTACCTGGCTGATTGTTCGTATGTCTATAATTTTTATAGATGAAATATACTAAAAATTATCGAGCTTTGTTTTTGGTTGTATTTTACGGTGAATAAATAATAAATTAGCTCAACGATAATTTTTCATATACAGTTACAATAATTACAAATTAGAGAAAATAACAGCACTTTTTTATGCGTATAAGGTAATCATTTTTTGTTTGCGGTTAATTATCTAGAAAATCGCCTATTTATCAAAAAGGAACTTAAGAAGGCTATTAGGCGACGGTGTTTTAATATTGCACCTCATATGCAAATTATAAATAATAGGCTGTATCGATCTCAGATGTATTTCGAAAACTGATGACAATAAAGAATTATTTTGTCTACGCTGTAAGTGTAACTCTTAGTTTGAAAGTTATACAAAATCTTTTCCGTATATTAAATATTGACCCACAATTAGACTATAGATAGGTGATATTTGAAAAATAATTATTTTATGCCAAGTTTGCGCCAGCGAAGTCAAAGTGTAATAATGGTACAAAATCATTTCCATGTACTATTGGCTTGCCATACTATTTAAATTAAAACAAGTGATTTTTGTAAAAAAACTGTTTAATGCCAGCTGTAAGATATCGGTGAGTCAAGATTAAATAATTGCATAAAATCATCTCTTAATATTTAATAATATCGCGCCATTAGCGATTATCGAACTAAAAGCAAGTGATATAATAAAAAATTATTATATTCCAGTTGGTAGTCAATGGTGAGTTAAAATTCAATAATTGTGCTAAACCATCTCTAAAAACTAAATATTAGGTCACCATGGGCTAGAATATAACTAGAATCAATTTGATACCTGTAAAGAATTATTCTATGCCAGCCAAAATTTAATTATGGTACAAAATCTGTCAAATGGCTGGCCAGTTTTTTTCTAATTCAAATTTGTAATTAAGTAACAGTAACCAATCATGGGATCATAGTAAGCTAAAATAATTATGAACAAAAACAAGCTAACAAGGAAGCTCGCTATGACCTTGTATTTAGGAACTTATATTTCTAAGCCAACCATAGGCAGTATCTCTGACAAATTAGTCAAAATTCTACTAGGGATGTTGTCAATGATCGTCCTAAGGCCTCGGCCACTTTTATCATCTGTCCACTGCTCCTCATATATAGATAGACAAACGACATCAAAATCATCTAGTTAAATTGTTTATAATTGAAAACCGAGTTTAATAATGGAATGATCTTCAAAAACTCGAGGAACAATCTCTCAAATGGAAATCGTTATTAAAAACCACGCTCTCTCCTCACATAAAAATTAGTTTTTCGCGATACTATGACAATTGTCAAAGGAATATTAGACAGATAGATTCCCACGGGTCAAATAGCTAAGATACATTTATTTGCCCATAATTATTTGTTAATTACCTCTTGAACGCACTGTAGTACAATTTTATATATTTCAGATATGTTATACGTATCAGCTTTCTGACTCACTTGATATACATGATTAGACCAATTACAATGTAAACCCCAATAGACATTTCCTGTAGATATACAGACAACGAACGCATTGTACATAGTGCTGTTATACAAGTCGTATAACACTAGTGAAAATGTCACTAAACAATCTACTTCAATATTACTATTACTAGACTAGCTATGTTTTGTTATATTTTAGGTTAGTATGAGTTAAATTAGAGAATTTATATTGATCAAGTATTGTACACATCGGTACCGAGTGGCTTTATTGCTTACTATATTTAAAGATCTATCTACTAAATAATGGTCATTGAGCGCTGGGTTTGTAGATGGATCTTCAAACGACGCTACTATAAGAACAGCGAACACCGTGTGATTTTCAGATCAGAAATTTTGATCCGAAAATCTGAAGTCTTATGTCGAATTCTTACCGTCTTCGGGGTCTATTATATAATACTTGTTAAGAGTAATACCAGATTTTGTGATCAGAAAATCTGATGGTGTTCTCTGAGCCTTATACTTAATCTTTAAGGAAGCATTGATCACACAGCTACTTCAAAAAAAGAGAAGTTGCATAATTTTATTAAGCACTTCAATTGAATTGCTTTTACTTCAGGAAAATGAATAAGAAGTTATTTTTTAAAAAGAAGCGACATATTGAACATTCAAAAACTTTGATTAAACAAAGAGGGCCATACGACATGGTAATGTGTCTCCATAAAATTACAAGTAAAACATTAATTTTTAAATTTAGATCATAAATAATCCTTGATGGCTTTTAACTTCTTTGCTTTTGAATCAATTTTAATTTAGTTTTCGATTTTCTGTTATGAAATTGAGTGTAGTTTTTTCACATTTTGATGTATAAAACAGAACTGTTTTTAATTGCTACTTCTCTAATATTTTCTCTTTTTTATTCTAAGAAATAAGTTTTTTTCAAAAATTTAAAATAATTCAATTGTTAGCCACTTTGATTTTAACAGTAATTAAAATCTAGAATTGGAAATTTGTTTACAAAATTTTCATATATTTTACTTTTAATAACATGACTTGGTGTGTTGGAATTTTGTAATTGATTTTAAATTAATTTCTAGATAAGTTAGAGACTTGCAATTATATACAAAATTCAGAATTTGGTGGCTTTACAATAGACGGATATTAAATTATTATTTTTCCTGGAAGTGCATTATTTCGGAGCAGGTCAAAGTTAATACAACGATTTTGATTTTTTTCAATGAAGGTAATTATTGCTTCAATTTTTATAGATTAAAAATTGACACTCCAATCTAGTGGGAGGATGCCACTGCTTCAAGAGAATTTCAACATTAAAAGTAATCACAAATATCAATACGAGATCTAAAGAACAAAATTTATTTAAATATACAATACAATTTACCTCCTTACTCGAGTATGAACCTTCAGTCTTTGATATCTCAGCTAATTTAAATGCTACAGAAATTTAAAAAAAATCAAAAATTTGTGGAATAAAATAATGAATTTGTGAAGGTCGTAATCTGTACGTATCTTATTCAGTTTTAGGCTTATTTTAGATTTAAAAAAATTTTTTAATACGCTGAAAAAATAATATTTGATACAAATTCAATTATAATTCTATACGAAAGATTTTAAACCTGTAAAACTTTCAGAATTTATTATTGGTACTAAGATTGTTTAAAATGTGCATGCGAAATTAAATAAGTACTTAATTTCAAAGTTTAAAAAAACGTCATTGACTCAAAAACTATTTTTGTTCTAAGAAATAAACAGTTTTAATATCATTATAGCTCCATTAATTTTTCGGCTAACAAATTTCAACCAAAATGCATTTTGAACTTCTTTTTTGTGTACTTTAACAACAATCTTATGAGTTTTCTTCGAAATATTGTTCGTTTTTATATTATTCAACGGTATATGGTACTAATAATATTTTCCTTGAATAAATCGGTAAGATTTTTGTCTACCCAATGATTACAAAATAAAACACCAAAGAGTGCAAAGATCGCATGTCAAAGATACTTGATTATATTGTCCTTACGAAGGCATACGTATGCAGATGTGTATTTTTGGGATGGTGCTCTTGCTTAAGTGCCAAATTTGAAGACTAGAAATTATTGCTTGTTTTTTGAGGCGACAAAAGTCAACAAATTGTCTATTTATCATTCTTGTATTATTCTAATAAAACATATTAAAATAATTGTTTGGTAGACCATTCTGTATAAATACCTATCTGAATGGTGTGATATGGTTTGGTATATGGCGTTGTGTCAATTGACATTTCTATTGACATATCAATTGTTTATTTATTTGTATGTTCTGATTGGTGGTAATTATATATTGTAAACAAAAAGAAAACAAATAATTCTATTAAAAAATTTCGTCACTATTGCTATATGATATCTGTCTATATATCTATATAAAATGAATTACTTGGTGCAAAAAGATTATATATTCTGCGATGGGAAAGAGATATTTTGAATTGTAAGGTAAATTGAAAATAAATAAATAAACAGATTTACCATAATTTCATTCGTAATTTCAAAGCAGCTTATTTGCACATGCATATTTATAGCTACCTTAAATAACTATATTGATGGAAAAATATATTGCCTACATCTTAATCAAATCATTTAATTTAATTTTCTGTAGAAGTAAGCAGATTGGCTTAGGCTTTTGAAAATCAATTTGTTTTATGATTGGAAAGATCATGTTTAAGATTTATAACAAAACAATTTTTATTATTTTCTTTCCCGGCCTAAAGGTTAACATTACTACGCCAAACGTTAATAACGTTAACGATATTTTGTACGATAAATCATGGATGGCATCCAAATATGATGTCATCTACATTCTATATTTTCATATTTTGATGACGTCATATATGGATGCCCATTCATTCATTATACTTTTTTGCATACCCAATCAATATTGTTTATTATAACGTTTTAAAATTCTGTATTATATTTGATTTTTTTGAGGTCCAATTTTCCTACCTACAGTCAAGAATAATCGGTATCTACGACATGTGACTGTTGGAATGAAAAAGTAGAGATCAATTGTGAGAACTACATCTTCCGATATGGTAATAAATAGGCGAGATAATTGTCAATTGTTTTTATTTAAAATTTTTCCATTACCATGTTCCAAAACGATTTATCTGTAATTGTGATTTCGATGTAAATAATATATGTATATGATGATGTATTATACATAATGCTTAGGCTAGGTGCTTTAGTTTTAAGGTGACATGTATTATTATGATGTTAATAAATACATATTAATTTTAAAAATTAGAATTTCATAGGCGAAATGCTTGTAAAATCGAACCATTTTAAACATGCCGTTTCCTACTGTCTACATCTTGATATGAAAGATGATGAGATATGAAATAAAATTTTCTATATATACATAAAATTTTGCATACATAAAGGAAGAAATCATTAAAATTTAGAAAATGGTTCATGTAAGCAATCAAAAGTGTACAATGTACAAAATATTTTTCTTTACAATACTTGGATATTTCAAATACACAGCATGGATCTAGAAATAAAACAAATGCCTTGGTCGTTCTTGTTTGATGATTACAAATAATTAATCCATTTATTGAATAGGGGTTTCTAGATTGGAATTATTTTCAAATTAAATTGATTTGAACCAATGAATAAAAACATTAATATTTAGAATAATATTATAATTTTTGTTATGAATATTAATGAATATAATTGCTAATGACCTAAGTTGTAATGTCTCTAATGAACACATCGATATTTAGATCACTCCACCTACCTAATGAATATATTATCATAGATACAAATAAAATATTATAATATGAACACAAATTGTAAGTATGCTAAGGAAATATAGACTTAAGCACTGTATCGAATGTCACCGCACAGGTCCGAGGATATGTTTTAAATTCATTTTTTAATGGCTTCCCTTAGAAATCTTCAAAACCGTGAATCACGATTCATGGAATTTTGAAGATGTCTTTCGGTATGTGTAGTTCTTTATCCGAAACATATTATTAAAGTGGAGATTAATTTTAGTCATTTATAGGGAGTTCCTGGGGGAAAACCACTTATTCGATGTTTTTATAGCATTGCGTATGTATACTACTTCAAATTTTGCGAATAAGAAATTAATTTTTATGTAGATTAGAGTGTAAAGCAATTGTGTTTTGTGGAGGTTAACCAAACAGCCCCCTTCTCCTCATCATACGAACGAAATATTATTCAAATATCTCCTTGCTAAGAAAGTGCCTTTTGTGGGAGTCAACGTCTCAATCCTGAATCAATCTTTTTTACGCACAAAGTATAATTTTTGTGGTTTTAATGATTTACGTAACCATAAAGCACCTATAAATTCAGTTCGAGATTTGAAAGATTCTTGTAAGACATATTAAATAAGTTGCAAGTTTAACTTAGGTGAGTTCTGCTGTTTATTTATTCTACCAAAAAAACTGTTCTTAAGCATTTGTAAGTAATTCACTTAAGTATGTGACCATGATAGAGTTGATAATAATATTTCGGTTTAAATTATTTTTATTATTTTCAATGTAATTATAGCTTTAATATAATGTATACGTATACCTTTTAATCTTAAAATATTTAAAAACTACAAGATGTTAATCACGTGACGTGGTCAAAACCAATCGATAGTCAATGTACCAGACAAAGAACATACCGGGAACAAATAATCATTTGTATTGATTCTTGAATTAATTGTTTTTGGGGCTCTGAAAAGAAGACTCAAAGACAATCTCTAATGCAATATACATTGTATTTGTTTCAATTTTCGTCCAAAAATAATTAATTATCAAAATATAAAGAAATTATGTATGCATGAGCTTGACATAAAAACGGAGGACGTGTCGAACAGTTATTTGTGTGCGAAAATTGAAAGAAATACAAGGTATATTAAATTACAGTGCATTAGAGATTATCTTTATTACAGAGGCGACAATTATATGCCTATTGTCTTAGAGTGTAAATTCAATACTATGAGGTGGCAAGATTAAATTTTATAAAGTGGAAATTTAATATTGTTTTAAAGCTTAAATTTTAAACTAACAAAAAATATTACTTGTCTACCGGACAAGGAAAAGTTAATTTAATTATGTTTACTTATGAAAGCAGACTATTTTGTATGTTATTCATAATTGTTATTGATTAAGGATGATAGAATTAATTTTAAATTCGTCGACATTATAATATTTGCTATTCAAAAAAGAGTATTTATTATAATTATTTATCAATAGATATTATATAATATATATATACATAGTATAAATTAAATTACCTTTTTTTCTCTGACTTTATGTATCTCCTCGATCACTTTTAATATATTACAATGTTTTTGAGCTCCTCGAATATTCACGAGTATTCCCGATTATCTCTTAAACCAATTAACCGATTTTCACATTATGGCGGCGATCGAAGCGGTTTTTAGAGCTTTAATAATTATTCTATTTCATCAAAAACGGTCCGAAAAGAAATGTCGCAGGCATGTTAAAAAAAACACTCGTTCGGAAATATTTCGTGAACTATATCTTTCGCAACCAATCACCTGATTTTCACGTTCTTGGCGGCGATCGACGTGGTTTTTTGAGCTTTAATAATTATTTTCTTTCATCAAAAACGATCCGAAAATATTATTATTATTATTATAGGTTAGTTTAAGTCCGAATAGTTTTTCGACTTGATCGATAGATTGGTTTAAAAGTTAATCCAAAAAAAACCACATAAAGACAATTTTTTTGAGATTTCTCAAAAAATCTACTAATCCGAATCCGATCCAAATTTTATTCAAAATCTAATCTAATCCGATCCAAATTGTATTCAAAATCTAAGTTTGGTCACGTTCTTTCCAACCACGATGAAATCCGCCAAGCTAAGTTATAAGCGGTTCACATACTTTCACACACACAAACACACACATACAGACATAGTGACAACCTCGCAGCGGTAGTTAGGGAAGCTTTCTGTAACCTCAAAACGTCGAGATCTGATGAAAATCGATTTTTACAACGTGGTAAAACCAATAACATACCGATTTTTGAAAATCTTCGATTTTCTTAGTGGGGAGTTAAAAAGTTTTAAGTGAGAAAAGTTATTTATTTAAATTCAACATAATAATTGATCGCACAAATTAAGAATCGAAACAATTAATAAATTAAGGTTATTTAAAATTTTGATTTAAAGAGCTTCAACAATGTTCTAACAAAGCGCATAACAGAGTGCCAAAGCTAAAAGGACACTAGTGAATCCAGACCGGGCTACTAGTAGCATTATGTAGATAGATCTGTATTGATAATGTATATAGTTCTAATGATAATTGTGGTTTTGGTAGTTTAGGTAGATGACCATGTTGATGATGTTGATGCAAACCAATAGTTTAATGCACTTGTGTGTTGTTAATGTTGCAATAGTCACTAACGTGTCATTTCAGACAACCCTCTTGACAGCATAGATTCAGGTGAATTTGCAGATTATTATCAATGTCTGTTTGTTTCATACTACTAGCATATAACAATAACGAGATGACTGCAACAATAACAACAACAACTATTATAAACTACTACTTCCACAATATTGTTTATTGTGTTTGTTGATATTTGTTTGAAACAAGTAGTCACAGTTACAAGGAACTGGCTAAGTGCATATAAGCATATCATAAAATTTATAAATACACCATAAAAATTTGTATATGACTTAGTTTTGATTAGTGTAACAACGTTTTCCTCTACAACTATTCTGAAAAGTGGACTGTTTTCATTTTCAAAGTTCGTATAATTTTCCATTGTCTTTAAACAACAAATATCCGTTTTTTGTTATTGTAGTAGGAATATCATTGATTAACAAAACTTTCAGTTTGGCTATGAGATGAAAAATGTACTTCTTCATTTCTATCTTTCGGCATTTATGTGAAAACACCAATTATAGAATATATTTACAATCTTTGGAACAGACCACTCATGTACATAGATAGCTATCAGTATTTAAAAGAAGCTTCTAGTGCTATATCTCCAGAACGGTAGTTTATCTTAAACATTTATATTTACCGAAAATTTATAAATATTCGTTCATTGAATGGGCAGTTTGTGCATTCGTCTGTTTAAGTTTTACAGACCGACAGGTGGACGGATAGGAAACTAAAATTTCTCAAGAAGTTCCAAAACTTCGATATATATAAAAATAACTCTTACTTTACTTTATTTATGTGGCAAAGCTCATAGGTTATATTAAATCAAGACTTGCGAGGAAAATCTACTGAAATGTGTTTTTTGAATATGTGAAAAAATTTTAAAAGTATTTCTTAAATATGAGGGATGAGTTGAGATGGCTGTACTTCCCGATCACACTGCAATAATGGCACCTAGAAACACTTTTACAATATCGCATAAACTCTCGACAACTTTTCCATTAAAAGCAATGAAGCAAATAAAAATTGGCTTTATCTTGGAATAAAACATTAAATATGGATTAGTTCTACTGTGGATAATACGATGAGGAGACTAACTCAACATAATAATAAAGTGGAAATGAGTTTTTTGTACAAAAAGCTTATTGTAGTAGACTTTGCGGCGCTCGAACGGTTGTTGGTTTAACAAAAAAATGGGTCTTTCATAAATTATAGGAAAATTTTTCAAGTTTAAATAATTAAATAACTGTTTTTATCGTAAAATGATTCTGAAAGTTTTGGCCAGAAAACCGTTTTTAGGCACCAATATTCGCAATATGGTGGTGCGAAAGACTAAAATACGAGGTGGCAAAGTAGAAATTCAGAATAAGCACATAAAATTCTATAAAATTAATTTTTAAAGCACACGGAAAATTTTCCAAGTAAAACTAGCAAGTGATTCCCCCAAATAATAATCTAAAATTTGTTTTTTTAATTTATAGTTATTAATTCAAATTATATAAAATAATTTACAATAAACCGTTTAAAAACACATATTTCAATTTGTATAAACAAACTGCTATATTCATACATTTAGAAATAGTTACTTTACGCTCACTTTGTTAAGGAACTGCTGATTTATAACTATTGTACAACATAAAGTATTTCTTCATTTCATCCATGCACAATAACTTAAATTGTTCCCACTACTACGCTTACCCACAAGCATTCCAGGAAAACTTTTTTCTTTAACAATTATATTTCGTTACCTTCTTCTGGTCATATTATCATTTATAACAGCTTAAAATTACCAATAAAGTATTTTAAAAGCCCATTGATCCCTTACAACATATATAATTGTGTTTTTCTTAAATGTTAAATTCATGATGAATCATTTAACTCGACCGTATGATCGACGAGGTGTTGGTTGTCGTTATCTTGATAAGAGAGTATGACCTTGATCAGCACTTAATTATGCCATACATGCATCAATAGCTTCAATTTTATTTGGCTCATTGTTCATAGCTAATCCTAGCTAATACTACTTCTTCGATATAAATACGAGGTTGCATACTATTGATAATTTCACGTGTTTTTTCTAACCTCTTTTTATGACGATCATTAATTGTTTCAAATTTAATTTCTTGATTATGTAAACTAGCACATTTTTGTTTTAACGCAATTTTATCTCCGGTACTATTAGCTTCATCTATTTTCGCCTGTAATTCTACTACTTTTTGATTTTTCACTCGTAATTGTTTTAGTAATTATTATTGTCACTGATTCCATTCTTCTAACAAGGTAATTCACGCAGCTGAGTCACTAATTATTGTATTAGTGGAAGATCATAACGAAAAATTTTCTGGTTCGACTAAATCACGGGAAACATCTCCAACTCCATTATCGGCAGGTATTCGTGTACCACATCGTAATTGTTCATTTTTTTTCTATAATAAATCGCGTTCAGCTAATAAAGTATTATGTTCACGTTGGAATGATAATAACTTTGTTTCTGATTTTAATTTTCAAATTCAGCGTTATCAACTTTTTGAATTTCATGATATAATATCTATTTCCAATTTGTAAACACTGTTCTTTTTTTTAATTTCTTCGTCGTAGTTCACATTTTGCTGATAATATTCTAAATGTTTGTCTTCTAATATTTTCATTTGTTTCTTAAAATCACCATATTCTTCAAATTTTTGTATGTAAAAGGTTAATGCCAATTCCATTGGTTGTTCCTTTTCCACTGTTTCGCTGAACGCATCTACTTTTCATCTTTTAATTGTATAGATTTTTCTGCAACATATTGTAATTCATCGATACGTGAATATAAAGTCGTAATTTGGTTTTCATATTCTGAAACTTTTATACAATAATCATCTCGTAGCATTTGAACTTATTTTACGTGATCGGTTTGTCTTGTAATTCTGCAGCCTGAAACTCATCGTTACGTTCTATTTGTTCTTTTACTTGGTACTTTGAAACAATCATTTTTCTTCATTTGTACTTGTATTTCTAATTCTTGAAATCTCTGTGCTAAATTTTCCCGTGCTTCATTTGTATCTTCTAAATCAAACATTTAGAAGAAATCGTGTTGGATCTGCTAGTTTAGGTAAAGAAAATGGTCCATGTCCACGAGTCGCTTCATGCAATGATTATATTGCATGAATGCAATGCTCTGTTGTATAGATTCTTCCATTGACATAATTCGTAATTTATTCAATTGCATTGAATTAGCACTTTCCCAATTTTAGAGACATCCGGTTTGGCAATATTCAAAACTTTTAAGTTTTATTCATCCTGATAATATTAAATAACTTTACTTAAACTTAACTAACTTAAAAGATTTTGTGTTAATATCGCTAATTTGTACCAACATCAATTTTAATTTTCGATAACCGCGTCTGTTTAAAATATTGTGGACAAATTTGTGATAAAGAATTTACAACGGCAACTCTATCACTTATTTAAACTGCATTTTGTTGTTGTTCTTGAATTTCAAGCGATTGAAGCCATTTTATTAAACTGTTACATAATGCTAACCCATCATCCATTTTACAGATATTAATTGAAAATGTTGTGTGTATTGAGTAGAAATTAAATAAAATTAAAGCTCAAATAACCAAAATTTCAATTCGCTTAAAGCAAATCAACACTTGTATATTTAACACAACTATTAAAAAACATGTACGCTTTTTCCATTATTCAATATGGGAATAAAAAATATATCTCTAGTGTTTGAAACATAAAAAAAATTACTTGTCGATTACTAATAAAATATATATAAATGAGACAACTTAAATTTTTGATGCTTATTTAAAATTATAATATTCATTAATTTTATTTTATTTTTCGTAATTTATTAAGGTTCTTAAAAATAATGTAATTCGTAATTTTTTGACAATCGTGTAAAAACCCGTTTTGTTATCTAATGCCAACCACCACGTGTTAAATATTTAATCTCTTACAAACAATTTTTTTAATGTATAATGGAATGTTCTTGTAATGAGTCCGATTTTGTGAAATCCAAATTTTGCCATATCTTTACGTTTCAAGGTCAAGAGAACCAAAATCCTACGTTTTTAGAGAGATGTATGTTTATGAGGAATTTTTATCTCGATCATAATAATAACTTAGAATTTATTACTTAATAATGATAACTTTGAGTTGAAAGACTTTAGTTTTTCAAAAAACAGTCCAACCATTTTTTGGTAACTGTGTTGCAAAGCTCGCAAACGGCTGGACTGATTTTTTTTATAAAGAGAAAAATTTTAAAAATTTACCTGGAAAAATGTAAAATCTTCACACACGTTTTATTATTTTATAAATTCTCACTTATATGTTACAAATCTAATTATATACGGATTACATAGCGTATTTGTATGTCCATGTACATCTTTTCTACATATAGAATGATAACTCACTGGTTGCCATAACAACGCGGAATCGAAAACTCTTAATATATAAGCTTGAAATTTTGCATAAGGATGTCTTAATTAACGTAAGTTGGCCTCAAAGATTTATGGTAATTTGTATTCTAAGAATCGGAACATAAGGGGCACAAATTCTAAGTAAGAATGCTTTAAATTTACAGTAGGGTACAGTCCAAACCGCGGACTGGCAAGTATGGCGAATTGAAATTCAACATTAAAAGTGTTGACCAGGAGGTTTTAATTTTGATTTATTGATCAGATAAGAGCCCAAACTATAAACTTACCGAAAATTTCAAAGTGAAAGTTTGTTACTTCCAATTGTTTGTTTGAAAAAATATTTTACGCTTTTAGATTTAATAAAGTGTCCACGATAAGATACACATATTTTTTAATTTTAACCAAATTTGAGTATTTTATGTTAAAAATTGGTAAAACATTGTAAAGTTATAATTAAGTATGTTATATCTACTTATTTAAATACAATAATATCTGGATGACCGAGCTTTGCTCAGTATTTTTTTTTTTTTTTTATAAATTGTGTTTTTTGCAAATTATATTACGTCGAAGCGGAAGACGAGTCCAGCACGCTAAAACTTAGCCACTCCAATGACTTTTAATATTAAACAAATATATCAATCATTACATTATAAAAAAATTATACAATTATAATAACAAAATCTTATTTGAAAAATATTATTCACTTTATTGTGTTGTTTTGTTGGGATGGGTTGGGTTTAAAATTAATCGAGCCGGGATTCGAACGCGGGATCTCTGTATAAGAGCCTCGAATGCTACCACTTAGCCACTCCAATCATTATATGACTACAAATATTAAACAAATATATCATTACATCCCATACAAAGTTGCCGATGATCAACTATTTTCCGTTGATCGGCCAAGGTACGGCTACCAATGCTTGGCCAAGCATCGGCATTCTTTAACGGCCTATGGCTGGCTTATCATCGCCCGCCGTAATATACGCTCTATAATAATTTGCGATCTTCAGCCGATGCTTGGCCGATGATATAACACTTTTTTGACTGCGCAAGCGTATTGATAATTAGATCAGCTGTTAAAATGATGATATTATAGATGAACTCAATCATGTGGAATCAGTGAGTTCGATTGCTTGTCAGAGCACAGATGCATGCTCAGACAAAAATAAACATGCAAAATCATTTAAGTTCAAAGGTATGTTTATAATAGTTGAATAATTATACAATGTCTTTTATTGATTTTTTTTATTATAGAAGTTTATTCTACCTTTATGGGGAAAGGCAGAAAATCAGCAAGCCATTTCAACTCATATTAATTATGATGATATATTTTTTGGTAAGTGTTTATGGTTTTTATTTAAAAAAACAAATTGAATATTGCTCGTATCGCGGAAAAAAATTTGTTTCCATTTATTATTTTTTACTATTCTAACTTTTTACATGACTTAATTTATACGCATATAATTAAATTAGGTATTCTCTAATTACGATGAGAAAACAACTAATGAATATTTTATCTGTATTTACATGCATCGAATTTACTAACTTTATTTCCAAGTATTTTATTGAGAAAAATAATCATTATTTAAAATGAAAAGTCAAGATTTTTCTAACTAATTTTCTTCTTAATAAATTTTATTACTTATCTTAGTAATTACTCATAATATTTTTGTATATTTTACTATTTACTGTTGTTTTAGATCGTATAAAGACTTGTATTGATGGGAAATTTGACGAATTAATGAACATTTGGATGCATTTAAAATAAGCACGGAGTATGTCATAAAATGAAGCTAAACGAATTAAAACTCAAGTTTTAATGAAAACTGGGGAAAATGTTCCAAACATTTCTAAAACAACTGCTATGGAGCCTTATAAAAATATATTCCCTATCAACGATGAGGCGCAATTTTTGATTTTTGATAACGACCTGAAAACTGACGTCGAAAAAAAGAAACTGAAGAATTTATTCAGAGTTATTATGTACGGGGAATCAGATGTTGTAACTATAATACGAAAAACTTTATCTGAGGTCATTACACCTACCGTACAATTGAATTATTCTGGCACTGGGAAGTAAGTACGTGGTATCGGGAAACACAATTTTAGTGCTACTTGCACTTACACTTGTTTAAAAGGTAGGATATATATGTTTAAAATCTACACCTGAATAAAGTTATGTTTTATCTATAAATATTTCTAATTTCAGAGGTTGTTGAAGAAAAGTTTCGGGACTCGGATCAATCCAAATCGTTAAGGGTAAAGATCGGCAGTTTTCTTGCTAATGCAGGAGACAGGGATGGAGGCCGCCGTCAAGGAGCTATTAACAACCAACAACAACACAATAATAATAATAATAACGAGGACAACAATGATAATTAATTTTTATACTAAAATTACTTATTTTCTTTTTTTATAACTCACTTAATGTTGTATTACTTATATTTATAATTGCAGTGCAATATTCTTTTAAAACTCTTAAAATAAAAAATAATTTAGTATAATAAATTAATATATTTATCGAATAAAGATTAATGTTTCTAAATAAAATTTTTTTTTATTTCTAAATTATAAATAATTATTTATAATAGTACGTTTGGCAGAGGCTTGGAGCATATGCTTGGCCGATCATAGGATCCGATATCGGTACGTTTGGCAGATGCTTGGATCCTATGCTCGGCCGATCATGGGATCCTATGATCGACCGATCATAGGATCCTATGCTCGGCCGATCATAGGATCCGATATCGGCATGGCGTTACAGTCCGATACTCGCCCAGTCTTGGGCCGATGATATATTCGGATCATTGGCCGATACTTTTAAATCGGCTGCCTGTCTTGGCCCATTATTGGGCCGATACTCATTTCTTGTATGGGATTATAAAAAATTATCGATAAAACACAAATAAAATGACATTTTCTAAAAATGATTCCTAGCTAGATCGATTTATTGCCCCGGAAACCAACTATACACTGAATTTCATGAAAATCGTTGGAGCCGATTCCGAGATTCCAATTATATATATATATATAAATATATATATATATATATATATATATATATATATATAAATATATATATATATATATATATATATATATATACAAGAATTGCTCATTTAAATATATATATATATATATATATATATATATATATATATATATATATATATATATATATATATATATATATATATATATATATATATATATACAATATATTATTCAATATATAATCCAAATAATTTTATCGTCTAAAATTAGAATTTATAAACCTTTTGGTTGTTGATTACTTTGTAATACCCGGACGAACTCGGAAATGGAAATTGATAGTTCTTAATAAAATTATTGTTTTTTTATTCTCCTCATAGGTAAGTTCGTCTTGTGGGTGTTGCGGGTCGCACCTAGCTCACTTGTTCAAAAATAAATGCAGCATAAGTATGAAAAAGAAAGTTTTTTTCGTTTAAAGGACTCTTTTAGGATTTTTTAGACAATACTTCCGGTATATTCGAAATTCCGATACAATCTGTTTAATATAAGTCAATGCTCAATATCAATGTTGACCAGTATTAATATCAAATTCATATTATTTCTCAATTTAAATAAGATCCGTTAAATTTGATGAAAGGTAAGAACAAACACAACCATTGCAAAACTAAATCGAATACCAATATATTAAATGTAAACCTATATCACATTTTCATATGTCACAGTATCAGAATGAAATTGTCAGTTGAGTAAAATAAGGGACTTTCTACCTCTACCTCTCTACTACCGTTAATATTATACCGTTGTAGGTACACAATCTGCATGGTGCTAGCTAGCTAGCTCTAGATAGTTGGTATGACTGACTGAGCGTGTTTATATATATAAATGTATTTTATGCATAGAATTAGGGGGCAAATACATCATTGATCACTTATACTAACATCTAGCAGCTAGTATTATTATTATCATGCACATTCATTGTCTAGCTTTCAACTCCACTATCTGTTAGAAGCATACTATTTTCACCTCGAAAATCTATTTTATTAAATAATTAGGATTGGTATCTATAATCATATCATATCATTAATAAATACCCATCTAATTAGTAGTTCTATGAACTGGATACCTTACTCAAAATAAAAATCATATAAATAATATGTACAAAAAATTTAGAAGATATATGACACACACAAAACATGATCTTAGACATATTAAATATGATATGTATAAATATTAAATAATTTATGTATTAAATGAAAAGAAAAATGCTATATAAATACATAGTATAGTGGCCTGGCTCACTATACAGTAAAAACTATACAGTGAATGAATTTCCTGAGTGTTATCGATGTGTTTACCCAATTTCAATCACAATCGAAAATTACAACGGTACAAAGAAAATTGATACAGGCAAACGAAATACAAAAGTCTAGTTATATCACATTCGTTCGGTCAAAAATTTGTGAAAACTTAATTAGGATTCGTATAACAACTTTTTCCAACATCCAGCGAAAAACGGGATGTTTTCTTTTACGAAGCCCTTTAAATTTTCGATTGTCCTCAAGAGCTTCAAATGGACTAATAAATAATAAATGTAAAAACAATTTTGTTTCGCACGTTATAAAACCGATGTCCCAGAATCCGAAAATTGCGTATATAATTATTTTTAAGTTGTCGGATGTAGGATATTCCATTTTGTAATATGTTGAACACAAGGAATGTTGAATTTTTACGAAATAATCTTTCCGTTGAAATTATTTAAAAAAATCGTCAATTTGAAATTTGTGAACACAATCAAAAATTATACGGGCGCCGAAAAAACAACTGATCATTTATTAGAATTTTATGTAGAAAAAAAAGTTTATTATACCAATCCTAAATGAGCCATATATAAATGTTTAGATCGGTATTTAAATTTTACCTTTATGAATAGGTAGAAGTTTTGAAACAGTTTTTTAAGCACGTGGTAGAGAGTTCTACTTCAATAGAGGTAAACGAAATAAACATATATGTTAATGGACATGATACGGTTCCTTTTATTATTTCATTATCTTATTTGAAACGTAATAACTTTTCGAACAGGGAACATGTAAATTATATGAAAACAATTGTTTTCAAGACAGACATGAAAAATAATATTTGATAGCTTTTAACTTCTTCATTTTTGCATCAATTTTAATGTAATTTTCGAATTTTGGTATATAATTGAGTTTCATTTTCTGATTTGAAATATAACAAATATGCAGTATCAATCATCTCCCATATTCTATGTACGTGTGTCACGGAACTACTTCTAAATGACCATACCGATTTAATGAAATTTTGTGTGTATTTAGGTAAATCCCTGGATGATTAAGATTTCTAACTTGACAGGAAATAATTTTTTAACTTTGGACAAAAATATGTCTGCTTGTGTTATTGAATGTATTTATATTTGGTGTATTATATTTACAATTACACTCGATAAACATGCTCTAGCAAATTTTTATTTATGATTGGATTCTCAATAATTTGGCACGGGAATTGTTATGAAGATTACTTCTTTCTTCATTAGCAGGCTTACCTTTTTCAATCCACAAAAGAAAAAAAATTATCTGTTAAGTAAACTGTTAAGTAACAAACTTACTTATAATTCATAATTTGAAAAAAAATGAATTGAATTGTGCAAAATGTTCTGATGCAAGGGCCATCGGAGAGGATATTTGGCGGCCACAATAGTACTTTTACTGGACTGTGTAGTTAGGGCAAGTGCTAAACTTAGTAAAGTTTATATGAGAATGCTGAATATTTTAACTCGACCGAGCGTATACACTTAACGAGTTCTCGAAATATTATTATCTTGGTGTAACTTACCCTTCGATCAAATACTCGCGTGGTATCTGTACTAAGTGTACAATTTTACACTCAGTTCATAAGAAATTGTAAGACTATGATAAAAAAATTTTAAATACAAAAATAAGCTTAATCTGTTCAGCACCGATTTTGAAAATCGAATACTATAAGAATAGATTGAATAAAATGATTGGTAAATCAATTTTTAAATAATTTGATTTGTATCTAGAATAGTTTTCGCTTGTCAAAGAAGTATTCTTTCTTCCAAAGTGCATACTCACCATCAGCTTGTTAGAAGTACTTGTGCTATAGATATATTTGTATATTATACCCACCTCTAACTCGTCGTTACTGGTGTCATACATACGTGTTTCCATTCCCCTTAGTTTCTTCACTTAAATTTGCAAATATATATTGACATGTATTCTCTATTATTGTACTATTTGATTCATTTTCGTTACGTCAATATAAATTTATTCGTGTCAATATAGGTTGGCAATGAAGTTCTATTATGGATCGGGTTTTCGATAATCAATGTCAACTGTTAATGACTAGATAAATTCTTTTTTTTTTTTAAGATTAAGTCAAACTGCACAATCTACTGACTGTCAAAGTACGCACCAGCTCAATGCCAATTTTTATTCCTGGTATTAACAGAAACGTTTACAGTTTTATTTTCAATCTAATATTCACGCAAAGAATCTAATACATTGACAATCATAAAATTTGTTTTACAAGCATGCCAAGGTCTAAAGTTCTTAGACTAAAATCGAAACAATATGAACGTTGAAAACTTTACTTTTAGGTTCCAAATAGAATGTTATTTTACATGATACATTTCAAGAACATATATTTCCAATTGCGAATGTTGAAAGATAAAAACCTGTTATTTAAATTAATTATCTCGAACTTGAAAACAACACTGTGTCGTCCGCAAATCATACTTTCGGTTTACCAATTTTCCTAGTAGAAATTCAAATTCCATTCGGCCTTAAATATGGGTACTTCTTATTATGCACGTCAGCTTAGAGGAAATACAAATCCTGTAGTTTCTGATTAATTATTTTCATAAATGATTTTCAATTTTCGAATATACTTAGTGTAAACTTCAGTTTTCTTGAGTGATTTCCCGATATTTAAATGCTGAACAGTATCAAAAATCCCGATAAAACGTAAGAAATCGACCTTTAGATGAGGAATATGATCCCGTCGTACATCAAGAAACACATAACTTTGAAAATGAGGGAAAAACATTGATGAAGTTGTAAAAATCTTATAGAATATAGTTGTATCAAGCTGAGTTTTTGGTGATCGTCTTCTTATTTTACTTTGTACTGTCGTTAATCTACGAAACTAACATGAAACACCGCCATTAAAAATTTCTTCAATTTCATGTCAATTCAGTTTCCTATTTCAAAGTGCGTTTTTCAATGTATATTGTTTATTTGGAAATCAGAAAATAATCTTCACATAAAACTAAATCGTCCTGTAATAAATTATAAAAGATGTTCAAAGTTAATATGCTCATATACACTAGTAATGTAAAACGTAATTGACAACTGGCAATGCTCTATAAAAGTTTATTTCAAAACAGTATCAAAGTATTTTGAATTTTCAATCACACGATAGTTTTTCTTTTGTTGTTTTGATGTTGCATAAAATAAATAGTAGTAAAATAAGTTGGATGGCAACTATATAAATATAAGGGGATTGTAAATATATTTAAAGTTATTATCAAAATGTAATTTACGTTTTGTATTTGTGCTTACGATTTCGCAATGTCACTTGTAATATTTATGCATTAAGAGCTTTCTGATAAAAATAAGATTTGACACAAAAATTTATATCGATTTATTTTGGATAATGAATTTGCTATTTCACACATCAAAATATGACAAAAAATTTTGAAAAAAGGACCAGCTTAATAACAAAAAATAATTTTAAATCAAAAATTTCAAACGAATCAATCTTTAACTATGAATATTATTGGGCCGAAATCGAAAGATAAAACGGTAAAAGGCAATAATGTATAGAATTTATTTCAAATTTTTAGATTTTACTTTTCAATGTTGTATATAATCTCGAAAAACTTTAAAATTTATGAATTGAGGAAATTCAATAACTAAAGCATTTACAAAGTGTTCATCAAGAAAAAGCCTCTTCTGCAGTTCAAATATGAATTCGTTAGTAATGACTGAAGAAAACTTCAAACCGAAACATGTCACAACGTAATTATTAATTTTTAATAAATAATAAAATAAATAGTGGAATAATGCAAAATATATATCCTTGAAGTTTTCTTCAGTCATTATCATGGATTTCCACAAAGTAAAGCTCTCTTCAATAAATTATGAATTCGTTAGCTTTACAGACGGGAATATTGGGACTTTACAAAGGGATACACATTTCTTTTCGAAAAAATTGGTACATTGAGTCTACCTCTTTTGTAGAAAGTAGATCCAATGTAATTAGAATTTTGTACATCTGGTAAATTTATTACACAAATACTCGACAATCATTTGATTACAAATGAATGTAAATTTGGATTTTCTAAATGTCAAATAGCCCAATACGAATTTTAATCACAAGCATATAATTGGGCATATCCAAAACGGACAAGTGATCTTAAATTTTCTGCTAAGAAGATGAAAGTATAAGTTATTGAAAACTGGAAAGATGCAAAATCAACTGTATTTGTATAGAAACGTTTGATATAAACACCAGGCTCTCTAAAGTAAAAATCAAATCCACTGCTTTCATGAGCATTATACTTCCTTACAATGCTCGGTTAAATAGCTATGTGTCCGGTACGTCTTCAACGAATGGGTTGCAATTTGGATATAAAATGTAAATGCATTTTCTCCGTTTCACTCGTATATTTGTTGTAAATAATATTTTTGGGTTTTTTCCAGATCCTAAATTTTCAATAAACTTATAATGGATTATATATTTTTTATTTATTTATAGCCAATTTTATATTTTATGAATAATACCCGATAATCTTATAATATGAGTTTCAAAAATGTGTTTAAGCTTAAATGAAACCACTAAAATACCGGTAAAATATATTAAATAGTAAATTTTTATAAAAACCTTAAACCAGAAATAGGCTATATAACAACTATAATATTATGAACGAATACATATTATATTATTTTTTATTGGTTACTAATTCGTCTACGCGTATACAAAACTTTATTTGCGATTTTTTATTCAGAATCCAGAACAATCAATTTCAAAAATATTCAAATCATTGATGTAAAAGTAAATCTACTTCCAAAATTTCACCAAAATTGTATGAATGATTTAAAATATATTGGCAAATAAATGAAACAAAGTGGTAAGTTTCAAGTGAACTATTCCCGTAACGGTAACTAATAGGTGAGATACTACTAAAATCAGACCATGCTGAACATATTCACTATTGTTTACAACAAATTTATAAAAGTTTCTTCATTTGTTTTGGAACAATGCGCGTGCATCTGTATGAGTGTCACAGACCGATTTAGACGAAATGGAAATTTCTCAGAAACTTCGACACATGTTAAAAAAAGTATTTGAACATGAAGCGATAAAATTTATTTATTTTTTAAACTGAAACACAATACTTCGGAAGTAACAATGAGCAAATCTATAAATGGGTGATTTTCTTAAGCATATTCTTAAAGCAACGTATCAAAAACCGATATATGTTATTATTTTCAATAAAAAGATTAAATCTTAAAATAATTCACCAAACTTGTTGTTTTATGTTTTAAATGAAGAATATTCTGTTCTTCATTGTTCTCCAAAACAATTCGATTTCTTGAAATAAAAAGTATATCTACTTGTAAATAATTTATCTACGGTATTATTTATGTCGTATTATTTATCTACGGTAAATAATACGAGTATTATAATTTATTACTTCCCTTCGTAATTACGTGTACTTTCAAAATATGATTATCACGTAAATGCAAAAAAATAAAATTCTGAAAAAAAACATACTTTTTTATTTAAAAAAATACAGTATGTAGATGTTTTTTATCCACAACCTTTATGCTAAATTTAAAGAAAAATTATGCTGTTTCAATGATTGAGAAAACACTTATTCCTTCTTAACCCTCTTATATTCTATTTTCCTGAAATTCTTCAGAAGAGGAAAATTATATTTGCCACCCTTCTCCATTATTCGTTTTCTACTACCAATTAATTAATAATATTAAAGTTTTTATATAAAATTTAGTTACATTTGAACAAAAATACTACTTTATTCTAATCCACTTTGAAACAACGAGGATATAATTCGACCCGTATGTATAAAATACTGGAATTGTAAAATATTCGTATATATTAGTCTATATTGCCTTCTAAGCAAGTATACCAAATTTCATAAATGTTTGTAACGCTTGGGGTGGTCACATTAATTTTTACTTAAAAAAACAAATTTTTAATGAACACTAAAAAATAAAAATTAAACTATCCTTAAAATTATAACCAACTTCAAAAAATGAACTAAGTTGAAAGAATAATTTTTAATTAAATAAATATCTACAAATTAAATAAATACATAAAAATACAAATAATTTCCCTCGATTTAGGTGCAAACGAATTTTTTGCAAACTATATGATTAGCGCCAACTTCGAATGGTGGTAATTGGTCACAAGAAAATTATTTGTAGTTATTTATCTAACTTTATTTTTTTTTATTTCTTTGTTAATTTTTTTGAAGATGTTTATATATTTTTGATAAATTTTTATTAATGCTAATAATTTAAAAATTATTATTATAAATAATAGTATTTAAGTAATAGAAACTGCTAGAATTTTAGCCAGTCCACCAATAATTTACGATAAAACATGTTTTTAGTAAATTATAAAATTTTACTTTCAAAGAAAACGAAGATACTGGATAATTTCCATTTTCTTTACGATTTTAGAATAGAATCTTATTTTATACATCAACTATTTTTTTTGAATATAGAATATTTACTTTCTTTAACTGCTTTTTTCTTAATGTTCAAAACCTATTCTGGTTTGAAGTGTACAAATAAAATTTAATAATAAAAATAAAATTAGTGTTTAGAAATGCATTATTATTCTTTTTCATATTTGACTTATAATTTATATTATAAATATTACATTATATAATAATATAATGCATGTACCAATATGATCGATTATTACATAAACAACACTGTTCAATGAGAGTCAATCAGTCAATAATAAATAACAGACATATATAGGTTTATTATGAACAATAAGAAGGGTTCGAGCCTATCCAATTTTGTGTTGTATTGCGTATAAATCCTTTGGGAGTCATACCTACATTTTGGAAGTATTGTTCAATACATTACATTAAGTAGAATTCTAATTTTCAAATCGAATTCAAATTGATCATCATACATGTTATGTACGTGTATGTATCATCTCATCTATAGAAATTATTTTAATGCAATAGGATCTTTTAATACGATAAGATTGTAAATTATTTTTGTTTACTCATCATCAAACAGTCAATCACTACGCACTGAGATCATTGCTGTCTGTGTTGTTGCGTGCAACAAATAGTAAAATATTCAATGCATGTGCAAAAGTGATTTTAACGAAAATTTTGTTACAATAAATAAGTTTAGCGTACTCAATCAAACTGTAGTGTAAACCGAGGTACTGACGGTCCATGTACAATGGCAATCAGCATCGCCATACCAAAGCCTTAAGAGTTAGTAGTGCAAGAGTAGGCCTTTGTATTAGACTTTTCAGCTTGTTGACAAATGCCTATTCATTTCTCGCCACACATTCAAGACTGGTGCATCTTACATGTTTATTTCCGCTTTTGATATTAAAAAGAGACTCTACAACTAACGTTTCAGTTATTGGATCAAATAATTCCTTTTTAGTTTTATGTTATTCTTATATAATATTTGAACACCAGAAAAACATTTACATACAATATTAGTAAATAAATTGCCATTTTTTTATAAATATATTATTTTGTACATGTTGACACAAAATGGGCTTATAACGGTTATTTGATTGCCTTCAACTTTTGCTTGAATCTTCTTGAAACTAGCCTGCAGGCAAAAAAATATAATGCATTCTGTGTGGGTTTCTGATCACATTCTTTGTGTTGTAGATGGGAGTCCGTCGAGTGTTATGTATGTGTTCTCAGGATCTTACACCATCATTTCCCTCTACGCAACCGCCATTAATCGCATGTGGCTAATGATGGTCAAAACTGAATTTTATTTAAATTAAAGTTACCTCTTTATAATTATTCTATAGCTATTATAAAGTTGCTAAATAATAACATTATTTTATTAGAGAGTGTGCTAAATTGATTTAAATAAATTTATCGTTTATAATTTTCACATTTTTCTTTCAGTGATCACCACTGCCCCGTTCTCCCCTAAACTGTTTATGGTTGCACAGATAATCAAACAACTCCCATATCCGTAAAAACAAATTGTTACACTAGTGGTATGACCATTGACATATAGATTGCTTATTCGTATGGCCAGTTATTTAAAAAAATCAACACATTAGTGTAGTAAGCCAGCGTCTACGTAACTTTATGACTGAACTAAAAAGTATCAAATTGTAGGTTAAATATGATCATCGATATTTATGTTGACTTAAGATCGCTATTTAAAATATACGTTTATTATTTTAAGCGACTTAAAAAAAACGTGGAGGTTTTTTCTCAATTCTTTATGATTAATTAATAATACGTGTATTTGATTAAATCGTTTAGTACATGTTGTTTTATCACAAAAGTTATACATAACTGATTTTTCATCAATATGAACTCGATGTAATTAAATAATAATTTACTTTAATAATATTTGTAAAATTCTTGAAAAAATATATTTTTTTTGATTTTAATTTATAAAACTTCTTTATTAGTCCTTAAATAGTATTTTTTTTAATACGAATTCAATTTGATTTTATATGAAATAATGGCTCGTATTTTATATTTTTTTACAAATGTACCAGACACAATATTTTTTATGGTATGTTTATGTAAATAACTCCACAGAATGGTTAATATCTCGATAGTGGTTGTTTCTTATCCATAATATGTTTTGCAAATAAACTTTGTTTTTTACTATTATCCAATTTTGATATAAGGTCAGCTATTTAATATAATCCACAAACATTTGTGGTATAGTTAGTACTTCAAGTAGTTCTGCGATGTGCTGTCATTCATAAGAAATGGGTCCCACTTTTTAACCTAGAATAAGCATTCTAGTAGTATTATATATGGTTTGTATGGGTATGGCTGTAATCCTGTTTCGTTTTAATTAACGTCGCTAAAATTGTTCAAACTGTATTTTAATATGTTAAAAACTGAATCTATTCTAACGGACAAAGTTTGACAAAGCATTGAATGAATATAAAATGCTGTGTATAGACATTCATGTTTTATGTATTA
This sequence comes from Chrysopa pallens, assembly GCA_020423425.1. Taxonomy (NCBI): domain Eukaryota; kingdom Metazoa; phylum Arthropoda; class Insecta; order Neuroptera; family Chrysopidae; genus Chrysopa; species Chrysopa pallens. The sequence goes on along the minus strand of CM035594.1, from coordinate 4,066,884 downwards.
TTTGATAATATAGTTTTTATTATGAGGTGGAAAATGTGAGTAACATAAAGAAAACAAAGGCACACTAACATAGAAAATTGTGTACTCAGCATATTATGTACACTATTGCATACACTGGCAATTAATTTGATTGCATCCATATTTGTCATATAACAATGAATCTTAATAAAAAAATATAATTTGTAAACATAAATACCATCAAAAAATTGGCAATATTCAGACAGGTTTACAACAACGTTGAAAATTATCACTCTACCAAATTAATCGATATCAAAATTTTAAACAAAGAACTAAAGTATTATAAAATATTTATTTTTGAAACTTTTTCGATAAATGTGATTTTTTTTAAAAAATATATCGTCTGATGACGAATGAGTATTTCTCCGAAATATATAACTGAAACAATTGTAATAAAAATTATTAATAGTAAAATTTTGCAGTTTAATTAAACATTTGAAAAGTGTCTAAATAGTCCACACCAAAAATAAATATTTGTCATGTTCTAATTTACCAACCCGTATTAAACCATAATTTTCCAAACAATAATGATTTTTATTGACGTAATCTAAGTTTACACAAATATTTCAGTATTAAAAAAAAGTTAAAGATACGTAGAGAACAAATATCAGTGAAACGTGTTTATATAATAATTAACATTTATAAAATACACTCAATACATAGACCATACTGTAAGTGTTAATTAGTTAAATTTGATATTGAAATACAATATTTGACACCATTAAAAAAAAATTAAAAGATTGTTGGTACTTTAATTAAACGTATTGTAAAAAGTAAGGTTTTTTTAATTTTTACATTACCATAAGTATATTTTTTTTGTAAAAAATCTATTTTTTTTTTTTTTTTGTAATTAAAGGTATCATTTTTATATTTTTGCACACATACCATATTATTGAAATAATAACACTTTCTAAATGGTTAGAAGTATAATGATTTATAAGGAATTAGCTACTGAAGGTATTTAACGATTTATTGCATGTTTAAAGAATAATTTTTTTTAATAAAACAAAGACAGAGGACAGAAAGACGAGCAGACACTGAAAATGGATTAAAATTAGATGTTTGTATAAATAATTTCACTCAAGTTTTAATAGTTCCTTTAATATTTTCTAGCGTTTCAAATTTTATACTTAATTTAATATACCCTGATATATTATATATTTGTCGGGGTTAAAAGCTGTCTCGGAGAAGCTTGTGCATCCAATTACAAAGAGAAATATAAATGTGTTTTAAGATATTTTACTCTTTATGTACAAAAATTAATGAAGATATGTCGAAAGTTCTTTTTTTTCGGGTTTTATAAATTGTTTGAATTCTGGGAAAATTTAAAATTAACCATAAATATTTTATGGTTAATTTTATTAATTTTTACATTTGTAAGGCATTTTTTAAAACATGAAAATCCCAGGTCATTAAACTTCATATAAATTTCCTAGTATGTTTAAATAATATGATATGAGTACTGGGCCCTGCAGGTACGCCATATAAATAATGGATTTGACCCAGATGAAAATCAAAAGATTAAATACCAAAAGGTCACAAATTTATTATTTTCATCGTCAAACGTTTTTGTCATAGAAACAGTAAATATGAATTTTTAAATAAACATTACACTGATTTTCAATAATTTGTCGAGTATAAGAGAGAAATTTTTCATTCCTTTTTTATTTGCATATCTTCTTTCCGACTTACATATACTTTTAATGTTGAAACAATAATAATACGACTTTAAAACTGATTGGTACATTATTTTTATACTCGACATACATAATATGTCAGAGTAAATTAATTTTAGTCTGAAGATTGAAACGCTAGTAAATATTGTCCACACAAACCAAATTTTAGTATACGAGTTCATAGAATCATCTAATTAGTCCATTTCTATTTATCCGTTCGTCCATCTGCTATCAAAATAATTAAAAAAAGAAAAGTGATAACGAACTGAAATTTTAGTGGTGTAGTTTAGTTTTAAAAATCAAGTAAAGATCAAGTTCGTAAATGCGAAAAAACGCGTCATTGGATCCAATGGATGGATCCATGACCCAAATTTTGATCCATTTTAACCAAATGTAGGAGAAAAAGTTAAAGAAAAAATATTTTTGGGACTTTCGTAAAATGTGATGATTCGCCACAATTTTACCTCAAATTTAGCTAATAAACACATACATAATTATAATATACTTTATTTTTATACTTGTATTTATTACTGTATATATTGGATATTTATAGTATTTTATGAATCATAAAAAATAGCGCAAATAATGACACTCAATCATACATCGAGTATCTAAACAATTAACTCAGTTAGTTGCTATCTTTAATTGTATATACATTAAATTATTTTACTTTATCATTCTATAAACTAAATGGTCCGTTGTCTAGCGACTTTACAAATTTAATATTACCGAGCCACGAAATTTTACTATCTTTTATCATATGTCGGGCGAAGTTTTTGCATTTGTTATTGGATTATTGCCATATTAAAAGAGATCAAATACCGAAATCCATCATTTTTAAACATATGGGTGCAATCGAAATGTAGTTTTCTGTGAAAGTGGAGGCGAAAATTTTTACAAACGAAAAATTTCTTTATCTAAGGTTAAATTAGCCTTACACAAATTTCATAAGACAAATAATTTTTATTGTTTACGAGTACCGAGACTGAAAAATGTATACAAAAACCCAAATTGATCCACTTAAGAAAAAGAACAAAAACAAAAAACCAACTAATGACTCAAATATATATCATCGTCAAACGCTTTTGTCTTTGAGTCATCAATATGTTTGTTAATACATTTTCATGATTTTGTCACGTTGTTAGAAGTCTCAGATTGAAAATTTTGAATTTAGAAGGATTTTTGTTTACATGAAATATTTTTAAGTAATTTGACCTTATTATAAATATTTGTATATTGGTTTATCCTGTTTTTCATACTTTAATTATAACTTGAATTTTAAAAATGAAAAAAAAAAACTAGTTCCTAACAAACAAAAAATAACGAAACTAAAAATTGGTGCAATGAAATTAATTTTATATTTCTGCACTCGGAAAATTAACAGAAAGAGCTTAGTGAATCTCTTCCTTTTTCAATTGTATCAGCCTTGGGATTGTCCTAAACTATGAATATAGTCTTATATGATAATATAACAAAATATGCTAGGCACTGATGATATAGCTTTTCTATCGTTCAAAGAATTTTTAGAATCAAGTCTGTAGTTCCAAAGATTACCCACTAAAAAAAGGAAAAAAAAATCATAATCTGTAATTGAGCTTTCAAAATCATAATCTATTTTGGACATCTTAATTTTGGGAATTTGTTCTAATCATATAAATCATAAATTCCGAGCTAAAACATAAGCATGTAAATTATTATTGGTGTATAAATGATATTCATTGTTTACTGGTACCGGGACTAGATTAAAAAATTAATTCTTTTCGTTGCCAAACGTTTTTATCTTAAAGGCAGTTTATATGTTAATCATAAATTCAAGGCTTTGTCGTGTTGTTTAGAAGTTTCAAAATGAAACTTTGTATGTTACGTAAGTGTTTGTCAGCTTTCTGGCTACTGTTTCCATTTAATTTTTGTTTGTAAGTATATAATTTTCATCTTAATTTTACGTTGTGAGTTCAAAACAATAACTGTTCTCTCTAGAGACAAATTATCTTCTAAAAATAATAAGGTTACCGTGTAAGTCCAATTCTTTTAAAAACAATTTACGTATAAAGCGAAATTTTTTAAATTTAATTTTAAGAAAAACGAAAATACTTCTTTCTGTGTAGAAAAATTAGAAAAGATACTACAACAATAATGATGATTATTATTATGATGATGATGAAAATTCTATGTTAGTTGAACGCCGGCGTAACAAGTATATATTAAGAATGGGTGTGTCGCCCCGATTATTAGACTTAGAATACAGGGGCGTGTCATATGGGGCATGTCCCAATACGCCTCCTTCCGTTACACCGTACACTTGTGTGTTTGCTTCACTTGTTTATATTTCCGTGGTATCCGCCAGAGATTTCAATTTCTCTAGCCGTTGTTGTATGTATAATACATATATATATATATATATATATATATATATATATATATATATATATATATATATATATATATATATATATATATATATATATATATATATATAATATATTATGTTACACATACGTGTACAATATAAACGAATATACATAACAGTTATGTCTTATAGTAATCACATATAAAGCCTTGTACATGGTTATATAAGCATGTCATAAGTATATAATGTGCTTTTATTGTAAGTATATAGAAGAAGAAAAAAGGTTATATAATGAAAATTCTACTACATATATATATAGCACAAAATTGTATTTTCTTAATAAAAATTTATTTATTAATATGTGTCATTTATTGTGTTCAATTTAAAAGAAATTTTATATTAATGAAATTGAAAAATATAGGTCAAAATATATTGAAATCACTAGAGGCTTCTGGAAGGAAAATTATTCGGAAAAAAGTAAGGAAAATGTGTGTAAATATTATATAAATAATTTACAAATAGAACATTTAGTTAAATGAATATTACTTCCTACGTAAAGTTTTATGAGTACATGTGTTAAGTCATGTCATATTTCTAGGTATCAATTTACAAAAAACGAATATATTCTAAAAGTTTCAATCAAATATTTGATTGAAGGAACATTTAATTAGCAATAACTTCCATTGTTTGAATTTTTTCTGTTATTCTCTTTACATTCAAACGTTTATAACATTTGTTAAACATACCTACATCGAAACCATCTCCACAGACTAGATTTTTACTATCCAACAATTGGTTACACCTCCAAAAGTAGCTTTCCAGTAGCTTCTACGTGAAATGATATGCAAAGTATTAGGCTAGATGCCCATTTGCATATTATATCATTTATAAATATTCTTTGAAAATAAAAAAACCAAATTATTGTGACAAATAAACCAGATCGTGATATAAAGAAACTAATGATTTTAAAGGATATTTTCATATTTTTTAATGTAAAAAAACTGAAAAGTAGTCCGATGTAGATATCAGAAGCATATGAAATTCAAAGTCAATTATTTAGTTTACGATTTGTTTCTATAATTTGTTAAATTAAATAACAAAATATAAATTTCTTACATAATACAACGTATTTTAGAATCTTGCGAGTGTTTTTCTGCTGTTAATAATAGAAAATGCTTATATGCACCTAATCACATTTGTATGTAGTGGGTTCTTTCGAGCTCAACCAAAAGTGATTTTTAAAAGTAACTAAAATGAATAAGTTCTGAAGTCTCAGAAGTTTTATTATTGAAAAGTGTTGTAATGGAAATCAAATGAAAGAGACCAATTAGTACTTTTCAAAAGTTATATATATTAATTATTGTTCACTTAACCACAAATATTTAAAAATTCTTTAAAATATTCAAAATATTTAAAAAACAAGATAACAACTAACAGAGCTAATTTATTAGATACTAGACATGCGCTTCAGTATGATGTTTGAAGTATTGTTAAAAATTTGCATACATAGAATATTCTAAATATCCAGTCTATACAATTATAAATACATACATCAAATCAAAGCATTTTACAGAATAAATGTTCCAAACAAAACTTGTGTCAATTCAGATAACATTTTTTGTTTTCGAATTTTTCTTCTAATTTTTATAGTTTAAAATTTGGGTCATGGAACCACTGGAACCAATGGACCAATTTTTCTGATTACAGAAATTAAACTCACTTTTTATGTCTTGAATACATTACCAAAATTTCAACTTTCTATTCCTTTTTGTTTTTGAGTTATTTTGATGACGGACGCATAAACGGACGGACATATGGTAACGAACAGACATGTGGACAAATAAGATGATTCTATGAAAACTTTGTTTACCAAAATTATGTTTGTGGCTTAAATATTTTCTAGCTACAAACTTAAGACTAAAATTAATATACTCTGCCATATATCAGTATAAAAGGATATTTGATCACATTAAATTTTGGCCCTTTTATCAGATAATAGTGCAAAAACACGTTTTGAATCAAATGTACTTGAATCATATGATAAATTAATCTTAAGTTTGTAACGCTAGCAAATATTGCAAAAACAATTAAAATTTTTAGTAAAGATGCTTACAGAATCACTTGAAAAGAAGAAGCCAGCTACAATTATGTTTTATCTAATTGCCTTAAATATTTAAGACCAGAGTAGAAGCCTTAAGAAATGATAAAAAGTGGAAGAAAATTACAGTAGGATGAAACCCATTGGAAACGCAAGATAATATGATACAAATGAATGAAAAAATAAATTACGGGCGATATGAGTTCGGGAAGTAAAACTACAAGTCCTATGGAAAAAAGTAAAATGGCAAAGTTGTAAGTAATAAAAAGATCTACAACTTTTGTATTTACACTTTTTTCACATCACCTCAAAATTTTTCGATTGAAAATTGGGGTGAAAAAATCAATAATTTAAATAAAAAAAATAACAATGTATTTGGAGCATAAAAAGGTAAGGTTTCACCAAATTTCGGAGAAAAAAATAAAAAACCTAAAACTTGGTTATTTCAATTTCTCACATTATTTTTGAGGTTATGTGAAAAAAGTGTTAATACAAAAGTTGTAGATCTTTTTATTATCTACAATTTTGCCAATTATTTTTTTTCCATAGAACTTGTAGTTTTGCCGGAAATTCAGATAAACCGAATTTTACTCTTAAACACTCACCCCCGCCCCTACTATTCGAACTCAGATCGCCCGTAATTAATTTTCCTTTTCTTTTTTATATATCTTTCGTTTCCAATTGGTTTCATTCTACTATATTTTTTTTTTCTTTTCAAAATTTATCTACCCTGGTATATTAGTTAGTAAGCCTTGGACTAAATTTAATGCACCTTCATATATTCTATGAATGTGGAGTAAAATAATAATGAACAACTTATACATTATGTAACACAATTCAACTAAACTATGTAAAATGAATAGTCATGTTTTCTTCATAAACAAGTTATTTATATTTGTTTATAAAGAAAACTTTGTAAACTATATTAATGGCATCCAAGAACACAACATTCTCATATAGGTGTAACTAACTATAAGTAATGTAAATTTATTAATAATTTTATGATGCTGCCATTATTATGAGTACCTATAACAATGATAATTTATATTAAATATGTGTAATAGTTGTTCTTGTACGTTAGTAGTTGTTTTTAAATCACGTTTAGTTTTAATAATAAATAGCGAAGATCCATTTAGATGAAGAGAGATTGTTTTTGTCTAGAATGGTAGTCATTTGATTGTGTGAGTCAGACACGAACATCTTCATCAATTATTTAGTTCAAATTTTCTAATAAACGATCATCTTGTTTACTACCAGTAAAATAGTAATCAATGTTTGAATTATTTTTAATCATTATTATTAACAAAACACTTTAAATATGCAGTCCATTTAATATAAAGATACTGCGTGTTAACGATGCTGGGGAAAATTAGCATATTTTATGTTAGAAATCATGCTCCATTTACGTGGTAATTGATGGTGCCATTTTCATTTGATACAAACAATTTCATTCAATTTCGGATTATTCAGATTATTAACAAAATAAATCATTTTTATTGATAATTTTCTTTATCATAATTGCAAACAAATTCTAACATCACGAATGAAATCCCTGCTAACTACAAAACCAATTGCAATGAATAAAACTTTTTAAACATTAACTTACAAAATGGCCAGAAGAGGCTCTACCTGTCTATACGCAGCTTCTCATGTTTTTATGTATGGTTCTACACAGTAGTTTTTTTTTTTAACAGGCACGGATGAATATAACCCGATAACCTTATAATAAATAAACAAAATACGTATTTTTTATATTTTTTAATTAGATAAAAATAATGACCTTGTTTAAATAAAATTACAAGGTGCCCCATGGCCACAGCAACTTTCAAATGTTATCCTGTACCTTACGATACAGGATAACATTAAGAATTAAGAATTTGTTACACTAAAATCAATGATGTAAGATATATTTAAGAAAAATTATTTATATTTATAAGTTTTCATATTAGTAGTGGTATTTTTTTTCAATTACTGCGTAGATTTTATTCTTTTTTCAATGTCTTCCTAAAAGCAAAATACAATAATTGTGTAATACGTCAATGGTAGATACCTAGGCTCTTTTGGCTCAGATCTTTAAGTCGATAAATTACAATGCTGTAATTTTATTTAAGTGGTTTTTAACATGTTGTTTTAACTTAATTTTTGTTTGAAATATCTCCAAATTTATTGTATTTCGGTTGAAGATATAAAATTTTAGAATGGGTTTAATTATATTTCGAATAATCAAGAACAAGTATTAAATCATTCATAATAATTTTCTATACATTTTTATATTAATAAGTTATTTAAGGCTTAAGGAAGTACGAGCACCAAGGCAACTTTTGATAAAAGGCTTGATTTTTTTTTAATACAAAGTTTAAATATGTCTAAACAAATTCCAAAAATTTGAAGGAGATTGCCCGATCATTTAAATAAATAATTAACTTTAAAGTTGAGCAATTTAACATTGGTCTTATGGGGTAACCTTCAAACATTGATACATTTCTGCATTTTTCTCGTAAAACTGTCGGTGAATATTTTTAAAAAACTTATGGATGAAAGTAAATATATTAGTGATAAATTTAATTCAAAAACATTTACACTTGCCCGACTAATTAAAGTGTATTAATTAAAAGAAAAATAAATGCCGCCACTAGCCAATGTTAAATGTATATCTATATATTGAAAAAAATCATATGGTTACTGCGTTCCCCTTACCGCGCTAGAGTCGATACCTATCCCCACACCGCCTGGCGCTCGTACTTCCTTAAGTAAATTTAATCTAATATCTTATGGTGAATATTTAAATTGGGTGTAAGTACACTTTATTTCGTGGTTATTAGTTTGTATTGACAACATTTGTAATACCACGAAAAGCTTTTTTAGTATATGAAGTCAATGTGTTTATGACCAAACATTCATGATCCATTACTTTGACATGTCAAACGATATTGTTTTTATATTGTAATTTAATTAATAAAAGTAACTTTATTTGAAATGTCAAGTAGTAGCAATATGCTCGCGAATTCTAAAATAATTACTAAATGTAAATCTATAATATGTTTCCTATATGTTTAATATTGTTAATATAAATTCATACACAATATAATTCACTAATCCAATATTAAAATTTTATGCAGAACTGTTAAAATGAAATCGTCCGTTGATTTTAATTTTCTGAACTATTTATTTGTAAAATATTTTTATACAAAGTCATTAAAATGATAAGTTAATAGTCATTAATTGTATTGTTAATATCGATAATTCATTTCATTAAATGCCATTAGAGTTATAATTGCGAAACCTAAAAAAAATCTACTTATCCGTCCTCTGTACATGACTATCGGATTTATGTCAGACTCAGATAAATGTCGTCTAGCTATCAGACATAGATCTCTGCCCTTATTCTATTTGGGATACCCCATACCAATTTTATTTTAATTACCAATATCTATTACGATAAATTTCTAATTTTATTTATAATTTTAAATTTCTTGGATTATTTGCAATCATTGGCTTATCCATCAATTTTTTGAAAATATCTCATTTCTTGTATTCAATGGATATATTTTAAATAATCAGTTCAAATAGACCTTTTTATTTATGATTTCAAATTTTTTGTTTTTGTTTCGGAGAGTATGTAAAAATTCTAATGTAACAAATTAATGGCAAATATTTTATATCTTTGTCAAACTTATTATACTATGCAGTATCAAAATTTAAATTGAAAACGTCTATTTGAAGAGATCATATTCAAATAATACTGAGGGCAAGAACAGACGATTGTCTAAAAGTTGATTAATTCCATGAATTATAATTCGTTAAATAATACTATAAAGATAACTAATATGTATATTTTATTAAAAACAATTGTAATAAGTTTTAGTAAAATCGGTCAACAAATCTCTTGCAAAATCTTTAAGGAACAGTGATTGAATTCCTTTCGATTAATAAATTTTATTATTTATAATTATTTTCACCTATTTTTATGGGTGAAATTATCTCATGTAAACCTTAAAAGTCACAGGGATAAACTTTACAGTGTAAGTGATATAAATATATAACATATTATTTCATAGAATTGAAAACGGGGTTCACTAGGTTTGCTTTAAGGTATTAAAAGGATAATGTGTTGCAAAAGTCCAATATAGAGTCGGGCATATCACCTCTATCGAGATTATCACCTCGAGTTAAACAGACAAATTAATTAAAAATAATAAAAGTAAAAATCCGATTTCGTAAAAGTTTTAAACAAGCACAAAATGGGCATGTAAATTATTTTATAACTTGTTTGAAAACTCCAATATCAGCCACAAAAATGACGAAACGTACATACGGCCAACGTTTATGAATAACGGGTCTCCTTTATGAAAAAAACTTAAAATAATTGAAATTTGAAACTTACATTTTAATCCATTTCCAAATAAAAGTAATCTTAATACTTTTTTCAAAATTTGTACTTGACATTTTAAAGCAGATAGACTATTGTTGGTTGTAAGTTTTGTTTTATGTGCACGCCACATATATTTTTTGTGATACAGATTTTTTACTTGAAATTTAAGTTTAATGGGCTCTTATTTGATTATTTAACGAATTTTGATGCTATCTGCACTGTTTCTTGACGGAACGAGAAGGGCAGTATAATGTGTCGAGTAATTTGTGTATCTATAGGTAACAATGAAATGGCAAAATCAGAAATACATTTCATTTGAGTTTGCAAAATCGACTCCTTGTAAAGGAGCTCTTAATTTCTTTACAAAACTCCATAAATATGCGTTCGATTGACTCTATTAAATATAACATAAGTCACATTTCTCAGATTTCTAGTCAGCCTTTAAGTAAAATGTATGTAGTTTTAAGTATATTTCAATTGAAATAATTGTGTTTACTAAAAAAAAACATTGTTCGTTTTGATTGCTAGTGTTAATTTATGGAAAAGTATGTTCTAATTTAATACACTGTTGGTGCAGTCGGTCGGTATACAAAATTATGAATAAATTTATCCATATACTTTTAATTTAACCAATGTCTGTTCAAACCCTAGCGATGTTGTTAATTTATTTATTATACTCGACATACATAAAATATTAGTTTAAAATTTGTAACAATAGAAAATATTGATGAAACAAACAAAATTTTGATATAGTGAATCACAGAATCTCGTAATTAGTCCATTTTCGTTTGTCTGTCTGTCTGTTCGCCGTCAAAATAACTCAAAAACGAAAAGAGATAGGGAGTTGAAATTTTGATGGGAATATTTTGTAGCTACCATAATTTACTTCGGGATAATCTCTCGGTCAGTTGAGATCGAAACACCCTTGGGAACGTCTTTAAATCTGTATATAGTCTTGTACTATGTCTTTCAACAAATTATCCTAGGCATTGATAGCTTTTCCATCGGAAAAAGAATTTTTATAAAGAAAGCCTAAAAATTATTTACACCAAAAAAAAAAAAAAAAACATTACCTCTATAATAAAACGTAAATAAGTAGCATTTATTAACATCATAAAAATTTGTTCATTCAAAACTTAATCAAATAATAAGCAAAATCAATTTTTAAAGTAAACTTTGAGAACGCCCTTAATCAAAACGTAAAACAACAAACTAATAATTTTTGTTATATGCCGTGAGATTATCATTTAAAGTATTGAACGCTAGCGAGTGCATGACACGTGGTTTAATCTTCACACTTGTCGGAGTGTATTTTTCGTACTACCGTCGTACTCGTACTTGGTTCTTAAAAAATAAAACACATTATACAAACTAAAACGCAATATATTTTGTTCAGCACTATTTTTTACTTATGCTAATATTCCGTAAATCATACTTGTGAAATTTGAGTAGGTAAAGCGGTGCGCGGTGCGGTATAGTTGAGTTATAGCAGTATATTATAATACATATATAACATACCGTCCTTATTAAATGAAACAAGTATGGTTGTGTTAGGGTGTATGAAATTCCTATGGGACATACTCCAGGAATGAAAAATCATTTTTATATTTATCTACGACTGGGGTTATAAAAAAGAATGAATGTCCTCACTCATTCCACACTCATTTTCTTTTCAATAATACACTATAAACCAAATCACATAAGCAGATTGGAATTGTTTTATAGGCTTCAAAAATTACTACCAAACATTCATCTCTTTTCTCTCCTTACCATATCTCTTCTAGTTTTGTTATATATGGAACAGTAATAATAATAATAATAATAATATGAATAATAAGAATTATTATATCTTCTTTTTTATGTTTGTATTACGTATCGACTGTAGCCTACTGGTAGCCTACTGCCACATGTTATAACAAAATATTTCCTTTGCTTTGTAGCCAATATAAATTTATACAAGGTAGGTCAAAAAGAATATGTTCTACCTTTAGTTTCTCAGCGAAACTAATATGTTCGATTTTTAGAAAAAAAGGTCATACGTGATAGAAGTAAATCTTCAAGATAAGGCGACAAATATTTAACATCAGGATAATTATAGGGTTTATTTCCTATGATATTGATACCAAGTTTAAAATTATGCATTCAATTCTCGTATAAATTACACGGATTACACTTATCCAGTTTCCGATTTTGAATTTTCGAAAGAGGGTTTTCTTAAAGTAATGAAATATTTCTATAAAAATTGGCCCCTATTTTCCGTTTTCACGGCATCACGCGTGAATGCCAGGACCGATTTAGCAATTTTTTTTATAAATATTTCTAGAAGATTTATTAAAATCATTTATTTTCAAATTTATATTCAACAAGATTCTTATGAAGAAAGAAATTGAAAAAATGCTCGGCAAAATGGAAAAACCGTTCATTTTCCAATACAAACTGTTCCATTCTAAATGGCTATGTAATATGTATTTAATGCAAACATCAAGAAAGAATTATTATTTGACAAAAACATTTCTATAACAACGAAACAACAAGAAAAACTTATTATTTTTCAAACTCTCACTTGAAGTATGTTACAAATACGATTATATATAGGCATTATATATATGAGATTTTTAGAAATTTGTTTCACAAAAGAGGGTTTGGCCTTAAATTTTCATATGTATCTCAATACATTTCCCAAACCACTAAGTTTAAAACATTGAAATTAAAACCAGACAGATAGATTCCTGTTATAACGGTTTGGTCTTTCCTACGTTATAACAGGCATCTCTGGTCTTAATTTTCAACGTTTTAAACTGGGTGGTTCGGGCAATACATTAAGAGATATATCAATATTTGAGGCCCATGTTCCCTCTCTCTTTTATGAAACAAATTTCCAAAAATCTAGTTTAAAGTTTGAAATCACAACGATACTTTGCGATTGTTTTGCGTCGGTTTTTAAATTTGTTGTATCAATTGAGGTTTATCAATCTGTTATGAAGCTTTTATTTCCTGTTTGAGTATCTATCGGTTTGGAGGTTTGTTAGCCGATCTATTACAATCATTTATAGTAGATGGGCATCATAACTCCAGACCTAGTGAACGCATATTTATGAATTTTTGATAAACAAAAAAATGTAGAAAATGTCAAGATACCAAAGGTCCGAAAACGTTAAGTTGTGTTAAGAATCTACTATCCTCTCTTAATTAGAATGAAAGATTACCGAAAACGAAAAGGATGGAAATGAAATATTAACAGAAATCAGAAAGGTAAAAATTTGCTTCGGTGCCTTAACAGATTTACAACAGCTTTAAAAGACGTATAGTCCTCAAGTGAATCGACTGTTGAAATATAACTCTGTGTTTGATCATTCACAAATCAAACACAGAGTTAGTATTGTATAAATTTTGTATTTAACCAGTTGGTGGGCCTATTTAGGTTGTTGCAATCGAGCTTACAGTGATTGGAGCATTATTCAATTATAGTTAAATAATCGGCCAATGAGCCGAATTCAAGTTCTCTTCTGTACTACGCACATTCCGTGTAGAAGTCATTCATTGATTTCCACATATATTTTGAAGGAAGACTTTCATAAAATCAATCAACAAATTAGTATCCTTGACTCCAAGACTTTTAACCTAAAAGAAAATTGTTTTGTTAATATTTCTATTTCAAAATAAAATAAAACAGAATATTCTTGAATTAAAAAACGGGCATACTAAATGTACTTTATTTTCTCTGATTTCTTCAGTTAATCATCATGCACATAGAACATAGTTTTACTTTCATTGGCTTCAAATTAAATAAGTGAACATATTGTGAAAGTACAATTTTTGTGAGACACTCTATCTGGTTGCAATCTCAAATATTTTTTTTTTTTGATACAATCCGATATACTACCTTTATTATTATTCTTTTATTTTAAGCGACATAAACGAACCATTAAAGCCATTTACGGATTTTCATCTGTCGAATAATTTTTAATGTGTTTTTTTGTTTTTCTTTTGCGTTGCAATTGGATTGTTCTGTGTTTATATATTGAAGTGGCAGGAGAATGGAAATATTTTTATAAGTAGGAGTTATTCAAGGGGGGTTAAAATTGTTTTATCTTTGAATGGAAAATTCATATTTTCATTAAGAATAATTTTATTTTTTTTTACATATTTATTATATTAATATTTTTACTGTACGTTCGTTGTTGATGTGTTTAAGCAACGGTAAAAAAAATAATTAAATATTTTTTTATGATTACAAAAGTAATTTTATAATTTTTTTACAATTTAATGTAATTGTTGTTTTGGATTTTTGAACTAATTTCCAAGTATTCAGGCTGACATTTGACTTTATTTTAACATTAATTCTCTAATTCGTCTCAAGAAAAAAAAGTGAATCGTAAATGTATTATATTTCATAAGTTACACATTTTTATACTTGGCATTTTTGTAATTGGAATTTGTCAGGGAATATTAAATTAAGTGTATAGTTTGAAAGGCCAGAAATTATTGAATGCTCTATAAGACAATTTTTGTATTTTCGGTAGTCCATTTTGACCTGACTGTAAGTTCAACCATCTATCATCATAAATTTACTTCTAAATAATTATAATAGTTTAAAAAAACTAAAAAAACACGCATGCATGCGTAGTTCGCGCACTAGCTCTATCTTTATTACTCTCATGCAAAGGATCCGTTCAGATGCGTTCTGCAGCCAACTTCAGAGAGTTACCTACAGACAAACAAACATACGAGTGAAGCTAATAAAAGCGTGTTAAAAAGGTATTTTTTAGTTCGTGAATCAACAAAAATTGGTTACTATGAGAATTTTCGCTAAAGTTCAGCTAATTAACACACATATGATTATAATATATTTTTTTCAAAGAAACTTCTCTTGATCATATGTACTTTGGACTATAAATTTAGTGTATTTTATAAATCTTTATAATTAAAAATAGCTTAAAATTGGTCATAATTCGTGTATATTAACTACTAATAGTTTCGTAGTATCTTCACTTGTTCAAACAAAGTTCTGAAATTTTCATCATTATGGGCATTGAAGACATGATCCTATTTTATGTTTCTTTGTCTTTTCTATGGGTGATATATTTCTAGCTTTGTTAATCAAGCCAATGAATTGACATATTTGTTTACGATGTCCATTCCAGTACCTATTGTGCGAAGTTTTCGACATATACTAATGATGTTGCTTCGTTCAAAGTATGTCTCTTAAGCGGGAATATTATATAATACAGAAGCACACTCCTGTATGTAATGTCTTTAAGTAAAATCTTTACATAAAGACTGTGCTTCTGTATTACGTTATAATTTCCCTTAATGTTTGTTAAACTTTAAATTTTACATTTAGAAATACACAGCCAATCCTGGACATCCCGTGATATTCATTTACACAGCCATATAAATGCCTGAACAGTCTGATAGATTGATTTGGAGTTTGATGATTAGGAAAAAAAACTGGATGAACTGTTAGACATATCGGCATTCTGGTGAAAATACCGATAATGGAATATATTTAAATGATGAGTTGTATTTCTGGAAGCGCATGACCTAATAAGAATAAATTTGGATATAAGGTTAACATTTTCACAATTTCTATCGTTCAATCACATTTTCTATAGCATTAGACTTGATTTCTAGTCGATTTTCTATTCGGATTTTTATTTGTTTCTGAATATCAATTTTGCAGAACTAAATTTCTACAAAATTGAACTCATGTATCGAAGACTGACTATATGGCGCATCAAAATGTTAATTTCGATTAAAAAGCGGAACTTCGACTTAACAGATATTGACACTTTATGTAGCTCCAAAACTGTTACCGAATGATATTATCGAAAGTTCGAAATAATGCCGTATAACTAATATTGAACTAGAAATCCTATTTTTTATTCTTAACATATATCATCTACTTTTTTAATTATTGTTTGTATATATTTATTATTTATTATTTTAATAATTAAACCAACCATAAAATTTATTCTTGATTTTTGCATTCAAACTACATTTATAAACAAACATATAATCAAATTGATATGGAGGGAGTGAAATCCCAAATGTATGATGGTTCACAATTTAAAAAAAAAGAATGAAATGGAAGTATACGGAAGGGTGAGTCTCCAATATGTCCAAGTTAGATTAATGTATTAGTTGTGAAAATACGTACCATTATTATTATACTAGACAAAGACATCGACTGTTTATGTAAAAAATAAA
Source organism: Chrysopa pallens (assembly GCA_020423425.1). Lineage (NCBI taxonomy): Eukaryota > Metazoa > Arthropoda > Insecta > Neuroptera > Chrysopidae > Chrysopa > Chrysopa pallens. The sequence goes on along the minus strand of CM035594.1, from coordinate 4,050,163 downwards.
GAAACAAATTATTTATTTATTTATTTATAATGACTAAAAACCTTTTGAAAAATTATTACTACTTTTTCATTGGTCAAAAATATTTTTTTTTTTTTTTGTTATAAAAGATTTTTTCATATAATTTTCGATTTTTGCAAACGTTTCTCAGATTAATTCAAGTTATTTTACGGTACTTTATAACTACAAGACAATAGAACACAGCATTTCTACGCGGCTACCCATACAAGTATTGACTGTGACTGTATTTGCTAACTTTGATTATCGCCACCGCAATTTTATTGCATTATCTGTAGGATTTTATGCAAATTAATTTCAACGATAAATTACGATTTTTTTTTTGCCGTATTTATAATAAATACTCCAAAAGAATACAAAAATTAATTGGTATTAAACAACTTTTTACATAATAGTGCTATTTGACTTACTTCTCTTTCTTCATTGAAAGGGCTTTCTTTAAGTGTGGTCCTTTAAAAGTGTGGAATTTAAAAAACATATTTGGTATAAGAAATTAGAGCACAACAAACTTATAATATATTTTATTTGATGGGAAATTTACAATGACAAAAGATGTATTCCGGACTTCCTGCTATATATTTTTTGAAATCCGCTTCACCACTTATATTTTGATTTTGAACTATATGGTTTTTGAAACCAATAAAATTCAAGAACTAACCATTATCAAGATTAAGTTAATTCAAGAACTAACATTTAAAATCGTGACCACAAATGTAACAATATATTAAAATTGATTACTTTTAAATTTTAGCCAATCCTTATAATTTTAATAATCATCAGTTTCTGAATTTTTAATAAATGATAAACTTGTGAGAAGTAATAATTGACGTTATTTAAGAACAACAAAGAAAACGAAAGAAATTAATATACCAGAATTTATGTTCGCCAACAACTGTGCTCTTATTGCAAAATTGTCAAACCAGCTGCAAACACTGCTCAACCTGTTTACACAACAGAGAGATAAGTTTGGCCGAAAATACAATGAAATAAAAATTGACGTGGTGTTTATTAACACTCCAACAGTGTAGATTTTTTCGATAGGTATAAAATTAAAGAATGGTTAGGTAAAGAACGAAGTTAGCCACAGAATAAGAGTTGTCAGCCTGGCGTTCCAAAAACTGTACTAAAGAGTGTGGAAAAGTTTTAGAAATGACATGAATGTATATTGAACTGTAGTGCTAAGCACCTAACTATACTCAGCAGACACGTGAACTACTCTAGGACCAGATCTAAGGTAATTAAATAATTTCAACACGAAAAGCCTAAGGAGTCTTTGTAAAATCTCGTTGAAAGATGGTTCCAAATGAAGGAGTGCTGAGACAGACAAACATGATTACAATCGAAAACCTCAACAAAGAAAAGCTACTGAGATTAGCTGGATACCTTAGTAGAATGGACGAAAGTAGAACACTTCATCAAGTTGCATTCTGTGAACTTAAGATCGGAACAAGATAACGCACGACATTAGAATAAATGTTGGGTTGACATTCTTAAGCAAGATCTTAAAAACCAATGAAAAGACGAGAACGGATGGAGATAACTTGCGTCAAACAGGAAAGAGTGGCAAGCTAAGACCAGATTCCATATTTATCGGACACATCAATCCCAAATTTCACAGTCCAGGTTAAGATGATAAGATAGACATGCAGATGAAGAAGGTGTTGTTGATGGGAGTGTACATTGAGGAAGGTAGTATGCTAGCTCACATCTCAAACTAGCATACATCCACATCACAGGGAATCGCCAACCTCCCTTTGATTTGAAGTGTCCCAGAGTGATATAGTACTTTTAACAAAAATCGTGCTACTGAAGTCACATGCCTCATCGCCACCCAAATTTACTTGGCACTAAGAATAACTTGCAAACTATAACGAAAAGAGAATATAAATATAAAAGGAATATGTCAAACGCTATCTCCCCGATCCATCCATCACAGGTGAACAAATACAATGAATATGGTACGGAAAAAATGCAGTACCTTAGCTGGTCTACACTTACATCAGCCACGATAAAAAACTAGTCTAACTGTCAACTACTGCAATTTTAGGAACTGTATCATGTCTTTATTTTGCATCATTTCTATCAAACCAAAATCATTATATTTGAAATTTGAGTAATAGTCTTCACACTTTTACTAGTTTCAAGTTATAATATAAAACCATAGAATTGTTATACATTATTACAAACAAGTGAAGATAACAACTAACAGTGTTAATTGTTAAGATACTAAACACATGGTTAAATACCAATGTTTGAACTATTTTTAATTATAAGTTTTCATAAAATACTCTAAATATCCAGTATATTAAGTTATAAATACATGTATAATAATAATAATATGATTTGTAATTAATATCTTTAAATTGAAGCTGAAATTGCGGCAAATTCGAACATATAAGGAAAATTTTTTTAATTTTAGTTTTGAATCACTCAACTGTCCGTCATTTAAATTAACATATGCTACTCAATACATAATATATTTTTCACTGTTTATACTTTAAGCGATAAAAAGTATTTATTCACGAGGACCGAGGATTTAGTCCAAAAGGCTGTATTGATGTGTATTTAACCTAAAAAAGTATATTTTTATGTAGCATTTCTATTTCGTTCATATATCCAGTTAACAATTTATGATCCGCAACTAATATACAAAGTAAAACTCTGTTATCAAGATTATTATTAGATGAAACAACGAATGACATACAACAAAATGTACAAAATACAATAAAACAAATTTATTTTCTAATTAATTTCTATTTTCGATATGATGAAACAAAAGAATTAATCCAACGTACAAGAAGAAGAAGCAACCTTTCGATATGTTGTTGTGTAGGTAGATACCATACAACACAACAAAAATTAAGAAATGCAAGAAGTGTGTGAATCTTGTAAATGTTTTCTAGAAACGTTCCCAAAGGATATGCTCGTAAACACGTATACTGTGATTAGGAGGCTACTATAAAATGACCACCATCTTCTTTGTACATTGAAGAATTCATGTGAGCTAGTATGTAATATGTATTCTTTTTGTGATTAACAGGTAATATAAATAGTGTTCTGTAATAGTAGTAATACAGACAATAACATCACTGAAACAAAATTGTTTGTTTGTTTTGAGGGTTGCTAAAAAGTGTTTAAGATCTATTGTCACATTCCCATGTTGATAATTTCTATTTTTATTTTTAGGTACTATCAGAAAACATTTAAATAGATTACCGACAATTAAAGGTACAACCATTTCTCACTCTCTGAACGCATCTTGTATGGTTAAAATAGTTTTGAAACTAATATCGAACAAGGAATATCACTGAATACTTATTTAAATACTTGACATATGTTTAAAATATTGAAAATTGAACAAATTTTTATCATTAATAAAATATATAAAATATGTAGTCCATATCCGTACCGTGAAAAGTATGTAGAAGGGACATCTTAATCGATTGATGCGCTACGAGTGTCAAAAATTTGTAATAAAATATTCACATTCTATCAAATTATTTGCTCAATTGTTTGCATGTAAATTGAACAGCAAATATCAAACAAAAATTATTGAATAATTGCAAAAAAAGATATTTAATTGAAGTTATTTGGTTGAAAATGATTGAAGAAATTGCATTAGTAATTATTTTTAGTTGCAAATATAAATAATTATTCATTTAAATTAGTTAAATAATTTTGAGAAATTGTGGCTATATTAAATTAACACCATTAACAGAATTATATATCTTAAAAATAATTATTATAATCATAAGATATATAATACAAGCAACACCCACCTGAGCTTCGCTCAGATATTATCAGCAGCCAAAGCAATTATATATGGTGCTTATAGAAGATAAAGTTATTTATTTTGATTATAAACAGAAAATATAAGGTCTGAAAAATTTGATTTTTTCGATTTTCACAAGAGCACTTACATTGACTCACTAAAACGACTATCAAATAGCAATTACGCGACCCAATTTATTGAAAACTTGGTGAGTGTCTATCGGAAGATATCACAACTATATTCACTAGGTTTTACTGACGGGTGCTGCTATCTTCATGTGGAAACCTTTTATACCACTCTCGTAAGTAAACTTAATTAAAATCTCGAAATTTTCATTGAATTTTTAACATAAAATTAATATAAAAAAATGGAAGATAAGTGTATCTTGTCGCAGACTTTCCATTAGACTTGAAGACATAGAATATGTCCATGTATCTTAATCCGTTAGGGCAAGGTTCGTCGATAAAGAGGCCAAGCTTTGCTTGTTTTCCAACTTAGTTTAGAAATATTAAAATTTAAAGAAAAAAAATATAGTTTTAATCAGTTTAGTATTTTTATCTTTCCATGGATTCAATTACAATTAGTTTAAGTGGTAACACCAAATTTGAACAACAAATTTTAAAAATTCTTAGTTTTCATTCGCATTGTACGAAAATTACCTGTTCAAAATATCAAGCTTTCTAACACAGCGGTTTAATCCCATCACCCGATTGTGGGCTTCATTTAGAAACTGTTGACATTGTCCTAATAACAGGAGCCACTGTGCAAAATTTCAAGTTTTCTGGCTAAGCTTTTTGAATTGTGCCTTGATCCAAAATTTTAAAATAAAAATAAAAAAAGTGTGTCAAAAATTGATTTTTATAAGCAAGATATTATTTAAACTATCTTAAAAAACCTTTATTATCAACTTATAACGTCATTACACAATTTATATGATACAAATGCTTCTAGACGTGCATTAAAAATAAAAAGTCTGCCATCTTGGGTGTTTCGGCCTGACGGATTTAGAATGACGTCATACAGTTAACCATGGATTGTTATCCAAACTACAGGTACTTACAAAATTTCAGCTAAATCGGTTGAAAATATGTGCTTCAAAATTGAGGTGCAAGATTCCACCCGAATAAACATACATTGAAAGTTAAATAAAAGCTTTAAAATAAAATTTTAAATACCATACACTTTATAATATTGAATTTTACATTAAATTGTAATTATTTCATATATTTTTGTTCATATGAAAAAAGATTCCGCTACAGTATCAGATGGCGTACTGTATTCTAATCGGGTATTTTACTCGTTTCCATACAAATAATTTGAAATAATTTAACATTACATTGATAAATAGGCAAGCTAATATAAAGCTTATTTAAAAGCTTCATACTTCAAATCTTCCAAATATTGGAATCAATTGTTTTTTTAATATTAAAAACAGACAATGGAGTTTGGGCTCGTAAAATGTGCAGCGATCACTTTCGATATTAAGGATTCTGCTAATGAATAAAGGTTGAAGATTTTGATGCATAGCTGCAAATCAGAGTAAAAGTTCACAGTAAATTGTTTTTCCCTTCAACTGCTAACCAAACATTTCCTATGTTTATTGTTAGTATAATTGCAAGACGGTCCATTTTTAGTATTCTAATTTAGGAAATCGCAAGTTCAGTTAACAGCGAACAGTGTTCATTGTTTAAATTCCGGATATATAAATAATAGTTCATATAAATAGTGGAAATATGAAGCCCATGTAACTATAGCGCTATATTGGTATTATTATGATATAAGTGTTTATTTGCTCCATTTAAGCTGGAATTGTGGATATTAGGCATTGTTAATTTGGTAACGGTCTGCAATTAGCAACGAGTAACATCTCCTCAGAGAATGATTATAACTAGCTAATTCATACTGATGATGACTACTATGTAGTCGAAATATGTATTTATAAAAATACAAAATAATTTTATCTAGGAAATTGGGGCAAAAAATCCAAATTTACCTATAACGAAATTTTATTAGTGTGTTCAATATTAAAACAACAACTTGAGACTCAAAATTGGGTATAAAAACAAAATAGAAATGTAGATAAATCTAAATAATAAATAAATAGATTTATATTTACAAAGACAATACAGTTAGTTTTAAGAATGCATATTATAAATTGGACAGATGTGATGACAGTTTATGTTACCAAAATAAGAAAAAGGTGAATTTGAAATGACAACATTCAGGGATGAGACTAACTGAATTCTAGAGTAGAATTAAGAGTACCCACCGGAGTCATGAAATCCATCACATAGTTATTTCATAGCGTTGTAGTATAGTTATATAATATACATACTACTACGTACATAACATAGATACATTCGTCCTCCTTGGCTGTTAAACATAACACGACGTCGGTGTCATTGTGTTCATAAAAACTGCACGCATCTATAACAAATAAATGCACCGTTGGTTTCAGTCATTGTTCATACTTTTAGAATTTCACATAAATCTTAGTAAATTAATAACGCTAATATTAAATATGTACTTCGATTGAATCAAAAATACCCTGACATAAACGAATTCTTAAAATTCTTGTATCATGTAATTTAAGGGGTCTGCAGGCTAATTTGGTTGCATAAAAGTTTTTTATTTGTTTCATAAATAGCCCAGTGGACAATCGAGTAAAAGTGTAAACACACCTAATCTAAGACTAGCAGGTTCCAATTTTAAGTCCAGGCAATTTTAAGTCACTTTCTAAGACTAGCAGGTTCCAATTTTAAGTACAGGCAATTTTAAGTCCAGGCAGCCGTTTGTCATCAAGATAACCTCAAAAACGGAAAGGTCTGAAATTTATGATCAAATTCGTGAATGAGAAAAATCGGTCCACTGGGTTCAATGGTCCCTTGATCGAATTTTTAAAACATAAAAGATAACAACTGTTTTTTCAAACAACTTTTGTTTTGAACAGAAATAATGTAATTACAATGCCAATAATGGACATAGCAGTTTCTCGTAATAATGTTGGAATATGTTTATTTATATGTCAAGTACAGTATCTCATCAAATGACTTGAATTTGTGGTATGATGTAAAAATTTGTTTTAACCTTTTGTGTGCACTTCAACCATATAAAATTTTCTTTAGCCGCTAAGCTAACTAAGCTTATTTCACTTTTTTAGGAATTTCAGTTAATATTTTATTCCCTTAATATCCCAAATAATTAATTTCAAAAAAATAAAATAAGTGATGGAAAACTATATCTTGCGTGTGCATACAAAATTTCATCAAAATTTATTGAATTGTTCACGATATAATATGATTGAGTAGAAATTTGGTTACTTGGTTAAAATAATACAAATTCTACATTTTTATCATATCAAATTATCTGTGACAGTAAGATGACTTTATGTTTTTCATTTTTTTCATACTGAATTTTGAAATTTTTTTCAATAATGATCTGCAACACAATTTAAATTAAATATTTAAATTGGTCGCATGCATGTACATATTCAACTTCCTTAAAATCGAATGATCGTTCATGAGGTGAAAAAAAGAATATAAATTTTAAGCATAATTCCGGAATGGTAATTGATAGGTAAATTGTTTCGAAAATTCGACCATCTCCTACAACTCCACTATTGTTTATCATAAATCTAGAAAGATTTGTTCAGTCTTTTATGCGTGTTCGTCTCAATGAGTGCCACAGATCGGCCGACCGGCAGACAAACACGAAATGGAAGTTGCTCAGACACATGCAAGGCTTGTAAAAATATTCGGGATGAACTCATTTTAAACAACGTCACCTAAAATACAGCGCTTGCAAATGACCCCTACATTTAAACTAAAATCCAAATATATCGTGAATCGTTAATCTTAGTTTTATAAAATACAGGATGTACATTTGCGTAATTCAGCAAATTACGATAAGCAAAAAAGCATCTTACAGCTACAGAAAAATTGGAAAAGCAGAAAAAAACTGGAGTCATTATTATTTTGTCGAAGTTGATTATTCTGGAAATTTATATGCAGAAAAAATCATAAATCATAACAGAAAATTACGAAAAAATGGAGTCTTTTTGTATTCGAAAATTTTAAAATTTTGTGATTAACATTTAAAAATTGTTTTTTTTTTTACCTGATATTTTTCCGAGTAAGTAGCTATTCATATATGATGATGAATTTCTATGTTGTTGGTACTCTTTTTAATTAATAAAATTAAACCTAATAAAACTCTAGTATTTGAAAAAATTCAAAAAATTATGAATATTTTAATTTGGTGCGTTTTAGATTAACAGGATTGTACATCCTTATCATGTAGCCTTAGAGAAGAATGCGTATCCATTGATGTACTGTACATATCAAATACTAGATCTTTTAAATTATAAAATGTCTATATTAAACTTATTTGTGACCAAAATTAAACTTGCTTGGAAAAACTTTTGTTAAAAAAAATATACGATCTATAATATCACTTCAGAAAAATGTTTGCATCAATAGTTCAGATGCTTCAGTAAGTCTAAACAGATCTTTTGCCCAGATTGAAATAGGTTTTAATTTGTAGGTTTTCATAAGGTGTTTTAGTCAGGTTGTGTGTATGCAATTGGATATTGAAAACATATTGGTATTATTAAAAAATACTGAAAGCTGCTTGACTATAGAAAAAAAATTATATACCTCTAACGGGCAATTCAAGATAGGAAAACTAGCTTATATAAACTACATATTTTGAAACTAATTGATGTCTTTTTTGCTAGTGGAGTATTTATAGGTTTTAATTTATTCCACTTTACTGAATGCATTGGTGTGAAAAACTTGGAATGATGTTGTAAACGCTGAGTACAAAAATTGGATTATATATACTGAGTGTTTGTTTCCTCGTCTTCTCGATACTCTATCTAGATGGTCAAAGTTGCAACATGCTTTACAGGCACATTTGTTAGAAGATTTCTTATATGACGTAAATGAGCACGTTTGAGAAGTCTCCCGTATTCCTCCGTGAAATATTTATGCTGTTCCTGCTGCAATATTAATTGAGATGTGAAATTTATTTTGTATACTTACGTCAGCTTATGTGGCTTATTTAGAATTATGTTAGACTTATACAGTCTGAAATGTTCACTATAATTGTGATTAATGTTAATACGGACTAAGCCGCGGGTGATAACTATTGTCTAATAAAAGCCACGTTTTGAAAATCAGTAGTGAGACTTTAGTTCGTGTTAGTTTGCAATTGTGTAATTTAATACTTTCTGTCCATTTCAAACATGTAAAATTCCTTTTGATGTGGAGACGTATAGATACTTCATTAAAAAGCATGTCAGATAATGTTGGTGGATGTCTTAACTGTTGCAAGGCAGGCTATGACTAAAGTGGATGGTCTAAGATATTTGTTAATTAATACCAACCTTAACCCTCTTAATGATCTTTTGGAAGAGTTTAACAGACTAATGGATAGACAGATAGATAGGATGACATCAAATGAAAGTTTCTTTGGAGATGCCAAAACGTGAATGGAAAAAAAAGTGGTACACCAGGAGTATGAAAAGAAGTAAAAACTTGAAAACTAACGTGTGCATTATTAAAGTTGCAATATATTGCTTAAATTCAAGGGTTGGAACCAAGTGGTTTAAATTTCGAATAATCGATCAGGGTACTTCTCGAATCTCTAGCTAACCGAAGTTTGCGAAGCTAGGACAGGTATTGCTAGCTCGTAATGATAATCAAATTATTGATTTTTCACCTGTCCTTTTACAAGCATTTATGTAGTTTCATCTGTCTCGATGTTTGCCTGTAATCGAATCCTGCAAATTACATTTGATCCACTTCCCATTTGTTGATTTTCTTCTTTACCTCTTAATACAATAAAAGCCTTCATTTCAAAAATATTACTTAATGACTTGTTTAATTCCCCTAATTCGGAAGTTCATCGTGTGGACCTTGTTGGTCACGCCTATATCTCTTGTTTTCTAAAATATTTACAACAGATAAAGTAGACACTTGAATGAGTTTGTTACATTGAAAAACCGTTAATTTATTTTTAAATAGTTTAATTACAAAAATAAACAATATTCGAACGTTTGTGTTTCTAGTATCAATTATGTTTGAAGTCAATGGTTTTTATTCGTATATATAAGACACATACATGGGTCGATAGGTTATATTATATGGTAGATGCTATGTAAACGAATACCTTACACCTTATAGTTGTTGCCACCTAGTACTACTACTGGTCGTAACGTATACCAACCTACAAATTTTATTGTTTTGACCTCTAATATAAAGTTAGGTTTGTAAATATTATTTTCACAATAATATGTTATTTATATGACCAGTCAAACATATACGACCAAATAGATACCGAACCTTTATTATAAGAGATGCATAAAATACCGTACTACGACCATATTACTACCAGTCATAATTTCTGATTCATTGAATTATTAAAATGTTGTATTACCGTCCGTATTATAGGTAACACGTTACAAATAAACTTTAAGTATATATATAACGTTTGAATTCGGAATTAACCAAAGTTCAGTTTATTTTAACTTGTAATATTTTTTAAAAGATACCAACTTGGATATCATGGCTTATAGTAGATGAAAAATAATGGCTGAAAGATTAAAGATAATATTATTATTATTATAATTCTTTAATTATATGAAAATCAAAATAGCACACCTGAATAAACAGAAAAAAAAACAAAACAAACAAAATTGCAGTATCTAGATAATAATAAAAAAGATTAAACAAATTACGAAAAATTATAAAAATAAAAAATGGGAGCGTGTACGTTATGTACGCGCGTCAAAATTTATACTTCAATGGCATCATTAAAAAACAATATTTAATTGCATGGACATAATTAATTACAATAAAATAATACAAGGACTGGAGAAGGATAGTCAATAACTTCAAAAAAAAAAAAATAATAATAATAATAATAGTTCAATAACTAAAAATAACTGAAAACTAACGCAGACAAATTTTAGGGAAGGAATGCACTATAAATTTTATTTGCTATCCTTTAAAAAGATGTTTTAAGTATTTTTATACAGTGGTGAGAATGTTAGCATCATGTTCAATTCCTTGAGCGGATTTTAAATCTACACTACTAAGAGCTTGTTTAAGCTCACTGGATGTGCGCAGCCTCCGATCAAATGTTTTACGCTCTCAATAACACCATATACAACATGCCATCATTCGTTTTTCGAAAACTTCACTTAAAAATGTACATCCGAAAGTTCGCAAAGTCGTACCTCGTTTCTTTACCCACATCATTCAAGTATTCTACGCCAACCTAATAGTAATTCTTTGGAAAATATTATGATGACTCAGTTGATGGATGTTCCACTACCACACTTCAATTTTTCACTTCCCAACTATCGTTCAACTATCCAATTTTATACTTAGGATTGATCTTTTTGTATCATCACCAATACAAAACTAATAGCTTCTAAGGTTCTAATTTTTCAGGTTATTCCTGAAATTTGTGTATTACTTGAACATCCTTGTTAGTCTAGGATAGACTCCTTTAAAAATGGTAAAAAGTGAAGAAAAAAAAAATTATAGAAGGATGAAATCCATTGGAAATGGAAGAGAATATAACAAAAATATAAAAAAAATAATTTACAGAGAATCCGAGGTCGGGAAGTCGAAGGGGTTGAGTTCTTAAAGGTAAAACACGGTTTATCTCGATTTTAGATAAGTCCTATGGAAAAATGTTTAATGAAAATGTTGTAGCTAATAAAAAGATCTGAAACTTCTATAATTTTTCACATAACTTGAAAACTTACAAAATTAAAATAATCAAGTTTTTGATTTTGTATTTCTTTTAGAAAAAAATTTTTCACTAAATTTGGTGAATACTTACCATTTTCTTTTCCAAATACACTATTTGAGTTATTTTTTCCATACGACTTGTAGTTCTTCTGGAAATCGAGAAAAACTATGTTTTACCCTTAAATCTCTTCCACTTCCCGACATCAGATCACCGGTAATTTATTTTTCCTTTCATTTCACATACTCTTTCGTTTCCACTGGGTTTCATCCTACTATATATTTTTTTTTTTTGTTTCAATAATTATCGACTCTGGTCTAAGTTTGTTATTTGATATTTTAAAGTAAAACAATACTTTTTGTTCCCATAATTCTGAATGTTTAATGGAAGAATATAAAAACTATTTAATTATGCACCGTTTACTTTTAGATGAAGTGTTTCAGTGTTTGATAAAATCAAATATTTTACAATGAAGACTATAGAACCCAATAAATGTTTTCGGGGAAAAAGTCGTCTCGATTATAAATTATGGTAAAACCAAACGAAAATATCCCACAATGCAATAAAAAAAAAAAAAAATGGTACAAAAAATTATACCTATTTTGCATCGAAGTGCAGTTTCTCATTCGCCCATCACCACATATTAAAAATCATATCCATATTTATCGACACTGTTTTTCTTAACCGTTGACCCACCTGAGTAATACAGAATAATTATTTCATTAAATTTTATTTCCATTTAAAGTGAAAATTTTTATTTACTTTATCATTCTTTTTTTTTTTTTTTTTTTTTTTATTTGTACAGTTTAATTGAATAACTTATTAACAATTTAGTCGTCTGTGTTTATTTAAATTTATTTTAATAATTTTCGAGATTTCACATTTTACTTTAATATTTTCAACTAAAAATATGGCATCATTTTGTTTAAAATGTTCGCCGCTATTAATTGAACAGATATTTACCACGTATTCGTAAGTGTATTCTTCCTTAATATTCTGTAATACGAGTTTTCGGGTCTGCTTACGATAAAAATTAATCAATCATTATTATTCAATACATTATTATTCAATACATCATGATGTTTATTTTAGAAATAGTAATATATTGATCTATAAAAAGACTTTTACTCTGTTGATTACTACAAAATCCAACTGCCTAATTCAATGATAGTGGCTAACAGTAAGGATAGGAAAGTCGACTCTGACTTTAGTCAAGAATCGATCTTTTAATGAAAATAATCAACTTTTTAGAGTCGAGTTGAATCTGTCTCGAGTCGATTAAAATCGATTCTCACTCGATGACTTCGACTTTTTGTTAAACAGTTGTTATGGTAGTATAGTGAAAGTTGTTAAAAGTTACTCAAGTTGTCTTTCTTGCACTTGTTTGCGTTGTATAATAAACTGAGACAGAACTACGGTAAGTTTCAGAGCGTTTACTGATAAATATGTGATGGTAGTATAGTTTGTTCTGTTTTCATGAATCGACTATTATATTTTTTTTATGCCTTCGTTAACGATAAAATAACAATTTATACGAAGAATAAATATTTTATAAAAATGATGAATACTTATGTGTAAACTGTTCAAATATAATTTGTAAACGATGAATAAATACCTTATTATAACAATAAAGAAATACGTCAAATGAAACTTGTCAAATATCTTTGACCAGGACTTAAATAGTTAGTGTTTTTTTAAAAAGTCAACTTGAGAATCGACTGAAAATAAAAAAATTCAAAGTCGATTCTAAAGTCAAAAGTCGACTTTCTTCGTGCCGTTTCCATCCCTAGCTAACAGTTGAATGATTTTACAGTTAATTTAGCACAACTATATACAAAAATGTGAACCATCAAACTTTAAACAATAAAAAAACAAATTAAACAGATATTTTTATGAAAAACATGGCTGATGTTTATATATATATATATATATATATATATATATATATATATATATATATATATATATATATATATATATATATATATATATATATATAAGTAATATAGCTCTTAACAAAGGTCCATGAAAAACAAATAATTAGTACCTACATAAAGTTTATATATAACTATATATATATATATATATATATATATATATATATCTATATACTATAATATATATATATATATATATATATATATATATATATTATTTTCGTTTTTGTTAGTCTATATGATCTAATTTGTAGATTTCTATTAATGTTTTTCGTATGTTTTTGTCACCTCACTATCAAAATAATATCATTTAAAATTTTAGGAAATATAGCCATTAATATAAAAAATAGATAAATTGAATATAAATTAGTGAATTATTTATTATTTCAAATAATAAAATACTCTTTAAATTTTATCATTATATTGTACCATAAGTCAATAGTTTTATTAACTTAATGTAACTGTGTTAACTTTGTTACATTAATTATTCTGCTAATTCATTCTACGTAGCTCCCTTAAATTACCATCGCTCTAATACTTCGTTCTAGTTAGATAATGAGGATGAATATTTTATTCACAAACTGTATTCTCGCTATCGATGTATTCCAAACGTTAGTGTTTCTAATCTCGAAGTGATCAAACTACATCAAAGCCAACCTTTATAGCGTTCCACAACATATAAATATTCATTTTTAGCTGACCTGACAAACGTTGTTTTGCTATACAAATTATTTCTTCTAACCAACATCAAAATTTTCTAAATTTGTGATATTCATATATATTTTATCCATCGATAGTACATCGACTGCATGAAAAATCTTAAGTAGATTGGATCATTCAATCTTTGCCCCCATTTTCACTCTCTTAGACTTAAGTAGAGGCGTAGAGACAAGCGTTTTTTAAAGCCTGTAATAGAGAAGAAAATATTTAGCTCTCTTTAAAGAACTGCAATTGATAGTTTTGATTTTGACGTATGTCAAATATGACTTTGAAGAGTGTCAAAAACTCACTTAAATGCATATTTTACTATTTACTTATTTATATCTTATTAAAGAGGATTTGCAGAATAAAACTATTATGACATGGGTAATCTAACATAACCCGTTGTGTTTCGTATTTACAAATTAGACAGCGTGCAAAAATTAGTTTATAAAAAAAATAATTTTGTAAAATAAGTTGAAAAATGTATCTAATTGCTATTTTATACAGTCCATAGGACAATCGTTATTTTCTACTATAGGCTTCTAAAAGCTGCTTGGCTTGATGCTTGGTTTCCTATACTTAAGGCGCTGCCTTAGGTGTATAATTTCGGAAAATCGATTCTTATCGAAAGACCGGTATTTTTTGTTAGATACCCGGTATTTGGAGTGCACTCGGCACCTAAACCCGCTTGACCCCCGGGGATCTTTCAGCCTTGGCTCAGCGTCACATAAAAGTAAAAATAACCCGGTGTTTGGTGTGCACTCGGAATTTGATACGATAATCCTCCAATAATGACTCCAAGCAGAAAGTACAATACATATACTTTGCTGCGACACCCTGTAATTGCACTTTTATGTACATACACGTGAAATATTATGATCTTTCAGAAACACGAATTTGTATAGGATAGTTCGACATACTATCTAGTGAGTAGAGATAAATAAATTTTAATTTGAACTTCAGATTTAGATTTTGGTTTCTGTGGAAATAATGCTCATGGAACTTGTAACCAACTTCCAGTGAGAACTAAGTAAAAAAATATCACCCGTTGTTCACTGTTTAAACCTTTCCTGAAATTCCATAAATAATTCAATAGCTGAACCATTCTTGAGTTATCCGTGAGGAAAGTTTTTCAGACAATATCAAAATTTTTAAGAATACATTGAGATCTTCGTAGCCTACGATCTGAAATTTTTCAATTTTTCATTTTCATTATTTCATTCTACGAATGATAAATACATTCAATCTAAGAAAATGGAAAACTTGTATGTGGTTCTTTCCTTGTTTTTCATATAGGGTAAATCGGAAAAAATCGTTAGGAATATTGGGTTTCTTGCAATCGATGAAAAACGGTTCGAATAATTGGTAAATTTGTTCTTAAATGATCTTACGCTTTGATTGGTGAATTGCCAATAATATAAAATTTTTTCTATTAGGAAGAAGTTTTTTGTTGAGATTATTTTAAAAAATATCAACTGTCTCCTGTTTAAGCTATAAAGACGCCGTATTTTGCATTCGATGTGAAATAGTTTGATAAAATTGGAAATTTGTATCTTTTTCAATTTTACTCCAAAATATTCTTTTTTTTTGTATGTAAGCTCCAAAAAATGGTTTTTCGTAATCGACCTAAAACGGTACAAAAATATCATATATCAATATCAATACTAGCAAAACCCGTAAGGTGTTGATGTGACAAAATTCAAAGAGAGAAAGATGTTTAAAAAATAATTAGTTGTATTGTTTTTATAAAAAATATTAAAATAAACAATGATTTCCACTATGGAATCAGATCAGTATATTCTAGAACGATTCGGCACCGTTTCGACAAGTTTTGATTTAGAATAATTTACTTTAATTAATATTTTTAATAGGTGGCCATAAAAGTTTCTTTGAAATAATAATTTAAAACTCTAAGGGAAGCTTATTAAAACTCTAAGGGAAGCTTATAAGGTATACCTAGATATTAAGGCATATTTTATATGGACATTGGAAATTCTTTTTTCGATTTCTTTGATTTTAATAAATAACTTCCCTCATGTTAACATATTCATATATAATATAATTGAAATCATCAAACAACGCACATATCTAACATGGCTATGATCCCATAAGATTCTCCATTTCAAGTTGAAAATTTATTTTGCTATTATTATTATTTAGTCTCAAGGCCAACAAAAAACTGAACAAAAAATATGGTGTATGCTCAATTTTAACATTAAAAAACATAGAATAATTGATGAACAAAAAACGTTAATTTTGGCATAACGCTAGAAAATATTGCAATCTTAAATGAAATTTGGGAATCACCATACTAGTTCATTTCTGCCTGTTTATCATCAAGAAAGAGATTAAAATTTTGGTGACATATTTTAGACATAAAAAGTGAGTTTATCGTAAGCAAGCAAAATCACTCATTAGATCCAATGGACCAATGATCCAACTTTTAAACCATTAAGGATAGAATAAAAATTCAAAAACAAAACATGATTAGTTTATAAAAACGAACAAATTTTTTTGAATATGAAACTATACTTAAATATAAGTCTAGTATCTAGACAATTAACACTGTTAGTTGTTACGTATTGTATAGTAGGTTTATCGTAAATAATGTCAATAATTTATTTATCGCCAAATTAATGAACACTATTAAGTACACAATTATAATAAAACAATATAAGTATAAATATTATACACAAATCAATTCCCATTCGCTTTCAGGATTCATTCCCTGTATTGGTGATTTAAATCTTGAAGTCAGCACTCTACGCTTTAATGAATTTACCTCATCAGGACTTTCAACATATAAAAATTCGTTGGCATAGTGTATATTTTGTAAACTGATATAGCTTTCATTATTTAGCGCTGTTATATTCCACAATCCATCATTGTTAGAGGATTTAGTTTTTGAAGTAAAGACTGGGCGACTATTTTCAACAAATAAATCCGAGCCAGGATATAAATACTCGTGCGAATAAACATTTTTGATTATAAAAGAACTGCCCTGATTCATGGCTTTAAATTCCCATAGATTTTGTGCTTCCACAGTTCCTTGTGATATATCAATTGTTCCTGAAAATACCATGTGATCTGCGTTCGGTGTCTTACAGCTAACTTCATCACACGCGTATAAATATTGATCCCATTTACGATTTTTCAATTTACACTTATTACCGTTCCAAATCAGTTTTTGTGCCCATTCGGGAATTCTACATTTTAAATTTTCAAATATTTGTTTATATTTTTCGTCAATTAAAGCATACTTTGGTGTTTCCATATAGTTTTTAATATAATATGCAAATTGTGTCATAAAATTTTTGATATTTAACAATTTTTGAGTGGTGATTTCATCAAAAATAATTGAATATATGAGTGCACCGTATTCAATAGATTGTAATTTTGGCACACATTTGAGCATCATATCAAATTTGTTTGTTATATTTTCTTGTCTTAAAGCAATTGGTATCGAAGGTATTATAACATCAACAATGTAATTCTTGATCCTTTTAAATTTTTCATTATCATATTCATTAATAGAAGAAAAATCCTTGAGATCCATAAATTTGACAGGAATTTTCTTAGTAAGATCACAATAATAAAAAATGAAATTCGACCATAAGTTATTCAATTTCTTTAAATACATCAAATCAATTTGTCTAGATGATAGTTTTTCATTGATCTCAAAGAGCTTCTGCACAATTATACCCACAACGTAATGACCATAGTTTTTGTATAAGATTTCCATTGAAATAATTACTATTTTATATTCCACATCAGATATTTTTGGCTTTTTTGTAATATATTCAATAAAACGACTGAATTCAGAGTTATGAAAATTAAAAACGTACTCTGATAATTGAGATATTGAATGTGGCAGCATATCCTTAAAATGCTCAATAGCTTCTTCATTTTTGCTAAGTATTATTTCCAATAAACATAAAATCATTGAGGTTGTTTCTTGTTTTTTTATTGTATAATGATCCAAAACTTCTTGGTGCAAAGCAGTGTAAGCCGAGTCTTTCATACTTTCTGTAGGTAGTTTTTCAATAAAATGCAGAATATTATCGAAATTTTCCATTTCATAATTAATATAATAAGAAACTTCCTTGATAATTTGACTAATTGTAACTGATTTTAATTCATTAAAATATTGTACAGCGTTGTCTGAACTTCCAAATACAATTTCCAAAATACATAAATTCACTTTGATGTCCTCCAAATGTTTTACTTTGTATTGTTCTGTCATTTCATTTTTCAATGATTTGAATGCAGTCATTCTATCAATCATTTGTGAGCGACTGTTTATAAAATTAACGAGTTCCTCAAATTTGACATTTTCATGTTGATAAACATCTTTGATAACTTGCGATATTAAGGTGAGTTTTAAATTTTTTACATATTTACTACACATTTCAACTTTGTCTTGAATCTTTTTTAAAGCACATAAGTTGATATTAAATGAGTTTGTGATTATAGTTGCATCGAACGAAATCTTTAGCACCTCACTCAATTTATGTAAATCATCTTGTAGTTTATCTAACTTCTCGTCGTATTTGGGTGATAACGAAATTTTCAAAGCATCATTTAGTTTTTCGTATTTATAAAGTAAATTTAAAAACGCACTTTTCCATTTAAAACTACCATCATAAGTAATACTCACACAACTTTCTTCCAAATACTGTTCTTGACATAGAATCATTTGTTTCAATTCGGTATAATTTGAGTTATTGCTGTCAAAAGTGCATGTACTGAAAGGTCGTTTGCTTGAATTAAAATACAAATTAAATCTTTGATCTAATGTTTCTAAAGCATCGACTGTTTCATCAAATTTTTGGATGAGAAGTATAGTTTTTTCATCAGTGAATGATAAATTTTTAAAAGGTTTCGTGGAATTATTCGATGGTATATCGATATTTGTTTCCAAATGTTGTGGAACTGTTGATCCAGTTGTCACAAATATTTGAACGAATATAATTTTAAGTATTATAATAAACATAATGATATGCTTTGTATGACTATCTAGAAGTTTCGTTCTATATAGAATCATTTTTATAAGTTGTTAACTAAAAAAAATAAAAGATCAATTACTTAATTGGTTTGAGATTTTTGGATACAAAATGGTTAATGAATTCATTATACTCCTATCTTAGGTCAAAATCCTTTTTTACTCAAAACTGGCATTTTTAATCTAAATACAGATAAATGATTGAGAAGCAAAATCGGATGATTTTCACTTTCAAACTTTCTATGTACTTTTTCCAAACTTTCTATGTACTTTTAATGATTAAGAATTTCTAGATTTTAAAATAAAATTTTTAATTTTACTTACCGGCAAAAATCAATTATTTTATAGATTTAAAAACAAAGGTTATTGTAAAAGTAAATAATACAATATTAATTAAATGGTATAAACTTAAACTATAAAAAAAAATTTAATTTTAACCAGCTTATATTTATATAAGTATAGACATACAGGTCGTGACAGTGCATGATAAAATTTATTTGGAAATACATTTTAAATATAGTCATTTCAAAAGAAATTTATATGAAGTCATTGCACAAGAACAACATAGGCGCATCTTCAAAATTAACAAAAAATACATCTCAATTTGATACTGATAGACATTCCATTGAATTTAATATTAAACAAAAAAAAAACAGTTTTATAACTTAAGGGCTTGTTTGTGTTCTTCCAACTTTCCATGTTTTATCTTTCTGTACATGGTAAAAAATTTGGTGGTTTTGCGTCAAAAACAGTCTGTGTTTAATTATTTCATTTATTACATGATTTTTAACATGAAAAAAATGTTATAAATATATAAAAAGGTAATAAAAATTACTTCAATTTTTCACCTAATAATTCTGAATTTAGTACCTAATTGCTATATTGAAATTCAACGAATAATTTTGTGTAAAAATCAACATATTCTCTGTGTGTAAATAATCAACATTAATTTTGTGTTGACTGCTTCTATCACCTAAAATGTGTTGATTTTACACAAAAAAACTTTGTTACTATATAGATAAATACCTTTGCCCGTTTATTATTTTCCATCCTACTAACGTGACCAAATCTGTTCTACAATTGTTCAATTTTTATGATGTTTTTATTGTCTATTACTAATATCGATTGTAGTTCTAAATTCTGATTAGGTGTGTTCGTTTGGATTCAAATACACATATTTTCATTGGTCTTCGACTTATTTTTTGTTGCTCGTCGTGCTTGTTCGTTAAGCTACCCAAACAGTTCCTAAATCTGGATAATGCTTCCTTCAGTGTTTTTAGGCATTTCGATTTTCTTAACAAAGTTCAAGTTCCAGTATTTTCTCCCCAGTGGTTTTTTTGTGTGTGTTATTTGATCCGATGCCCTTGGAATAACAGAATTTGTTCTTAGTAGGTGCAGTCAAATAAATTTTAAGAAACAGTGAATATGAGTATATTCAAAAATAATTTATTTACAATAATTCGGTAATTTTTAATGAGAACTGTTGTTTTAATCACGACGAATATCATCAAATAAAAAGAACCAATCGAAAATTATAATTATAATTGAATACTATACCAGGTTGAATTTTTGTTGTTAAACCAATAATATAATTGAATTAAAATAAAATTCCATTCTCATAAGCCTTAAAAGTAAAATAGTAGAGTCAAAGTCGAATAAAATAAAAATAAATTGTAATGTTATGTATTCCGTCTATCCGTCATTTTTATACCGGACATAAAAGTATAAATTAATTTCTCTCGCACCAGATAATTGATACATTTATTTAATTAACTTCTGATTTTTATTTGATTTGCTTCTGATTTTAAGGCTTATGTGAATGCAATTTTTCATATTGTGAACGTCATTCTTCTTCTACTTCATTTTTTTATTATTGATGTTTTGTTCTGTTTTTTCATCTTTCCTTCTATTCATCAAAAAAGAGGAACGGTTGGCTAATCATACTGTCGTTGCTTCTCCAACAAAATAATCACATTATAATTGTCCAAAATGCATGTCTGTCTTCAGGTAATGGAGTGTTCTAAAAGAGGAACAGAGTACCTAAAGGTGAAGACAAAAGGGACGCGGTGACGGTTCCCCTGTGAATATACTCTAATATACTCTTCTCTCCTCCTTTCATTTTGTCTTTTTTAGATCTTCATGCATTGTCATCCACTTTTGAGCTGTAGTACAAATTTCAAGTATCTAGCTCATTGTTTAAAATTAATTACAAAATTCCACCCTGGCCGATATACAAAAATGCAAGTAAAACAAAATATAAACATGTTAAAAAAACACACTGTTAGGTGACTATTGTGTGTTCAAATGTCTGAATTTAATCAATAAATATTATGAAGAATGTCATGCCTGGTTGTACTCAAGGTTTTTTAACATGCCATTTTATTTTCACCTATCGAATGCCTATTAATTTTTTTTTATTTATTTGACAATTCTTAGAGGTGATTTTTAGAGTATGATCTTTATCTCTCTCTACCTGATTTCCCTTCTGTTTTCCCCTCGAATGACTCTAAGCAATTACGTTACCCAGAAATTCTAAATGGAATTTCCAAATACAATTAACCACATACTTGCCTTCACTCTTTATTGTAAGTTAAAAATATACCAAATTCCCTTCACATGCTTTTAGATAATAATGAGACAAATAATTTTGTAAGTTTTCCTCCAACACCTTAGTTTAAGCGCTCTGGGGATTTTATTACATTTCAACCTCCCGGCTTTTACAACTTTAACTCAATGTTGACCTAACACATGATTTAAAGATTTTTTTTAGTATTAAAACTTATGTTCTTGTTGATTATTACTTGTTCAATAATTTTTACAGTTCGATAAGAAAAACACAACTTAATGGTTAATACACTTTAATATTTAGCATAATCTCCCTGAACACCAACATATTTGTTTCAACAAGATTCCTATTTATGAATTCCATCTCTGAAGTGAGAATCAGGAAGGATTGCTTCCAGATTCAAAAAATATGCTTCTTCAGCTGTTATGACCATGTCATTTAGTTAAAAACGCTTTACACCTGTGCAAGTTTTTAGGTTTGGAAACAAATGAAAATTACTAGCGACCAACTCTGGTGAATACGGTGGAGACTATAACAATTCTAACTTTAATTCATGGGTTTTAGTCATTGTTAATTTGCTCTTGTGACCCGGTGCATTGCCCTGGTGAAAAATAATTTTTTTCGTCTGCAAACATGATGTTTTTCCACGAATTTTTCCTTCCGCTGGTCTAAAATGTAACAATAATATGTAACAGAATTTATAAATTTACCAGATTGCAAGTAATCCACAAACAAAATTACACTCGATTCCAAAAAATCTGATGCTAACATCTTCTCAAGTGATTTCTGGATACGAAACCAGGTTCACAGCACTTTTTAGCCTCTTATTTTGATTTAGGATCCTCGTGATAGACCCAACCCTCGTCCTTATTGATGAATCGACGCACAAAATCCACTTTATCCTTTTGACAACGGTCTAAATGTTGCTGAGAAAGTCGTATTCGAATATGTTTTTGTTCCATTGTTAGCAAATGCAGCACACATTTTGCACACAGCTCTCTAAAACCTAATGCTTGTTTCAAAATATTACTTACGATGCCCAATGAGATGCCTGGGGCTTCTACTAAAACTCCTTCATTCACTCGACAAAATTTTAATAGGATATCCTGTATTTTTTCTACGATTTCAGGTGTTGTTGCTGTTTTTAGATGTCCTTGGCATGAATCGCCTTCAAGGTTCGTAGCACCATGTTTAAATTCAGCAATCCATATCTCTACTCTACTAATTGAAGGCGGAGAGTCCTTGTACACTTTCAACATTCGTTCATAAATCTCCTTTGCTTTTAAACTTTTAAAATTCAATCACTGCACGATTTTATAGAAATTTCATCCTTGAGGGAAAAAACAATTTTTAGCGATTAAATTTCATCTTTATGAAAAATTTTCTTGGTACAACACTCGCACAACACTCTAAGGTAAAAATAAAATCCGCCTTTTAAAAAAAAAATTAATTCAAATGTAAAAAATAATTTTCAATTATAAACTGCTTCCAATAAGTTCCTTGTGCCCAATTGCTATTCGAAGTCGGTGTCCATGATATCCTTAGCTAAACAATTGATTCGTCGGGATTTTCTTGAAGGCGACTCTTTTTTTTACTATGGTTGTTTAAAGTATTAAACTCGCAAATGGCCATATTATGAACATGTGGCCATTTTGATGACGGAGAAACTAATTAACAGTTTTCTACAAAATTTGGCTTGCAACTTGAGGTCAATATGGATCAGTTTTACTTAAAGTTTCAATTCATGAACATCTCCGCTTGAGATATTGATCATTGAATTATATTGTATATATTAATACAAACCTCATAGTTAATACACTGGATCGTATGTTATATTCTTCACGATCCTTATTATAAGATATCCACAGTCAAATTTATTTTGGTTTAGATATTTTATGTTTGCTAAATTTCTTTTCCACTTTTCATTTATATAGCTTATTTTGTTCCTTTTCCTACGGGATGCATTATTAATATTTTGTTATTTTTAAAATTACAGAAGACCTTACCATTTTTTAGGTAATGGCGCAAGTATTAGATATTTTGAAATATTTATTTTCCAAAATATATTGATACATAAACAATTTTGTAATATGAAAAAAAAACTAAGAATATTTGCATGTTTTTGTTTATATTCTGAATCATAAGAATTGATGACCGTAGTAGGGGTCACTTGCTTTTAATCATAAATGATTGTATAGTGCAAGAGGAAAAAAATAAATATCTATGATTAACGATTATTTAATATTAAAATCTTTACATATCCATTAATGTTGTTATAATTTCATAGTTAAAGTTTGCGTTATTGTTTTCCTGACAGTGTGTAGCATTCTACCGAAACTAAATATCGGATTATGAGTTAATTAGGTTTGTTCTTGAGCATAAATAATGAAGAACAGATAAATGATACGAAGATAGAATATTTCACCGTGTCAAATTTTAATATATTTTCAAATGGCTGCCTATACTGATTATCATCGGATCATTTGTTTGTTCTTCATCATTTATACCCATGAACAAATTTACTTAAACCAGAATCCGATATTGAAGTTTGGAAGGATGCCGCAAACTGTCAGGAAAACAATAAGGGCAGTATTAACACTTCGTCCGTAAACGTTTTTTCGACACCTTCCGTCGGTAAACCTGGGTATTTCAAGGTTTTTCCGGTCGTTTTTTCAACCTGTTAATGCACTCAAAAAATTTCGTAAAAATTCATGCTCATCTGTGAAACCTTCAACTTAACATATCAATCATAAAATTGTAGAAAAATTCATTTTTGCATATATTTTTTATTAAAAAACTGGAGCAACTTGCTAAAAAAACGGAGGTTTACTCAAAAAATCGTAACTTTATGAAAAATTAAGATATTGTAATTTTAAATAAACCAAATTAAAGGTCAATAATGCAGTTTTCAGGAAAAAAATATTTTATTTCATTTTTTTATCAATAAATGCTTAAGTTTGGACAGGTAAAACAGGCAATGAAAGATGTATCAAACATTAGTATAAACACATTTAATTATCAAAAAACATTTTTTTTACAAACTAAATTATTTTTAACTTATATTCGTTACATCTAAATTAAATTAACTGCAAAAGTATTTTATTCTACACAATCTACACAACACATAAGACGATGTTCTTCACAGACTGCTTTTTGACACTTCACGCAGCAGTACTGCGTTTTTCTGTCTTTATCGACTTTACAAAAATAACATCGCTTTCTCTTCTCTAATTTATCCTTTCCTAATGTTGGTCTGCCAATTTCATCCGAAGACAATATTTCTTTGAGGTTGTTTACTAACGATTTATGTAATCCTGGTCTCATTGCGCGATCATGTAAATGCGGTTTTATAAGAGAGAAAGCGAGTTCCTTCAAAAATTGTCTTCTATTTTTATTGTCATTTTCAGGCAAAAAATTGTATAAAATACATGCATTAACACTGGCCTGATCTAGCATGCCTAAGAAAAAACGCATTGGCCAGCGGCTGGTTGCACGGGCGCAAGAATAATTGTTACAGAGCTGGTCAAAAACATCTGTGCCACATTTATTTTCATTATAAAATTTAATCATTTCTGGCTTTCCAGTCTCTTCACATGCTTTTCCGGTTTTATGCATTGATGATAACAACAGAACCACTTTACTTTTCTTTGGGCAATACGAGAGTAGAATGTTTTGCCCATCGTAGCCGTATCTCACAGTGCCCATTGTAGCATTTCTTTTAAATGACTCTGGAATCTGGCGCTTGTTTTTTCGTAGCGTGCCGACCATTGATAAACCAAATTGTTGTTTCATTCTATTAAAGAGCTCAACTGAAGTAAACCAATTGTCACATGTAATATATCTATGAGTGTGATAAATTGGTTCACTCAATTTACGCACATAATAGGAAGGAATATTTTCACCTCGCTCTGTTGTCACCTTTCCAACGTACGGTATGGCGTTGTACATATAAAAAGTTTTCGCGTCATTCATGGAAACTATTTTTATTCCATACCGCGCTGGTTTTGACTTTATGTAGACGCGTGCTGAAAAATGACCACGAAACCCTAACAATTGTTCGTCAATTGTCAAAAACTGACTTGGAGTATAATTCTTCTGGCAGTTCTTAATGAAAATGTCCCAAATTTCACGAATTGGTGCAAGTACGTCTTCGGCGCGTCTTGCATCTCGTGTAGTTTTGTCATCGAATCGTAGCCGGTAACTAATAAATTCGAATCGTTTTTGAGACATTGTCACTTTACACAGTGTTGAACCAAATCTCGCGCCCAGATCTCTGATAGATTTACCCGGTTCTGTTTTGCATGCCGCAGAATGTATAGAATCTATGAATGCTTTCTAAATTCATTTCATTTCTAAAAATAAATGATGCTGAATCATCTGCATCCTTGTTTGTTACGTATCGTTGAATTTCGTCATTAGTGTATTCAAAATATAACTCCAAATTGTTTACGTATAATGCATTCAAAATTTGTAAAGATGTGATAAACAGCTGCACCAATAGCTTTAAAAACAAATTATAAAACTTGACCTGCGGCCTCGGTTTCTGTTGGGCGGGTGAGACACCATTTATGTTTGTCTTGGAGACAAATTTGGGCGTCTGATTATATCCTTCTCTAGTCTCCGGCTCTTCTTCGGACTACTTTCTTTAAGTTATCTAAATCGGAAAACACTAATTTACACTGCTTCACTATGTCAGCTTTTCCACAGCATCGATTTCCTTCTTTGTATCCTAAAATAAGAATACATATTTTTCGTTGGCGAAGTACACTCTGCCACATGATCATAGAAATATTGCTCCATTTTGTAAAGAAAAAAACTGAGAAAAATGTATGAATTTAAAAAAAAAATTTTTTTCTCATTCTGTACACTTTTACTTAAAATGCGAAAAACAAGTTAATGAAAAAAAAATTTCAATTACCTGCAATTCAGTATACGGCGTCGGTAAAACCTGTATTATTGTAGTTTCTCGCTTCGATTTTCTCTAAAATAATTAGATGTAACTACTGCATAGATGAAGGTGACTGAGAATTCAATTTAGGTGTCAAGTTTCTATTTAATCTTTTTTAGGTAGGGATAGTAGCTCTATCTATTCACTCGTTAGAAAATTATTGACCTAAACAGTTTTGGCTCGGACACGAAATACCCATAGGTTTACCGACACGAAATACCCATAGGTTTACATAGGTTTACCGACGAAGGGTTAATTATGTAATCGTAACAACGTTCATTAATATGTAAATAAATACGTTAATTGAAAGATTTTAATATTAGACATTTATTTGTTTCCTCTTGCACTATACAATCATTTATAATTAAAAGAAAATGACCCCTACTACGGTCATAAATTGTTATGATTCACAATATAAACAAAAACATTCAAATATTCTTAGTATTTTACAAATTATAAAGTTCCAATATATCAAAGAAATATAAATACACTCCGATAGTATCTGGACAAAAAGTTTAAAATTTTTAAGCACGCGTTGATAATGACTGTATTTTGAAACTACATAATGAATGGCATCCACATATGATGATATAAATGAGATTGTACAAAGTATATTTGAGGACATCAAATGTGGATGCACATTCTTAATGTTGTACTTTCGAAACACAGATAATATTATTCATAAGAAAATCATGGAAACACTGAAATTATCTTAACGATTAATACGGTAGAGTTTTTTATTATTGAAATTTTATCACTTTTGTTTTTGTTTCATAATTATTTTAAAAAATATTTCAAGTTTTACTCACACTTTATCAATATTGTTTATTATAAAGTTTTAAAATTCATTAACAAAATCAATGATTTTTGTTTCGTGTTCACTAATCCAGGTAAATTTAGCATCCTTCTTTATTAACAAGGTAAACAAACCTATAAGTCTGAAAAATTGTCGAACTTCATGTGCGTTTTCAGGACGTTTGAAATATTCTGCGGCGATATTAACTTTCCCAGATGAGGATCCTTTTTCCTTGATTTCGTAACGCAGAAAATCAATATTTTTATTGATTTTCTGAAGAAAGAGAATTTCTGTAATTTTAAAGTAATTCTAGTTTCTTCATTTACCTTTGTGTGTCTTAATTTAATTTTCTTTAAGTGTTTTCTTTGCGATAATAATATGATACATTAAAATGTGAAAAGGTAGGTGCGAGAGCTTATCCGAAAGTCATTCTATTAAATTCGTATAAAGTGCCGTTTACGTTTTTTGCTTGTCTTCGTCTTTTATACCGATTTGGTGACATCTACTTTCAAGCTCAAGGCTTGAAATAACACTGTTTTTTGCTAGTTTATCGATTACTTCGTCCATTTGTGGCATAATATTCTTTTCTTTTTTTTTTTGTTATCGCGTTTAGTCGTCTGTAATTGATACACAAACTGCCGCCGGTTGTCTTTTCCGCAACCAATATAGCTAGCGAGCAGTATTCGGAATTTAATTATTTTGAATTCTAGAAGTTTTATATTCCTGCCTGTTTGCCCACGTTTTGAGTAAGGAAGTCGGTATGTTTTCAAAGTTATAGAAGTTTCTATATTCCTTTCGGTTTTCATTTCTATTCGATTTCTGAGTACTTTGGTGAAAGCGTTTTTATCTTCCTTCAACGCAGTTTTATCTACATTTATTTTGTTATTGTGAATTAAAATAATTTTACTTTTCTTCTTATTTTTGTTTAATTTCTCACACTCTTTTCGTTGTTGAACAATCTTTGTTTTTTGACGATATGTATATGTTGATCTAAAGCGGATCTTGCATTTGGAAAAGATCCGTATCTTGTTCAAAATTTGAAACGATTAAAACTTCAACTTCTACTTTAATTTTCTCGATCGTTTAACATTAAGGTTTGTTTTCTTAGGCTGTAACATTTTTCTTTTCCAAATTCACTTAATGTTATATTATGCGGTTGGTAATCTAAATGGTTACAATATCGCTTCCCATAAAAAGAAATGCTTTCATTTCTTTTTCTTCATTGAACATTTGTTTATATTCATCTTTAGTAACGCGATTGATTGACCCCTTTCCCCAAATCTGAATCTTAAAACGGTTTAACTTTTTTCTTAACAATATGTGGACTATGTAGAACAATTTGGAGCGACGTTTTTACAGCGGTTGAGTGGTTTTTAATGGTGGCCGATTGGTTTGTACTGGTAGACGCGTTTTTACTAAACCGTTCCACGCCGTATTTCTTTTTGACAAGAATACGATTGAAAAATATTATTTTTTAATAAAATTGTTTGGTTATTTCAGATTTTCATGTATATTTTCATTTTTCCAAAAAAAAGACAAAAAAAAAAATATTTTGTATATAACATTTTTTTTTATAACCACTGCCCCTAAACCGAAGTTAAAATGGTGTATGTAACTTTGGGCATAACAATATGTGAAGAAATTTGGGCATAACAATATGTGAATCTGAAGGGACATTTTTACTTTGAATGTTGAGGTTTGGGTCTAATTGTTTCATGCTAACACATATACGAATCAATTACAATAACGATAAAAATAATTTTGTTTATTTTATGAGTTTATTTTACAAGTGAGGATACAAACGAACTAATTATAAAGTTAATTGTTTAGATACTCGACATATGGCCGAGTATTTGTTCTATTTTTAATCATTAGCATTCATAAAATACTTTTTAAATATCATATCTATACAGTTATAAATACATATAAATATATCTGTTTTTTTTTTTTTTTTTTTTTTTTTTTTATAATTATTAATGAGACCTCTAGCATTTTTCGAATAAATTTCGATTTTTTGCCCGAATTCCCTAT
This sequence comes from Chrysopa pallens, assembly GCA_020423425.1. NCBI lineage: Eukaryota > Metazoa > Arthropoda > Insecta > Neuroptera > Chrysopidae > Chrysopa > Chrysopa pallens. The sequence goes on along the minus strand of CM035594.1, from coordinate 4,020,633 downwards.
ATCAAATTATTTTGTATTTTTATAAATACGTATTTCGATTACAAAGTAGTCATCTTCAGTATGAATTAGCTAGTTGTTGCATACATGTGTGCAAACCGTCACCAAATTAGCAACAAGTAACATCTCCTCAGAGAATCATTACAACTAGGTAAATTATACTGATGATGAGTACTTTTTAATCGAAATAAGTATTTATAAAATTACAAAATAATTTGATCTAGGAAATTGGGGCAAAAAGTCGAAATTTTTATCTGTATTTGCTAAATTTGAGCTAAAATTGTGGCGAGTCCAGATAATTTTAGTTATTGATCCAATCCTACTTTGTACAGTTCTGTCTTGGAAGAATTGTGATCAAGCTCTTGCATTCAGTCTTCTATCCATGCATATTTATTTATTCTTGTGTTGTCGGAAATTAAAAAACGTTATAAAAGAACAATTAACGATTTGAAAAGTATTTTAAAATCACTTCAAGAGAAAAATAATAATGTCCGAATAAGATTTAATTGTATTAAGCAGCATAAGCCATGATTTAAAGGTTTATTATGAAAATATTTAGATAAGGGGGTTCACTGCTTACAAAAAAATTTAATTTAATAGAACTCCAATTATCAAAATCACAATTTTATTCTTCGAAGTTAAATAAGTAATTTTTATAAAAAAATTATTCAAGTTTTGTTATTTTTCATTGAATACCCCTAATCGTTCACTTATACCGATAATCCATCGCTGTTATTAACATAAAGGAGTGTGCTTCTTAGAAGGTTACTTAACACTTAAATTACGTGCATTGTATTTCTTTAAATTTTCGCGCCGCTATAACTCAAAAAATACTTACCATACCAAATACCAAAACCAACCAAATACCAAATGTTTTGAAATGCACAATATTTACATGAAGATAAAAATCAAAATAAATTTTTTATTTAAAAACACTTTTTTTAGAAAATCTTTTTGACAAGCCCTCAATTTCATGTCAATATTGTGCATACAAAATTTCAAAACCTTTGGATAATGAAGTTTTGAGTTATATATTGAGTTTAGATGGGAAATTGAAACATTTTTACATAATGGGTAAGGGTGAGAGTGCTCAGTATTATGTACAGGAGCATTAATGACGATTTTTGTGCCCTATAACATTTTTCGATTTTTAAAAGTATCATATTTCTGTCTAAAACTTTAAGCATCAAATTTTACAGGAGCTTTTGGCTATTTGCCTAATCCATAGACTTTACCGATATATGATGACTTGATGTTGAATTTTAAATTCTCTTCATATAAAGAAAAAACTTCGGTTTCCAATGACCAATAATAATTATATTATTTTTCTTCATTTCCAATTGCATATTTTACTGATTAAATCATCAATTTCAGTTTTCTAGGCTGATTATTTTATCTATTTAACTTATTTAATGCAGTACGTCAT